>CM060180.1:65978986-67178986 GCA_030549775.1 Tamarix chinensis | reverse complement strand
ATAATATCTTATCATTGACTGATATAATTACCTAAACCTATTTTGGCTAATAATTAGCATGGTTAACCATTTTAAGGATAATACCCTTATTTTTACTACTAAATATATTATTATTAGTATCCCTAATACTAGTTCATAATAGAGATAATTAAGAAATAATGAAAATGTTAATGAGAGGGAAGTTAACCCTAGTATTTTCTATCTTATAGGTAAACCAATTCCGACCCCTAAGGAGGCATAAGAATGTGCTCCAAGTCCAGTATCATTTTAGGTAAGGATGTGGTTAAGGCCTAATGTGTGCATTATATGTTATGTGTGATGATATATTTGTGTACCTTATGTGATTATGACTATATTTGTTTTCTTTTTCTAATTTTGGACCTGGTGGAAAAATTTTATTTTTGTCATTTTTACCTTAGTTTTTGGATATATGAACCTTTGAATAGGTTTTTAAGTCTTTGAAGTATATTATGTTCATTAACCTTTAGGGCCTTGTTAACCTAAGTTTAACTTAGTTTTTCCTAAACTCTTACTTAGTAAGAGGTGCTTTGTTTTTGTGATTTGAAAAGTATTTATCATGGCCTTTAACCTTTGATTTTGGGTTTCCTAAAGACTTTTGAGGGATCCTCATGTCCTTGGTGATCTTCTAGATCATCAATGTTTTATTTTAGGCGATTGTTGATCATTCTTAAGGGTTTTGTGTTAACCTTAAATACTTATGTGATATGTTAATTATGGGATCTCTGATTGATTCACCTATGGATACATTTAGTGTTAATGTATAAAACACTCGATTATTTGGACCTATCATTTCCCATTCTCATAAAATGTTATGGGTTTCTAGTCATATAGTAACCTAGTGTCTTTTATACTCTATATGACATTCGAACTCTGTAGGGGCATGGTAATTGATGCCTTTGGTGAGAATACCTTGGTTAGAATCCAATAGTAGTGGATGGGATGTCTGACCTACGATTGCTTGCTATAATTCTAGGTTAGGTGGATATTGGAGTCCTTATATAACCCCTTGGCATAGATACTCACTTATAGTTGAGTGAGATGCTCTTATGATTATTATTTGTGCCATTGTCTTTTCTTTATTTGTGATATGACATTGGAGTCCCTATATGCTTCTAGTTCTTATGCCTTACTATTAAGATTGTACCTTATAGGTTTTTTCCATCGGTGGAAGGATTAGATGTCCAGGAAAGTTCCTTAGAGTTTGTGTCTATAAGCTTATGGATTATGTAAATTTCCATGATTGTGCCTTTTAGCCTATGATTAAGATATATGCTAGAGATCCCCATAGAGTTTGTTTAATTTATCTCCATGTTTGTTAAATCCTTTTTTATTCCCTATTTTTACTTGGTATACCCTTGTAATATAACATATTGAATATTCTTTTCTACACTAGGTTGATAGGTTTAAATTTTCCTAATGTGGTTAGTTATCAACATGATTTATAACTAATCAGAATTGATGTACTATAGGTGTTTTAGGGCTTCGTTATCTTTGGTTATGTATGATTAAATACCAAATGTTAGTATGATGTATCATGACTTTATATGTGTTTTGCATGAAACATTTTTATGTATGATAACTAGATCATACTTAGTACTCGCATATTGATACTACCTGTAACACCACCAAAATCATAATTAAAATTTTTTCGTTTAATTAAAATATACACAAGCATAGTGGGGTGCTACCGCCAACATAAGCACAAGCCTGACCCCTGGCCAGTCTCGCACCAACCACATGGCTATAAAATAAGTACACAAATCATTAAACTAATTAATACATGGGATTGTAGAAATCCAAAAGATTTATAATAAAGAGAAAGTGAGTGCATAAATAAAGTGTTAATACAGAATTTAAAACGGATATAAAGTCAAGCCCTCGAGTGGAAAGAGCAATATAACAGTGGTGTAAAATAAAACGGGAAAATAAGAGAGAATCTAGTCGATACTCGCTCTCGGCCCCAAGCAAAGTCCAACAGGTCATCACACAGCTAAGCCCGATGCATCAAGTGCATCGTAGGCATCAAATATGGTATCTCCTACCTGCACCAACTCAGAAGGAACCTCTACCCGTGGGAATGAGAAATACTCATGAAAAAGGTGATCAGTACACTACGTACTGAGTAAGGTAACCATATGGGTAAGGCCATGCAAGAACAATAGACAAGTAAGGCATACGATGCATAAGTCAGGTTCATATCATCAACCTAGACATAGACTAATATTCTTGTCTTACACATTTATCATATTAATTCTATATGAGTACGAAGACCCCACTATTATAGCCAGTAGACCAAAAATACTCCACAGGGAAAAATGCACCTAACCTTTATTATAGCTGGTGGATTTGATATCACTCCATAAGGTAGAACGCACTTGATCACTATTATAGTCGATAGATTGAAAAATTATCCTCACTAGCCTCGACTCACGTGGTGTTCCATTGTAAGTAATTAGTATCTTTCCATGACTTATTACCATGAAAGGTTTGGTTTATCAAGCTCGAAATCCCCCATTATTATAGCCGGTGGACAGGAAAATATCCTCACTGGGCCCGGATCAATAATCTTCACTTTACGTGTTTAGTTTTTTATTCGTATCATAGTATATACATAATAATTTAAGTGTGTTTGTATTATATTAAAAAATCATCATCACCTATCAAATTTTATAAGTAATTGCTTTTATAGTTCACTTACTAATTATAGCTACGCTATAATTTTATAGAGTAATTTAGTATTTAGTATTCCTTATTTAGTAGATATTAAATATTTAAATAATTTATACTAAATTATGCTACTAACATATTATAATATTATCTATGTTTTATTAATTAGCTAGCTAATCTACTTAACTTATGCTATCTAGTTTTTATTAATTCTCTATTATTTATTAGTTTAATAATATATTAATACGTTGCTATTTTTTATATGCTACATATATGAATTTTTTAAATAAAATATTAATACTTAGCCTAGCAATGATGTGATATTAATAATTAATTAAATTAGTATATGGATAAATTAATACTTATAATTATCATAATTTAAATATATTGTTAATATATACAATTATGTACATGTAGTCATGTACTATAATAAATTAATAATAGTTTATTATTAATAATTTTGTATGATTATTGAATATTGCTTAGTTAAGTAATTTTAATATTAGTTAAATTAGTACATGATTAAAATTAATAGATGGATAATAAACAATTGTTATAGTATTAATTTATTATAAATTTGTATAAATATAATATAACGGTAATTTATTACTAATAACTTTAATATTATAGATTAGGAATCCAAAAAATCAATTAATAATAATTTGAAATTGGCTAAGAGGAGAAGTAGTATTTATTTAATACCAAGAAGAGTTAGATACTTAAATACTTATATTCAGTATATATATTATTTTCTTTATTTAACGTATATATTATATACATAATAATTTAAGTGTGTTAGTGTTATATTAAAAACTCATCATCACCTATCAAATTTTATAAGTAATTACTTTTATAGTTCACTTACTAATTATAGCTACGTTATAATTTTATAGAGTAATTTAGTATTAGTATTCCTTATTTAGTAGATATTAAATATTTAAATAATTTATACTAAATTATGCTACTAACATGTTATAATATTATCTATGTTTTATTAATTAGCTAGCTAATCTACTTAACTTATTCTATCTAGTTTTTATTAATTTGTAGCTATTATTTATTAGTTTAATAATATATTAATACGTTGCTATTTTTTAGATTGTTTAACCAAGTAAAAATGAATCCCTATGATAAATTCAAAAATTCACGACTCACAAAATACTATTCATTTCTCAACTAAAAATGTCTTTCTATACCCAAAAACTAAAATCCAAAAACCAAAAAATATTTATTACCCAGGGCTATTTTTTATCAAGCTTTACTATTTATACTCAATTACTATTATGAGCGTTAAAACCAAAAGTTAGAGGTAAATGGTCAAACTTTGACTCTAAGACATCTTAAAAGCCTTTTAGGGGTAAAAGGGTCATATTATGTTTAATTATTCCAAAACTGTGACTAAACTCATTTTCAACCCAAGTTAAGGTAACTAGAGTTCAACTAGTTAAGAACATGATAAGTATATGAAGAACATAATGTGAAAGCTCAAGAACACCTAGACCATGAAAATTTTCAAATAAAAATAACAAATGTTGAACAACATTGAAACATAGCAAGTTATATAGCAAAATGATCCTAAAATTGCAAGAATGAACATTATATAACCATATCAAATTATAGAGTTAAGAATCATGCTCTAAGTTATAAGGGCTAAAACCCATCATCAAGAACAAACTCAACTTCAACCTTTAAAATTATTCAATTACAACTACAAACATGCTTAGATATAGTAAACGGATATTACCAAAAATCCTAAGATCTTAATTAAAAAAAGAAAATAAATGATTAAAGACCAAACAAACTCTTTCGTTAAACCTCTTGAAACCAAAAAAGCATATTAGAGGAAAACAACACATAGAACCAGTATTGAATAATGTAGAATTGAAGATAAAAGGATGAATAACTTACCTTTAAGATTTTGAAGAAAAATAAGGCTCAACCATGGAGGTAAAATGGAACTTAAGTCATGAAAGTGGAGAGGAAGAAGAATTAAGAAGATGACACAAAAAGGGAAGCGAGAACGAATTGGTCAAGCGTTGAAGGGTAATTATCATCTTGAAGTGGAAAGAAAATTAAGATTCATCCATGGTGAAAATGGAGTTAGAAAGTTTTAAATTTGAATGGAGGAATAAGAAAAGGATAAGATGCCACAAAATGGGAGAAGAAGAAGAATAAATAAAGAAAGGAAATATATTTAGGGAAGATTTAGTTTAGAACTTAAGTTTTAGGTTTCTTAGTTGTTAAGTTATATGATATTTGTGCTAAAAATATCTAAGGAATGAATCAAGGGTGTGGGTTCATATAGGAGGTCAAAAAAATTAGCCTAGATTAATCCACCACTCTCAAAATGAAAGGTGGATAAAGAAGGAAAATGAGTAGAGGTGGAAGAAAGAAGAATCTTCGGTTAACTTAAGATATTCTTACAAAAAAATCTATAAAGAAGATATATCAAAGTTGGTTCCCTCCAAGGGGAAGGGACACTAAGTTTCTTAGAATAAAAGAGGGGTTCTTTTCCATACTAATCATTACTAAAAGTTTTTTATTGGTCCTTACAAGATTAGATAAAGATTAGAGGAAGAAGTGTTACATTTGATTATTTATTATGTATAAAAATATATGAATAAATTAAAAAAATTAAAGCTCAATAAAAATAAAATAGAGTGATGTATAAAGTTTTTTAAGATTTAGATATCTAAAATGGTGCCTTCGGGGCTTAAAACACGTTTAATTCACACCAGTACTATAAATAATATTTGTTTACTAATAACTCAATTTGACATTTTAAAAGAGTCCATGAGATTAAAAAATTAGAGAATTTTAAATATCAACATTATATAACAGTCTCAAAATATCGTTAAGGCCAAAATGCCTCAAAAGTCTCATAGAAGTCAAAACTACAAGAAAGGATAAGAAAAAGAGAACAAAACATTTCAAAAACGCATTGGAGTTTTGAGTTTGGTAAAAAGGCGTGACAAAATGTTCAAATAAGATAGTTTCATTTTCAAATGATGGAGATTCTAAACGAGTTAAGATTTATGTGGTAATAAATTTGTTCATTTTAGTTAGCCATAATAATCATATTAGATAACACTTTGAAGGATGAATAGATCCCCTAGTCAAAGGCCCATTGAAGGATGAGTATTTTTCCTGGTTTACGGTCATCATAATAGAAAAAGGATAATACAAAATTTCATTTGTAATGTTGCGAACCCATCTCTCCTAAAAACGCATTCTAGCCATCACAACTAAAAGAAAATCCCATTATACTCAATCATAGGTCTTAGCTATGTTAATTTGAGGGCCATGGAGTTTTGTATACCTCTACACTAATAGTTTTTCATACCTAATTAGTTTAGCCTCCATAAAGGCACTCTAGGTCTCACTAATAATGAATAATAACACCTTCTTTAGATTATTAACAATTATCTTCAAAATAAGCTTATTTATAACATTCCATAAGCTAATTGGTCAAAGACCCTTCATATACTTCGAATTGTTCACTTTTTGGATAAGAGAAATGAAAGAGTAGTTCGTATTTGATAGTATCTAAACTCCACATAGAAAATCAAGCATTTGTGTACATACATCCACACAAATTATATGTTAATATTTTTGAAAAAGTAGGGCACACTTGCCATCATGATCCATAGCTTAGGTAGGATACATCTTTTTTAGCTCTTGTTTATCCACAAATCCTATGAAAACTTGGTTTAGTTCATTATTAATGTCATATTTAATGCAACGGTTAACCCTTGGTAGCCTAATTTTCTTACCGATTTCATTCTCAAGCATCAACAAAGTTCATAAAAATAATTCATGTCCACAATATTCATTATTTCTCATATTACTATTTTTTTGCCATTTCTTCAATGTGCTAATAACTCTCCACAAATTATTCTTTTTCATCCTCCCATTTGCCTTCAAATGAAAATATTTATTATTTTTATTTCCCTCCTTTACATTTGTGTCTTATACTAATATTTTCAAATTAATTCTTTATGAATAAGTGTCTAATCAAATTTCTTTATCTAAACACAACAGTTATCAAATTGCTTCATAAATGAGTTAGAATCATGCAAACTTGATGCGTTATCGTATGCATAATAAATTTAATAAATAAATCCTAATTCCAAATACGTAGTAGATGACAAGAATGAGTCGAACCCACAAGGAATGTTATATAATCAATAATTCTGTAATCAATGTTAAAACCCCAGTTATTCAATAGCATTAATTCCTATCACTAAGTTCTATCCTATGGATAAATAATAAAACACGTTACTCACTAGATAATGAATAAGGATAGGAAGATATTGATTATGGAACTAGGATATCAAATAATCATGTAGAAAAAGAATAATTCTAAATGATCTAACGATGACCTATAGAAACTCATGATAATTTATCTCTTTGCTTTCTCTTAATTCTAATAAAATGAATAAGCTCTCAATTTATCATCTAGCCAATTAATAACCTAGGTTAAGAATGCTAGATTCAATTAATTGCACCATTACAAATGGAAAGTAGTCAAATAAAACCATAATCACATAAGCTCGGATCATGTAATCGTATGAATTAATAGATAAGATTAATAATTAACCTTTTTGCTACTTTGGAACGTTAATTAATAATTATGTATTAATTTAGTTATCTTAGATTTGATTAAGATCTAAAATAAATAGGTGATCAATCTAATTAGTTTAAATTCTTAACCTATGATGCAAGATCATTCAATTCCGTCCATTAATTCAATTAAATTTTATTTAGAATCATAAATTCAAATTACATTGTCATATCCAAAATCCTAATTCCATCATCAAATCCTCCTACCCTATACTATCTACGTTACTATCTTCATAATTGCACTAACACACCAGTAAATGCTGTAATCTATAATTAACATCAATAATTAATAATAAATTAACAATGAAACAATAAAAGTAAGAGAAATAGTAATACAATAAAGAGAATTTACTTGCATTTAATCTAAAATCAGAACTTACAATTAAGAGAGGAATGGAGAAGAACTTATCACCTTAAATTGCAGAGTGTTCATTGTTCAATTAAATACAATGGATAGAAAGATAATTGGAATTGTGAAGTATATGCAGCTTCTAGAGAATATAGGGAAAAAAATAGTCTAACTCTCAAACTGCCAAGAACTGACTATCAAATTTTCATAAACGTCAGAAATATATCAGGTAAAAGTTCATGCAAGCGGTCACATAATTTAAGAAAAACACGGTCTGTGTTTTGGAAACATGGGGCCTCAGTGTTTTTCCCTAAATTATTTGCTAACTGCTAAATTTGAAAACTAAGATTTTATGTTCTGACGGCAAAACATGGCCCATGTTTAGGAAACACAGGGGTACCGTGTTTCTTGTTCCTTCGTTATCTCTTTCTGAAATTTCAACATAAGCTTCCCTTTGATGTATATTCTTCATTTCTAGTCTTTTCTTCCATTGATTCCACATCTCTTGATGTTTTATTTGCTTCATTTCCTATTTCCTTCAATTTCTCCTTTGGATTTATTCATTTTTATCTTTACCTACAAAATCTATCCAAAAGAGAAAAACTCGAGAAAAGATTAAATCTTATAAAATTAATGAGGAATAAATGAAATTTTTACATAGGATAATAACATATAAATCTTATATCAAATACCCACATGCTTAAATCGTTACTTGTCCTTAAGCAACAACATGGCATGCACAAATGAAACATCAAGGATTACAAGTGAGACATGTTATGAAAAACAAGAACTACAATATTGGATCTAGTCATTCATGGAGGTTAACAATGCATTGGGACTTAAAACATTTATAAATCACAAAATATAAACTTTGAAAATGTTTTGGATCACACATCTATTACACACAATAAACAGTTTTATCAAATGCTCAAGTGGTTAGGGAACGATAATTAGTACGGTTAGTATCTCACCATGCAAAGTTATATTAATATTAATGAAAGTTAAATTGGTATATTCTTACTTTTGGTATGTGTAAACGCTCACTCTCATGTGTCTAAGGTGAAATGTATTTACTCTCAATTTTTCTCCAAATGATTATGATCATCTATACCTTTGCCATTACTCTCAATTCACCACCGCTTAAGAGAATCAAAGTATATAAGAATCAAAAGGTCTTAAATTTGGTTATAATGAGGATAGGGTTCTAAGGTGGGATATAATTTTGGGATTGTAGCTAGACTCTACCAACTAGAGAAGCAATTTCTTTCTTTCAATTAAATCAAAATTATTCCTCTTGTCCCTTACTTCACGTCCCCCTTTTAAACAACAAAAGACATGAAATTTTATTCTCTTCTTCTCTTTTTTTTGGAGAAGATTCTTAGCTACTTCATTCATTGTTTTTATGATATACACACATTTATGCTTAGATTTCACTTTATTAACAAAATAAATGTTATCCTTGGAAAACTATTACTCCACTAGTCATAGAGTAAGGAAGGAAGATGCATATGGAGATTAGTTGTTAACAAAGGTTAGAATAATAGAATAAGGCTGTAGGCTCAAAGGGCTTATGCAATGGATAACATTTTTCAAGGTAAGTTATTTGGTCTTATAGCTAATGAAGAAAGAAGAGCACCTCTATCATCTTAAAATATCCTAAAGTTCTATGCAGTATTGAAGAGAACTAATGGCAAATTCTAGTTACACATATCATTGGAGAATACATGCAAAATAACAAATACATTTTGGATAAACAATATATCCATAGATTAGGCTAAAGCGCTTACAACATTATGTCTGCCAATTTTGAATTTCATTTCATCTCATTCATAATCAATATGTGGATTGATTCCTAACTATTCTAACTCTCTTTCCTTCACCACTCTCACAATCTTAATTTCTTCTTTTAAGGTTTGCAAGATGGTGATCAAGTCAGTTATTACGATTTAAAAATAACCTTTGTCAAAAGATTTAGTCACATTACTTTGCTTACCCAATGAATGAATAAATCAAATTTAACATTTCTTGTTTAGATATGAACCAAACAAACCAACATAAGATCACATAAATAGAAAAAAAGCCATATCAATGAAAAAAAAACAAAGAAATAATAAAAAGACATGTAAAAAACACCAACAAGGACTAACATCAACTATATATACCACCAAAAGTGCATCCCCCCTATTTAGCTTGTTCATTATCCCCGATGAACTAACTCATGTAGAAGAAGAGAGGAATGAGAAAGGATCTATGAAGGCAGAGGTGACGGATCCCTAGTCCCAAGATGAAACTCATAAAGAGTTTTCATCATGTCCATCATTTTATCTTGAGTAGTATAAAGGGAATTTAACTGTGAGAATACTTGAGTTTGCAATTGGAGGTGTCATTCAAGGACATAAGAAGAAGAAGATGATGATCCACCATGCGAATGGGGAGAAGGAGGTGGTGGTGGGGCTTGCTCACCCTGGAGGGGGGGTAAGGATGCTCAATAGCAAGAGGGGAAGGAGCATCTTTGTCATTTGAGGGTTGCCAATTTTTTTGGTTGAAAGGGTTAGTTCTAGTAGGATTAGATAAAGGAAAATGAGCACGTCCTTGATAGAAAAGATACCACACATTACCCCTACACTCAATGAGATGTGCTAAATGGAAATGTTCAATGTCGATATGCATGCTCATAGCTACTATTGGCATGTCATCTAGAATGAGAAGGTCCATACTTATACAAATTGTGGTAATTAAACCACCAATGACAATATATCCCTACTTAGAGTTATTAACCCTCTTAAATTGTTTAGCTAGAAAGTAGGCAGTGTTAATTTGGTCATAATCTAGCATGAAATTAATGAAGAATAGCTCAATGGACCGAACTACCCCTATACTATCCCCCTGACCAAAATTAGTGATAGCTAAGAGTCTTTGTAAATAACAAAAAATAAGATTGAAGATTCTTGAAGCTTTGGCTTCTAAAATTCTGAAGGTGTTAGGGGTCGGTATATTAGAAATATCACCAATCTTAGTGAAAAAAGTATCCACATTAAACCAAGGGGGTATGACACGATATCCTCCATGAGGTAACATAACAATGTGGGCTAATTCATGCAAGGAAATTTGTCTATCCACATTAAAGAGGCGAAAGCAAATATATCCACTTTCTTTTGTAGACGAACTAGCATGTAATTCAAAGGTACTCAAGACTTCTAAGTTTAAATGTCTATATGTATGATTAGTAAAATACAAAAAGTTATGCAATCCAACATTTCTCAACATTTGGGTGACTTGTGCATGGATACCTAATGTGTTAATACAACCATCATCTAAATAACATGTTCCAGTCATGCGCCTCTGAGATAAACAGTCATACCTTTGTTATTATTCAGTTGTGGTAAACACAATACCTAGCTCATTAGGCCTGGTCTGTCTATTTCAATTTGGGATTGGTGAATTCCATTGTCTTGAAGATTCTCCCTCAATTCTTTGTTTCTTTTTGGGTGCCATCTGCAAGGATAAACAAAGACATTTATCATGTTCATTTGCCTACTACCAAATACAAACGCAATTGCATTAACTGGAAAACACTAAATCAAGTTCCATTCTGTATTGTATTCTAATCAAAAGACTTATTGCAGTGATAGAGGCATTCAAAACCAAAAAGGATTACAAATGTTGTATTTGTTCTTACTTAACGTGAAATTATTTGTCATATGCAATGTCGAGTACCACAGAGCAAGATGAAATTTTGTGGTTTTAAGTTGCATCATTCATCTTGCAATTAATGAAATTGCATTTGTAGTTAATGAAATTTCATCTTACGGCATTCAATCTCAGCAAAACAAACAAGTATTTGCAATTAAAGATTTTCATTTGAGATGAACTTGTTAAAAGAAAAACTCAAATAAGTTTCAGTCGAGCAAATTAATATTGAAATTACACTTACCTTTTCTATCAATTTGGAGTTGTTTATATATAATGATGCTTGAATACTGCTTAAAAAGATGAGTAATAAAAATTCCTAAGTTAATTAGGTGAGATTTGGACATAATTTGAGCAAAAATTGAAGTTAGGGTTCCAATTATATTTTCATGTAGACCAACTTATTTGGAGTTTTTAGAGCCGATTTCAATGTCGGAATTTTGATGTAGAAGTGATATGAGATGGTGAGTCGAAGATAGGATGAATGGTAATGGAGATTTGATGCAGGATTAGGAGAGATTTGAAGAGTATGAGGGGTTCGACTATCACATTCGGTAGAGAAAGAGAGAAGTCGAATGAAAGATATATGGTTCATGTTCTTTAATGGCAAATACACTATTAGGATATTGTTTTTTTTTTAAACATAGGACCTCTATATTTATTTTGAACCATTATGCCAAAGGGAAAAATTTCGTGACAGAAATAGACGGTCCGTGTTTTATAAACACGGACCCCCCGTGTTAATTTTGAATCAATATGTCTTTTGCTGTTTGTGCACAAAAAATCCTGATTGTTAAACATGGGTCGTGTTTTTGGAATACGATACCCCCATGTTCTTTTATTCTTCTTATTTTTTCCTTTAAATTTGTCCTACAAAAAGAACGCGGATAATCTTCCATATATGAAAAGGTCGTGTTTATTTTTCAAAACTTCAGCTTATGCGAATTCTGTTTTCTTCTCAAACTTTTCATTATTTACAATACAAAACAAGAAAAACACACTCAAATCACACATAAAATAAGAGAAAGTTATTAACACACAAAAAATGGCAAATATTCACAAACATAACACACATAAAATAATGAAAAATTATAAGTATGAGATAAGAAAAACTTATTTACAACACTTGGGTGTTTCCCAAGTAGTAGTGTCCCAATATTTCAGGTTTCATAACTTGGAGTAGTAAGATCTACCACCTCCAAGTTTCTTACACAGTATCCCTCGTAAAAAGGTTTGAGATAGTGTCCATTCACTCTCCACACCTTTCCTGTCCTTTCACTTTGAATCTCTATTGCACCATGAGGAAACACATTAGTCACAATAAACGGGCTGATCCATCTCGACCTTAATTTTCCTAGAAAATCCTTTAAATGAGAATGATACAATAAAAATTTTTGACCGATCTCAAAATTATTAACTTATCATGAACTATCTTAGTTTGATCTTTGTATCTCAATGCAGTTTCAAAAGCAACATTTCTTATTTCCTCGAGTTCTTGTAGCTGAAGTTTTATATGTTTTCTAATTTCATTTAACTCTATGTAACATTTCTTCACATCCAAAAAAGCTCTATGTTCTAATTCAACCGGAAGGTGAAAAGGCTTACCATAGACCAAATAATATAGTGACATACCGATTGGAGTTTTAAATGTGGAGCAATATGCCCAAAGAGCATCATTGAGGTGTAAGCTCCAATCCTTTCTTGTCGGTTTCACCATCTTTTCCAGAATTGATTTGATTTCTCGATTTGATATTTTGGGTTGACCGTTTGTTTGTGGATGATATGATGTGGATATTTGATGTGTCATATAATATTTCCTTAACAATGCTTCTATAGTTTTGTTGTAAAAGTGTGAACCTTTGTCTTTGATTATAGTTTTTGGCAAGCCAAACCTTGCAAAAATGTTAGTTTGAAGAAAATCCATCATCAGTATGGGTGGCATTTGCCTCCACCCATTTGGACGCATAATCTACAACTACAATAATGTATTTGAAATAAAATGATGATGGAAAAGGACCAATGAAATCAATACCCCAAGTATAAAAAAATTCACATGCAATAATAGGGTTTTGTGGCATTTCATTTCTAGGACCTAACCCTCTAGTCTTTTGACAATTTTCAAATGTTTTGCAAAACTCATAAGCATCCTTAAATAAGGTAGTCTAGTAAAATTCACTTTCTAGAGTTTTATGAGTTTTTCTTTTAGGCCCAAAATGATCCCCGCAAGCATAGTTATGACAAAATGTTAAGATAGAAATAATTTCACTATCAAGAATACACCTTCTAATGATTTGGTCAGCATATTATTTCCACAAGTATGAATCATCCCACACAAGATACTTTTCTTGACTCTTCATTCTATCCTTTTGTGCTTTAGTAAAATGTTAAGGAAATACCTTTGTGACCAAAAACTGTACCATGTCAGTATACCATGGTATTTCATTCCCAATTACATGAAGTTGTTCATCCGGAAATGCTTCATTGATGGGTGCTTCAACTTCAACTCCTTGATTAATCTACTTAGATGATCTGTTACTCCATTTTATATTCTTTTTTTTTTATCTTTGATGCATAGAATGAATTCTTGGAGTAAAAGTATCCATCTAATCAATCTTGGTTTTGCTTCCTTCTTTACCAATAGATATTTCAAAGCTGTATGGTCAGAATAAACAATAATATCAGTGCTTAAAAGATAAGAATGAAATTTATCTAAAGCAGAGATAATGGCAAGAAGATAATTCTTAGTGGTTGTGTAATTAAGCTGGGCTTCATTCACAGTGCGTAAGGCATATTATATTACATGTGGATCTTTCCTAATCATTTGACCTAAAACTGCACCAACAATATAGTTAGATGCATCACACATTAATTCAAAAGGAAAATTTCAATCGGGTGGTTGAAGTATGGGTGCACTAATCAACTTTTCCTTTAAATGCTCAAATGATTTCTTAAGCCCATCATCAAAATTGAACTCCTTTTCTTTCTATATAAGCTTACACAAAGGTTGAGCTATTTTAGAAAAAGATTTAATGAATCGGAGATAAAATCCAGCATGGCCTAGGAATGAATGCACATCTTTATCGATCGATGGGTAAGGTAATGAAGCTATACGATTTGCCCTATCTATTTCGATTCCTTTAGGAGAAATGACATGTCCTAAAGCTATCCCTTGTTGAACCATAAAATGGCATTTTTTAGAGTTTAGTACAAGATTTTTTTCAAGACACCATCTTAAGATGAGAGTTAAATTATCTAGGCATTGATCAAAAGTATCACCATGAATACTAAAATCATCCATGACTGCCTCGATAATTTTCTTCAAATATTCAATAAAATATACTTACCATACATCTCTGAAATGTAACAGGGGCGTTGATAGCCCAAATGACATGCGACGATATGAAAATGTACCATAAGGACATTTGAATATGGTCTTCTCTTGATCTTCTGGAGCTATAGGAACTTGCACATATCCATAATATCCTTTGAGAAAACAATAATAAGCATGATTTGCTAACCTCTCTAACATTTGATCAATAAATGGTAGAGGAAAATGATATTTCCTAGTCATGGAATTCAGCTTCTTATAATCTACACACCCTCCAACCATTTTGAACTCTAGTAGGAACCATTTCTCCCTTTTCATTCTCCACCATAGTGATTCCTATTTTCTTGGGTACTACTTGGAGAGGACTAACCCAACTACTATCAAAAATTGGATAAATGACTCCTGTAGACAACAATTTCAACACTTATTTCTTTTCTACCTCCATCATAATCGGATTTGGCCAATGTTGTACTTGTCTTCTAGGCTTAACATCATCCTCCATTAAAATTAATGCATACACACTAAAGGACTAATACCCTTAATATCAGCAATCGTCCATCCCAAAGCAGATTTATACTTCTTCAAAACATTAACAAGTTTTTCTTCTTGTTTGAGTGTTAGGTCACTAGAGATGATAACATGAAGGGTATCTTTCTCTCCCAAAAACACATACTTAAGATGGTCAGGTAAATGTTTCAACTCATCTTCTAGTGCTTGCCCTACAGAAGGTAAAGGTCTATTCAATGTCAATGGTAAATCCACAAATCTTTCGATTCTATCATGACATGCTCCTAAAGCAGCTACTATCTCTTTGATCTCCTCATCAAATTCAAACTTCTCATTCAATTATTCCAAAATTTCTGTTTCTATGTATTGAGTTAAGGTTACCTCTAAGGGATCTTCAAATGATAATTCATAAACCTTTTTAGTCAAATCTTCAATAACATCGATCATAGAGATCGATTCACAATCTGTAAGATATCTTATAGAGTCATATATGTTAAACCTAATGACTTCACCATCAAACTCCATAGTTAAAACTCCATCATGTACATCAATTTTTGTTTTTAAAGTTTTTAAGAATGGCCTACCTAAAAATATAGGAGAAGGGTTAGATGAACCATTATCCTGCATATCTAACATATAAAAATCAACAGGGAATACTAACTTATTCACCTTAACCAAGACATCTTTAATTACTCCTTCAGGATATGTATTAGATCTATCAGCCAACTGAATAATAACACGAGTTTCCTTTAAAGGACCTAGACTTAGTACATTAATGATAGATAAAGGCATCACATTAATTGAAGCACCTAAATAAGGCATACATATTTCATACCTCGTGTTTCCAATCTTGCAAGGAATGGTAAAAATACCCGGATCCTTACACTTTAGTGGAAGTTTCCTTTACAAAATTGTTGATACATTCTCTCCCACACTCTCCTTTTCATCCCCCTTCAATTTCCTTTTGTTAGTACACAAATCCTTAAGGAATTTTGCATACCTTGACACTTGTTTAATTGCATCAATGAGAGGGATACTGACCTCCACCTTTCTAAATATGTCAAACATCTCCTTGTCATAATTCAGCTTCTTGTCTCTTGCTAGCCTACTAGGAAAAGGAGCAGTAATTTTTAATAGGAGTAAGAGAATCATCTGTAGTTACCCGTGGAGAATTTTCAATTTCTTCTCTTTCAACAACTATCTCATCTTCTTCGTTGCTTATTTCTTCCTCTTCACTCGCTTGTCTTGGACCTACCAATTATTTTCCACTCTGAGTTGTGATTGCACTAGCATTTTCCCTTGGATTCCTTTTCATTTGACTTGGGAATTTTGAAGACCTTTGTGCGTGTAATTTTCCAAGGGAATCTGCCAATTGAATCACTTGATTCTCCAATGCTTAATACCATTTCTAATTACTTGTTGAAATTGCAATGTGTTGGTAGCCAAATATTTCACCAAATCTTCTAAAGGCATTCCTCCTAATAGTTGTTGAACTGGTGGGGGCGGTAATGGTTTAAATGGTGGTCTCTGGTGGTTTTTTGGAACTTGAAATAATCCAAGAGGGGGATTTGATCCTTGTTGATTCTGATAAACTGATGGTCGGAAATATAAATTATCACCATGTTGATTGTTTCCATACCTTAAGTTAGGATGATCGTTCCATCCTAGATTGTATGTTGGAGCATAAGGATCATTCCTCTTTGATATTTGTTGTCCTCTAATAGCATTCACTTCTTGTTGTTCCTGCAAAGTAGAACACATATTAGTAGGATGACCAATAAAAGAACAATTTCTACATACCTTTGCACGAATTTTGTCACCCACAACCTTCTCTACCAGAGATGTCAGATTTGATACTTGTGTTTTAAATTCTACAATACTAGCCTCTTTCACCTGTTGAGATATATAAGTACTACCCCTACTACAATATTGAGAGTTAGATGCCATATTAGCAATTAATCTTTTAGCTTTAGCAGGGGTTTTATCAACCAATGCACCACCATTAGTAGCGTCTATCATATTTCGATCCATAGGAGATAATCCTTCATAAAAGTATTGTATTAACAATTGCTCACTAATTTGGTGATTGGGGCAACTACCACATAACTTCTTAAAACGTTCCCAATATCCATGCATTGACTCTCCTCCATCTTGCCTAATACCACATATGTCTTTTCTTATGTTAGTTGCTTTAGATGAAGGAAAATATTTTTCAAGGAAAACCTTTTGCATATCAGTTCAAGTATTCACAAAGCTCGGTGATAAGTCATATAACCATTATTTTGCTACATCAGCCAAAGTAAAAGGGAAAACTTTAAGTTTAATTTGTTCTACACTTACTCCAGTTGGTTTCATACTGGAACATGCCATATGGAATTCCTTAAGTAACTTGTTGGGATCGGTGAAAAATCCTAAACCCATTGAGTTGTTGTCCTTGAATCCTATAAAAATGGGTAAAGCACGTATTAAACCAGGTTTGATCTCAAAAGTATCATTTTTTATAGGATGATTAATGCATAAAAGGTTAGAGTTGAAAACAGGAGCAGCTAGCTCCTTGAGAGGTCGATCTACCATTGGTGGATCTATTTGACAAGGTGAATTAAAAAATCCTCTATATGATCTTCCTCCCAATCTATAGAATTTTCTTCAGAAGACGAGAGTATTCGATAGCATTAATTCCTATCACTAAGTTCTATCCTATGGATAAATAATAAAACACGTTACTCACTAATTAATGAATAAGGATAGGAAGATATTGATTATGGAACTAGGATATCAAATAATCATGTAGAAAAGAATAATTCTAAATGATCTAACTTTGGCCTATAGAAACTCATAATAATTCATCTCTTTACTTTCTCTTAATTATAATAAATTTAATAAGCTCTCAATTTATCATCTAGCCAATTAATAACCTAGGTTAAGAATGCTAGATTCAATTAATGGCACATTATGAATGGAAAGCAGTCAACTACAACCATAATCAATAAGCTCGAATCATGAAATTGTACAAATTAATAGACAAGATTAATAATTAACCTTTTTGCTACTTTGTAAACGTTAATTAACAATTATATATTAATTTAGTTATCATAGATTTGATTAAGATCTAAACTAAATAGGTGATCAATTAATTAGTTTAAATTCTTAACCTATGATGCGAAATCATTCAATTCCATCCTTTAATTTAATTAATTTTCATTCAGAATCATAAATTCAAATTACGTTGTCATATCTGAAATCCTAATTCTGTCATCAAATCCTTTTACCCTATACTATCTACGCTACTATCTTCATAATTGCACTAAAACACGAGTAAATGCAGTAATCTATTATTAACATCAATAATTAATAATAAATTAACAATGAAACAATAAAAGTAAGAGAAATATTAATACAATGAAGAGAATTTACTTGCATTCTATCAAAAATTAGAACTTGCAATTAAGAGAGGAATGGAGAAGAACTTATCAACTTGAATTGCAGAGTGTTCATTATTCAATTAAATACAATGGAGAGAAAGAGAATTGGAATTGTGAAGTATATGCGGTTTCTAGAGAATATAAGGAAAAAAAGAGTCTAAGTCTCGAGCTATAGAGAACCGACTATCAAATTTTCATAAATGTCAGAAATATATCAGGAAAAAGTTCGCGTGAGCGGTTACATAATTTAAGAAAAACACGGTCCGTGTTTTGGAAACATGGGTCCTCTGTGTTTTTTCCTAAAGTCTCTACCAACTACTAAATTTGAAAACTGAGATTTTGTGTTCTAATGACAAAACACGGCCCGTGTTTAGGAAACACAGGGGTGTTGTGTTTCTTGTTCCTTCATTATCTCTTTATGAAATTTCAACACAAGCTTCCCTTTGATGTCTATTCTTCATTTCTGGTTTTTTCTTCCATTGATTACATATCTCTTGATGTGTTATTTGCCTCATTTCCTCTTTCCTTTGATTTCTCTTTGGATTCCTTCATTTTTATATTTACCTACAAAATCTATCCAAAAGAGAAAAACTCAAGAAAATATTAAATCTTATAAAAATAATGAGGAATAAATGACATTTTTACATAGGATAATAACATATAAATCTCATATATTAAAACTCTATACAGCTTCACAAGGCTCCTTCATTTAATTCTCAATGTGTCCCAAAAAATTCATGATTCCAATACTTGATATTTTCAAACACTAATTTTAGGATAAATTATTTTCAATAATAAAATTTCACAATAAATTATCTTGAATCCATTCATACTCTCCAAATTTAAAATTTAAAATTGGTAAATTGAAATGAGAATTATGGTTTTACAAAAAACCTTATTTATGATTTTTTTACTTTATAAGGCATTTTAAGCCACTTTAAGCTTTTAAAATTTTTTAATGTTTTTTCCTATTTATGATATTAGAATCTGAAACACTATTTCAAGTATATTTCCAAATTTTAAGGTGGATTGAATTGGGTTCAACAATATGTTTTTTTGTTAGAAAGTAAATGCAAATTTCTCTTATTTTCCACCTTTGTGATGCATTTTTAACCTATCCTAACCCTAAATTTATTTACTATCATTTTTTTAATGATTTTTGGGGTCCATATATTAATTATATATTCTTATATAATTTTCTACAATTTTTTCATTATTTCACAATTTCATAATCTCATATCAATTATCTTATAATTACTATTCCTAATAACAAATATAATTCCTTTAACTCACCAATTACCTTAATAACCTCAATATACAACTAAATTTGCTTTATCAAGCCCAAACACTTTTGAGTTTTGATCTCTGCCTTTGTTCCCACATTATTCCACATTGTTTTGGTTTTTAGTGTATTTTATGCCTTCAAATAATTACCTTTCTTTAAGTAAATCCATTACTCCCTATTTTGTTCATAAATCTACTAAAAAATTTCCATAAAATCATAAGATAATCCCCTTAGGAAAATCAATTGGTACAAGTTGGTCACAAAAAATGGAAACGATTTCTTGGATTTTTATACATTTTTAACCCTTTATGATGTAGATTTTATTTGTAGCTTTGGTCATTTTAGAATTTTTGGATTTTTTAGCATCAATATTGAGGTTAAAAATATTATTTAGGTGTTATTTGGGATCAGTATGAGTTTTTAAATTTTCATCAGTATTTTATATTTATGAATCATTTTAGGAATTAATTATAAACGAAAGAAGCATGTCAGGTATTTTTAGTAAAGTTTGACCTTTTTTATAAGTTTAGAATATTTTGATGAGTTTGGGATATTCTAATGAATTTAATCTTATCATTAATAGCACACTCTTGAGGAAATATGGCGTAACTCACAAAATGGCTACACCATATCACCCTCAAACTAGTGGCCAAGTGGATATCACTAACTAGGAAATAAAAGGAATGTTGGGGAAAAAAATATCTTGGTTGTGAAAAGATTGGTTTATGTTGTTTGGATTTATCGAACAACTAATAAGAGTCCTATTAGTATGTCACCATTTAGATTAGTATATTGAAAAAATTTCCATTTGCTGGTTTAAGCTGATCATAAGGTATTTTGGGTGATAAAGGTAATTAATTATAACTTAAAATTCGTTGGTGAATAGAGGAAGCTCCAACTTAAGGAGCTAAATGATTTGAGATTGGATGTTTATCAGAATGCATAGATATATGAGGAGAAAACTAAGAGATGTCATGACAAACATATTACCCAAAGAGAGCTTCAAAATGGAGATTTTGTGCTCTTTTTCAACTCTCGTCTTAAGATCTTTCTAGGTAAACTTCATTCTATGTGGTTGAGGCAATTTTATATCCATAAGTTTTACCCATTTGGAGTTGTTGATATTTGGAGTGAGACCACGAGAACCTTCAAGGTACATAGGAAAATGTTAAAGCATTATGTATTAGGTTCTCCAATAAAGAATATGGGTATTTTTACCCCTCTTAATTCATCATCATTTTAAGAGTTAAAAAGGGCCGAGCTCATGACCATTAAACAAGCATTTATTTTTATTCTTTATTCTTTTCTTTTATTATTTCTTTATTATTAGTGATTGATTTTGGCTTTTTTATTATTTATTATTTTTATTTAGACATTTGAAAACATAATTATGCATTGATGTGTAGGAGAATCTAAATAGGAAAGAAGTGGAAAGGTGTTTCATACTAAAAAAAATATCAAAAATTAAAATATTATGCAATTATGGGTTCAAACCCCTATGGCGTGTCATCGAGCATAGCTATGTTACAAAAAAAAAATTGAATGGAATTCTTTTTTTGCAATATGGCATGGCAGTGTTACAATGTAAGACCTTGTAGAAAAAATTTTTAAAAAATGTTCTTTGGGTGCAAGAAGGCATGTCAATGTTACAATTCATGGTCATGTTGAGAGATAGAAAAAAAAATTGCATTATTTGGGTGTGACATAATGGTGTCGGCCTGCGACTTTGATAAATTGATTAAGCACGAAACAGGTTATGTCTGTTATTCGACTATTCAACCTCAACTCTCATACCTTCCCCTTCCATTACCTTAGTTGCCACCACTTCTCCTCTTTGTTTGACACTTTTCCCCACCGCTACAACACTAGTTTTTTTCAACCACTAGCACAATCCCCTTCCTCTTCTTCAGCTTCCCTACCAAGCCATATTCACACATTTAACCCTTTCTCCACCTACGTCACCATTACAAACTCCACCACCACCCTAGTGAGTACTAAGTCTTCTCAATTCCCTTATTTTATACATTTACACACATTGGGGACAATGTGTCTGTAATACCACAAAATTTTAAAATTCTAAATTTAATTTATCAAAATTTTAATTTAACTTAATTTCAATTTTTTATTTTATTTAATTATAGGTAAAATCTGTGTTATTACTAATAAAAAAATCAACTCTAAAAATCTAACCTAAATCCCACACTAAAAATTTTTCTTTTCTCATTTTTTCTTTTTGTTTCTTCCTTTCTTTTCCTTCTTTTTCTTCTCCTTCCTTCCAGATTGCACCTTCTCGGCCCAACCTCTCTATTTTTTTCTTTCTTTCCCATCCTCGGGCGAGCCTAGGCCTACCCTTCTTCATTTTCTTTTATTTCTCCTTTTCTCTTTTCTTTTCTTTCTTTTTCTTTTTCTTCCTTGTTTCTTCCTTCCCGTGCCCATCTTCTTCCTCATGTCACCCTCCCCTTTCCATTCCTGCACCAATCATTACCTCCCCTGCATGCCACCCCTCTCCCTCACATTTCCTCTCTTGGCTATACAATGCCATGCATGTTAGCCGCACCCCTGCCCTCGCACCCTGCCCCCTTCACCCTACCCTATACTTACTTGCAAACACCCCCATGCAACCACGCATAATGAAGCTACCAACCATTCTCTTATCGTCTTCCTCTCTCCCTCAACCTCCCCTACCTCTCCTTTATCTTCTCTTCCATCTACAAGCTTGTTATCGACCACTATTTTTTTCCTCCTCCATCCTTTCTAGCTCCAACACTTCCACCGCCATCATCATCTGGCCAACCACCCAGCCACCTCCCTTCTCTACCTATAACTTACCCATTATGCCACCTATTTTCCCTTTCCTCACCCCCTTCCCTTCTCATGTACCTACAGCTGTAGATGGCTGCATTTCCACCACCACTAGCCCTTTCTCATCCCTCCTTGCTACCACCACACTGCAGTCATGCTATGTAGGCACCCCAGCCAACATAACCACCACAGCAAGCCCACCTTTATCCCCCTTCTTCATTCTCCCTCTCAATCAATCCTCACCCTACACCACCACCGACTGCCTGCTCCACCACCATAACCAACAGAAAGTCCAGCTAGTCTCGATAGCACCACCACCTCGACCCTAAACTACCAACCCTCACCCACTTCTCCAAAATAGCCATCACCACCACCGTGTGCCACCCTACATTATTTTCTTCCCACTTTGGTCACCTCCATTTCCTTTATCCTCATTTAGCTTTATTTAGGTTAAAGTCTTCCTTTTTTTTAAAAAAAAAAGAAAGAAAGAAAGGAAAGCCTAAACTTTATATCCCTATTTCTAGGTAATACTCCAGTGATAACGAAAAAGGAGGCATAAGTCATGCATACTTAGAGACTGAAGCTGCTTTGGTAAGGATATAGTCATAGATAGGGTTTTACTATATCAAAATATATGTCATTGATGTGTGATAAGTGATGTGTGATGGAATATATGAAATGATAAATGACTCTAGTGTTGTATATGCAGTTTTGGTTTGACAATAGCCGAAGGTAAGAAAGATGTATGGTCATGAGTGTGTTTATTTCAAGTGTTTATGTATATTAAAATCCACGTTTTTATGATATTGAATGTGTAGGAAGTTGAAGAGTCCTTGTGTTGGATGTCTTGTGACTTAAGGATGGTATAATTAGGGTTTTAGTAACCTAAGGGCATTTTGATCAATGCTGTGAAAGTGTCATTTTGGGTGTCAATTGGCATAAAATAGGTTGGGGATATTACATGAAATAATTGGGGTAAAAATAAAGAGGTTTATGGCAAATACGGTAAGGGGAGAAATACCATAAATGTGGTGAGTAAAACCTAGGGGAAAGTTATGATAATGTGTTAGTAAATTGAGGGATTGGTACTAGGGAGTGGATATGAGGTTAATGATGGCATCTTGGATAGTCATGTGAATTTGGGAAGTCACTTGGTCTAGGGAAGGAGTTATAACCAAAAGGTAAAATTAGGATTTTGGGAGGCTAAGGAGTAACCCTAGGGGTAGGCTATTATCGCATGTACAAAATGGGAGAGTTAGAATTCAACCTTGAAGCATGATGTTAATTGTATCAATTTGGAAATGTATACCAAATTTGGTAGCTAGGTGGGGTAGAGGAGAGTAGTTATGGCCAAAATGAGAATTAGGGTTTTAGAGGGGGCCTGAATAGGTAGGTTATTACCACATGTGTAAAATTTGGGAGTTAGGATAAAATATTTGATTTAATGGTAAATAATAGATTTCTATGCATGGGTATGGAATTTGAAGACTAGATAAGCACTAGAGAAAGGATTATGCTAGACAGGAGAACTTAGGGTTTTTGTGGAGTAATCCTAGAGGCTAGTTATTATCATATGTATAAAATGTGGGTAACAAGCCATGTGATGTAGGATCAAACACTCAAGAATTGGTATTAATCATTATGGGATCAATTTTTATTCATTTAGAAAGGATCTCCTACAAAATTGAAGATAAAAGGATGGTTACATTGCTAGTAATAGATGAAACGTACCATACAAGATACTAGGTGTATACGTGCATGTGCATGGAATGCATAGAGTGCATAGCTACTTGCATTGGAGGAATGGAATGAAGCTTTAATGTGCATATTAGTTGGTTTATTTAAGTAATTAATTAATTAGTAGAGTTAGATATTAGCTAGAGAATAAAGTAGCATAAATCTAACTTTTTTAAGAATATTCTATATTCTAGTATCTTTTAGTATAATCTATATTCTAGTATCTTTTAGTTAGGTATCTTTTGAGGAATTATACCTTTAGTATCTTGTAATTTGTAGCTTAGCTATATAAATCCATAGAACCACGATTGAAGATTATGAAATTCATTGAATTAAAGTTGAATGTAAATTGCAAGTATTGAATTCTATATGAGTTCATCTCAAGTTTAATCAAATATGTGTGAACGATTAATCTTAAAACCCTTAATCTCTTTACCTGTGTGAATTGGATATTAAGTAATATCTTTTCTAAACTCCATAACCCACACCCTTCTTTTAATATCCCGAAATTTCATAACCTTTGTTTTCAGGTGTTTGACATTTTTATTCAAAACTAACCCTTAAACCTTACCCTAATTATTTTGTTTATAACCTTGACCTATAACCAAAAATAAATCCCTAAAATTTATTCTCATTTATTTTATCTTTTTTAGTTCTATTAAACCTATCCTAATCCAGATTATTTTTTCCAAATTACTTTTCTACCCAGTACCCTAATCTATCAAAATTAAACCAACAACTAAATAAATAAAATTCTATCCTACCCTACCATTTTACCCCTCTATCTTGCCCCGATTCCCTTCCCCCTAAATACTATTCATTTCTCTATCCACAACCTCATCACCTCACCCATTCTCTGCATTTATGTTTATAGACACAAACCCAACCCATGTGCACCCACTCTCCACATTATATACACATACACACACGCATACTGAAATACCCCAAAAATCCTAATTTAGGAACTATGGCAAAATAATGATTTATTAGGGAAAATTAAGAAAATAAATTACTTTATTAAATAAAGAGGAAATTAATTGAGGAAAATAAGGATAAAATAATAAATAAATTATTTAGAAAATTTTGGACATTTTACTAATTAAAAAGGAAGTTAAGGACAATTTATCCAAAATAGCCTAATTAATTTAAAAATGAATTGAATTATTATACTTAAAATAATTATTATTAAAATTAAATATCTAAATTAAATATATATATAAATAAAGACCAAATACCCAACCCAACCATTTTAACATTTTTTCCTTTTTCCTTTTTTTTCTCCTTTCTTTTCCTTTTTCTTTCTTCCTCCCTTACTTGTTTTTCCTTCTTCCTTCCCCCCTCGACTGGGCCGGCCTGCGCAGCCCAGACCCTTCTCTTTCCTTCTCCCTACGCGCAGTCCAACTCCCCCATCCCTCCTTTGTCGCCCGTTGCCCCCCAGCCGGCCGAACCACCCTCTTTTTTCTTTTTTTCTCCTCCTGGACCGACCAGTCCAGTCGTCGTCTTCCTCCCTCCCAAACCCCAATCTGCAGCTGCCAAAACCCTGCAACCCTGCCGCCGACAGTAGCACGTCATCCGGCCTCCCCTCTCTGCCCCTCTCCTCGTCGTTGTCTTCCTTTTTTCGACCCAACAAGCCCCATCTCTCCCCTCCCCGCGTGCCATCTCCTTTCCTCTTTTTCCCCCTCCCCAACCTAATCTGCCATGGCAGTACTGCACCGCCTGCCACCGTCGGCCGGTGGTCCTGCCACACCTGCCCCGTTTGTCCTCTTCCCCTTCATCGTTTTCCCCCTTATTTATCCTATTAATACCCCCCAATAGCATCCTGGTTCGAGCTCCTTTTCCCGCATGCCATAACCCCGTTTTTTCGCCGCCGCCCAAACAGGCACCTACCCCGCCACCGTCGGCCACCTCCGCCACAAACTCTGCGCACAAAAACTTTCCCCGCACCTCCCTCTACAAAATAGAACCACCATCAGCCCCTACCTCGCCCTGCACGTGCCGCCCTGGCCGTGCGAAATCGCCACCCCGAGCAGCCCTTTGCGCCGCCTTTCGCCACCGATCCCGCCTCTACCAACACCTCCCTCACCCTCCAAAACACCCAGGGAACCTCCCCTACCTTTCCACACCTTCATCTCCCCCTATCTCCCTCTCCTTCTACCTTCTCCATTTTTCCACCACCTTCCACCACCTTCGGCCGCCGCACCAACCACCGTGCGCCGCCACTCCCAACCACGCCACCACCCTCATTCCACCCCTCTTCACCTACTGCATCTTCCTCCACCTCAAACACCCCTCTATCCCCTCTCCTTTAGCCTACACATTGATCTTTCCACCTCTCTTCCTCCTCCACCACTGTCGTCGTCACCGCAACGCGCCGCCACCGGTTCCACCACTAACCTTAGGTGGTGCTCTAACCTCCTCCAATCCTAAACCTTTTTAGCACAAGTGATTAATAATTTTTACTAATATTAAGGGTATTATTATTATTATTATTATTATTATTATTATTATTATTATTATTATTATGGTTGGTATTATCATTATTATTATCTTTATCATTAGTTAATCTAACTTTAGAAACCCATTTTATATAAGTGTTAACAATTTTTAGTAATATTAATAGTATTACCCTTATTAGTATTATTATTATTATTATTATTAATGTTGTGTTGTTATTACTATTATTATTATTAGTATTAGTATTATTATTATTATTACTATTATCATTATTATTATGTATCACTCCTACTACCTAAACTAATTTCAGGAATATTTATAAATATGGTATTATTATATAGTATCTTTATCATTATTAATAACATTATCATTACTACTACTATTATTATCTCTATTATTAATATTATTATTTTCTTACTAGTACTAACTTGACCATTACCACTTTTTGTGTAAATATTGGGACTCTTATATTACTATTATTCTTTTCGATTGCTATATTTTATTATACTTAACATTATTACTATTATTATTATTATTATTATTATTATTATTATTATTATTATTATTATTATCATCATCATCATCATCATCATCATCATCATCATCATCATCATCATCATTATTATTATTATTACTACTCAACCTAACTTTATTTGATTATTATTATTATTGTTATTTTTATTTTTATTTTTATTTTTATTTTTTTTATTATTATTATACTTAACACCTTATCATTATTGTTATTACTACTAGTAATTTTATTATTATCAATGCTATTTAACTCGAAGTTGGTGTGTTATCATTTTGTTGTTAAATAAGAAGAATACTTAAACCTTAGTACCTTACCATTTAATATTATTCCTAATGCCTTAACACTAACATCATTACAATGGTATCATTATTAGTTATTACTATTATTACTATTATCATTATTTTATTACTATTATTGTGACAAAAATATTTGAACCCTTATATTATTATTATTGAAAATATAACTTTTATCATTATTATCTTTAGGAATATTTTTACTTGTTGGTATTGCAATTATTATACTATTATTTTAACCCTAATAATATTATTAGGCTTAGCCTTAAGAACACTAGGGCTTCTATCACTATAAGCATTAGCATTACTATTATTATTATTATTATTATTATTGTCATTATTTTGCTATAACTAGTATTAGTACTATTATTATAGGAATAAAGCTATTAGGTTTAATACTATAAGTATGGCATTAAATATTTAAAATAACCATATTTTGGCTAGTAATATCTAGTAGGTTAACTTGAAGATAAAAACCCTAGTTTTCACATATAATACTCCCTTTAATAATAACAATCCTAATTTTAGATTAAAATAAGGAGTAATGGTACTTTCAATAGGAGGGAAACTAATCCTTAGTATTTTTCCTTTTATAGGTGAATCAAATCAAAACCCTAAGGAGTTATAGGAGCGTGCTCCAAGCCCGATGTTGCTTTAGGTAAGGACGTAACTAAGGCCTTTTGTGTGTCTATATGTATTATGTGCTTCGCATGCCACGTACCCTATATTTATCATTATCAATTATGTTGTGTGTGCATGACATGGAGTTGAAGTATGTGTGGTGTGTTTACATGGCATGTGTCTTATGTATATGTGACGATATGTGTCGTGATCCTGTAAGACATGTATGTGAGGGAGTTGATGTGTTTTGTGTGGGAGAAAGGATTAAAAAGGATGATGGGGAAGGAGATTGAAATGAATCATGAGTGGAAGAATCAAATGAGAATTCTAGGGTTCATGTGGGAGAATCTGATTTATGATTTTTATGGTTCGTGTGGGAGAGTTTAATTTATGGTTTTGTGTGAGAGAACCTAAAATATGGTTGGATGATTTTTTATGGGATAATGTAATATACGATGTTACATGGGATAATATAATTCATGGTTTATATGGGAGATTCTAATTTATGATTTTATGTGGAAGAATCTAACTTATGGTCTTATATGGAAGAACCAAAATTGTGGTTATGAATGGGAGAATATAATCAATCGTATTATATGGACAAATATTTGGGTTTTATATGGTTTGAATCTAGGATTTGGTATGGATGGATCATTGGTTTTGTGTGGATTGAATTTAGGGTTTTGTATGACGAAATCTAGGGTTTGCATGGTGGTATTAGGGTTTGTATGGTGGTATTAGGGTTTTCATGGTGGTATTATGGTTGGTGTGGTGGTATCAATGGTTGTATGGTGGTATTAAGGTTTTTATGGTGGTATTAATGGTTGCATGGTGGTATTAATGGCTGCATGTTGGTATTATGGTTTGTATGGTGGTATTAATGGTTGCATGGTGGTCTTAATGGCTGTATGGTGGTATTAGGGTCTGCATGGTGATATTATGGTTGTATGGTGGTACTAATGGTTGTATGATGGTATTAGGGTTTGCATGGTGGAGTTAGGGTTCTGCATGGGAGTTAATAATTGTATGGGATTTAGGGTCTGTGTGAAAAGTTCGAGAGGTTGCATGAGATGTGTAAAGTTTGCATGGGAGCGAAATTTACGTATGGAAGGTTGATTTGAGATGTAAGGAAGGTAATGCAAGTATTATTTGGGTGTTTGAACTGTTTTGGACGGAAAATAGTACGTGGAGTATTATAAGGGTATAGAGGAGATAGAATTAGGGTTTGGAGTGATTAACTCTGGGTCTTTGTGATTAAATAGGGTTGGAGTAGCTAATTATGAATTGTTGTGGTTAATTAAGGTTTGGAATGGCTAATTATGGTTGTTATGGTAAAATAGGGTTTGGAGTGGTTAACCACGGTTTGGTGTGGACAATTAGGGTTGGTTATGGCTGCTTCGAGTTGTTTGTGTTATCATGTGTATTTATTGATTAAAGTGTAGTTATGATTGTGGAATTTTATTATTTGTGATGTGTGAAGTATAAAGAGAATGATTCATGCATGTCAAGGGTGAAAATCTTTTGAATAAGATATTGAGCCGGACCTAGACCGGTCCACCGGCAAATAATAGTGGTAGGGTATGTTACCCTCGTGACCGGTCCATCGGCTATAATAGTGGCAGGGCATGGCCCTCGTGACCATTCCACTGGCTATAATAGTGGGGTTCCCGCACTCACATGGACTGATAAGGACTATGATGTGAATCGATTATAATTATCAGAGATCTGATGAAAAAGTTATCTGGTTCATAACCAGTATTGTTTACTTGTGTTATTGCATGCTCTCTACGTAATTATTCCATGTCTGCTATGTCATGTATCTCTGTGTATATGTGGGCCTAAGTGCGTCTGTTGCCTTACTCAGTATGTAGTGTACTGATCCCCGTTTCATGGGTGTTGCTCATTCCCACGAGTAGAAGGCCCGTTTGAGCCTGTGCAGGTAGGGGATGATGTCTTCGATGCCTACGACACTTACGAGACATCGGATGGGGCTGAGCGTTGAGCCTAAACCTAACTTGGGGATCGAGAGCGACTCGGCCGGACTCGATTTCCTTCATTCGACTTTGTATTATCATTTTAGTTATGTTTGTACTATGCTTTACATTTTAAAACTCTAATCACGTACTCCTTGGTTTGTATTCCTAAATCGCACTCTGGTTTTTATATGACTTGCGTTTTATTAATGATTCGTGTTTAATGTTAACATTTTTAGCTTTAGCACTTAGTACTGGAACGGTAGGAGTGAACCGGTCTGGTACTAAGTGTGGCGGTAATGCCCCCGAGTTTACGGTTTTATCTTTTCGCTTCTGCTAAACCTTTTTAATTAAATGAAATTTTTTAGTAGTAAATTTGGGGGTGTTACAAGTTGGTATCAGAGCTGGTTTCAACCACGCTCTTTTGATTTTAATATTTTTAAGCTGATACTACTAGCAGCATCACTTGCAAAATGAATTTAAATTGCAAAGTTTTTCCTTGATTTCAAATTACTTTGAGAAAAAAAGGAAGGGATTTTTCATTTCTGAAGTGTTTGATTCCGAGCCACAGTGAGGAACGTAAGGGTAGACTAAGGATTCTTCCCAAGAAGGGGGATAGTAGTGTGCCATGATTATTGCGAAACTGGTGGGTACGCTTCTAACCTTGCCCCTTTCTTTTGTAGCTTCCAATGATGGGAAACGGCCAAGCAGCACGTTTGGAGGATGCCCTCGGAGCCTTCATGGAGTTTATCCAGCGCACCCACCATCCAGAGGGCGCCGGTGAAGATTGGCTCCGGAGGGTTACCGGACACCACCCACCCACGTACTCCGGTGAGGAGGACCCCGTGGTCCTCAAGGGGTGGATTAGAGACCTAGACCGCACTTTTGAGGCGGTGGATTGCCCCGCAGCTAGGCAGCCCAACATAGCTGCCTTCTTCTTGAGAGGCGTAGCAGACGCCTGGTGGGTAGAGCACCGAGGCCGGTTCGTCCCCCGGCAGACTGGGAAGCATTCAAAGCTACGCTTCGTACCAGATTCTACCCAGAGAGCCTGAAGAGGGACAAACTTTGGGAATTTATGCAGCTCTCTCAAGGATCCATGACTGTGCGCCAGTACTACGCTCGCTTCACCGAGCTATTACGCTTCACCCCTGGGATCGCCACCAATGAGTCCACGGTGCTGTTCCAGTTCGAGCAAGGGCTGAACTTCGGTATCCGTAGAATGATGGGCATAGTACCGTTCACTGATCTGGCGACACTTTATGAGAGTGCTTGCCTCGCCGCCACCCTGGTTCAGGAGTAGACCGCTATCCTCAGAAAGAGGAAGCTTGAGGGACATGATTCGGGGAGCAGAAACCATCCACGCACAGAGGGGACAAGAAGACCATCGCCAAGAAACTATAGTAGGGGCCAAGTACCTCGAGGAGGATTCGCATGCAGACGTTGTGGTCGCAGCCACCCACATCGAGATTGTGGAGGCAGGCTTATCTCATGCCCGAACTGTGGCAAATGGGGCTACAGGGCATTCGAGTGTCGAGGACTGTAACACCCCAAAATTCACTTTTTTTTAAAGCGGAAGTAATTAAAATAGAAACACTTAAAACCTGTGAATTCTGGGAATGTCACCGCCACACTTAGTACTAGACCGGTTCTCTCCGACCGTTCCAGTACCAAGTGATAAGGCTAAGAAAAGATTTACATTAAATTCAAATCAACAGTTTATAAAAGAACTCAAAAGATCATACCTTAAAATCAGAGTACGCATAGACGTTTATAAACGTAATAAAATAGAAATCAGAGTGCGAAATCAAAGAGGATAAATGCTCCAATACAAAGAAATAATAGTAGGAAATAAAATTTCATAAAGACTAAAATACGGCCACAACTCTCTCGAACCTCGAGCCAAACATGCTCAACACTCAGCCCCGACTAATGTCTCGCCCACCTGCACAAATCAGAAGGGCGTACTACTCGTGGGAATGAGCAGCACCCATGAAAAGGGTGATCAGAACGCTACGTACTGAGTAAGGTAACCAAGCACTAAGGCCAACACATAAGCACGTAAAATCATGTAGAACATAAAAGGGCATAATCATAAATGCATATGATAAAGCAGGTAAAAGTACAACGGCCCGTATATAATCCAGATTAATCATTTCATTAATCTCTTATCAGAGTTCAATTCACACCATGCCTTTTTCGATCCATGCGAGCATAGGAACACCCCACTATTATAACCGGTGGGCCGATCACAATAGAGCATCAAGCCCTAACCACTATTATTACCGGTGGGTCGGTCACAATAGAGCATCATGCCCTAACCACTATTATTACCGGTGGATCGGTCACATATAGGGTAAAAACCCTAACCACTATTCCTAACCGGTGGATCGGTTCGGTTCCTCCTCGCATGGTGTTCCACTGTAAGTAAGTAGTGTCTTTTATTTGCCTTAGCAAAACTCTGGTTTATTTTCATTGAGATCGGGATCCCCCACTATTATAACCGGTGGGCCAGTCACAATAGGACATCATGTCCTAACCACTATTATTATCGGTGGATCGGTCACAATAGGATAAAACCCTAACCACTATTTTAACCGGTAGATCGGTCGCACATAGGGTAAAACCCTAACCACTATTACTGACCGGTGGATCGGCTGGTCCCGTCTCAATATCTTCCACTTTAAGTAATTAGTGTCTTAAATATTTTAAATCAATGGCTTTCACCATGGACATACACGAATCATAAATCATAAATTCCATATTCATCATCATACTTTATTCACCAATTACACATGTGCTACCACCAAACCCTAGACATACATGAATCGATCCCTTTACACTTATCCTCCAATTCTACTTCACATCTCACTCTAGGGTTTTATCCCGAAACCCTAATTTAGGAAGGAAGGAAGAAGGGAGGAGTTTGGGCCACGGAAGAGGGCAGGCCCAACGGGGAAAAGAAGAAAAAGAAAAAGAAAAGAAGGGGAAAGAAAAAGAAATAAAAAGAAAGAAAAAGGAAGAAATTAATTAGGTTTGGTATTTAAATTAATTAAAATATTTGGGACATTTAAAAGTAATAATATTTAAATAAAATATTATTTAAATTCCTTTTTATGCTAAATTAGGACTTTTAAAAGATTTTCCATAATTTCCATTTTAATTAGTAAAACACCCTAAATTTCTCCAATTAATTTATTTATAAAATCATTATTAATTTAAAAATATTTTCTCATTCTTATTTCATATAAAATAATTTATTTAATTAATTTCCAAAATAAAATCTTTAATTATCTAAAATACCCAAATTTTTCCTAATTAAAATACTTCTAAATTTCTTCTAAATTTTTCCTAATAAATTCCTTTTTCTTTTAATAAAATTAAGTTATTTAAATAATTTTTCTAATAAAATATCATTTAAATATAATTTATAAAATTAGAAATTTTCGGGGTATTTCAAGGACCGCCGCGTGCTCCGTAGTACCAGCCTCGACAGGCACCACAGGAGGGAGATGTAGTGCCCCAACAATAGGCTTACCAACGAACACCTATTCTAACCGATGCTCCAGGTCGAGACGCTAGAGGAATACGTCAAAGATCCAGACCCTTCCCTCAGAGCGGAGGTCAGTCGGGTGGACGCTTGAACGTGATCGATAGGATAGAGGCCGACTGCCAGTTTGATGTATTTCCGGGTACGATCACCATATCTCCCCTTCCAATACTTATTTCTTCTAATTCGAATGCATCTTTATCCATTATGGGTGCTTCATGGTTGTTAAGGCTAGGCCTTCACCACTTGCTGGTATAGGGATTATTGGTAGTACTCTCTTTGGGTGAAAAAAAAGGGGAGAAAGAGGGCGAATATACTCAGTTATCCTCCGATTGTGGCCTTAGTTAGAGACGGGAAAGACTTCTTAGTAAACCTTTTTCTTTAAGGGGGTAGTTGTATAAGTGTTAGCAAAATTTCCATTTTATCTACTTAGAACTTCATGGCCGTAACCTTAGGGAAATGCTACTGACTTCGGGGACGAAGTCATTCTTTAAGGGGGGGTAGTGATGAAATACCCTAAAAATCCTAATTTAGGAACTATGGCAAAATAATGATTTATTAGGAAAAATTAAGAAAATAAATTACTTTATAAAATAATGAGGAAATTAATTGAGGAAAATAAGGAGAAAATAATAAATAAATTATTTAGAAAATTTTGGACATTTTACTAATTAAAATGGAAGTTAAGGACAGTTTATCCAAAATAGTATAATTAATTTAAAAATGAATTTAATTATTATACTTAAAATAATTATTATTAAAATTAAATATCTAAATTAAATATATATATAAATAAAGAGCAAATACCCAACCCAACCATTTTAACATTTTTCCTTTTTCCTTTTTTTCTCCTTTCTTTTCCTTTTTCTTTCTTCCTCCTTTACTTATTTTTCCTTCTTCCTTCCCCCTGACTGGGCCGGCCTGCGCAGCCCAGACCCTTCTCCTCCCTTCTCCCTACACGCGGTCCAACTCCCCCAGCCCTCCTTTGTCGCCCGTTGCCCCCCAGCCGGTCGAACCGCCCTCCTTTTTCTTTTCTTTCTCCCCCTGGACCGACCGGTCCAGTCGTCGTCTTCCTCCCTCCCAAACCCCGATCTGCAGCTGCCAAAACCCTACAACCACCTATCACCGCCGGCCGGTGGTCCTGCCACACCTGCCCCGTTTGTCCTCTTCCCCTTCATCGTTTTCCCCCTCAATTATCCTATAAATACCCCCATTAGCAGCCTGGTTCGAGCTCCTTTTCCCACAGCCCATAACCCTGTTTTTTCGCCGCCGCCCAAATAGACACCTACCCCGCCATCGTCGGCCACCTCCACCGCAAACTCCGCGCACAAAAACATTCCCTTCCTCCCCAGCGTACCACCACCCCTCTTCTTCCTGCACACTCCCTAACTCCAACCAAACAACCCCTACTGCCCTCCTCTACCTCGTCTTGTTCCCCATCGCCTAACCCCTATCCTCGCCACTTCTAGCCCGACCATCCCCAATAGCACAACCACCACTAGTCTCCACCACTGTCTCCTTTTCCCCACCGCTCAAGCAACCACAATACTCTAGCCTGTCACAACACCTCCACCAACACAGCCCTGCCTGCACATGCAACCACCCCCACCGAACCTATCCCGGCAACTCCACCACCATTCTTTTCTTCCTACGTCGTCTAGCCCTGCTTGCAGCCTCCCTTTCTCCCTTTCTCCCTCTACACTTCCACCACCGAGCTCAGCCACCAACAACCACAACTGTAACAGCACCACCATCACCACCATCTCCACTGCCTGTTGCCACCTGTCCCTACCTCACCTTCTAGTTAGCCACCCAGCAACAACTCTCCCCCATTTTGCCCAAGGCTCACGCTGCGCCCGAGGATCACGTTGCATACCCAACGTGAGAAATGCTTGGGTTTTGTAAAATTTGGTACCATTTTAAATGTAAGGGTATTTTGATAATTATAAAAAAATAATATTTTATTATTATAATTATTATTTTGATATATATTAATTCAGTAATTGTAGTATTATTTTTAGGTATAGAGGTTTGAGTAACGAGACCTTATAATTTAGTAGAATATCACTATTTTTGCATTTTTTCTAGAATTTAGGTAATAGTTATACTTTACTAAAATGATAAATATTGCATGATAGCATATTAGGTTTTTTATGTGTGAAATATGTTAAGCATGATTTGTTAGGATATAATTATGTATTATTAATTTTATCATACAAATTTGAAAAATGAGCATGTTATCTGGTATAAAATATATCGGGTATGAAAGTGTGATCAAAATAATTATTATGTTAGGAAAATATTTTGTATAATATGCATGTATAAAAGAATAGATTTAGCATGCTTGAACATAATTGTGGAATAATTATTACAGATAATTTCCCTAAGGGTAATTTGGTCATTTTGAGTGTGTTATGATTATTATACTGAAAGTCATGTCTCATATGTATTATCTGTTGTTGAGTATGTGAGCATGTGCTTTGGATGGATGAAAAGTGCATAATAGGATTTTATGTGCAAATCTATGTATAAGGGCAAAATGGTCATTTGGCATATCTGATAATTTAAATTGTGTAATAAATAATTTATTTTTGGTTTTTTAGCCTTTTCGTGAAAATTAATAAATAAAATGAAAGTACTATTTAAATAGATGATAATCTAAAATTTTTGGTCTTGGGGGTATTTTGGTCATTTTTGATCTAAAGTGTCTAGATGTGAATAATTGAGTATAGGCTGACCTTAGTATATTTTTAATATTGGCCTTGATATTAACCTTGATTACGGTGGTCTTGGATAGTTGGAAATAAGTAAAAATGGTTAAGTATGGAAATTGGATCTATGTGTATTTTATGTGACATCGTTACGATAATGCCTTACGTGGAAAACCCTGAGTGGTTTAATGTAATATATGGTTGTAATCTAGGCTTAGTATAGTATGATGAGTGGAGAATAATTATATTTAAGATGTATGTTGATTAATGGAAGATTTGAAAATAATGATATTTAAAATATAAGCTTTTCGTAAGATAAGGATTATCGCTATCTTTAAGGGTATTTTGGTCAATATAAGTGAATATGAGAATTTTAGTATTTCAATGAGTTAGGTGGATTAAAAATATGCTAGTAAGATCATGTGGAGTTATTGGAGTAGTTATGAATGTCATAGGTTCCTCAAATGAGAAAATGGTCTAAATTGGAAATAGTAACCTTAAAACGGTAATATTTTTATCACATGCGTCAAACGTTGGAGTTAGGAAATAAATTTTGGATATGTTGTTAATATTGGTATTTTGGGGTGTATATTAATTTTTTTTAATTATATAAGTTTTATGAGAAAAGTTATGATTTACTTTTGAGATTAGGGTTTTGGGAGCCTTGTGAATAGTAACTTTTAAGGTAGGATTATTATCACATGTGTAAGACGTGGGAGTTAGACCTCAAATTTTAGGTATGGTAATAATAATATTAAATAAGGAATATATACTATATTTGGTGGATAAATGATCAATATGGGGGAAGTTTTGTATAAGTTGTGAATTTAGGATTTTTTAGGGGAAATAAGCTTAACTATAGAGAACAACCTTGTTATTTGTGTGTTGATGTCTTGTTCGCCTTAGTTATGTTTTGTACTCATAAGCAAATCATAAATAAGATACTAATCATTTAAAGTGAAAGATCACATGAGTTGGGCTGAGGTATTTATGGATCCGTTCCACCAAGCGATAGTAGTGGCTCAGGTGTCCTGTCCCTGAGAGGTACTTCATTCCATTCCACCAAATTAAGAATATTAGGTCCCTATACTCTCCATGAATTATAATATGATTTAAGATAAGCACTAATGGATAAGATATTAATTATTTAAAGGAGAATATTACGTGAGTCGGGACCAGGCATTGGGTTCGATCATCCGGATGATAATAGTGGCTAAGGTGTGTTATCCTTGAGAGGTGATTCAAACCATTCCACCAATTAAGAATAGTGGCTTAAGAGTGTTTTTCCATAATAGGTGTTGGATTCGTTCCATCGGAGAATAATAGTGACTCAGGTGTGTTGTCCCCAAGAGGTGATTCAAATCGTTCCACATGGCTCAGGAGCATTTTACCCTAAGAGGTGTTGGGTCTATTCTATCGAATGATCATAGTAGCTTAGGTGTGTTTTCCTTGAGAGGTGCTTCAGACCATTCCACTGGTTGAGAATAGTGGAGTCCCTAAACTCATTGTAAATAAATAAAATTAGATATAATAATGATTATTATTGGATTGGTCGGTAGTAGCCTTTGAGCTTACTTGTGGTTTTGGTAACAACCTTCGTGCCTACCTATGGTTTGGTAGCATCCTTCTTGCCTACCTATATGAGGATTGTGCCCTTGTGCCTTACCTGTGATGTTATGCATTTTGTTAGGATTGATGTTGAGATATGAGTTATGCTATGAAGTTATTGTTGTTGTGTTGGAATTTGTTTCTAATCATACTTCATAGAGCATCTCTAGTAAGCTTCTTTGGTAAGTTCAATTGTTCCAGATGAACAAATATGAACAGTATGTGACTTAATGGTAATTCATTGTCTAAATGATTATTATATATCAATTCTTGTATGTATGTGTGTATGTCTTGTACCATATTGATTGAAATGCCTTGTATGTATTCAATGATGGTTTTTCATATTAGTTTGGTATAAAGGGTTGCTTAGTACCAATGTACTAAAGGATTCCTTCTCGTGGGCCCTACCTATTTAATGGGCTGTGGACTTTGCAGGTCACCCTCCGAGTTCAGCTAAATGTTGGTAGTTCGGATTTGAGAGCGTAGGACTATCCGGTGTCTCTTTTGCTATCTTATTTTTGGTTGAATTTGGACCCTTATGTCCTCTTGTAATTTCTTTATTGAGTTTTGTAAACTATTGATGTTGTTTTTAATTAGCACGGTATTTATCTAACATTCTCTCTATTCTGATTTATGTAATCATGTTATTAATCTAAGAAAAGTAACGATTTAATCCTTAGCACTTGGTATAAGAATGGTAGAGGAAACCAGACTTACACTAAGTGCAGTGGTAAAACCCTTCGTTTTTATTATTTTAGCTTCCACACTTAACTCTACAAATGAAAATTTTTCATTAGTAAATTTTGGGGTGTTACACTTCTAGCCATATCCATTGTCCAAACACATCCCAGAATTAAAGCCCTAATTCGAAACCCTAACCCTAAGTTTTAAACCAAACCTTAGCCCTAATACTAACCCTAACCCTAACCCACGAAGCCATCCATCTTCAAACTCTAATTATCGAATCATCATCATCTCATCAAATTTGAATCACCTTCATCATTAACTCATCATCGTCATCATTAATCCACCTTGTTCGAAAATCTTCTTCTTTAATTCACTACTTTCGAACCATCAACTTCCTAATTACAACATAATCAAGCATTGGTTTTACCAATTTAATAATTCCACATTCCCACACACATCACCATGAATCTTGAATGTGGAGTTTTCTAATGACATGTTGAGATTTGTTGGGTAAATTGGAGACTAAAAAGGGAATTGGAGGAAAGGATATGCTAGGGTTCATAAGGGGAAACAAGGTTTTTTCAGGGTAGTAGTTATGATAGTACCTCACATGAGTAGGTGTACATGATTGTGTGATGACTTTGATATAAATAAAGCATAAATAATACACTAATCTCTTAAAGTAGAAGATCACTTGAGTGTAGCCCAGTTGTACCTACCGATCCACCAATGAGAATAGTGGTCAAAAGGGTCATACCTTGGAGTTATACCCTACTAACATTCCACCAGTGCTAATATTGGGGTCAAGAACTCAAGTAAAGTAAACCATTGAATGATTGTAACTTTTGATAAAACACTGATTACTTACCTTGAAATACTAAGTGGGTTAGGACCGGTAAAAATAGTGATTAGGAGCATTCTGCCCTGAGATTGAACTATAATTACTGATCTACTGGTGAGAATAGTGGCTAGGAGCATCTTACTCTAGAATTTTTATATGATTACCATTCCACCAATTGAGAATTGTGGGGTCCCTTAACTCAACGTGAATAATATCATAAAATAGTCATCATTGCACTATTACCGTAGGTTCGAAAAATATTAAATAAGTCGATAAGATTAACTTATGTGATTGTCATCTCTTATTATATTGTTATGAATTTATGTGGAATTTTTTATTATATTGTTACCTTACTTATTATGTAGCATACTGATCATCCTTATTATGGGTATTGCTCATTCCCTTAAGCAGAGACCACTTTTGAGTCAATGCATGTAAATGATGATTCACTTGATGGCTTTACTGCATATGATACTTTGATCGAGACCAAGTGATACCATGCTATAACCGAGGCTGGGAACTGGAGAGTTGTGGTATCCAATTGTTGCTTTAAATCGGTTTTCTCCTTTCTATTTTCATCAGAACATTTATTTATATATTTTAGTTCTAATTTTGAAATGAACACCTAACTCTTATTTATGTTATGGGTTGCACTTGTTCTATATTTAACATGGTTTGTGTTTTGTTTTACCTTTACCTTGTAATTGGTATGAGGATGGTTTGTGGCTAGACATATATCAATTACGGCAACAACACCCCTCTTATATTTGAATGGTTCTTCTGCGTAAACAAAATTTTTTAGTAGTAAATTTTGGGGGTGTTACAGTGTCAATCAAGCATGAGCGAATGTGTTACATGTTTTAAGTTCTTTTTCAATTTATTTGTGTGACTTTCTTTTTCCTTATTTGTGTAATCTATGGTTTATTTCTATACTAACTTTTCCTTATATTCTCTTTTCCTTCTAAAAAAACTACATGCATATCTAAGTTTACTTACTCGATGATTGAACCCAGGCCATCTATTCTACGTCTAGTTAGTCAAGGTGTTATCTGTGAAAGTATTTGGTTTTCTTTCACTTTGAATCTAAATTATAGGGATATAGGAATTTATTTCATCCTAATCTACCTAATTAGTACCTAAGCTCTTCTATTGGCTTAGGTTATTCTTTGGTTACAGAAGAAATACTTAAAAGAAATGAATGAATAAATAAATAATATATAAATAAATCTAAAGTATTTCACACCGAGTACCTGGCACCACACCCTTAGAAGAATGGTTGTCACATCAGTAGGTTTTACTTATGATAGAATTATTTGGAAAGAAAAATATTGAAATAACAATAAGTACTCCTTTGAAAGCTTGAGTGAAAAAAGGATGAGGCGAGTGCGATTTGATATGTGTCTATCGTGTGGGGGAGTTACATGGAGTCAACATTAAAAAAAATTATATCAAATCTCTTTTTCAACTTTAATTAGTAGACTCACTCACATTTATGTGCAAAATACTTATAGATAGATCATCTCTAATTTAAGATGTGTAACGAGATTTTTTTTAAACTTTGGATTGAGTGAATTATAAGTGCATGAGAGTTTGGATGAATTTGGATGCCTTTCCATTTATTCATCATCTTTCCTATCATTTTCTCTATCTTGGCCATCCATCTTGACTTGTGTTCTCCATTCATTTTTCTCGAGGAAAAACAAAGATTCAAGCATGGGGAAGTTGATAAACTCAAATACTTTCATTATTTTAATTATTTATTACCCTCGTTTGCTTATTCTTTGGTGTATTTTCTTATATTTTATCCTAGTTTAGCTCCTTGATTTGTGTTACTACTTTCTTGATGTGTTATGTAGGAAATTTTGGAGCTAAGCATGAGTCAAGAGAAGAATATGAAGAAGCAAAACGATCTTCCAAATTCTAACAACATGGGAGTGTTGAAGTATAGAAAAAATCGTGGTGAAAATGAAGTTTTTGGACCAAATACAGCGTGCCAGTGTTAATCAACATGGTCGTATAGGCCTATAATGTGAATAATGGGTCTATGATTCCAACACAACCTGGTAGTGTTGGGTATTGGTTTTTGTTTTCTCCACACAATATAAAGGAGATAAATGGTTATATTAGTGGTGGATTTTTCTAGACCAAATTGAGCACAACCTAAGGTATATTTGGAAGCTCTCTTTCTCTTTACTCCCTAATTTTCATTATTGTATTCATCTCCCTATAATGTAAAAACCTATTAGATTTAATTTTGAAACTTTGTAATAATTCGGATCTAGTGATTGACTCTTCATATTTTCAACACACCGATTTTATCTTCTAATATATTTCCCTATTTATTTCATTCATGTCTATTTTCACCATTATGTTTATTGATTCAACTATATGTAAGTAATTTCTAAATCTAATTTTGAATTAAGTCTAATTTGTTAGTGAATCGATGAATTAATTTGATTATGTATATGGATTGCTCAATTTTTTTATTCAATTGATATATCTTATATTTCTATTGAATTGATTGATCATCAATTTGATTAGACATAGAAAATCAATCAAATAATCGAAAGGTGAAGATCGACACCGAAAATTAGCAATTGAGCAAGAAATCTCAAATCACAAAAGTATACTAGAGTTTCTTGGAAAATTTATTGAATTAGTTTGGACCTAATGAATTTAATCCAGCATAATACCATGACAATAGGTTATATATTAAAGTATACTTTTAGGCCTCAAAAGAGTTTATTAGTAAATTTTTGCTAGTTCTTCCTTACAAATAGAATAATCTATTTAATATGTGATTAATTCATTTGTTCACCTTTGAATTATGACCAAACTTCAATCCTAGGATTTATTTATTTTTTTATACTCCTTTAATTATTGCTTATTATTCTTTAATATTTATACAATTATCACTCGATCTTAGATCCACTTAGTCTATATAGTCTTAATATGATGAAAATTCAGTATTTAACAACACATTCCTATAGAGACGACCTTGATGTAGTACAACTGATCTGTGAACTTGTTGATTTGTCCTATTAATTTCTATTATGATAAATGATGTTTGTATATAGTCCACAACATATGATTTTGGGATATATATGAGTAGTTGAGGGATAACCTTCAAGGTAGGGTAGGGTAGGGTAGTGTATTTTTTTTATGTTCCTAATTGTTTAGTTTGTAAAAATGCCTTGGATTCTTATAAGACCCCTCTCTACCCAATAATTGATCTATAAACCCTATAACGGGTATTGATACTTAAGGTTATGGTGTCCTTAGTGGTTCATATGATTTACTTATTTGTTGTGCTTTATATATGTTCTCAACCTCTAAATCATTGATTTAGAGATTTCTCTTATATTATAAGTGTATAGGTATCAGTGTTGTGGCATAATACTAGTGTGTTGTTTTGATTTCGATGAAATTGTATAAGTATCCTCTTATAACATGTCTATTTTCATAACTAAAAATTTCTATTTTGAAGTATCAGTTTGAGGAAGAAAAATACCAAAATGTGGGTGTTGTTGTTGTTCTTACTACGAGCCAAATTATCACACTATTCACATATCAAGGATAAAGCTAAAATATTTCACAAATAAGATACAAAGTAAAATCAACAAAGTGTAATGATAGCAATATAGTAAAAGAAAATTTACCATGGAGACCCAAAGGTATAACAGAAAAAAAAAGGTACAAGACTAAAAATTTCCTTTCTCTAATAAGTGACAAATGTAAGGTAATGCTATTTTTTTATCTGAAATTTGTTGTAGATGATTCCATGGTTGATAACGATGAAGATTCTCGGGTACCATGAATGCTAGATAGATATTTTCGAAAAATTCCAAACAAGCATGTGATTAGGTGGATTAAAAGTCTTTGTTAAACAACTAATAAATTCATGGTGCACTCAATTGGTTAAACCCTATTTGAGTTCCCATCAAAAGAAGCAAAAAATGATGTGTTGACTAATTATCCTTATTAGGTTTATGATAGATTTGTGTTGGTTAGGGATGTACCCAAACTATTTAAATTCAAATATGTGGATTTAGGTGATATTCCTATGTAGGCAAGACTCCTAGGTCTTCCTCTTGACCTTTAGAACACCAGTGAGTTGAGTGCAATATGGTCCTACCCAAGAAACCCTATACCTAAAAGTATATTCACAAGTACGAAGCATGCCTTGGAGTATACAAGGGTTTTGGTTGAGGTAAATGACTGCAAAGAACTACTAATATAGGTGTATGAGAATCTTCCCAACTACTAAAAGGAGTGCATACTTCTTATATATATCACAAAAGGGTGTAAGGTTCCCCTCAAGATCTAGAAACACAAGCAACAAGTGATACCAACCCTTAATAGGGTAGTGGAAAAGAAGGGAGAAACAACAACTCTTAGAATAATAAACCTTAATTTTGATGTAGAAGTGAAAGTAATGCAATAAATATAACAAATGATTGTGGTTGATGGGGCAAAATTAACTCTATCATGTGTGCGTATGAATTAAAAATTGGTACATACAACTTAGAGGAGCCTTAAAAAAATAAAAACATACCAGAACTAGGGAGTTACAATAAGGAGTAGGTGTGTGTGTGTGTGTGTGTGTGTGTGTCAAAGTACTTAAAGGAAGAAGGGCCTCAAGGTGCTTCCTTAAGGGAGAGGCCAGATCCTTCATCCCCTAGTCCAAATAGTTAGGGATAACTAAGAGGAACCTCCTTTTTAGTTTGTTATGCCTAGAACAACCCAAAAAAAAAGGCTTGGAAAATTGATATAAGGGATAAATTAATTAGATCTACCAAGTTGAAGGACCTTTCACCCCAACCCCCGTGCTAGTTCTAATTTGGAATATTAGGGGGTGCACCTCCCTAAAAAACAAAAAGGTAAGGAGAGGCTAGAGCCTTCATCTCCTCATCCAAATAGTTAGGGATAACTAAGAGGAACCTCCTTTTTATTTTGTTATGCCTAGAACAACCCAAAAAAGGCTTGGTAAAATTGATAAAAAGGAAAAACTAAAGGGTATTCCACACCAACTACCATGCTAGTTATAATTTGGAATATTAGGGGGTTCAACCTCCCTATAAAACAAAAAGGGTTGAAAAACCTAGTAAGGACCACCAATTGTGTAGTGGTGGGTCTACTAGAGTCTAAAATAGACAACAATAATCTAAATAGAATGATTAATACTTACTTTAAATTCTATAAGGTAGTACACAACTTTGAAAACTATCCTAATCGTCCTTTTATTGTTATGTGGAACTCTAGTAAAGTACACATACAACTTTTGAAGATGTGCCAACAAACTATAAACTTTTGGATCTAGTCTATGACTAAAAATGGTTTCTTTAGGCAAAATGCTTATTGTGGCATCTATATTCTACCAAAATAAGAGGAGTATATAGGAAACTTTAGCGGAGTTTGTAGGGCTCTATCCTATAATTTGAATTATGAAGGTGATTTTAATAGTGTGATAAATAAAGAGGATAGGTAGGGTGCAAGAGTGGCTATTAGCTATGAAATCACAGACTTCATAAGGTGTTGCATTACCATTTTCATTTTTTTTATGCTCCATCAGTATAGTGCTTCTTTACTTTTGCTACCTTAAGGATGAAAATCAAGATTGATAGGGTGATGATGAATGTAATTGGTGGGTGATTACATGTCAGTATCCTTGCTAAATTTTGGCCCCTAGGAACTATTTTAACCATTCCCCTACCATTATTTAGCTTTTCAAGGAAAATTTTAGGAACCCCCTTTAAATTCAACAATATGTAGTTTAACCACCCTTCTTTCACTAATATTATTTATGTTATTTGCGAGTTCTTAGGATAGGTTACACATCAATTCAATATATATAGGAAATTAACAAACCTTGACCACTCATTTTAAACCCTAAATAAGCTCCACTTTGGACATATAGTTACTTGAGCATAAGAGGCTGAAGTAAAGCTCAAAACAACACAAAAGGTAGCATTGGTAGATAAAGGGTCGAATTCTAATATGAGTGATATAAGAAAATAATCATTGCACCTAAATAAGGTTGAAATTAACTTTCTATCTCAAGAATCAATGAATAATTTTTTAACCTAAGTATATAAGTGCTCCAAGTCCTTCTATACCCTAGTAAATTTTAACCAGAAGAAAAAAATATCCTTAAGGTTGAGAGATAGGATGGTTTCTATACAAAAATAAATAAAAGTTTGAAGAGTAGTTTTTGAGGAACTACAAAGGCTTACTATGCACTACATAAAATGTCTAGATAATGGATGGTTTGGTATTCAATCAAGGAATAAGAGTGCAAAAGACTAACTTGAACTAACTATTTGCACTTATTACTTGGAAGGAAGTAAATGCGGTACTTTTGTTCATAACAAATACAAAATCTCCTGGGCTACATAGGTTTTCATCAAAGTTTTTTGAGGTATCTTGAGATAATATTTTAGATGATGTGATGGTTGTTGTGTAGAAATTCTTTTTATTAGGGGAGGTATTGAATTAGCAAAACCACACCGTCATTATATTCATCTTTAAAAAGGCACACTCAATTAAGGCAATTGATTATAAACCCATATCTTATTGTAATTTTATCCTTAGAATTATCACTAAAATGCTTACAAATAGATTAAGTGAATTTTCGCATAGTATTGTTAGTTGTTCTGAAGGAGCCTTTGTGCAAGGAAAGTAAGTGGCTAAGAATATTTTCTTAGCACAATAATTGCTGAAATAGTGCAATAAAAAAAGAAATTCCCCTAAGTATATGATGAATATTGGTTTATTAAATGCTTATGATACTATAAATTGTAAGTTCCTTGAATCAATATGGTGGGTTAGGGTTTTCCACATAGTTTTGTAAGTTAGGTTATGCTTTATGTCAAAACCACTTCTTTTTCACATGCACTCAATGACAATCTCAATGGGTTCTTTCAAAGGTTGTAGGGGATTAGATAAGGAGACCTAATGTCCCCTAACTATTTATGTTATGTTTGGATCTTCTCAATAATATGTCAAGAAGAATATAATAAGCTTACAACTTAAGTTTCATCATAAATGTTTAGGTTTAAGGGTATCCTAGCTTGCATTTTTTAATAATTTGATGTTACTCTATAAAGGAAACCCATAGTATATGATAGTGTTTATGAAAAGCCTCTATTAATTCAATAGGTGTTCTACGTTGTACATAAATCTAGAGAAATCAAAATTGTAATTAGCTAGGGGTCCCTTTGAGCTCTAAAAAATTGAGAGGCATAAATTATGATGTTTTTTCCCTCAACCATCATAGATTTAGTAGAAAATTGGAACCACTTTTTATACTGGGAAAATGAAGCTCATCATATTTGTGGTGAAAGGGATTACTTTTTTTTACTTAGTATTTTTGAAATCCTTCAAACAACAATTAAGACAGTACTAAGTTAATGCATGGGGTTTGTTTAAGGTGGAAAAAATCCTCTTGTGGCATAGGATGATATGTGTTTGTCCAATAATGAAGGGGTGTGATCTAAAACACCTACAAATGTGAAGTACCAATCTTCTTAGAAAATATTTGTGGTATATATAGATCAAGAAGGACTCACTTTAGACAAAATGGATCCACCAGTTTTACTTACACAAGGTTGGTATTTGGAAATTTGTGCCTGGCCATGATACATCCTCATTGATGAAATCCTGAAGCAATATCTAGTACATCTAGTACACCACAAGCTACTACTAAGGTACTAAACAATTATGTAGAATTTAGGGCACCAAATTAATTTACAATCTACTAAGAAATAAGGTATAAAAACAAAAATTCACTCTATTAGAAAGACTCATAGATCTAAAGGTAGGGTTTTATCCTTTAGTTGGAAATGAGACAAATATTAAATGCAAAGGACCAACTAGTTTGTTCTAAACACTCCTCAAACCTACCCATGTGCATGCATAAAATTGAGACTCATTCTCGTTATTTTAGTGCACTAATGCAAGGGATATTTGGAATAAAGTGAAGACATGGATGGTTATATTAGGAGGGCTCATGCCTTTATGTTGTATCATGAGAACCATATTTAAGGGAGGTAAGAACTCTTTGAAGCACAAACAAGTAAGGGCGATAACACTAAAAACTATTATATACCATCTTTGGCAAGCCAAAAATTATGCTAATTTTGAATAAAATAATGTTGACTCTAATTTTATTGTGGCTAAGATTAATGTAGGTGTTTATGTGGTCTTGAAAAATATTCAATGCAAGGCCCCCATAAACTTGTAATTTTAATCTAAGTTAACAAAGGGTCTATTTTGTTTCCATTATTGAGTTATTATACTAAGGACATTGTTACCCTCATGTCTTTTTGTTTGAGAGATTTAATCCCTTTATCTTGTTGTATATCCTTAGGTATGCCTAAAGTACTATGCAAAATATATATATATATATATATATATATATATATATATATATGGGATATTAGAGCATCAAAGTCTAAAAATATTTTGATTAAAAAATCTAACAAGTTCAACACCATATAACTCTTACTCTAAGTCCCAAACCATAGTCATCACTCCTAAACCGCCACATCATTTTAAAAGTCCTCCTCTTCCTCATCATCATCAAGTACCTACAACATGCCATCAATAAAGTAGAATATGTACTGAGTAATTAATGCATCCTCTAAAGAGATAACTTTCAACACATAAGCATGGTATAAAAATGTTAAATCATGTGATACATACAATAACATGCTATCATGGATTATATAAATTAACACTTAACACTAAGAAGTTAAAGATGCCCTTCATGATAATACTAAACCCCATTAAAACATTGATGACAAACCACCACAATCATAAATTATTATCTCAAACAACAATGGTGGATTGTCTACTACCAACTGACTTAAATAGATACTCAATACATCTCAAAAGGAAGTGGGAGACTATATACAACCCTAACCAATCCAATTATAGTTGTTAGCACAACTCAATCAGCTTAATTATAAGAACTCTATAGGTCTAACTAGAGTAGATATAAGGCCTCGACTAGTGCATAAAGGTAAACCATACAATTCTCAACAAATAGGGAAGACATACAATGCACACCATCTTGAGGCCATACATAGTTGAATACTAAACCATTAGCTAGCCCAAATGCAGTTGCTAGTGCAACTTGAACAATTATATATATATAACCAATAATTAACCCAAATAAAGACAATTATTGTAATTCAACCAATCTTCCACTTTAAATATGGATATCCTGTTCAAAACACTTATTACATGATCATAATTCTACACTTAACCACGTATTCTCATTTTATGTATTATTTAGAAAGATAAAAGGTTAAAACAGAAGTTATGACCAAGAATCACACCTCCATATGTCCAAAAATGTCCCAAGAGAATAAAAGAATGGTTTGAGAATAGTAACAACAAGCAAATCATTTGTAAGAGTAAAACTAATGGACTTTTGTACGAAAATGAGTTCATCAATTGGATAAAAACATTGGTATCACCTAAAACAATTAGACTATTACAAATAGAGGTGGAGATTTCTAGTGGGATATTATGAGAAAACCAACTCATCAATCTACCAACAAATCAATATTTCCTTTGCTAGTGAGCTAACTGCACTAGAAGTTTTTATAATTAATCAAATTCACACTTCAACATTTTTATCCCATTTTAAACACTTATAACACGAATCCAATACACCAAAATCATCCTAAAACATTCTTTCACATTTTAATTACATAAAATATGCCTTAAAAAACAATCCAACCATATATCATGCATTTTCTTCACCAAGATTTTTTGAAAAGGTTAGAAATGACGAAATATGTTCTTATACCTCATATACAATATCAATATTTTTATAAAAACCTCAATAAGTATCATGGATAACTTATTACATGCAAATCAACATTACTCATACAAAAACATGGAGATTATAAGCGACATACAACATAGAAATCAACAAGACACTATATAAATGCTCAAATCATGCTTCATGTGCTCAAAACATACATAAAGTGTGCTTATAAACCAAATCAATTGTACACATTTCATGCATAATAATATACACATATCATGCTCAAATTGCTTAAAATAGATAGGCACATAACATATAGATTATACATCTGAAGTGTTTAGCCAAATTTACCAAATTTTAAAGGTCTAAAGCAAAGAATAGGGCTCCAAATCTTATGATTCCCTTCTAAAACTACACCTTGATCAAAGGAACACATGACTAAATTTATAAATTCATTTTAAACACACACACGCACAGAGAGAGAGAGAGAATGAACATAGAACAAAGATAAGCATGTCAAATTACTTTACTTAAGTGGTTGGTTTTACAATGATGGTGAAACTAATAACTTTTGTCACATTCTACATCTTAATCCTCCACTCTTAAAAGTAAGTAGTATAGAGCTAAAAAAAGATTATAAAAGGTAAATTTAGTAAGGAAAATAAGGATGAAAATGAAATAATAGTGTATCCACAAGGATAAGTAGAGGAAGAAATGAATGGAAAAGAGAGAAAATGAAAGGCTTGATCATATAAAAATTTTGAGCAAAATGAGGAACGCCTAACTGAGGTGAGGGGGAATGTTAATTGGTCAAAATAATCTAATTTATTTATCACAAGTGATGTGCAAATCCAATAGGGTAAAAAAGGTGTGTATTATTTATCCTACAATAGAAAGAAAGATAAAGTGATGGAGCATGGGGTGATATGATATGGTGAGGGAGGTTGAAGGTGTAGTATAAGGCTAAATGAGATACTTATGGGGTGAAGATGAATGGATAGTAGCTAAACAAAAATTAGATTTTTTTCAAAATAGAGGAGAAAGGGATTAGAGAGAGAAGAAAGATGGCCTGAGGGGAGTTGTTATGAATTTTGAGCAAAAAACCACTTTTGTGAAAATTTTGACAACCCAAAAATAATGAAAATATTCCTTAACACCTAAATGTTATGCTTTATCTAAAAATATCAACTTTAAAAATCTTAATAATCATTAAATCAAGTTCTAAAACAAAAAAAAAAGATGCGAAACAAAAATTCTAAGAGAATTACTAGATAATTAATTCCTTAAAACCAAAAAAACAAATAAATAACTTAACTAGTTTACTAGTTTTCAAAACCATTTCACTGGTTTCCCTATTTGAACAACATTTAAAAAAATTATTTCAATCATTTTGCTTCAAAATACTTATAACAAAATTATTATTTTTTATATATGGAATATTAAGTCTTCTGTAGTATTTGTGCCTTGGTGTTTTGGTAATATATTATGTTCTCCTATGGACAGTGTTCCCTAGATTGTTTGCGATGACATGTGAAAGGAATATGAATAAATGTTATTGTTATTACATGTGGTTGCAAGTGGTATTTATATTTATAATGCTTGTATCATTGCATGTGAAAGTGTTGCATGTATTATTACATGTTATCCATTAATTTGTGTTATCACATATGACAACCAATTCTTAATTTCTAACATGATTTTGTCAATGAATTACGTTTCTAGTTTATGATGTATGATATCTCCTATGACAATATGCTTTTTCTGTGATTTACTAGTTTCACCCACGGAGATGTGTTAATTGTAATCATGCTTTTTGCTATTAATTGATTGTAGTTATTTAGTACTTCACCATATTGATACTACACTTGTGTAGTTGTTTGTGTGTGGTATCCCTATTGTAACTTATTTGGTTAGGTATCTCACTTATCATTGTAATTTTTCCAAATTGATTTTGTAACCTTGCATCAATCTTGGATAAAATGCTAACAACATCAAATATATAGGTATGCTTAACTTTTAGTCTTGCATCCAACATTAGTTAGATATTGGTCATGATATTGACCATATCTTATTTATGTTGAGTGTGGTGGTAATATTCTACATTTATTAGTCTGGTTTCTACAAATTTATCTTTTAAATGAATTTTTCATATTGCGGAAATGAAAGTGTTACACTTTACATCCTCCACAACTAATCCCCAATATTTTAGCTAGGTAAATTATGAAAAATGTGTATTAATACTTATCAAAATAATGGTACCCCCATTTTACTTGGCCACGCTAGGATATCTCAATATAGAGAGGATGACATAACAACTTCGACTCACATGTTGCAACATGCAATATAATAAATTCAAGATCCTCTAACACTTATATATAAATAGAATGATCTTAGGAGCCTAAAGGGACATCAAATTGTACTAATATTATGCACCACTCACCACATTGTACATACTTAGGATTACTCACCAAACACTATACTCGCACTCATAGCATTTGATTCTTATGTTACCAATCTTGCCTACCCATGGACCCTTGACTTTTGGAGCTTAAGATCATTCTACCTTCATTTTAGAACTCTTATGTTTTTTGTGCTATTTAGATAGTCCCACAATGCAAGTTAATTTCACATTTTTTGTTATCTTTTTATTTTTTTCACTCTAAAATGTTATAATATAGCCTAAATTAACTTCCCTAATGTTAACCAAGAATTAAGGAATTTATTTAATAATAAAAATTTTAAATATTGACTTATGATATGACCATTGAGTGTGTATCTAAGGATATGTGCGACATCATTTATTTTTCCAACCCTAAATTTTAGTTAGTTAACTTTTTATCCCTTCCTAAATAATTATACTTTTGATTAATCATCCCACTCTTAACCAAAACCAAATTATTTATCCCATCAACTCCTTGGAAACCCTGAAAGTTTTTTTCTTTTAATGTCAATTGATTAGCTAGGGTTTTTAGTCTATCGGCCTGTAGATATACCCATTATTCTTGTTCTAGGATCATTGGTCGACTAACCCCTTGTTTATGGTCATCTAAATGATGACGAATTAATAATCTTACTTACTATAAGTATTTTCTCACTCTAAATTAATTTCTATACCAAACACACACGCATACACACAAAAATTTGGATATCTAAAATTATTCCACCCATTTACATATTTTATCATAATTTTGAGGATTTATTTGTTATTTTCTTAATAAATCTCCACTTAATTAACTATCAATTCAATTAAATTATATAAAATTTATTTTTTGACAACCATGAACTTAAATGGATGGAAATAACGCCTCATACCTCCCATGATTATGTGTTGGATGTTAATGCCCAATCAACCATGATTTTACCCAAATATCTCACCTCTATCTTTCCCACCAACTCTTTTACACACCATATTCATTTATCCCATACTCCATCGTTTCTACTCCTTCAAGTGAGGTAGAAAAAACCTCTCTCTCATCTTTTCCAATTCCATTCAACACACATGTTATCTTGTACCTTAATTCATTTGATTTTTTTCATCTCACACAATCAATCATTTCCCCTTTTACTTCTGCCTTTTCTATCCTATGGTTTGACAGCTATGGCTACTGTAAACTTCAAGTATTGTTCAATTTCTCTTCTAGGTATTTTTTTATCCCTACTTTAATTTACCTTCTTTATAGCTTAATTTCCCTTAGTTCTTTGGCACTCTTCCTCTCTTAGTTTTAGAAAATGTTGCCATTGTGTCCCTTATTTTCCCACTAGCCCTTAGATATTTTCTCCTCTTATATTGCTTCATTTATTCTCCAGATTTTCTTTATCTTAGCTCCTAAAAATTTTTTTTTAGTGTTGGGATTTAAGCTTTAATGAAAGGTGGAGTTACAGTCTTTTTCTCCTTGGTGAAATAAGTGATAAAGTTAGAAGTTACTTGACGATTTGCTAACTAGGTAATGTGATTGCTTTAGATATAGAATTTATGTGCTATGTGTTTAAAAACGTTTCATTTATGCCATATATCAATCTAGTATTAGGTCCTAAACATTCCTTTGTGTTGAGGCATATATAGAAGTATGTAGTTGGAATTTTTTCATGTTTAAGGTGCTATATAAAATCTTGGAATTTCTAGTTTACTATTCATTTTTCATATCCTGAAATTGTTGTGTAAAAACTTATGACCAAAATTGTAACACCTCCCACTTTCAGAATACAAAATAGTTAGAAATCAATATAGAAGCTGAACAAGAATGAATGTATTATGCCCACATCCAGTGGCAGAGCTAGGACATTTTTATGGTGTCCTAGGACACCACTGAAATCCAAAATAAAAAAAAAAACAAATGTATTCTTGTAATATTAATTTGTCCCAGCCTGCTGGTTAGTGCACCCATTAATTTTTGGTAAAAGTCTTGGGTTCGATACCCCAACAATGTGATTTAAATTTACAGCAATACCCTATCTATGACCATCCTCATCAAGTTTCCCCTATCTACAAACACTCCCACCAAAGCCACCACCTTCTCCTTCGGCCAAGGCCGCCAGTCCCCTTTCCCTTGCTACACCCAAAGACATCATTCCCCTATCCTTATCTTTGGCCATTTCCACAAAATATCCCCTCTTGGTGCATCTTACACCACTGAAACCTCACCCCTAACAACTCTCCCTTTAATCGCAACCTTCCCTTAGCTTCAACCAAAGTTGTCGATCCCATACCCTTATAAATGACACTAATTTTAGTGTATGGGATCCTCTTATTATTCATAGTAGCTCCCTTATTTGGTTTTTTCTGCCACTAATTTTATCCTCTTGTTACATAACCTTATTCCATTTATTCCTTACTACATTATTGCCTTTTGTGGCTTCCTTTGTCACTTATTTTTTAACCCCTTATTTGATTTGATTTTAATTAATTTTAGTTATTGTTCTATTATATTAAATGCTAATATATGTGTTGGTTGTGTTGATGTAAAGAGTTTGAGGAGGTTGAGTGGAGACCAGTTGGGTGGATCGTACTTTATTTCTTTTGCTTGGTTGAGAGGTAAACAAACCCTTCTGCTAAAATGTGAAATCATGTGACAACATATAAAATTTGTTATTTTGTTTAATTAATGATTTATGTATCGATCCTTGACATGATATTAACATGATAATAAATAGTCGATACATACATTTGACTTACCATTAAATATAAGTTACATGAATGTGTGTTATGATGAATGGTAAACGTATGCATGCCTAGGGTTTTGATCTTTTTGAGACTATGATTTAAATGCCCTGATAATTGTGCCATTATTATCTTTACATGATAGATTAGGTTGATATAAAATGTATAAAAGCATTCATGCATGATTAGGGTCAACATACGATAATTGTTATTCATAAGTTCTAGGGTTTGAGATTTTCCCAACATGTACCTTGATTTTACTTTCCCTATTATGCTATTGATATGTACATATGTGTTACATGGAATATATGATACATTAGAAATGCATGATTAGGGTTTTTTAGATGTAAGTTACTAAATGTATGAAAAGTGAAAGTATAGTCAATTACTATACAGTAAAGATTACCTGCATGACAAAATATTACAAATTATTATATTTTATCATTTTCTTGACCACTTCTCATTATAATAATTTTTGGTATAGAATTTGGATAATAATGGTAAAATTAGGGTTTTTAGGGAATTTTGGTTAGTTTCAACCTAATTCATCTTTTGTGAATAATTAGACATAGGATGGACTTATACTTGTGATAGGTTAACCTTGGCGTTAACTTTGACCTTAACCTAAACCATTGACATTTGGGTTTACTTGGATAATTGGAAATAAATAAAAAATGGATAAGTATGCAATGGAACAAATTGTGTAATGTGTGATATTTGTGGTCAACCCATAAATCATTAATACTTAAAGTGGAAGATCTCGAGTTTGGAAAGTATTGCTCTCTAGGGTTAGTTACTCTAGAGATGAGGTATGAGTTGTCCATTTGGTTGGTTCGCTGGTGCACTATCGTGCCTTAATAAATCCCTAGTCTACTCTAAAGATGACCTATATGCCCTATAGGGAGTATTGATTATTAAGGATTAGGTATCCTAAGTGTGAAGGGTATTGTGTTGCTTTGTGCACAAAATGATCAGAGTGTTATTATGCTTCTAGGTTTGATGGTTGGGAGGGTACTATAATGGTTTGTACAATAGTATGACTGATGTACTTTTATATCTCTAGGTTATTATTATATCCACAAGTAAATAAAAATGGAAGTAATTATTATGTAAGAATGTAAATGGTTTGTTTTGGGTTATTGATTTGGAAGCTACCATTGTGCACTACCTGATTTGGTATGTGGATTAGAAGTTGCCTTAACACCCGACCTTAGTTTTTTAAATTGATTTGGATGTGTTAATTTGGTAGTTGTCATAGTGTAATACCTTGGTATTCGAACTAATTTAGATTTATTGATCTGATAGTTGCCTGAGTGCCCTACATTTGGTATATGGAAATAATTTGATTATGTTGGTTGGTCATTTCCATATCACATGATTTCCTTATTGTATCCCAACCATGTTATTACCTATGTGTTTTATATAGATTTGCATGTTAGTGTTGTGTAATGGTTCATTTAGTTCCATAGTACTGACAACTTCCTTTCTCCATCCCCTTCCTATTCATTGGGTAGTACCTATCTTATAGGAATACTTTGAGGGTTTGACTTGATGGCTTCTATTAAGGGTTGAGAGTTACGATTATCCGGTGTTTACCCTAACATCTTTTGATCTAGATAGTCCGTGAACTCTTAAGTCCCTTGCTATTTCTCATTTTGTTCTATTATAACTTTTTTGCACGATCCTCTTTGTATTTATTAGAACAGTGTTGATTTGTAATGAAATCACTATTTTATTCTCACATTGTAAACTTTAAGTAAAGCAACATTTTAGCCTTAGTACTTAGTATAAGGATGGTTGAGGATGCCATATTTATAATAAATGTAGTGGCAATACCCATTATTTTTGTAATTAATGCTTCCGCAAAATAAATTTTTTAAGTAGTAAATTTGGTGGTGTTATAGGAAACCCAACCAAGAGGGTCACCTAGCAAATAAATCCGAAGATATCCAAGAACCACCAAAACCAACCATAGGAGATCTACATATCGAGTGATACTAGTGGTTCTAGCAACAAAGGATAAAATCCAACCTCAGTCATCCAATGTACCATCCCCATTTTTCACTATAAAAAAATTTCGTTCAAACATTTGTTGAAGCTAAAAACACACCTAAGAAAAATGGAGTGTTACTGCTGTATTTGACACATGAGAGACGTCCACCGCCTATCTCATATCAGATATAAGGCTAAACCAACCAAAATACTTAAAACAACAGAGTGCGTGAAATAATAGATTATTTAAACAACTTCAAAGAGTGTTTACATCAAATGACCCTAATGAGTTCCAACTAAATTATTACAAAATACATGTGATGAGTTAGGGTATGACACCTAATTTAAAATATCAGTCTGCCATGGACCCCACCAAAAACCTTTGGATGTCCTTGCTCTCAAACCACAATCCAACTGAGGTAGATCCTCTACTGGTCATTTCCAAATGCCTGCACATGACCCTCTACTCATGGGAATGAGCATGATCGAGCAAATGGGCACATCAATATGCTATGTACTGAGTAGACTAAGTTGCTCCCTCAATGTAAACACAAGTATGCCAATCTATCATATATAGATATAAAATACAACATGCATCATAATAAAGATATATATAATGGTAAAAGTATATAAGGATATGCTATCATGCATAATTCCAACAAAGAAGAATATATCATGCTTGGTTTCATATCCTCCTCACATAAGCACTTATACATATAATAGTAAGAGGATCCAAGTAACTTCTAGGGTTTATTTCCAATTATCCAAATATATAGGTTATACCATTTACTTATCCATCTATAAGATAGGTCAATCATCCAATCAATAATCCATCCCATAAATAATTAGTCATTTTGACCATTATCTAAGTTTATAAATAAGTGTTCATTCATTTTAGTCAATCATTCCATTACTTCCATTCTTATCCAATTATTAACCATTCACTGAGTCATCATTTATATTTTTTCAATCGATTACATATTATTCATAGTTTGTTATCATCAAGTGGTTGACTATACACTACCTCATGGTCTCACATACCATGGAAGCCTATCCAAAAAAGGAACATAAAGTCCAGGCTAAAGCCAATCACCAGAATCGACATAAGTCAAGGTCGAAGCCAGCCAATATGGACATAAGTCCAGACCGAATCCAACCACCTAGGTAACTAGATCCTTCAATATCAATACCTCATAACACATCATCAGTGTTTAAAGTAGATAAGGCACTAGGACCTCTCAAGATATCGTCTGAAGGCACCAAAAATGCTTGAAGGCAAACTAACCTCTGGTAGCTAATCAAGGATCAGGTAACTTAGACCCATACTCAACTCGACCATCATTCGCTTTAAGTAATTAATATTTTATTCATAAGGATGGGTGATCATATGAGGCCCATACAAAGTAAGCAAGGCAATTTCCCATATCATTCCATATCGGTCCTTTTACTTCCATTTTCCATAATACCTCAAAATTTACTATTTTTTTTTTAAACACAAACTTCTAGATTTAAAAACCATAAATTCTGGGGATGCTACCGCCACACTTAGTACTAGATCGATTCACTCCTACCATTCCAGTATCAAGTACTAAGGCTAAGAAAATATTTCCATCAACTCATATCAATATATAAATCATGGTTTGTAAATACAATAATCAGAGTACGCATGAATTATTACATAACCAAAATACGAGAGAAAGTTTCTTAAAGTAGAAAGATGTCTATGACGTTAAAATTGTTTTTGGAGTTCATAACATAGCTAAAGGGTAAAAAGGATAATAATAGCATTTGAAGGGAAAACCGGCCATGCCACTCCAAAGATTAATCTAGCACATAATCAACTCTCACCCATGCTTGATGGCCCATAGACATCAATATCATCAAAGAAGGCATCTCCTATCTGCAACGCATCAGATGGGCCTCCTACTCGTGGGAATGAGTAGCACCTATGAAAAGGGTGATCAGTATGCTACATACTGAGTAAGGTAACAAATGCACTAAGGCCAACACACAAGGTCACAAAAATCATGCAGAATAAATAGAGGATCATAAAGTCCAACATAATAACATAAAGGCAAAATGACATTCAAGTGAATATACAAAGGTCCAATATAATCCAAATTAATTACTTAATTAATCTCTTATCGAAATTCTTTTCACACCATGATATTTATCAAGTCCATACAAGTACGGGAACCCTGCTATTTTAGCCGGTGGATCGGTCTCCAAGGCACTTCGGCCCCTGGCCACTATTTTAGTCGGTAGATAGGTCACTTAGGGTAACATGCCCTACCACTATTTTATACCGATGGATTGGTCTGGCCCCTTCTCGCACGGTGTTCTACTGTAAGTACTTAGTGTCTTTCCCATATCTTAGCAAACTGTAGGATTTGGTTTATTGAGCTAGAGATCCCCCACTATTATAGCTGGTGGATTGGTCACTTAGGGTAACATACCCTACCACTATTATTTGCCTGTGGATCAGTCTCCAGGATACCTCGGTACCTAGCCACTATTATACCAGTGGATCGGTCTGGGCCCAACTCAATACTCTTCTACTTTACATGATTAATGTTTTAGGTATCTTATTCAGAAATTTTAACCCTAGACATGCATGGTTAACTTCCTTTACACTCCCCCCCCCCAAAAGAACCTGTCCCAATCATAGGCTCGTAAATCTCCTAACTTAGCCCATTATTCTTTCCCCTTTACCCGACTTACGTTAGAGTCCATTTCCCCCACTCGTGGCCCAAGCCCACTACTTTTTCACCATCGACCCATTCACTTCCTCACTAACACACTTTACTTCATCAGACACACACACATCAACATACACCCCAAAAAGCCATACCAAACCCAAACCACCACACAAAACCCTAGATCGGTCTACCATATTCCCTTATACTATCTCAGGTACTATTTTGTTTTTTTACTCAACACATTCAAATGCCCAAATAACACTTTCATCACCTTCCTTATACCTCAAATTAACTATTCATACATAAAGTTTACTCCTATGAAAACTTTATATCCCCCATGCAACCCTTCGTACTATTTCATGCGAAACCCTACGCTCCCACGTAAAACCCTAGATTCCCATGTAAACCCCAGATTCCCCCATGCATGGTCATATATCACCTAGATCAACCCCACATTATTTCACTCCATACCATCATATTACACAATCTAATATGCATGTCTTATGGGTCATACCATATCACAATAAAAACACAACTTTACATACTTTACACATGCCATAAAATATCGCAGAAACATACCTTAACTCCACGTCATACTGCATATATAAAAGTTATAATAATACACATAAAATACATCATACTTTATATCACATGGCATGCAAGGCATGTAAAACACATTACACACAAACGGCCTTAGTTACACCTTTACCTAAAACGTCACCGGTCTTGGAGCACGCTTTTACACCTCTTTGGCGATTTAACTGGTCTCACCTATATGAGGGAAAAACTAGAATTAGGTTCCCTCCTACCAAAAATACTACTATTTACTAACTTATTCTAAGACTAGGGTATAAATAAAATAATACTATACTAATAATAACTATAAGAAATAATACTAAAAATACTAGTGAAAATATTAATATGATTCAAAATGGATGGGAGATAAGGGCTTCAACCCTTCATCAAAATAATGCTAATACTATCATTAGGGCATTAATAATAATAATAATAATAATAATAATAATAATAGTAATGAGATAATAATCAGAATTACCAAATAATAATAATAATGAAATGACTTAAACCGAAAGTAGTATAAGGTTTTCGACCCTAGTTCAAAATAGTGAAAGTACCATTAGTAATAATAATAATAATAGTAATAATAATAATAATAATAGTAGTAGTAGTAGTAGTAGTAGTAGTAGTAGTATTAGTAGTAGTAGTAATCGCATTATTTAAATAAAATAGAGCTTTGGCCCTCTAAATAAATAAGAGTAATAGTAAGAATAATAATAATATTAATAATAGTAATAATAATATTAATATTAATATTAATATTAATAATATGAATATAATAATCTAAATAATTCAAATAGGGTCTCGACCCTAATAAGGAATAGTAACAATAATATTGAACCTAATAATAATAATAATAATAATAATTATTATTATTATTATTATTATTATTATTATCGAATAAAGGGTTAAAATTGAAATAAAATAGAATAAGCTTAAATAAATAGGGGAAAAGGGCTGAAAGGGTTTAGGGTTCCTCCTTAGGCCGGTGGAGATAGGTGGCATGGGCGATGGTGCACGGTGGTGACGGCGGTGGCCTGAAAAGAGGAAAGAAATGGAAAGAGTTGAGATTTGAAAAGAAGATATAGAGAATAAGGATGGAGGTTAAGGTGTTGGTGGTAGTCTAGACTGAAGGGAGTAAAGCGAGGTTGGTGGCGCAGCAAGTGGCGGAGGCAGAGGTGGTGGCCGAAATGAAGAGAAGAAGAAAAGGAGAGGAGGAGAAGGAGGAATGGAAAAAGAAAGGTAGAGGAGGGTTGGTAGCTATTTTTGGGTGGTGCAGAAGACAGTTATAGCGGCAAATGTGGTGGCATACGGTGGTGCGAAGGGCGGTAGGTGTAAAAATTTGGATGTTAGAGCAAGGAACTTTGCACGGCTGTGGTGGCTCGTGCAAGAAGAATCGAGGAGAAAGGGTGGTTTAGTTAGTTAGAGGGCGGTGCAAGGAAGACTTAAGTAGGTAGAGCAGGCGGCGTAGTTGGCTGATGACGGAGGAATGGGTGTTTGAAGTTGTAGTGGTGCATACGGTAAATTCTTAGGGTTTTGGGAAAAAGTTTCAAGATCAATCAACAAGTTCTGAGGGAGGTTCTGAGGGTCGGCAGGAAGATAATACAGGTAGGGTTTAGGTAGTCGGCAGCGCCAATTGGCCAGTACAAAATTCAAATCGTGGTAGACTATTCGCGCAAGAAAAGGAGGGTTTTGCACGGAAAAAAAGGAAGGTGGGATAGGTCATGTTAAACGGCGATTCATGGGGAAGAGAGAGAGAGAGAGAGAGGAGAAACGGCCAGTCAAGTTGAGCGTAGCTGGCGGCGCCATTCTCGTAGGCGACGGAGTTGTAGGTTGACGATGGAGGAGGAAGGAAGAAGAAGGAGGTGGACCGGATGGTTGGGGAAAAAAGAAAGTAAAGAAAAGGGAGAACCAGGCTGGTCGGTGTTGGTTATAATTTTTTTTAAATGGAAAGTGGCATTCTAGGGGAAAAGGGGAAGAAGGAAAGTTATTTTTCTCCTAGGTTGCGCCAAAGGATCTGGGCAATGGAAACGGGCCGCGATAGGCCCAACCAGAAGATGAAAGGAGAGAAAAAAGGAAGAAAAGAAAGAAAAAGAAAAGAAAAAGGAAGAAAGAAAAAAGAAAGAGGAAAAGGAAAAAAGAAAAATAGGTAGGTTGGGGTTAATTAAATTAATTAGAATATTTTGGGTACTTAAAATAAAAATATTTTAAAGAAAATAATATTATATTTCCTTTTTAGGCTAATTTAGGATTTTTAAAAGATTTTTCCTAAATTCCTTTTTAATTAGAAAAATACCCAAATTTTCCCTTATAAAAATATTTGTAAATTTCCTCTTAATTTACCCTAAATAATTTCTTCCTATTCCAAGAAAAATAATTTCCTAATAAATTATTATTTAATTACACTTCTTAAAATAAGAAATTTTAGGGCATTTCATTTTCCCAACCACGTGGATTCCTGTAATACCCTCAAAAAATTTCTTAGCCTAATTCCACATTATTAATGCCCTAACTTGCTCCTAATCTCAAGAAATCTTGTTTGATCCATAACCCAATTTCTTAATCTTGAAATTTTAACTGAGTCCAAAATCTTGACTCAGATAAATCGTAATTCATAAATCAAAATCAAAACTTGCTAAAATTATCACTAATTCTAACTACATTGGCTAATATAAAACCACCCAAACTAACACCTAAATCCTTTTCTCTTTTTCCTTTTATTTTCTTTTGTCTTCTTTCTCCCATCAAACTAAGCCGCAATGTTTGAAAATTTTTAACTTGCACCCTCCCCACTTGCACCATCAGCTCCTGCAGACATCCATCACCCATCACCTTGCTTCTTTTCTTCCTTTTCTTCTTCTCCATCTACTTCCATTATCTCTGCTGATCTGTACACCATGCGCACACCCTACCATTTCTTTTTATTCCTCAACCTTACACAACATATACACACAACCATCACCTGCATTTTTCACCCCAAAACTCCACCATCCCTCATTGACTTCCCTCTCTACTCTTCTCTGCCACCCCCAGTGCCTCCTCCTGCACCGTCCGCATTTTATTTTCTTCTCTCTTGTCTGTTCGCATGCCCTTACCTATACACACACACACACACACACACTATACACTCTCCTATCTCCCTCTTTAGTGTGCCTTCATTCTACCCATTTTTGTGTCCAAAACACTACCCGAGCACCCCTCTTCTTTATCCTTTCTTCCTTCTTCTTTTCTTATCCTTCGTTCCTCCTTTGTTCCCTTATTTTTGGCATGTGCACCACCATCTCCACCATTGTGCACCACCACAGCCACCACTTGCCACCCTAAGGTCTGTGGACCAACCACCAAGGCCACCCCAACCTTCCCTAGCATAATCATTAACCATCGTCGCCAACCACTATCTCTTTTCCCTTCTTCTTCTCCTTGGCCGTCATATTTTTATAAAGTGCACGGCCTCAAGCATGGTTGTGCAATACCAAAAATTCCTATCACATGCCCATGCAACCCAGCACTGTCTACCTATGCACCTTCGCATACCCGCACATGGTACAAATGCACGCTCGTGCACATTTATTCAACTTGTGACCTGTTTACCTAGCAATCGAGCACGATCATGCCACTTTGCACTACTTAGCCATGCGTGATTCTTTCTTTGGGCCTGGGTGTGCCCCGTTTGTAGCACAACCGTGTAGCTTCCCATTTTCGGTCATGCACCCTTATTGTCACCCCCAAACCTTTTCCAAACACCACAAAATTTTTATCATAGCTCCACCACACATTCAAATACACATCCACAAATCCCACACTTCCATTTGACTACAGTTATTATTGTTTTTACCCCCTTTACCTAAATTTCTCCTTTGGTTAGACTCTTCATGCCTAACCATGAAATGTTTTTTTTTTATTTTTTGTAGGTGGTAATTGGGTAGCTTATAAATAGGAAGTCTAGGATTTGTGTACTTAGATCCCACTATCCTAGTTGGTAAGGATACTATTCAATGTTTAGGGTTTTTATGTTATTTATTTGTATGGTTATATGGTTTTTTCATAATATTGGTGATATATGATATAACGTGTGCTTAATATGATATTTTATGATGATATGAATATTATGTTGAAAGGAACTGAGAATGGGTGAGAGGTATCATTATAATTTTGTTGTGAAAATGTTATATTTTTGGAAATATATTTTATGGTATAAAATATGGGCAAGATGAGGTTTGATAAGTGTGCCTAAGTATTTTTATGAGGTATGATGATGATTTGTGGATTTGGAAAATAATGTGTGTGAAGGTACAAGAATTTATAAAATAAAGGTCAATGTTTGTGCTTAATGGCAAATTGGTCATTATAGGGTAATAAAGTAATTTTGTTATTTCATGTATTAGGTGGATTAAAATATGATAATGAGATCGAGAGGAATGTTTGGAAGTATTATTGTAGTTTTAGGGTCCTTCAATGAATTAATGGTTAATTTGGGCATAATATCTTATCATGATAATATCATTATTCCATATGTAAAATCTAGAGGTTAATCTGATTCTGAATAAATTACTAATGTTTAGCCTTATGAGGTTATTTATTGGCAACGGTAACCATATGAATTTCATGGGGGTATTATGGTTAATATATGGAATTAGGGTTTTCAAGATTTCTGTGAGTAATACATTGAGATAGGATGTAATCCCTCAAAATTTTAAAAACCTATAATGTAATAAATAACTTTTATTTGGGATAAATTATCTTTTAAATTTATTTAATTTAATTATTTTATGGATTTTTTAGAATATAAAATTGGATAGGAATATTGACTAAATTAAAATAAATATTTTATTATTTTATCATACTCATTTTATTTGAATAAATTCCCAAACCAATATTTTTCCTAAAATTAACCTTTTTAAACCCACATATTAAATTTATTTATCTACCAAAAATATTACATCATATTTTTCCATAAATTGTTTTATCTATTTTTCCTTTTCCTTTTTCTTTCTCCTTTTTCTCCTTTCTTTCTTTTTCCTTTTTCCTTCTCTTTAGGTCACCAAGCCAGCCTGCTTCTCCCCCTTTCACGCATAGGCCATAGGCCCGTTCTTCCTCTCCCATCCTCTCCGTCTTCTCCCGTGTTGTAGGCCCAGCCCCTACTTTTCTTTCCTTCCTCCCCTACATATGTTGCCCGGCCCAATCTCCCTTTATTTCCTTCCTTTCCCCTCGACCGGGCCGACCCACTCCTTCCCCTTTCTTTTCCTCCCCCGGCCTGGACCTCTCCCTTCTTCTTCTTCCTTTCCTTGACGCTATGTCCGACCACCTCTTACATGCCCAGCAACCTCTCCTTGCCACTACCTACCTTCTTGCCACTCTCCCTCTCTCTCTACCCCGTCCCTTTCTTCCCTTTTTGGACCCAAACCAACCCTGCACCCTAGCCAAGCATGCCCTTTTTTCTTTCCTCTTCTTCCCTTCCCTCTCCTTACCACCCTACAGCCTGCCCTGGCCGGCCACCTACTCCCCTCTTCTCCCTCTCCTTTTTCTTCTCCTGACCAGCCCTTTCCTGCCTCATTTTTCAAGCCACCTTCCTCTCCCCCGATTCCTTCCTCTCCATTTTCTTCTCCTTCATCCTCCCCTCCCTATTTTTGCACCACCACCCCCATTTCACCACTTCCACTGCTGCACCAACAACCTACACCACCCCCTGCCACCCTCTACCTCGTCCTTGCACCACCACAACACCCCCGAGCCACCCTGCAGCCCACCTCCTTCCTCCTCTCTTTTTTTTCTTCGTTCTCGATAACCATGCAGTACCTCCTCCTTCTGCTACCCTTCAGCCCCCTCCGTTTCCACCTGAACCACCAAATCACTCCTTGCATTATCCCCTACCACCCTCTCACCTCCTTTGGTTGAAGCCAACACCTGCAGCCTCTCCTTTTTCCCATCCATTTTCCTTCCTTCACAGCCACCTCCACCTCGGCAGCCACCTTCATAGCCTCACTGTCGCCACTGCCCTTGGCCGCCAACAACCTATCCTCGACCACCACCTACACCCCCTACACCTTTCCCTAGCCCTAAATCCTCCCCTACATGCCCTCTTTACTAGCCCAAAAACCCCAACCTGAAAATAGTCAATCTTCATTTTCTTCATGCCACCTTCGACCCTTTTCTCCCTTGCTTTGCATGTAGCTCATGCTACATGAGCAGTATGAGTTGCTGCATTCCTTGGTTTACTTTGGCTAGTGAATTTTAAGGTATAATAATATTTACGTTAAGTATTTCATTAATTAAGTTTTATAAAGTCTTACGCTTTGGTTTTCTCATTTCTAATATGATAAATATTGATATTATTTTTAGGTATTGGTATTGCTAATCAAAGCTTGAATCTTTAACCAGGATACCGGTAAGGTTCAATTTTTGTAGGAATTAAGGTAATCGTTAAACCCCACTTAAACACATGGATAAACGTATGCTAGCATATTAGGGTTTTAATATGTTATTTTGCATGATATATATTGTTTAATATATTATATGTAGTTGCTTATATTATTGATAAAAAGGAAAGCATGTTAGTTTATATGCCATGTGTGGAAAATATTGCTTAAGGAAAGAATTTGGTTATTAATGAAAATGCTAAGAACTTATCTATGTTATATTATGTTATTGTGACCATTGATGCTTGAATAATATTATTGTGAGCCCTAGGAGCATTTTAGTAATATGTATTGTGTAAGAGTGTTGCCTAATACATGTGGATGTTAACGAGTATTATGGTAAAATATAATGGTTGGCAAAATGGTAAATTGTAAGTAAAAGGGTATTATGGTAATTTTGGAAGTAAAGGGAAAAATAGTAATTTTGTAAGTAAAAGGGTATTATGGTAATTTTGGAAGTAAAGGGAAAAATGGTTATTTTTAAAAGGGTATTATGGTAATTTTGGAAGTAAAGGGAAAAATAGTAATTTTGTAAGTAAAAGGATAAAATGGTAATTTTGTAACTAAAGGGTAAAATGGTAATTATAATAATGGAGAAGGACAATATAGTAATTATAATACCGGAGAAGAACAATTTGGTAATTTTAACCAACTAAAGGGTAATTTGGTAATTTAACCAACTAAAGGGTAGTTTGGTAATTATGATAAGGGCAAAGGGTAATTTGGTAATTATGATAATGAAGAAGGGCAATTTGGTAATTATAACAAATGAGAAGGGTAATTTGGTAATCTAACTAACCAAATGGAAATATGGCAAGTGTAACAATTATGAAGGGCAATTGGTGACCTAATAAGTGTGGGAGATAACTTGATAACCTAAACCGAGAATGGGGCAATTTAGTAATTATGCAATAAGAAGAGTAGTATGGTAAATTAGCAAATAAAGAAGGATGACTTAACAATTATATAATCAAGGAGTAAATTAGTAAACCGTATCAAATATGTCGTTGTGATAACGGAGTTCGTAATAAGACTCAAGTAACACTAAATAGTAAGATAATGGTATTTGACAATAGTAAGTATCACGAGAACGAACCCTAAATCAGAATTGGATGAGATTATAATGGCCTTAATTATTCCTCTATGTTATTTTGGATAACCATATAAATAAGGAATACCTAATGATATTAGAATGATTGAAAGTAAATAAGAATCTGATTGTTGTGCTTTTCGTGATCACCTTAAGTAAGACACTAATACTTAAAGTAAAAGACCTCAAGATCGGAAATGGTGACTCTTTAGGGGTCTCTACCCTAAAGACGTGGTTTAGCCCACAATTATTCTGATATTTGCTAGTGTGCCTTTGTACCCTAGCCAAACCCTATATATTACTCTATTTAGCTCTATGAACCTATTTAGGGGATATACATACTTATGGATTAGGTGTCCTTGTTGGTATGGTACTAAGTTCGCTGTATGCACCAGTACGACCAGGGTACATTTGCATCCCTATGTAACACCCCAAAATTCACTAAATTTTTTTTAAAGCGGAAGTAATTAAAATAGAAATACTTAAAACCTGTGAATTCTGGGAATGTTACCGCCACACTTAGTACCAGACCGGTTCTCTCCGACCGTTCCAGTATCAAGTGCTAAGGCTAAAGAGAAGATTTACATTAAACTCAAACCAACAGTTCATAAAAGAACTCGAAAGATTATACATTAAAATCAGAGTGCGCATAAAGAATCATGAATCAATAATAAGATAGAAATCAGAGTACGCATCAAGAATTATAATTTATTTCCAAAAGAGAATTAACTTACAATTGATAAAAGATTAATAAAAGGAAATAGAATCACATAAATATTGAAATATGGCCACAACTCTCTCGAACTCGAGCCAACCACAAACTCAACACACAGCCCTGACTGATGTCTCGCCCACCTACACAAGTCAGAAGGGCGTACTACTCGTGGGAATGAGAAGCACCCATGAAAAGGGTGATCAGTACGCTACGTACTGAGTAAGGTAACCGAGCACTAAGGCCAACACATAAGCACATAAATAATGCAGAAGAATAAAAGGGCACGATCATAAATGCATATGATCAACTAGGTAAAAGTACAAAGGCCTGTATATAATCCAGATTAATCATTTCATTAATCTCTTATCAGAGTTCAATTCACACCATGCCTTTTATCAATCTATGCAAGCATAGGAACACCCCACTATTATAACCGGTGGGTCGGTCACAATAGAGCATCAAGCCCTAACCACTATTATTACTGGTGGATCGGTCACAATAGAGCATCATGCCCTAACCACTATTATTACCGATGGATCGGTCACATATAGGGTAGAAACCCTAACCACTATTCCTAACCGGTGGATCGGTTCGGTTCGGTTCCTCCTCGCATGGTGTTCCACTATAAGTAATTATTGTCTTTTATTTGCCTTAGAAAAACTCTGGTTCATTTTCATTGAGATTAGGATCCCCCACTATTATAACCTGTGGGCCGATCACAATAGGACATCATGTCCTAACCACTATTATTACCGGTGGATCGGTCACAATAGGGTAAAACCCTAACCACTATTTTAACGATGGATCGGTCGCACATAGGGTAAAACCCTAACCACTATTACTAACCGGTGGATCGGTTGGTCCCGTCTCAATATCTTCCACTTAAGTAATTAGTGTCTTAAATATTTTATTCAAAGGCTTTCACCATGGACATGCACGAATCATAAATCATAAATTCCATATTCATCATCATACTTTATTCACCAATTACACATGTGCTACCACCAAACCCTAGACATGCATGAATCGCTCCCTTTACACTTATCCTCCAATTCTACTCCACATCTCACTCTAGGATTTTATCCCAAAACCCTAATTTAGGCCTTAACATCCCCTCTTACTCCACCTCTCATCACCCAAATCGTTTTAACACTCCACACATTACAAATCATCAATCCCATTCTCATAATTACACCTTAATCACCAAAAACACATGATACAACAAAAACCCTAAGAAGCCACACCAAACCCTAATCAACCACTTCAAACCATAATTAATCACTCCAAATCCTATCTAACCATAACAACCATAATTAGCCATTCCAAACCTTAGTTAATCACAACAACCCATAGTTAGTCACTCCAACCCTAATTCAGTCTCCTCCATACCCTTATAATCTTCTACGCACTATTTTTCATTCAAAGTGTTCAAACACCCAAACAACACTTATATTACCTTCCTCATATCCCAAATCAACTTTCCACACATAAATTTCACTCGCATGCAAAGTTTACACCTCCCATGCAAAACCCTAACTCCACCATGTAAATCCTAATACCACCATACAACCATTAATAATACCATGCAAACCCTAATACCGCCATGCAAAGTCCAACGCCATGCAACCCTAGATTCCGTCATACAAAACCCTAAATTCAATCTAACTAAAACCAAAGATTCACCCATACCAAACCTTAAATTCGAACCATATAAAACCCAAAGATCCGTCCATACCAAACCCTAAATTTCATCCATACCAAACCAAATATTCATCCTTACCAAACCCTAGATTCAAATCTCATAAACCGAAGATTCATCCTACCCATACAATTAATTAGATTCTCCCATTCATAACCACAAATTAGATTTTCTCATACAAGACCATAAGTTAGATTCTCCCACATAAAATCATAAATTAGAATCTCCCAAGCAAAACCATAAATTGGATTCCCCCAAACAAATCATAAAATTAGATTCTCCCAATCAAATCATAAATTAAATTCTCCCAAATAACATCATAAATTAAATTCTCCCAAACAAACCATAAATTTGATTCTCCCATATAACATCATAAATTACCGTCTCCCAAATAACATCCTAAATTCAAACCATAAATTTGATTCTTCCACATAAAACCATACATTAGATTATTCCTTATAAAACCATAAAATTAGGTCAACTCACTTCCCTTAGTCAACTTCTTTCCCCATCCTCCTTTTTCATCCTTTCTCCCACACAAACCACATCGACATCCGCTCATGCATGTCTAACAGGGTCACAACACATATCGTCACATACATATAGTACATATGCCATACAAAAACATACTTCAACTCCAAGTCATACCACATATAAAATAATTAATAATAATAAACACGGGATACATAACATGCGAAACACATAATGCATAAAAGCACACAAATGGCCTTAGCACCCCTTACCTACAACGACACCGGTCTTGGAGCACGCTCCTATGCCTCCTTAGGGCTTTGACTAGTTTTACCTATTATGAGAGAAAAGCTAAAATTATACTCTCTCATATCTAAATAATGTTAAGCACTAACTTAATATAAGACTAGGCTTTTGATAAAATAATAATATCAAAATTACCAAAAATAATATCAATATAATTATTAACAAGAATAATAGAAATAATAACAATAATAATAATAATAATAAGTCATTACTCAAAATAAAGTGGAATAAGGGCTTCAGACCCTTTACCAAAATAATACTAAAATATTATTTGTAAATTAAATAACCAAATTTAGAAATAACAATAATAATAATAATAATAATAATGATGATGATGATGATGATGATGATGATGATGATGATGATCATGATGATGATAATAATAATAACAACAACAACAACAAAAACATTATTAGCAAAACTAATGTTAAAATATTTGTATTAATAATAATGGAATAATAATAATGGAAATTCGAAATAGGAAATAATAATAATTATTATACTTATAACATTTTAATATTAATAATAGTAAATATAGAAATAATAAGAAGAAAAATAATAAAATCGAATTAAAATACAATAGGCTTCAGCCCTCAACATAAATAATAATAATAATATTATTATTAATACTAATAATAATAATAATAATAATGCATATTAAAAATATAATATTAAGAATAATAATAATAATAATAATAGTATTTATATGTAAATAATAGAAATAAAATAACTTAAGGGTTATAAAAATAGGGAAAATAGATGAGAGGGTCTAGGGTTCAACCATAGGTTGGTGGGGATAGGCGGCATCGGAGGTGGCACACGGCGGCGGCGGCGGTGGTCAGAAAAAGAGAAGAAAAAGGGGAAAATTGCATGCTGGGAATAAGATAGGAAGAATTATGATGGGAGCTAGGGTGTTTTGAGTTTCCTAGAAGGAGAGGGACAGAATGAGGGTGGTGGTGCAGCCAAAGGTGGCGGAGCACGGCGGCGGCGGTGGTGGCCGAATGGAGGAGAAGAAGAAAGAGAGAGGAGGAGAGGGAGAAAAAGGAAACTAAAGGTATGGGGAGATAGAGCAGGGTCTGCAGCACAGAATGGGAGGAGAAAGAAGCGGCTTTAGCGGCGGAGGAGGCGGCTAAGGGCGGCGCGAAGGGTGGCGGGGGCTGGAAGACAGGTTGGTCGAGAAGGGAAATTCGCACAGTTGGGGAGGATTGTGCAGAAAGAATTGAGGGTGATGAATGTTTTGGTTAGCTAGAGGAAGATGCAAGGATTACACTGGTAGCCAGGGATGGCGGTGAAGTTGGCCGGAGGCGGCGGTCGAAGCGTCTAAATGGGCGGTGGTGGTAAGGTTGGAGAATTCTGGGCAACAGCCAAAGCTCGATACAGAGCTGCTTACGAGGGTATTTATAGGGAAAATAAGACAGGGTAGGGTTCTTTGGGTCGGTTACGGGGTAAGGAAAATAGGGTTCAGGTCGCCGGAGGCGACGTTTGGCCGGCGGCAACAAATTAGGGCAAGGGTGGGTTGGCGGAAAGAGAGAGAATCGCGCAAGAATAAGGGAGTGTTGGTTGGGTCTGTGTGGTCTCTGAATCAAGGGGAAGAGAAAGAGAGGAGAACAGCCGGTCAAAACTGGCGAGATAGCCGGCGAAAAACCAGGGCGGGCGGCGGACGTTGCAGGTGCGGTCGACGGTGTCAGGGTTGGGAGTGCGAAGCTGGGGAAGAAGAAAAGGGCTAGACCGGAGGTCTAGAAGAAAAAGAAAGAAAGGAAGGGAGAGGAGACCGGGCGGTCGGCGTCAAAACTTACTTAAATGGAACGACGAGTTGCGGGCATAAAACGGAGAAAACGCAGCGCGATGATGGCGGAAGAAATGGTTGCGTTGCACGGGCTGGGCCGCGCCGAACGAAAGGAAAGAAAAAAAAGGAACTGGGCCACCGGGCTGGCCCAGTTCGGTGAGGATAAAAGGAAAAAGAAAGGAAGAAGAAAGAAAAAGAAAGAAAAAGAAAGAAAAAAGAAAAAAAAAAGAAAGAAAAGAGAAAAATAATTAAGTTACGGCCAATTAAATTGGTCTTAAAATTTAGGATATTTAAAAATAATAATATTTGAATAAAATAATATTTAAATCCCTTTTTAGGCTAAATTAGAATTTTTAAAAGATTTTCCATAAATTCCATTTTAATCAGTAACCACCCTAAATTTTTCCAATTAAATTATTTCTAAAATTAATATTAATTTGAAACTATTTTCTCCTTCTTATTTTAAATAAAATAATTAATTTAATTAATTTTCAAAATAAAATGCTTAATTAGCTAAAATACCCAAATTATCTTCTAATAAAAATACTTATAAATTTCTTCTTGATTTTCCCTAATTAATTAAATTTAAAAATAATTTATTTAAACAATTTTTATAATAAATATCGTTTAATGTAGTTTATAAAATTAGAAATTTTCGGGGCATTTCACCCTAGGTTGATAGTTGAAGGGTATTGAGTAGCTTGTATGTACTAGTGCAACCAGTGTACCTTTGTGTCCCGGGATCTTGATCTCCCCTCCGAGGCTAATAAATGGAATTGATGTGATGATTAAAAAGGAAAAAAAATTAATCATGAAAGTGAATGACTAATGATCTAGGCCTAGTTGAATTATAATTATGAGTACCGGTCCACAAGATATAATAGTGGCCTAGGAGCATGTTGCCCCAGAAGATGATTATGAGTACCGGTCCACCGGATATAATAATGGCCTAGGAGTGTGTTGTCTTAGAAGATGTTTATGAGTACGCCCACCAGATATATAATAGTAGCCTAGGAGCGTGTTGCCCTAGATGATGTTTATATGTATTCTAATCCACAGCTATAATAGAGGAGGATCCCGAGCTCAATAAACCCAATCTTGGATATGAATAAATCATGGAAATTACTAATCACTTACAGTGGAACACCATGTGAGTTGGGGTCAGATCGGTCCACTAGAGAAGAATAGTGGCCAAGAGCGTTCTGCAATGGAGACCGGTCCACCAACAATAATAGTGGTCAGGAGCATTCTGTCCAGTATGTATTCTAGTCCACTGGCTATAATAGTGGAGTTCCCGCACTCACATGAATATTTATGATCCGAGATTTAAATAATGATGGATTAATGGCTTAAGGCTCAGAAGTATTGATCGTATGTTTTGATCCATTTTTACATGACAGACTTGTTATGTATGCACCTGTCATTATATGTGTACATAGTTTTGTATCATGTGTTGCATTGTGGGTCTGCTTTTAAGTGTGTTTTAAAGGATTACTCAGTATCATAGTACTGAAGGGTTCCATTCGTGGGGCCCTTGAATATTCAATGGGCAGTGTCCTTTGCAAGTCCTTTTCAAGTGCTATTCAAGTGGATAACGGGAAAGAGAGTAAGGAATTATCTGGACTTTTAGGGTTTCACCTCTCTCTCTTTTAACCCTGGTTTGAATTTAACTTATATTCTTATAACCACTATTGGTGGATGCTATTATTGTAAATTGTTATTTACGCTACTTTGATTTTTAATGTAGTTTGAAATTCTAGCAAATTCTTATTCTTTAAGCATTAGCACTTGGTACTAGAACGGTAAGAGTGAACTGGTCTCGTACTAAGTGTAGCGATAATATCCCCGAAATTCACAGTTTTTTTATTTCGCTTCCGCTAATTCTTTTAATAAAATGAAATTTTTTAGTAGTGAATTTTGGGGGTGTTACATACGATTATTAATGTATGTGTATGGGAAACAAATCGTGCATTATGGGTACAATAATAATGATGATATTCGAGAGTGACTTATTGTAAAATGCATGAATAATCAATATGGGTTTGAAAGGTGCTTAAGGACTTGGACCTATGCTATATGTATATCTGTTTTGATATGTTCATTGCCTGAGAATTAACTTTGAATAAGACACTAATCATTTAAAATGAAAGAGCACGTGAGTACGGCTAAGGTGATTTATTATATATATATGTGTATGTATGTATGTATGTATATATGTGTTCTCATTCCACCAGGAAGAATAGTGGCTCGAAAGCATTTTGCCTTGAGAAGATGATATTTTTAATCTTCGTTCCATCAAAAAGAATAGTGGCCCGGGAGCGTTTTACCCTGATAAGATGATTCAGCATATTCCACCGTATTAAGAATAATGGAGCCCCTACTCATCGTAAAATGAAAATATAATAGTATAACCTATGGAAAAGATACTAATGATTTAAAGTGAAAAATACTTGAGTCAGGACCAAGGTGTTTGTGATACCTCAAAAAATTTTAAAACCTATAATTTAATAAATATCATTTATTTGGGATAAATTAACTTTTAAATTTATTTAAGTTAATTATTTTGAGCATTTTTGAGTATATAAAAATGGATATGAATATTTAATAAATTAAAATATTTATTTGGTTATTTTATCATACTCATTTTTATTTAAATAATTTTTCAAACCAATATATTTAATTATAATAAATTAAATTATTAAATTAATTTATCTATCAAAAATATTAAATCCCATTATTTCAAAAATTATTTTATTTCATTCCTCTCCTTTTTCCTTTTTTCCTTTTCTTTCTCCTTTTTCTTCTTTTCCTTCTTTTTCCTTTTCTTCTTTTTCTCCTTTGCGCCACTAGGGCTATGGTGAACCCTTCCTCCCTGCGCGGGCCCACTTCCCGGCCCACTTCCATTCTCCTCCCTCTCCAGCGCGACATCTGACAGCCCATCCCCCTTCTTTCTTTTCCTTCTTTCCTTCTTCCCCCTGGCAGGGCCAGCCCAGGTTTCTTTTCTTTTCTCCCCCTCTCCATCGCATGAGGGCCAGCTCTCTTCCCCCTTCTTTCTCCCTCGCCCAGCAGGCCTACCTTCTTCCCTTTCTTCTTCTTCTTCTTCTTCTTCTTCTTCTTCTTCTTCTTCGACGTCAACCATCTGTCCCATGCCTACCCTCCTATAGCTTGTAGTTGCCACCAACCACTCCCACTATAGCCCTGCTCTCTCCCTCTCTACGTCCCGTCCCTTTCCTTTCTATTTTTGGACCAAACCCGATCTTGTACCCCCAGCCCCATGTGCCTTTTTCCCTTTCTTTCCCTTCCCTCTCCCTGCAATTCAACACCTTTTGCCAACTACAACCTACCATCCAGCCAACCACACCTACCTTCCCCTCTCCTTTTCTTCTTCTCTTATGCCTCATTTCTGCCCTGCTCGAGCCACACTTCCCCCTGAAGACCTCCCCTTTTTCTCTATTCTCCTCCTCCTCTTCCTTCCCCTATTTTTGACCCTCCACTGCCACTGCCACCTCCCAACCAACCATCTAAACCACCTCCTGCCACCCCCTACTACCTCCCCGCACCACTAAGCCACCCCCACTAGCCCCCTACAAACACCCTTCTTCTTCTCCCTTTTCTTTCCCCCTTCTCAGCCTCCACCCTGCACCACCACCGTCTGCCACCATTCCGCCTCTTCTACCACCACCAAGGCCACCAATCTAATCCTTGTAACCTCCACCCCCTTACCTCCCTTCACCGAAACCTAGCTTTACAACCCCTCTTTTCCCTTCTTCTCCTCCGCCACCCTTGCAAGCAACTTTTCAACCCTATATTCGTTGCCTTTACCACCCTTGGCCACCTATCATCCATCCCTGACTACCACCTACACTCCCACTCCATCCCTACACCCAGCCTCCACCCTAACTCCCCTTCACCTGCTCTCCACCACACCCTCAAAACCCCAACCCGAACCAACTCCCTCATTTGACACCCTTCCTCCTTCATTTCTACATGCAACTCATGTTGCATGAGCACCATAAGTCTTGCCTTCATTTTTAGCTAAATAATTTCAAGGTATAAAAAATGTTGGTATTGATATATAGTAATTAAACTTTTGATATAAAAAAATATTCCTTTGATTTTCTACTTCTATTATGCTAATTTTTTATATTTTTTTTAGGGATTGATTTTTACTAATCAAAGCTTGAATCTTTAACCGGGGTACCGGTAAGGTTTGGTTTTTTTATAAAAAAAATAAGGTAACCATTAAACCCTACTAAAATGTATGGATATACGTATGCTAGCATATTAGGAATTTTTAATATGTTTATGTGCATGATATATGTTGCTAAGTATAATATATTTAGTTGAATATGTTGGTTGATAAAAAAAAGCATGTTAATTTATGTGTCATGTGTAGAAATAATGCTTAAGGAAGGAGTTTTGTTGTTAATAATAATGTTAAGTACATATGAATGATATGATATGCTAATGTGGTCATTTGTTGTATAAATAATGTCAATATGAGCCCTAAGGGTATTTTGGTAAATTTGCATGTGCTAAAGTTGTGGCCTAAGTAAGCGAGTGTGGTGGGTGCTAATGAGTATTATGATAAATAATATTAGTTAGTGGATTTGGATGATGGGTATGGATCATGAATATCAATATTTTATATATTGAGAGTATTTTGGTAAAAGTGGTATAATAAGGGCAAAATGGTAAACTATAAGAGTAAAGGGGTAAAATGGTAAATGGTCAAGGAAGGAGGAAATTTTAGTAATTTTACATGGAAAGGGGATAACTGGTAATTTTTTGGTGTAAGAAAGTTTTTTGGTGAATTAAATACAATGAAAAGGGTATAATGGTCATTTTGGAAAGTAAATGGGGTAAAATGGTAATTTGGTATGGAGGAAGGATATTTTGGTAATCTTGTAAGTAAAATAGTTATTATGTAAAGTAAAAGGGTAAAATGGTAATTTGGTGTCAAAGAAGGGTATTTTGGTAATTATGTAAGGTGAAAGGGTAAAATGGTAATTTAGTATAAAGGAAGGGTAAGTTGGCAATTATGTAAGGTGAAAGAGTAAAATGGTAATTTAGTATAAATGAGAAGGGCATTTTGGTAATTTGGTATAAAGGAAATGGTATGTTAGTAATTTTGTAGAAAGAGGGGCAATTTGGCAATTATAATAATAAAGAAGGGCAAGTTGGTAATTTAATCAACTAAAAGGATAATTTGGTAATTATAATAATGAAGAAGGGGAATTTGGTAATTTAACCAACTAAAAGGATAATTTGGTAATTATAATAATGAAGAAGGGAAATTTGGTAATTTTAATAATGAAGAGGGGCAAGTTGGTAATTCAACCAACTAAGAGGGTAATTTTGTAATTTTAATAAATAAGAAGGGCAATTTGGCAATGTGATCAACCGAAAGGGCAACTACGTAAATTTAATAAGTATGAGGAGCAAGTTGGCAATCTAACTAACCAAATGGACAATATGGCAAGTGTAACAAGTATGAAAGTTGATTTTGTAACTTAATAAGCCTAAGGGGCAAGATGGTAATTTATATAAGTATAAAGGATAATACGGTAGTTTAACCCACTAGAAGGGTAAATTGGTAACTTAACAAGTATAAGGGGTAAAGTTGGTAATTCAATAAGTATGGAGGATAATTTGGTAGTTTAACCAATACAAGGGGTAATTTGGTAACTATGCAACATGGAGGCTAATATGGTAATTTGGCAAATAAAGAGGGATGACTTAATAATTTTACAAGAAAGGGGTATTTTGGTAATTTTGTAAAGATGATAGGGGTAAATCAGTAACTTGCATTTAACATGTCAATAGATTAAAGGAGTTTCATAATAAAACACAAGTAACATTAAATAGTAAATTAAGGGTATTTGACTAATTAGTAAGTATCACAAGAACATGGCATAACCTGGGATTAGATGCATAATTAAAGGTGTGGTACGGTGTTTATCTCATATTCATGAGGGAGGTGTCTTAATGTAATACCCCAAAAATCCTAATTTAGGAATTATGGCAAAATAATGATTGATTAGAGAAAATTTAGAAAATAGATTACTTTATTAAATAAAGAGGAAATTAATTGAGGAAAATAAAGAGAAAGTAATAAATAAATTATTTAGAAAATTTTGGATATTTTACTAATCAAAATGAAAGTAGAGGAAAATTTCCCAAAATAGCCAAAATTAATCTAAAAAGGGAGTTAAATTATTATTATAATAATTTTTAAATATTCAAGAAAATAAATATATATATATAAATGTATAATACCCCAATTTCCCCATAAGTTACTTTATTTATTTTCCCATCCTATTTCTTTTCTTATTTTCCCTTTTCTTTCTTTTTCTCCCTCCTCCTCTTTTTTTTCTTTCTTCCCCCCCCCGGCTGGGCCAGCCCACCGACCTAGATCCTTCTCTTCCCCTGTCTCGCGTGCCAAGCCTGCCCAGCCTCTTCCCCCTCTTCTTTCCCTTCCCGCGGCCCAGCGCCGTTCGACGCCTCCCCGTGCATCCAAACGCAGTGTTTCGGCCATCCTTCCGCCGAGACGCTGCGTTCCGATTACTGAAGATAGCCGTTGCCAAACGGGCAACTCGACGCAGCGCTCTGTCCCCCATACTGTTAAAACGCCGCGTTTCGGTTTAAACCTTATAAACGTCGCCGAACCAGCCGGTTTCCCCCTTCTTTTTCTCTTTCCCCTGGACCACCGGACCACCCTGCCTGTCTTCTTCCCAGCCCGACCTACAACGTCGACTTGCAGCCCCGATTCCGCCAGCAGCCACCAGCCAACGACCGACCGTCCTCACCTGCCCCTCTCCCTGTCGTTTTCTTCCTCTTTTCGACCCCAACCAAGTCCCTCTCTCCCCTTCCCGCGTGCCCACCTCTTTCCCTTTTCTTCTCCCCCTTCCCGACCTAACCTGCCATGGCAGGACCTGCATCGCCTGCCACCGGCCGGCCACCTGCACACCTGCCCCGCTCGTCTCCTTCTTCCTTTGTCGTTTTCCCCTACCAATTGCCTATAAATACCCCCCATTGGCAGCCATAAATCAGCTCCCTCCTTCGATTTTGCCCCAAAACCCTACCTCTCAGCCGCCTCAAAAAGACGGGATTTCCGCCGCTACCGGTGACCTCCACCGCCACCTCTTCCCACTTGGATCTTCCTTGCAACTCCCTCGACAAAACCAATCCACCACCACCCTCCGCCTTGCCCTGCACGTGCCGCCCTAGCCGTGCAAAGTTCCCATCCCGAAACCACCACCTCCAGCCTTCGCCGCCTTTGCGCCGCCTTCCACCGCCAACCCGGCCGCCACCAGCGCCTCCTCCAGCCTCCAAAATGTCCCGCAGACCTCCCTCTACCTTCCCATACCGCCATCTTTCCCTGCCTCCCTCTCCTTCTACCTCCCCCATCTTCCACCTCTCTCCACCACCCTCGGCCGCTGCGCCAACCACCGCGCGCCGCCACCCCTTGCCACGCCACCACCCTCACTCCACTCCCCTTCACTTGTTGTTTCTTTCCCCACCTCAAACTTCTCTTTTCCTCCTTCCATCCAGCCCCCACCTTGATCTTTTCCCTTCTCTTCCTCCTCCACCACCGCCGCCGTCGCCGCCACGCGCCGCCGCCGGACCACCACCGACCTTAGGTGGTTTCCAACTTACCCAAACCCTAATATTTCCTTTCTATAACTGTTATTAAATTTTAACTACTATTAATGATATTATACTTAATATTATCATTATTATTATTATTACTTTCATTATTATTATTATTATTACTATTATTATCATTATTATTATTACCAACAACTTAGTGTTAATATAGTTACCTCCTTGTTATTATTATTATTATCATTACTATTATTACTATTACTCAACCTAACCTTATGATTTTCCTAACCAATAATACTATTATCATCAATAATGGTCTAGGGCTTTAGGGTTAATGTGATTAAGACTTCCCTCATTTGCTATTATTGCCACTATTAACCTCACTATTATTTTTACTAATAATACTAAACGCTAACCATGGTTTATTATTGTCTTTATCTTTACTATTACTATTATTATTATTCCTAGTATTGTGACCAAAAACATTTGAACCCTTATATTATTACTATTCAAAAATATACAACTTTTATCATTATCATCTTTCGGAATATTTTACTTGTTGGTATTGTAAGTAGTATATTATTATTTTGACCCTAACACTATTATTAGACTTAGTCTTAAAAACGCTAGGGTTTCTATCACTATAAACATTAGTGTCACTATTATTAGTTTTATTATTATTATTATCACTATTTTTCTATAGTTAGCATGAACATTACTATTATAAGAATAGGGCTAACGGGTCTAATAATATAGGTGTAACAATAAGTATTAAAAATAAACATATTTTGACTAGTAATATTTAGTATTTTAATTTTAAGGTAAAAACCCTAACTTTTGTATAATAACCCCTCTAGTAATAAGAACCTTAATCCTAAACTAGAATAAGGATTGATGGCACTTTTGAGGGAAACTAATACTTAGTATTTTCCCCTTTTATAGGTAATCCTAACCAAAGCCCTAAGGAGTTAGAGGAGCGTGCTCCAAGCCCCGTGTCGCCTTAGGTAAGGACGAAGCTATGGCCTTGTGCTATGTGTGATGTGTTGATGGATGATGAGTATGCCATGTTAATGTGTATTATGCATGTGTTATGAATAACCTGTTTTGTGTAGCGTAGCGTGGATAATGAGGTATGTTTGTATGTGTTCCTATGACATGAGCATGACATGTATTTGTGTGAATTTTATGATGTGATATGATATGGCCCTCTAGGACATGCATGTTAGGATAAACGGTAATATAAAATGGGAATATAATGGGAAGTGAGTTCACTAAGGGGGATATGAGGTTGACCATGATCCATGAGAGAAGATTTAATAAGGGAGGAATGACCAAAATAAATGAGAGTTGGGGAACCATGCATGGGAGTCGTAAAAATTTGCATGGTGACTTGGGGTGTATACATGGGATGGCTAGACCTTGCATGGGCATAATCCTTACGTGTGGAAAGTTGATTTGGGTTGTAAGTGAGAGTTTAGGGGAGTCTTGGAGTGGTTGGTGACTTGGTATGAAAAATGGTACGTAAGTCGGTGCGTAAGAGACCTTATTAGGGTTTTGCGTGTAAGTGGGTGTTGGGAGTCTGCATGGTGTATTTGAATTAAGCATGGGGATGAATCTTACGTGAGGAAAGTTGATTTAGGGCGTAAATGAGATAATGTCAAAGTTATGGGTCCATTGGAGACTTTGATGTAAAATAGTACGTAGGTGGATGTAAGGGTATCTAAGGGACCCAATTAGGGTTTTGGGGGAAAAATGAGGAATTGGAAAGGTACAATGGTAAAGCCAATTAAGGAAGGGTGGAGTATGGGGTTGAGAGTGAGAGTCCACGTGTATAAAGGATGAGTACGGGCTTCTAAATGAGAGAAGAGGTTTTGGGGCAAAGAGGGGAGGTTACTTGGGGAGGAAGTCAAGAGCTAGGGTTTGGTGTGGCCAACTAGGGTTTGGCGGTCACATGCGAAGTTGGGGAATAAAGGGATATATTTTGGGAATTTCTTAGTAGAGACGGGATGCGAGACAAGAAACAAAGTAAAGTTAGGATGAGTAAGAAAGAGTTGGGCCATATAGGCCCAAATTAGGGTTTTCCAAGGAGGAGCCCTAGAGGGGTGAGGACATGCGGGACCAATATTGTTGTGTTAGGGTTATCCCACATTCTCGGGAGAGTGTTCCCTTACTACGTTTCCTTATGTATAAGAGTAAGAGGGGATGGACATCGGGCATGAGAAGGGGAGAACAGTCTCAAGATATGGGACGGGCCTCCTCGAAGGGAAGAAGTAGAGAGTAGTAGATATGCATGTCAAGGGTGGAACCTTATTTAATAATACATGAATAAGACATTAACTACTTAAAGAGTAAGATTGTTGAGCCGGGCCCAGACCGATCCACCGGCATAATAGTGGCCAGGTGTCGGGGTACCCTGGAGACCGATCCACCGGCGTATAATAGTGGTTAGGTGTGTTTTGCCCTATAAGTGACCGATCCACCGACTATAATAGTGGGGGATCCCGAGCTCAACAAACCAAACAGTATGTTGTAATTAAATCATGGGAAAGATACTATATACTTATAGTGGAACACCATGAGAGTCGGGGCCAGACCGATCCACCGGCATAATAGTGGCCAGGAGTGTTGTGCCCTAGAGACCGATCCACCGGCATATAATAGTGGTTAGGTGCGTTCTGCCTTATAAGTGACCGATCCACCGGCTATAATAGTGGGGTTCCCGTACTCGCATGGATTAATAAAGATTATGGTGTGAAATGACTTACAAATAAATCATGGAAAGATACGTTATAATCACAGTGAAACACCATGAGAGTAGGGCCAGACCGATCCACCGGCATAATAGTGGCCAGGAGCGTTCTGCCCTGGAGACCGATCCACTGGCATAAAATAGTGGTTAGGTGCGTTATGCCCTATAAGTGACCGATCCACCGGCTATAATAGTGGGGTTCCCGCATTCTCATGGATTCATAACGATTATGATGTGAATCGGCTATAATTATCAGAGTTATGAAAAGAAGAAGTTGGGTTGGACTATAACCGACCTACATCATCCATAATATTACATGTTGCTTATGTGATTGTACTGTGTGTGTTATGTTGTATGATGGTATGCTTAGCCTTAGCGCACCTGCACCCTTACTCAGTATTGGACCCGTACTGATACTACCTTGATTGAATGGGTCCTGTGATGATCCACCGATGGTGGGGAGCAGACTTCCTGTGCAGGTTTATGATCGGGTACTATCTTGGGGTGGAAGGCTTGACTTGAGTGAGTAGGCGATCCGGATATTGGTCCCTTGGGATCTGTTTTATTTAGCTATACTTTGTACTACGCTTCTTGTTTTGAAACCATACTCTTAAGTTGTATTCTTAAACAATATTCTAACTGTTGTTGATTCGTGTTTTCGTGAATGACCTATGTTAACTATGAACCTATGTTGTGATGATTCTTACTTAACGATTGTTAGTTTAGCCTTAGCACTTAGTATCGGAACGGTAGGAGTGAACCGGTCTGGTACTAAGTGCGGCGGTAATACCCCCAAGTTTACGGTTTTAATTCTTTCACTTCCGCTAAACCTTTTGATTTAAACGAAATTTTCCAGTAGTAAATTTGGGGGTGTTACACTTAATCATTAATCATTCATGGTATTGGGTGTTGGGTGTGAATTAAGGGCATGTTAGGGTTATGTGTGCCATGATCCTTCGACGTGAACTAACCAGACTCTAAGACCGTAATGTGATTATGATATGATAACCCTTATGGAATATGAACAAATGGAAATGAATTCTAAATTGGAATTAGATGAGATAAGGATGGACTTAGTGGTTCCTTAAGGTTATCATGGATTATCTTACGTAATGATATTAGAGACAAATGGAAGTGAATAATTATGTGGTTGTTGTGCTTCTCGTGGTCACCTTAATTAAGACACTAATAATTAAAGTGGAAGACCTCGAGATTGGGAATTGTGGCTCTTTAGAGTTCACTACCCTAAAAACTTGGTTTAGCCCACGATTATTCTGGTATTTGCGAGTGTGCCTTAGTGCCCCAGCCACACCATACATCTTACTCTATCTAACTCTACAGACCTATTTAGGGGGTATGCATACTTGTAGATTCAGTTTCCTTATCGGTATGGTACTGTATAGCTTGTATGAACCATTGAAACCAGGATACCTTTGTGTCCCTGAGTTGATGGTTGAAGGGTACTATAAAACCCCTAAATTTTGGGACTTAAAAATTTTGTTCTGAAACGCTAATAGCAGAATTCAAAACACAAAATATGGGGATGTCATGCTGCATCCAACATAAAAGAGGCACTTCCTATGCCCAGTCAATGTCGGGTGCAAGGCAAAAGTAACCTCATACATAGGAATCAAGTGTGGGAAGCACTACATTCCACAATGATACAGGATACAAAAAAGAAAGAAGGGAATAAATAGTGAAAATAAAGGACTAGGAGCCCAAAAAAAGAGATAGAGATATCCGGATAACCATACCCTTTACCAAAACATTTAGCACTCACCCAAGGCAAGCACATCAAGCTAACAATCATCAATCACCTACAAAACAGGGCAGGTTTGCTCGTGGGAATGAGCAACACCCATAAAATAGGTGGTCAGTATGCTACGTACTGAGTAAGGGAACAATACTATCGAAATAGGAATACAAATAACACATGCTTCCATATTAGATAATAAAGGAATATAACCAAGTAAAAGAACATCACATGAGGCATATTATGATCTAGATCATTTTATTAAGTATAGTCCATTTTCATTCTTTTATATAAAATAAGTGCAGGAACCCCACTATTCTTAAACCAGTGGAATTGTTTGAAACTTCTCGGGGAAAACACACCGGAGCCACTATTTTTTCCAATGGAATGGAGGTTAAAAACATCTCCTCAGGGCAGAACGCTCTCGAGCCACTATTTTTTCTGGTGGAACAGAAGTTAAAAACATCTCCTAGGGACAGAATGCTCCCGAGCCACTATTCTTTCCGGTGGAACGGAGGTTAAAACATCATCGCAAGACAGAACACTCCCAAGCCACTATTCTACCCGGTGGAATGGGAATAAATCACTCTGGTCCTAACTCACGTATTCTTCCACTGTAAATCGTTAGTGTCTTTCCCATAGGTAATGAAGATATGTTTTATTTCACATTGAGTAGGGACCCCACTATTCTCAACCAGTGGAATGATTTGAAACTTCTTAGGGACAACACACCTGAGTCACTATTATTTCCGGTGGAACGGAGATTAAAAACATCTCCTCGGAGCATAACGCTCCCGAGCCACTATTCTACATGGTGGAATAGGAATAAATGTATATAGATTTGGGAAAAATAATCACCATGACCCTACTCAGGTGCTCTTTCACTTTAAGTGATTAGTATCTTAATTAAGATTGATTCTCATGCATAGAACACAATCAAACAGATATGCACACAATATAGGTCAAAATTCTTAAGTCCTATCAAACCCTAATTACACTTCCTTTAGTGTTTATTCTCCCATGCTAGTTGTTCTACTCACATTATAATATGTCATCACCCAAATTGCATTATTATTATCATACCCAAAAAGTACAACCTAATTCCCATGAGTTTACTTTAGTTATCTCATTCCAATATATATATTAATCTCTAAAGTATCCAATCTTAAATCCCATAGAATTACCATAACACTTCACATGAAATTTTCATTATTTCTAATTCCAATAGATAACCTCTAAACCTCGAAGGTGGAAGAGTAATATTAACATCTCAAAATAGCTTGCCACAAATTTATTATTAACATTTATGAACCCCAAATAACGTTAATATTCCCATAAATTACTCAAGTTATTATTGTCATAATTTAAGTGTCCTAACACATAAATTACCAATACTTCCTTAAATATCCCATAATGATCAAATTAACCTTTAATCACAATTAACAACTTTATTTTACCGAATATTATACTTTCCATAATATATTATTTCTCCAAGTCCCCATTTATCATCATACCACATGAGAGACCTTAAGCCCATTTACCATAACTCATTCAACCCACATTTCATACCTTAAGATGTAATTTCACAAATATAACATTGTCATTATTCAACCCACATTTCATACGTTAAGATATAATTTCACAAATATGACATTCTCATCATCCAACCCATATTTCATACCTTAAAATAAATTTTTACAAATATGGCATTATCATTGTTCAACCCATATTCCATACCGTGGATATATTTCCACAAGTGTGATATTGTTATTATTTCAACCATAGCTATATTTCCACAAGTTTGATGCCATCATCATTCAACCATATTTCATGCTATAAGGTGCAATCTCACAAATATGATGTTATCGTCATAAATCATAACATATTGATATCTTTTACCAACTCTTATTTTCTTTCATCATAACATTCATATTAGCACAAATTGTCAATATCAACATATGATGAATAATATAAAAACAATACCATTGAAGACACATTTAGCCATAAAAGTAAACATCATAAAATGTCCTCAGTATCGAATAACATCCTTACCAACTAGGACACTGGGCTCTAAGCACGCAAATCCTATACTTCCTCCGAGATCAATGAAAAATCACCTATGAAAATAAGATAAAATATGATTAGGATTGAAGGTTAAAAATTAAGAGGGAGATCATGGTAAAGAAGGGTAAAATGGAATTTACCGGATTCAAATGGGAACTTGAATTGTATGGAAGTGTAGAAGAATGTGTGGTGGAGCTATGGTTAAATTTTGGTGGTATTTGGACAAGATTTAGGGTGAATATAGAGTTGCACTGCTGTGCAGCACTGGGCCAAGAGAAAATAAAACACATGGCTAAGCGATGCAAAAGTTTCACAGCTGTGTAGAATCAGTCCGAGAGGAAAAATTATGCACTGTCAGACGGTGTAGGGGTTGCACGACTATGCAGTAGGGAATTTAAATGTTGCATGACCGTGCACACTATGATGTTACAACACATGAGAGGGAGAAGGAGGGAAAAGAGGTGTCGGTCTGTGGTGATGGCCAACAATGGCGAGGGGGAAGGTCGAAACAACCTTGGTGGTTGGTCCACCAACCAAAGGGTCGTGAGTGGCGGCCGAGGTGGTGCATAGTGGTGGGAGATGGTGTTGCGGAAGCTAAAATAGGGAAATAAAGGGGAATAATAAGAAGAATAATAAGAAAGGGATAAGGAGGGAAGGAAGAGGGAGCTCGGTAATGGCTTTTTGGCACAAAAATTAGCAAAGTGAGGCAAAACTAAAGAGAAATACGGAGGGTGTGAGGTATATATATATGTTCATGTGTGCGTGTGTGGTGTGAGTCGGGAAGAAGAAAAAGAACAAGGAGGAGGGTGCAGGTGTATGATGGTGATTTTGTAGCTACAAGGTGAGGATGATGGTTACAAAGGATGGTTAGGGCAGGGTAATAGCTATAGAGTGAGGGTGGTGATGGTTGATGGAAGTGTTGCGTGAGAATAAGAATAATGGCAGGGGAGATGGGTGGTGTGCATTGGAGTGCAGGTCTACAGAGATAAGGATACAAAAGGGGAAGAAGAAAAGAAGGAAGGAGATGAGGTGATGGTGCAAGTGGCAGATTCAAGAGTTGCAGCTTGAGGTTGGCGGGAGAAGGAGAAAAATATAAAGAAAAGAAAAGAGCAGGTTTGGGGGATTAGTTTAGGGTGATTTTAGATTAGCTACAGGTAATTAGGATTAGTGGAAATTTTAGTGGTTTTGATTTTGGTTTACGAATTTTAGTTTATCAAAGTTAAGGTTTTTGAAATTGGTTAAAGTTTCGGGATCAAGGATAGGTTAAGGCTAATATAGGATTTATTGAGATTAGCATTAGATTAGGATTCTAATGATACGATATTAGATTAAGTAAATATTTGAAGTGTTACAGGTACTGAGTATACAATTAGCATTAGATTAGGATGCTAATGATATGAGATTAGATTAAGTAAATATTTGAAGTGTTACAGGTACTGAGTAGCCTGTATGCACCAATATGACTGGTGTACCTTTGCATCTCCGGGATCCTGATCTCCTCCTCAAGGCAAATACATGAAACTATTGTGCTAATTAAAAGGGAAAACACTAATCATGAAAGTGAAAGGTGATTGAGTCGAGCCCAAATGGATTATATCATGTGTACCGGTCCACCGGTTATAATAGTGGCCCAGAAGCGCTTTGCCCTGGAAGATGTATATGTGTATTCCGGTCCACTAACTATAATAGTGGGGGTTCCAAGCTCAATAAACCAAATCTTGGATGTGAATAAATCATGAGAAAATAATAATAAGTTATAATGGAACACCATGTGAGTCGGGGCTAGACCGATCCAGTGACGATAATAGTGGCTAGGAGCATACTACACTGGAGACCAGTCCATCAACGAATAATACTGGTCAGGTGCGATTTTCCCTAAAGTGTATTCCCATCCATTGGCTATAATAGTGGGGTTCCTGTACTCACATGGATATAACTTGAGAGATAATGATTGAATAATACTATTCATTAATGGCTTGAGACTAAAAGAGTTACTATCATCCTCTTGATCTATTGTTAGTGTATAAGTTCAGCCTTGGTACCTGTCTCTCTCGGCGTATGATGGAATTGCTAAGTACGGGGATGTTATGTTATGTATCTCTTATTGTAAGTGTGGTGCTGAATGGTGTATTAGTCCGTATGTTTTCATTTTATACTATTTGTGCATGTTGTGCTGCATGTGGGATTGCCTTTCAGTTTGGTTCAAAGGGTTACTTAGTACCATAGTACTGAAGGATTCCATTCGTGAGCCCCTACCTATTTAATGGATAGTGTCCCTTACAGGTCCATTGTAGGTGATATTCAAGAGCACTTGGGTACGAGTGTAAGGATTATCCGTAAAATCCTTAGGGTATCTCTTCCACCTTTTTAATTATTTGGTAAATGATTTTATTCTTATAACCACTAATTATGGGCTTATATATTTTGTAATGAAACTATTTATGCTACTCTGATTTAAATAAAGTTTGAATTTGTGCAAATTATATTTTATTCTTTTAACCTTAGCACTTGGTATTGGGACAGTACAAGTAAACTGGTCTAGTACTAAGTGTAGTAATAATATCTCTGAAATTCATGGTTTTTGCTTTTTGGTTATGCTAAATTTTAAATAAAATGAAATTTTTCAGCAGTGAATTTTTTGGGTGTAACAGTGTTATTTTTATATATATGACTCATTCCACCAAAGAGAATAGTGACTCAAGAGCGTTTAGCCTCGAGAAAGTTATGTTTTCATATTCGTTTCATCGGATGATAATAGTGGCTCAAGTGTGTTGTTCCTGATATGGTGTTTTAGACCATTCCATCGATTTAAGAATAGTGGGGTTCCTACACTCAGTGTATATAAAAGAATGAAAATTGATTATACTTAATAAAGATATTTAGATCATTTTCTGTCTTATGAGATGTTTCATTTATTTGGTTATTCACTTATTATCTGATGTGAAAGCATGTGCTATTTGTATCACTATTTGGTACTACTATTCTCTTACTCAGTACATAGCGTACTAACCACTCATATTATGAGTACTACTTATTCCCATGAGTAGGTGACCCTAATTCTTATGTGCATATCTCAAAAGATCAGCTAGATGATTATGCCACCTATGATGTCTTATGCGGGGATGAGTGATTTCATCTGTATTAGGGGTAGGGTGAAGATTAATGTTATCGGTAGATGTATTTTAACCGAATACCTTGTTGGACTCTTGATCCATAGTATCCCCTTCTTTTGTCTTTTGTGTGTGGTAACTCGGAGTTAAGCTCTAAACTCATTATTGTATTATAAATATTTCTTTTATTTATAAATTCCTTACAATAATTTAAATGTTTTAGCCTTGTGATTGATGTAAGGATGGTTGTGTAAACCAAACTTATGTCAATTATGGTGGTAACCCCTAATATTTTATTTATTTACTTCCGTTGTAAAAATAAAATTTTCTAGTAATAAAAATCGGGGTGTTACAAGTTGGTATCGAAGTTTTTATTTTGATCACCATGTTTTGGTTTTTAAATTTTAGTTTTCAATGGTCTCTCATCTGATTTTTAATGGTCTATTTCACATTTCAGAAACCTATTTATTTTCAAAAACCCGGATTAACTTGTGAGGAATTGAGGATGGATAGCCTAACTGTCCTTGAAATGTAAAATATGTGCATTATGTGTTAGTAAGCTAGGAATTCTTTACCCTAACACATTTTCTGTATTGCAACTAATTAGTTATCATGGCGCTTAACGGTCACGTTGGTCATTTAAAAGAGAAATTCGAGGCATTTATCAATTTCATCCGACGTCTGCCTCAGCTGCCACCACTACCTCTCCATCACCCACAGGAGGGTATCAGAGAAGATTGGCTTCGGAAGGCTTCAGGACATCCCCACCGATCTATACAGGAGATGAGAACCCTATCATCCTGGAGGGATAGATTTAGGACTTGGATAGGACATTCGATGCAGTTGATTGCCCACATACTTGGAAGGAAGGTATTGCAACCTTTTTCTTATAAGGAGTTGCTGACACCTGATGGGTAGGCCGTCGTGCACAGGACGGGCCGTAAATGTCCTAGGAGGACTGCTTCATGCTAAGTTTTACCCTAAGAGTCTTAAGAGGGATAAGTTAAAGGTGTTCATGCAGCTGACTCAGGAGAACCTGACTGTGAGGCAGTACCACGTCCAGTTTATAGAATTGCTGATGTTCAGGTCGCGGATTGTTTATAGAACCAATCGATCGGTTTGCCTGCAAAACTCAATAAACTCCATTTGTTAACATGATTTTAAGTCAAACTTTGTCCCAAACAAAATCATAACATTAAATCAAAATGAAGGCCCAATATTTGGCATAATTCTCATTCAACCATGTACAAAAATGTAGGGTATTACATCTAGTCCTTAAGTGTACATACCCCCTAAAAGGTCCAACTATCATAATAAAGTAGACATAGAATTTAACACCCCAAAATTTCATAACATTTGTTTTCAGGTGTTTAGCCTTTTTATTCAAAACTCACCCTTAAATCGTAGCCTAATTATTTTATTATTAACCTTTGACTTGTAACCTAAATAATTTCATGAATATTTTTCCCTGAGTATTTTACCTCTTTCATTTTTTTCAATCTATCATAAAATTAATTGTTTTTTTTCAATATATTTTTCCTATCGAGAACCCAAACCTATCCAAACTAAACTTAAAACTAAATAAATAAATTTCTATCCTATCTACCAACCTCTCTCCCTCAAGTAATCCGTGCCATGCAAATCTACCCTTTCCCTAAACACTATAACATTCACTCAATAACCTATACCCCCCTTTATTGAGTCATTCCCCCTTTCCCATCTGCATGTATATATATTCATACACACATGCACCCTTTCTTTCCAACTCAACCAAACCACACCCTAGTCATTGCTCCTACCCTCTAATCCTTGTCCAAAAAACACCTCCACCCCTTCCCCTCGCATTTGTGTCATCACCACCAACCCTCCTTTCCTATCTCTTTTTTGTGTTTGACTCTAGCCCTACTCCCTTCCTTGGGCCTATTTGGTTCCACCATCGCCTAACTAGCTACAACCCTTCCCCTTCTCCCCTCCATTTTCATGTAATCCCTCCACCAGTCACAACCATCCAACTATCTGCATCTCCACAACCAAACAACCCTCTACGCCCTCTTCCTTGACACACTTCCTGTAACATGCCCAATTGTCACAATAATTTTTATTATTATTCTAAGACAATGCGAAAGTAATAAAATAAAAAAATTTGGTAATGTTACTACCGCACCGAACATAAGAGAGGTGTAGCCATCCACCTAACCCATGCCGATGCAAGGCTAAAATATTTAACCAAAACTATGCATGAAAATTAGAGATAGCACGAGGGAGAGAAAAATAAAGGCAATGATAAGAGAGAGATAAACGATGTATGGTAAGTTTTCAAACTAAATCTAGGAACAAAGCTGAGATTTTAGGTAACAAAAATAAAAACATCCCAACACAATGGGAGCCTAACCAAACCATGTAGTCTAACTCTCTGATATAATAAATCTTCCCACGCAAAGGAGAAATAGAGACTTATAAGCTGATCAAACGTGTAAAGCATTTTCTGCTCCCTAGAACAAATGTCAGATCATTATAGTGACCACACAAGGTACTGTCAATATGGTGAGGTACTAGTAAAACAAGTTTATTCTATAACATGAAAATAGCTCATGCTGCACCTAGAATTCACATTAAATCATGGTATAATATATATGCTAGAACACATTTTCATAGAATGATAATGATAGAACATGATGATTGCATGTGTCGGGAGAATAATAAATAGTATTATTATTATTCCATTATAAGCTGATCATGTTTACTGAAATGCCCCGAAATTTCTAATTTTAAAAATTATAATTAAATAACGTTTTATTGGAAAATTTGATTTAATAAATTATTTTTATTAAAATAAAAAGGAATTAATTAACGCAAATCAAGAATAAATTTATAAGTATTTAATTAGGAGAAATTTGGATATTTTAGCTAATTAAGAATTTTATTTTGGAGATTAATTAAATAAATTATTTTAAAAAAAATAAGAAGGAGAAAATAGTTTCAAATGAATATTAATTTTATGTATAATTTAATTGGAAAAAAATTAGAGTATTTTGCTAATTAAAATGGAATTTATGGAAAATCTTTTAAAAATCCTAAATTAGCCTAAAAAGGGATTCAAATATTATTTTATTTAAATATTATTATTTATAAATATACCAATTAATTTAATTAACCTAATCCACTATTTTTCTCTTCTCCTTTTTCCTTTTCTTTCTTCTTTTTTTTTTCTTTTTCTTTTTCTTTTTCTTTCTTCTTCTTTTCTTTTTCTTTTTCTCCTCCCCAAACTGGGCCAGCCCAGCGGCCCAGTCCCCCCTCTTCATCCTTTCCTTCGTGCGGCCTAACCCGCACAGCCGATCCTCTTCTTTCTCCCTCGCTGCGCGGCACTTCTCTTATTTTTCCGTCGAAATTCGTCATTTGGTTTAATTCACCCCTCCTCGCACCCAATTAGCCCGGTCCGCATCTCTTTTCTTTTCTTTCTTTCTTCACCAAACCACCCAATTCCCCCGCCTTTCTTCTTCTTCTTCCTTCGCACCTGCCCAGCCCCGTCGACCTGTACTTGCAACTCTGCCACCTCTTATGCTACTGTCGCAGCTTCTTTCACCTCTCATTCTCTTCTACAAACCACCCTCTACCTTCCCTTATCTTTCTTTTCCCCTTTAACCCTCTCTTCCTCTCTTTCTCTCCTTCTTTCCCATTCGGCCACCAACACCGCCGCCGTAAGCCGCCACCTTTGGCTGCGCCACCACCTCCATTCTGTTCCTCTCCTCCTAGGCAACCCTAAACACCCCAACTCCCACCGTCATTCTCCCATTTTGTTCCCAACCTTCAACTTCATTTTCTTCCCTTTTTCTGGCCACCGCCGCTGCCACAGTTGAACCCCAGACCCTCTCAATCCTTTTCCATATTTTTTACAAGCCTTAATTTATTTTATTTCATTTATTTGAATATAAATACTATTATTATTATTTCAATTATTAATATGTATTATTATTATTAGTATTAATGCTTCTATTATTATTTATGTTGAGGGTTGAATCCCTACTGTATTTTTTATTACGATTTTATTATTATTCTTATTATTTCTATTATTACTATTATTATTATTAATATATGTTTATTATTATAATTAATATTTTTACTATTTCAAATTATTATTATTATTATCATTATTGTTTCATTAATACTAAATTTGATTATTTATTTATATTATTATTCGTATTATTTTGGTAAAGGGGCCGAAGCCCTTATTTCACTTTGTTTTGAATAATTTCCTTTTTTTTATTATTATTGTTACTATTATTATTCTTATTTATATTATCGTTGATATTATTTTTAGTATCTTTGCTATTATTATTTTAGTATCATTATTATTATTAGGGTAAAGTCTTTAACCTATATTATCAATTTTTATAATATTTCTATTATTTCTTATATCTTTAGTAAAGTTAGAAATTTGTTAATGTTATTTATATTAATATGTTATTATTTTGTCAAAGCCATAAGGAGGTGTAGGAGCATACTCCCAGACCGGTGTCGTTTTAGATAAGGGTGTTACTAAGGCATATTGTGTGTTGATGTGCATTATATGCCTTGTATGTTATGCATCCTATGTTTATTATTGTAATTATTTCATATGTGGTATAACATGGAGGTGGAGTATGTTTTTGTATGGCATGTGTACTATACGTGATGAAATATTGTGGTATGTGATTATATGTGGTGTGACCCTATAGGACATACATGTGAGGATGTATAAAAGTGGTATTGTGTGGGAGAAAGGATGAAAAAGGAGGATGGGAAAAGAAGTTGAGCAAGGGATGTGAGTTGACCTAAGTATTTTAATGATCTATGAGTGGAGGAATAAAATGGGGAATTTAGGGTTTCGTGTGGAAGAGTTTAATTTATGAGTTTGTATGGGAGAATCGAATTTATGGTTTTATATGGGGGAATCTAATTTATGGTTTTGTGTGGGAGAATATAATTTATGGTTTTATATAGGAGAATCTAATTTATGGTTTTGTATGGGAGAATCTAATCTATGATTTTGCATGATTTTATTTGGGAGAATTTAATCTATGGTTGCGCATGGGAGAATCTAAACTAGGGTTTGATATTGATGGATTTAGGGTTTTGCATGGTAGATTTTATGGTATTGTATGGGGGAATCTAATCTAGGATTTTGCATGGTTGAATCTAGGGTTTTGTATGGATGAATATTTAGTTTTGTATGGGTTGAATTTAGGGTTTGGTATGGATGAATCTTTGGTTTTTTATGGGTTGAATTTAGGGTTTGGTATGGCTGAATCTTTAGTTTTGTATGGATTGAATCTAAGGTTGCATGGGAGCTTAGGGTTTTGCGTGAAAAAGTTCAAAGGTTTGCATGGGGAGGTTAGCGTCTGCATGGATATGAAATTTACGTGTGGAAAGTTAATTTGGGATGTAAGGAAGGTAATGTAAGTGTTGTTTGGGTGTTTGAACACTTTGGATGAAAAATAGTACGTTGAGAAATATAAGGGTGCGTAGGAGATCGAGCTAGGGTTTGTGTGGACAATTAGGGTTTGGTGTGGCTACTTAGGGTTTTGTGGTATTATGTGTACTTAATGATTAAAGTGTAATTATGAGGATGGTATTTATAAGTTGAGGTGTGTGGAGTGTTAAAATGATTTAGGTTGTGTGAGGTGGAGTAAGATGGGCCACGGATGTCTAAATTAGGGTTTCGGGATAAAATCCTAGAGTGAGATTTGGAGTGGATTTGGAGGATATGTGTTAAAGGAGTGATTCATGCATGTTCAGGGTTAAAATTTTCCGAATAATATGCATAAAACATTAATCACTTAAAGTGGAAGATTGTTGAGCTGGGCCCAGACCTGTCCACCAGCAAATAATAGTGGTCAGGCTTTGTACCTGTGTGTTTCCGGTCCACCGGCTATAATAGTGGGGGATTTTGTGCTCAACAAAACCAAACATATTTGTGCCAAGACATGGGAAAGACACTAATTACTTACAATGGAACACCGTGCGAGAAGGGGCCATACCGGTCCACCGGCGAATAATAGTGGTCAGGAGCTTTATGCCCTGTGTGTTTCCGGTCCACTGGTTATAACAGTGGGGTGTTCCTGTACTCGCATGGATTTGATAAAAAAGTATTGTGTGAATCGACTTCTGATCAGAGATTAATTAAATAATTGAATCGGATTATATATAAGCCTTTATACTTTTACCTGAATGGTCATATGCATTTATGTTATAATATTGGTGATTATGCTCTTTTATTATTCTGCATTATTTATGTGTTGTTATGTGTTAGCCTTAGTGCTCGGTTACCTTACTCAGTACGTAGCGTACTGATCACCTTTTTCATGGGTGCTGCTCATTCCCACGAGTAGTATGCCCTTCTGACTTTGTGCAGGTGGGTGAGACATCAGTCGGGACTGAGTGTTGAGCATGTGTTTTGGCTCGAAGTTCGAGAGTGTCATGGCCATATTTTCTCTTTAAGTAATTCTATTTCCTTTTTTATTTCTTATGTATTGGATTTATCCCTTTTGATTTATTACCTTGTATTGAGTATTTTAAATAAAGCTTTTATCGATTATAAGATTATTCCTTTCAAGGAATCTTAATTTCACACTTTGATTTCGATTTTTATTATTATTTATAAACTTTTATGTGTACTCTGATTTTGGTATTATGATCCTTCTTCTAGTTCTTTGATGAACTTTTGGTTTGAGTTTAATGTTTATCTTTTTAGCCCTAGCACTTGGTACTAGAAACGGTCAAAGTGAACCGGTCTGGTACTAAGTGTGGCGATAACATCCCCAGAATTTATGGGTTTTAATTTAAATTCTTCCGCTTTAAAAAAAAGTAGTGAATTTTGGGGTGTTATATTTACCCTCTCCATAAGCATCAACGCCAATATGGTCGGACATAGTATTATTCCTACTCCATCATACAGGCCACAACCTAATAGAACTGGAAAGGTACCGAATGAAATAAGATGAAACTCCATCAATCATGGCCTACCCTTTATACGAGCATCGATGCCATGATGGTCTTCCACAGTATTATTCCTACTCCTACATATAGGCCACAACCTAGTAGGACGAGAAAGGTACCAAGTGAAAGGAGATGAAACTCCTCTAATCATGGCGTACCCTATATAAGAGCACTAATCCCATGACGGTCTGCCACAGTATTATTTCTACTCCCACATAGTAAGATGGGAAAGGTACTGAGTAAAAGGAGATGAAACTCCACCAATCATGGAATACCTTTTATACGAGGACCGACACCATGACAATCTTCCATAGTATCGTTCCTACTCTCGCATACATGCTCAACCTAGTAGCATGGCCTCACGGGGAAAGGTATTGAGTGAAAGGAGATAAAACTCCACCAATCATGGTGTACCTTTTATATGAACACTGACACCATAACGGTCTGCCATCATACTATTCCTACTCCCACATACAAGCCATAACCTAATAGTACAGAAAAGGTACTGAGTGAAAGGAAAACAAATATCACAAGGTAACAAGGTTACTAACTCTTGGTAACCAACCCGAGAGCTGGAGAAAAAGGCTCGAACGAAATCCTATTCCCATTATATAATTTATTAGTGATCCCTAAATTTGCAACATACTTTGAGAACAATCCAATTAGGTATTTCTAAATATTGGCACCGACACAACTCACAGCCACAAGTCACACAAATAACTATTTTATCATTTTTAATTTCATTATTAATTACTAAAGGATATCACAAATTACAATTACAATTCCATTAATAACCAAATGGGTAATACTAAGCAATAATACCAAATAAAATACAAGACATACAATTTCATTATTATTATTAATCACCACATGATATCACAAGTCATAATTACACTTTCATTAATAACCACATGGGTTTTACCAAGCAATAACGCCAACACAACACAAGGCATACAAGCCACCATTTAGATGCCTAAAGGCGACACCAAGCCTAACCACTCAAGGCATCATAATATTATTATTTTGATCCATATCAAATCTAAGATTAAGCATGGTTGAAATCGTGATTCAAATATTGTAATTACGTAGAAATATTAATATGGAAGTCACAAAAAGAACATTAAATATCAACCAAACATGGAGAAATATAAACAAATAAGTGGATCGGTCCTAGGGACCGATTGACTGGTATGGTCACATCAAAACTAAAAAAAACACAGGAAAACCAGTCGACAGGTTGGTTTAACCGATCAACTATTAATAGGAACCAATTGATGGGTTTGGATAAAATGCTTAATGGGTCTAAATTGAGGTTAAACCACTCTAGTCACCAAACAGCCAGTTGATGGGTTTGGCAAACAGATCAACTGTTCATGGGAACCAGTCGATAGATTCGCCTAAACCGGTTGATGGGTTTAAGTAGAGACCAGACCACTTTGGTTATAGGGAACCTAGTAGATGGGTTTAGCAAACTAATCGATTGCACATCAAAACTAATTGATCAGTTCATCAAACCAATCAACTATGTTCGCAACCAATCGATCAACTATTCTAAAAGAAGTAACTGTTCACACAACCAGTCAATGGGTTCAACAAATTGATTGACCAATCAGGGCGAAATAACACCCAATCTAACGAACCACACATAAAAACATTGCCAATCTTCTCCAATTTAATCACATTATGCTTCTATGGTATAGGGCATATAAAAAGACATACTCCACGCACAAATTCATATCAATCATATTAGAAATCAATTCTCAACAAGATCATGCTTGAATTCAATAAAAATCATAGTTGATGCCTCAATTCATCATCATGGGTAAAATAATATATAAGTCATACTATCATCAATCCCATGTTCAAGTAAGTAGGTTAAATAGGTTATATACTATCAAATCATGTGAAAAGATGCTTAAGACACTGTATATTCGGATCATCCTCCAATACTATATTAAAGACCCAACGTCATACTATATTCACAACCTTCACGCTAAGGTCGAAATGGCTAAATCATGCTTAACACCCCATAATTCACATCTTGGTCATGTTATTGAAAAATAACATAGATACGTCCTAAACATGCTCATTAATTAATTGCACCACACTTTCATGCTTAGCTCGTCAAATTCATGCTTTGAGTCAAAAATAAAGCATGCCTAGATAATCAACATTAAGGAGGAAATCAATGAGAACCACATCAACATTAAAAATCAAGATTCATAATATCACATCCAACGTCAACAATACACACATATCCGAGATTCATCAATTAGTGTCATCCTGACTCCACATATACCCAAATGATAACTATACATTAATCCCAATATAATTATATAAATTAAAGAGAATTTAATAAGTGTATATAATCCTACCATGGCATATATACATAAACAACACATTTAAATATTGCAAAATCTTTGTGTAACAAAAAAATAATTAATGCTATGCTTGTTCGAGATCTAAAATTCTAGTGGAACATAATGATACAGTCAGTTAATTAAAGGCAAATCAACGATACTTCATCACTTAATACACCATCGGGACTAGTGATGAACCAAGATAGTGTCGGTCAAGCTATGTACTTCATATCTTATCAATATATCAAGTTCATAGTTATACAGAGAAAAGAAAATGTGCCTACCACAAATAATACCCGATTGCAACAAATTCCTCTATTCCGCTAGAGAAAATCTTATACATTCTTTTCTTTACTCATATTGCAAATATAATAATAAATTAATAGAAAATGACAATGTACCCAGTGAATTAAAAAACTAAACCACCTAAAGACCACTATACCTCCGTAGAATACTTTAGAAATAGCCAGTAGGTTGGGGGCCCTGGGGGCGAGGGATTTCGCCTTTATGGCGTGGAGAAATAGAAAGTATGGGCTACCTCTATCGGCTATGCAAATCAAATGAAAGGAGAAATGGGGACTACCTTCTCTAATTCCGCACTTCCTCTCTGATAAGAAAAAAAATACTGTGCGCGGATGCTCATATACATATATATCCTCTAGTGAGATTGTCTCTTTGAGACATGCAGCTATGATACAAACTGTGAGGAAAAGCTAGGTTGTTTATCCTTACAGTGTGCTAGGGTTATTATATAACAAACTTAGTAAAAAAGATAAGTTCTAGTATCAAAAGAGATAATTTGTTATTAAATATAAATTAAAATTATCAAACTCTATTTATTATTAAATTTTGTATACTATATACATAATTTAATAACTATTTATGAAAAGATAAGGTTTATAAACAACTAATTACTTATATCATTATATAAATAGATAAAAGTATGTGTATATCTGTATCCTTCATACATTATTATTATTATTATTATTAAAAATTATGGGGTATTAAAAAAATAACACAAGGTGTCAAAATCTATAAAATGTTGAAATTATAATATTACTCTTTGCCCCAGGGGTATTTTCATCCTTATGTTGTAAATTTCTAAACTTTGGATTCACCGTTGTGTTTTTCATGTTTTTATTTAAACTCTCACATTTAACTTGTCTTAATTTAGAGTAGTATAGAATTAGTTATAATTTTTGCAAGTTTAGAAGTGTTTTTAGTTGTTTAAGGAGTATTTATACCTTTTTTTTTCTACATGATTTCTATGTTTTTTCACACCAAGTGTGATTTACCATATCATGTACATGTTATGTTACATTATGAATGATGAGTATGTAAATGATGATACACCAGTTATACATGATTAGAGTTGTATGTGTCAATTGGGTTTTAAGTATAATATGACTGGTTTAGGTAATAAGGATACTTTGGTCATTTCACATTAACATAGAATATTTACCAAATTGAAAATTGTTTTTAATGTGCCTATTTGAGTTTATTTAATTCTTTTTTAAATATTCTTTAATAATAAAATGATTTAATATCAAAATGACATAAAATAAAGCATAGACAACCTGAGGATAAAGTTGTTATTTTATGTATTTAATTTTGACTCTGACATCTAGTTTTAGTTCAATGATGTTTAATATAACGTGTTTAAGTATTTTCTTGAGTTTGGCGTCCTAATGAAATTAATCAATGATTTTATGACATTAATAAAAATTAAGATTTTTGAGGGACCTTTTAGTCTTTTTGTAAGTTTAAAAAGATTCTTAATTCTTGTTTAGCTTTAAGATAACCTTAAAGACTTTGTCTCCCTTAAAAGAGACTTCATCCCTAAAGTCAACAAGTCAATGTTAGGAAAGAAGAGGATAAAGGATGAAAGGAAAGCGATCTCGGTGGTCAAGTTCTATGAGTTGATAATATAATATCGACCCCGGGTACTACCCCATTAAAAGAGAGAAAAACCCGAAACCTAACACACCTATACTAAAAAGCTCAGGATGCAATTCGTGCATATCCTTCTCAGTTTTCCAGGCCGCTTCTTTTACCCCATGGCAGCTCCAAAGAATCATCATGAGCGGTATTAAGCTCATACGGGTTTGTCGAATCTCGATGTCGAGAATCCGTAGAGGTCTCTCCTCATAAGATAGAGAATCATCGAGCTCAACCTCATCTAGTCTGATTGTATGGGATAGATCTGCAACGTACTTCCTCAGCTGAGAAATGTGGAAGATGTTATGAACTCAAGCTAGCTCTAGTGGAAGTGCTAGGCGGTATGCAACCTCACCAACCCTATCAAGAATCTCATAAGGACAAATGTATCTCAAACTTAGCTTATCCTTCCAACTAAATCTCTACACCCCTAGATAGGTGAAACCCTCAACAAAACTCTGTCCCCTAGTTCAAATCCATCACCGACATCTCTGATCTACGTAGCTCTTCTGATGACTTTGAGATGCTCTCATTTTGTCTTACATCAACTGAACTTGCTAAATCATATCCTCAATCATCTTTAGTCCCAATACAATAGTCTTGCTGACGTCGATCCACTATAAAGGTGTTCGGCACTTGTATCCATACAATGCCTCAAATGGTGTCATCCCTATGCCAGCGTGATAACTGTTGTTGTACGAGAACTTAACCAAGTTTAGACGATCTTCCCAATTACCTCGGAAGTCCAAAATGCAAGCTTGTAGCGTATCCTCTAGTGTCTAAATTGTCATCTCAATATTCCCGTCTATAGTTGGAAGGAAGGCGATACTCATCCTCAATCTCGTGCCCATAGCCTTTAGTGACTACATCCAACTGTTGGTCTTCCTTTGCTTGGCTGATGACATTCAGGTGCCCCCTGAATGTCCTTCCTAGTATCCTCCATGATGCCCTCCGAAACCCTGAGTCTCTCCTCCTTCCTTCTAAAAGAAAGGGCGAGGCCCCTATGGTCTCCCTTTAATCTCCCTAAGCTATATACTAGCTAAGGCCGATGTCCTCTACTAAAACTATTACTGTGGTTGCTGATATGCCTACTGTTGAGGTACAAGTGGTCCATGTTGCTAGAATTGACCATGATGATGCTAACACTCAAAAGATTAGTGGCTCAGCTGACCACACATCCTACACCAAATAGAAGTGCCCTAATAATTTCGACCTAGATGATCTCAGCCCCAAAAATGACACATGAAGTGTCTCACTGATCCAACAGGTCTACTCTGTCCACCTATATGACCCCTAGGCTGATAACTTGGAGGTCCACCTCCCCGGAACTAAATCCTGCCTCTAGAACCCTATGTCTCTGGCTTCCTCTTTCCGAAGATAGAAACTTAATCCTGTACCATAGTAGTGGTGACATACTCCCGCTTGTACAAGGTGGTTAAGTCCTAAAAAGCCATGACACCTATCATCTTCCAGATGCTGAAGTGGAGCCCCTGCTCGAACTGATACACAACTGTAGACTCGCTAGCTGCTATCCCCGGTGCAAACATCAACAACTTTGAGAACCGAGTGTGATACTGCCTCACAGTCATGACTCCTTGAGTAAGTTGCATGAATTCCTTCAACTTATCCTTCTTGAGACTCTCAAGATAAAACTTGTTTTAGATTGCTATCTTGAAGTCCCCTTAAGACATTAGTGGTCCTCCCTGCACATGAAGACCTACCCACCAGGTGTTGGCTACTACTCGGAGAAAAAAGGTTGCAGTGCTCACCTTTTGAGCAGGTGGGCAATCCACTACCTCATACATCCTATCCATATCCCAAATCCATCCCTCCAAGATAATTGGGTCCTTGACTCCTCGTCACTGGCATAAAGCGGCGGGTGATATCCTATAACCCTTCGAAGCCAGTCTTCTTTGATACCCTCCTGTGGATAATGCGGAGGTGGAGGTAGCGGCTGAGGCTGAGGTTGAGGCGGTGGAGGTGGGCGCATGACAAACTCATTGAATGCCTCAAAAGTTTCCTCAAGACAACCGACACGGTCGTTAAGTGCCATGATGGCTAACTAGCTGCAAGATAGAAAATGTGTTAGAGCCTAAGCCTTCCTAGTTAACTAACACATAATGCACATAATTCACATTTGAAGGCCACCTAGGCTACCCATCCTCAATTCCTCACAAGTTAATCCGTTTTTTTAATAAATGAAACGGGTTTTCTTAAATGTGAAATAAACTGTTAAAAACCAGATGAGGGATTGTTGAAAACCAAAACACGGTAATCAAAATCAAAAGCTCTAATACCAACTTGTAACACCCCGAAATTTACTATGGAAAAATTTACTACCGCTGTAATTGACATAAGTTTAGCTTATCCCACCATCCTTGTGTCAATCATAATGAAAAATGATTAGAAAATTACAACATGATAAGAAGAAATGAGAAAACTTTTAATAACATTAAATAAGCGTTTGGAGGCCAACTCCGATTACAATATCAAAATATAACAAAAGGGATCCCATGGAACTAAAAGTCTAAAAAGGTATCCGGAAAAAACTATCATCCGGATAATATGACTCTATGTCCAAAACCCTGATACAAAAGAAATTACTCCTCCACATATATAGCGTCAAAGGCTATGATTCGTCCACTTGGTCCTCATCAACCTCCACACATACATCTAGGTCGTCTACTCGTTGGATTGAGCAACACCCATAAAATGAATAATTAGTACATTACATTTTGAGTAAGGTAACGTTAAAGTCAAGTGGGGTTACACATAATACAAGAATTCTCATAAGAAAATCATACATGCCTAAATCAAAGAATGCCATATAATTACTAATTCCAGGTCTTTCATTAGACATACCATATTCCAATCTTTTATTTACATTGAGTTCAGAGACCCCACTATTCTTAAACTGATGTAATGATCTAAAACACCTCTTGGGGACAACACACGCGAGCCACTATTATTATCCTGTGGAATGAACCCAATACCTCTTAGAGTAAAATACTTTTAAGCCACTATTATTAAACCGGTGGAAGGTCTGAAGCACCTTTCGGAGACAACACACCCGAGCCACTATTATTATCCAGTGGAACAAACTCAACAATTCGGTCCTAACTCACCTAGTCTTTCACTTTAAATGATTAATATCTCTCCATTTATACTTTATCTCTTAATCGAATTTTCATTCACATTGAATATGGGGCCCCACCATTCTTAATCCAGTAGAATAAACCGATGCACCTCTCGGGGACAACACACCCGAGCCATTATTATTATCTGGTGGAACAGACCCATATAAACACCTCGGTCCAACTCATGTGATCTTTCACTTTAAATGATTAGTACTTTATTCAGAGTTGATTGTATATTATCATATTGAACTCATATAAATGTGCAAGATATACAACTAAACAACATAAGTATGACTACATAATTATCCACAAATGATCATAATGCCCTCAAGGTAGTCAAGTCAATCGTATTCTCCCAAAGGCCTTATGAAACCCAATACTAATACATATAAATTTCTAATCATTATTCGAAGTACATATCCTCAATTTCCCTTAGATATTCTGTATCCAACATTATACCCAAACATATACTTACATAATTTCATCACTCTCAAGAATATCATTTCATAGCATTTCCATAAACACATCACTTAATACAACATACTCAACACAAAAACACATACAAAAATATAAGTATCATATAAAACCCTAGCTACAACATAGATCCTTACCAACAAAGACACCGCGCTCTATGCATGTAAATCCTAGACCTTATCCAAGATCACCAGAAGATCACGTACCAAAATAAGATAAAACACGATTAGGATCAAAGATTAAAATCAAGGGAAACGTTAAGGTAGAGGAGGGTAAAAATGGAAATAACCGGAGTCAAAGGTAAGCTTGAGTTGTATGGAAGTGTAAAGGGATGTGTGGTGGAGCTATGGTAAAATTTTGGTAGTGTTTGGACAAGGTTTAGGGGTAAAAATAGGGGTGCACGATGGAAAATGGGGAGTTGCATGACTATACTACAGGCGGTGCAAGCCTAGTTGAGAGAAAAGATCGCACATGACTAGGAAGTGCTAAGTTGCATGGTTGTGCGATAGGAAATTTTTAGTGTTGCACGATCGTGCACTTTGCAAAAGTGTGACGGACGAGAGAAAGAAGAGGGAAAAAGAGGCGGTGGTTGGTGATGATGGACGACAATGGTGTTGGGGAAGGTTGGAGTGCCCTTAGTGGTCAGTCCACCAACCAATGGGATACGAGTGGTGGCCAATGTGGTGCATGTGGTGGAATGGGTGGTGCATAGTCCAAAAATAGGGAAAGAACGATGAAGAAGAAGAAGAAAAGAGAAGGAAGAAAGGAGAAGGAAGAAGAAAGAAAAAGAGGTCGGGTAGGGGTGATGGACGGTAATAAAATGGAGGGGTGGAGGAGTATATATACTAGTATGGTGGTGTTCCAAGGAGGAGAAAAAAATGGTAGGGGAGTGGTGGTGTGTAAGCAGGGAAAATTTGCAGAGGATGATGGAGATAATGAGGTTGATAGGCAGAGGAGAAGAAAGAAGAAAAACAAGGGCGAGGGTGATGGTGAGATGATGGTGGTGCACGAGAGTGACGAAGGCAGTAGGGGAAGAAGTAGAGGGTGATAGGGATGGTTGTCATGGTGCACAAGGGAGATGGTGATCTACAAGGGAAGGAAGAAGAAAGTAGGTAGGGCACAAGGATGAATATGGTGGATGATGGTGGTGTGTTGGGTGATAGTGTTATGGTACAAGAGAGGCACGAGGGTGGCGGGGTGATGGTGATCGTGCAGAGGAACCCAATTCTTTCATGCCACAAAATCGGCTCATGAGGAGAAGGAAAAGAAGGAAAAAAAGAAAGGAAAAGAAAAAGGGAAAAGAGGCTAGAGGTTAGGATTAAATTAGGTTAATTTTTTTATTAGCTAAAAAGGTAAGATTAATTATATAAATTAACCAGAATTAAAGTTAGGTTAAGAGTTACAAATTTTCTAAGTCAAATATCAGGTTTAGGTTAAGATTTTGGGATAAAAGAATTAGGGTAGGGATAAAATAAAATTCTTAATATTAGGGTTTGGATTAAGGTACTAATCATTCAGGATTAAGTTAACAAAAATTTGGGGTATTACAATCAATGTTTTTAATGTAATGCTTGTGGTGAGTGTTATTATTAGGGTTGGAAGTAGTCTTATGGTTTTATTTTTCCTTGTTTTTGCCTCTTCTATATGTTGTGTAATTTTGTACTATTTATGATCACGTGTTTCCCACATCTAATCAATAGGTACGTATTATTTTTTATCTGTATCTAAGCATGGATTGGGTACAGAAAAATTTCTATGTTGGATACGATGGTAATATTTTGCGTTTTTATTTTTGGCTTCTGTAGAATGTTTTTTTTACGGTTCGTGAAAATTGAGATGTTAAAATATAGTTAGGATATTATTATTTGAAAAACACTAACCACTATACAGAAAACATTTACTTTTAAATTACCTAAGTTGCTTTTTTTTAATCTACTTTGATATCATGAGTCATGACTAGACTTTGAACCACTCGTTAGAAGTAGGAGTCAAACTGTACACTTCTTCCAAAGAGTAGTTAACAAGGCTACACACTCCTTGTAATGAGCAACAAACTAGATTGTACATTACTCCTATGGAGCTTTGTTCAGAGTGTATGATCATTATAAAATGCATTACTCATCATGAGCGGCAGTTTTATTATATATTCATCTTAGTAAGTAACTTATTAGATTGTGAGTTTTTAAATTTATATTATTCTAAATTATTTACTTATATTATTATAAATTATTTACTTTGACATGAAAAATTTAATAAATTTAAAAGATAAATCTAAACATAATATTTTTGGAGTTATATCTTAAAAAACTTTTCAGACATTGTTCAATAGATATATAATCTAAAATTTTAATATTTATTTTACAAATGAAAAGTTATATTCTTAAAATTGAAAATCAAACTTACAATATATCTTATAAATTTACAACCAATCTAAATTTAATACTACAAAACCAAGTAAATGAACAATATCACATCAATTTTATAATATTTATATACCAAGAAAAATAAAAGAGAAGAAGAACAACAACTTTATATGTATATATATAAATGAACTATTTATAATCTTAGGAATATCAAACTCGATTAACCGAATTACATGAGTAACCTTCTTACCATTTGAATATTATAATTTGGAGTATACAAAATAACTTTTTTACTAAAATTAACTGTGTGTGTGTATATATATATATAAAATTTATAAACAGTAATATAAATTTCGACACCACAAATTTATAATTAAACCTAAACCGACGCAAAAAAAGTCGTCATATCTCGCCGGGAGGTGGCGTATTCTGGAATATGTGCACCGTATCAATAATCAATTCAACTGTTGGTTCTAGAAATAGCTGCAGTTTGTGTGCTGCACCACGACCAAAATAGCAAAGAAGGGATTAAGCAATAGCACATGAGAAATGGCAGGAAGGGAAGTTCGAGAGTACACGAATCTATCAGACCCTAAAGGTGATATGGTTTCCTACTCGATTTGAGTATAATTTGTTGTCAACATAAATGTTTACTTGGCTGCTCGAATTTCATTGCTCGTAGATAAAAAATGGGGCAAAGGGAAGGATAAGATTGATGACGAGGACATCTCCTTCCAACGCATGGTTGCAAAGGTTAGCGATCGTATCTCTTCTATACTATTATGCTTTTCGTTGTTATGGCTTTTTATTTGGGTGATTAGAAACCAATATTCAGTTTTATATGACATTATCATGAAATAGGACTCTTTGGGCCTGAATAGAGAAATGCTTCCTTCTTCGTTCTTAGACTGCCTGAAGTTGCGATTATTGAAATGTGCTTTTGCTTTACAATTCATGAACGTGAGAAGGCTGCTACTTTCTAAACTTTGTTTCAATTAAGTTTCTATTGTTTTGAATCTCGCGGCTACTCGTAGGGTCATCTGTAGTTAGTTTTAGTAAGGCCTTGTATCTTAATGCGAGACAGTCTACAGATTATTGAGATTTTAGGCGTTTGGTTTTTAGGTTAAAAATTAGGTCACAGTGATGTTTCAACTCCTCATTGTGTTTTATTTTATTTTAAAGCATTTAGTTTTATGCCTAAGCTTGGTAAGACATCATGTGATGCAAGCGATGTTTGGATATATGAAATCTCAGATGAATGCTGAATCTTAGTTATCGTCTGCTGAGACAGCTTGTTATTTAATCAAATTGCAAAGGAAGAACTCTGGACATGCATCTATGATTTTTGTCAGTAATTTTATTTGAGGCATTAAGAGGGTCAGAATTGGAAGCTAAACGTTCCAGAAATTATTAGAATTTGTATATATGGCTCTAATGTGCTGTGGGTACCTAGTTTGGAATCTTCATTCTTCAGAATCTAAATGCTTATAGGCACAAGAAAGTCTGTAACATCTCATTTCTGAATGGAAGACCAATGTCAGTTACTGAAATATTTTTTGGCGGTGTCATCAAGTGGCCTGAACTGTATGTGAGTCCAAGTGATGGGTTCTTATGTTTCAGTAACTTCTTAAGAGCAACCATGAATTCTTATCCTTTAACTGGTTTTGTCTAAAGTTCTTGTTTGTTGGAATGCATTATGGCTTATGTTGAGCATGAGTTGGGCTGACCTCTTTCAAGTTTTTCTTTCTTTATTAGTCATTGTTGGAGCTCATCCTTGATGCTCTTTTATGTTGGTTGAATTGCCTTGTTTTATATAAATTTAAATAACCTCTGATTGGATTATATTCCAATCTATTCATTCACCAATAATATTGGAAAAAAAAACATATGTATTATCTTCCATCCAAACTATACGAGATTCAAGCTCATGATATCCTTGTTACAAAGATCCTTGGCATGTTTCATTTGGATTGAGATAAATTGAGGTGATGGTAAATATTAAAAATTTACCAAGGTGAGGGGAATTGGGTTGAATCAAGTAATACTTTAAAATACTTCTTGGATAATATTAATCTAATCTCACCTGTGTGAAAATAGTTTCAATTGCGTATGGTTTGGAGTGAATGAAAGTTATATTAGTTCCCCAACGGGGTGAAAGGTATCACGATTCACTACAAAACCAAATAGGCACTCAAAAGTCATTCGTCACCTTTTCAAGCTTATGATATCCTTGTTACAAGCCCTCCTCGCATGGCACTCATTAACTTATCAAACAATTGAAAAGCATTGTTTGAAATGACACAAATGTTCCATTTAGCAATCCAAATTATTCATTCATTTCGGTTGATATGACCAATACTTTTTGGGAAAGTTCAAAGCTATCCTTATCTGTTATCACAATTCAATCTTTTACAGTTTTCAATCTAATAAAAAATTATTAGCTTACAATGAAAATTGTCAGTATACATCATTTCAACATATATTTAGCAAATGGGGTTCTTAGATGACCCATATTAATCAATATTTGAGGTTAGATGATTCATGTCATTTACTACTCATCTAGAAATTCTCATTAATGCCTATCCTTAGGTCAAGGTCGCAAGAAGCTGTAGCCTCCACTAACTCGACATCCATCACTATGGAACAACATCGCTAGAAATTTTCTCATCATGACAAGAAGCTACCATTTTTTTTCCTGCCCCGGTTTAAAAAGGTTTTGTCTAGCATAATGTTAGATATACTATCTATATATATATAAAAACAGAGTTGTCTAGCAGACAATATGCAGACAAATTTTCCCGCCTAAACTATATCAATTATTACTAATCATAAATTACTGCTACCATATATTATTGCTAATTATTGTTATTGCTAATTAATAAGATTAATAACTAATTTTATTATTTATGATTAATAATATGACTATTATTATTAATATAACTATAATAATTATAACTATTAATATAATTAATACTAATATAATTATTTATATAATTTTGATAATTAATATTATCATAATTTATAATATAATAATGAATATTAATATAATTGATTATTACTATTATGAATATTATCATGATTAATAATATAATTATTATTAAAAAAACTAATAACAGAACAATAACATTAGTTATTATATAAAAACAGAGTTGTTTGGCAGACAATATACATACAATTTTTTTCGCCTAAATTATACCTATTATTACTAATCATATATTATCACTGTCATATATTATTACTAATTAATAAGGTCGAATAAATGATGAAATACTCCTGTGTATTAATTGATTTGTCAAACTATTCATCTCCTACGCTGCATAACAACAAAATGATATTCATCTCCTGCGTATTAATAGAGATATTCATCTATTGCACATATGTCGAACAACACATATTAATCAAGAATTTTCTTAATTAATTATCTAAAAATATGTAGCTAACTATTCATCTCCTGAGTATTAATTGAGTTGTAAAACTACTAAATATATGAATGTAACTATTCATCTACTGCACATATGTTGAACAACACATATTAATTAAGTATTTTCTCAATTAATTACTTGAACTTATGCAACAAACTATTCATCTCCTGTATATTAATTGAATTGTCAGACTAATGAACATATGAATGCAACTATTTATCTCATGCAAACAACAAATTTATATAACTATTCATCTTCTATCATTAATACAACACAACTATTCATCTCCTACATGCAACAAATGCATATAACTATTCATTTTCTCCACATATGTCAAACAATATATATTAATTAAGTATTTTATTAATTAATTACTTGAACATATACAACCAACTATTCATCTACTGCATATTAATTAAATTATTAAACTATTAATCTCTTATATAATAATATATAAATAATTAATACACCACCCGTGCATTGCACGGGTAAATATAACTAGTATATATAAAAACTGAGTTGTCTAACAGACAATATACAGACAAATTTTTCCGCCTAAACTATATCCATTATTACTAATCATAAATTACTGCTGTCATATATTATTGCTAATTATTGTTATTGCTAATTAATAAGATGGAATAATTAATATAACTATTTATTAATATAATATGACTATTCATCTCCAATGTGCATTAAATGTATATGACTATTCATTTGGTGCACATATATCAAACAATTAATTTTAATAAAGTATTAACTATATATTTTCTAATCAAATATTTTCTTAATTAATTATCCAAAAATATGAAGAAAACTATTCATTTCCTCCGTATTAATTGAATTGTCAGACTATTCATCTCTTGCATATTAATATATAAATAATTAATACACGAAAGTGCATATTCATTTGCTTCAAATGCATATATCCATTAATATAATGCGACTATTTATCTTCTATGTGCAGTAAATGCATATTAATTGAGTTGTAAAACTATTGAATATTTCATCTGCTACACATATGTCAAACAATAAATATTAATCAAGTATTTTCTTAATTAATTACTTGAACGTATGCAGCCAACTTTTCATTTCATGCATATTAATTGAATTATCAAACTAATGAATATATGAATGCAACTATTATGCGAACAGCAAATTCATATAACTATTCATCTTCCGTCATTAATACAACACAACTATTTATATCCTACATGCAACAAATGCATATAACTATTCATCTACTGTATATATGTCGAACAATACATATTAATCAAGTATTAATTAAGTATTTTATTAATTAATTACTTAAACATATACAACCAACTATTCATCTCGTGCATATTAATTAAATTATTAAACTATTCATCTCTTATGTAGTAATATATAAATAATTAATATGTCACCCGTGCAATGCACGGGAAAATGTAACTAGTATATATAAAAACAGAGTTGTCTAGCAGACAATATAAAGACAAATTTTTTCGCCTAAACTATATCCATTATTACTAATCATAAATTACTGCTGCCATATATTATTGCTAATTAATGTTATTGCTAATTAATAAGATGGAATAAATAATATAACTATTTATTAATATAATGCGACTATTCATCTCCTATATGCATTAAATGTATATAACTATTCATTTGCCGCACATATGTCAAACAATTAATTTTAATAAAGTATTAACTATATATTTTCTAATCAAATATTTTTTAATTAATTATCCAAACATATGCAGAACACTATTCATTTTCTACATATTAATTAAATTGTCAGGCTATTCATCTCTTGCATATTAATATATAAATAATTAATACACCAAAGTGGATATTCATTTGCTTCACATGCACATATCCATTAATACAATGCAACTATTTATCTCCTATGTGTAGCAAATGCATATAACTATTCATTTGTTGTACAATTAATTACCTAAACATATGCAGCCAACTATTAATTTCCTGTGTATTAATTGAATTGTCAAACTATTCATATCCTACATATTAATATATAAATAATCGATAAATAATTAATACACCAAATAAAGTGCATAAATAGTTGACCAATATGCATCTACTACCATTAATACAATGCAACTAACAAATACATATAACTAATTTTAATGAAGTATTTTTTTTTTTTTAAGGTTAAATCAACATCAATCAAATATGATAATAACAATAATAATAATAATAATTGTTTATAATAATAATTTTATTATTTATTATTAATAATATGACTATTATTATTAATATAACTATAATAATTATAATTATTAATATAATTAATACTAATATAATTATTTATATAATTTTGATAATTACTATTATCATAATTTATAATATAATAATGATAATTATTATTATGATAATAATGAATATTAATATAATTGATTATTACTATTATGAATATTATCATGATTAATAATATAATTATTATTAAAAAAACTAATAACAGAACGACAATATTGATTATTATATAAAAACAGAGTTGTTTGACAGACAATATACGGACAAATTTTTCTACCTAAACTATACCTATTATTACTAATCATATATTATCACTGTCATATATTATTACTAATTAATAAGGTCAAATAAATGATGAAATACTCCTGCGTATTAACTGATTTGTCAAACTATTCATCTCCTACGCTGCATAACAACAAAATGATATCCATCTCCTGTGTATTAATTGAGATATTCATTTATTGCACATATGTCGAACAACACATATTAATCAAGAATTTTCTTAATTAATTATCTTAAAATATGCAGCCAACTATTCATCTCCTGCGTATTAATTGAGTTGTAAAACTACTGAATATATGAATGTAACTATTCATCTACTGCACATATGTTGAACAACACATATTAATTAAGTATTTTCTTAATTAATTACTTGAACATATACAGCCAACTATTTATCTCCTGCATATTAATTAAATTATTAAACTATTCATCTCTCATATAATAATATATAAATAATTAATACACCACCCGTGCATTGCACGGGAAAATGTAACTAGTTAAGATACTATGTCCTAACTTTTAGGATGTTAGATATTCATATTATTCCTTTTAGAGTTGCAGAATAATAACCATATTAAATAAGGGCTAAGCCCATTAGTTTGTAACTCATATAAATAATGCTTTAAGCTAGACATAATAACAAGTTAGGAAAACTAACTAATCTTGAACCCCTAACTTCTAGCCCATCATCACTATCCCCCCTCTATGGATTCATCTCTCCATGTTCATCAACGAATTCCCTAAATTTCAACTCAAATTTCCAAGTCTCAGCTATTCTAATGGGTTACCGAAGAAATTAGCATAGAGGCCATATGTAGGAAGAGGTCAAGCGTCTCCAATTCAGCCTAGGGCTTAGGACCCTTCTTTAGAAGCCCTTGAGACAAAGAAGTTGGGTCATACCGAATTGGTATCAAGACGGTTAGTGGAGCTCAACCTAGGAGTATGCTTGTTCTTTAACAATTGCTTGAAATTATTTGAGGTATGAAAGAGTGGGAACAAGAATTTTTTGAAGGAATCTGCTTGATTTTGGAGAAATTTCATCTAGAATTTGAGTTCGTTCCTACTCCTGCTAGACCTCCACTGGCGGTGGTTGTAGCCACCACCACCTCCTTGATGCCACCCCTTAGTCTCCTTGATTGAAACATTGTACAACCCCTGAGCCCCCTTACAATTTCACCAGCCTTTGCTCAACCTTACTACTACTACTACCCTAGGACCCTATTAACTGCCTATGTGGAAGTCTCCACAGTTCCAAACAATTGCTTTAGTAGGGTCTAACTCTAACTACATTAGATACTCAGCACCAGATTGCTTCCCTCGGTTCAGCTTATGATGATTGCAACATTAAGGGCATGGGACTGTTTTAGTTGGGCCATCTTTATCTAGTCCATAGTTCATCTTATAGTTCTTTTGAGGAGGAGAACTCTAGGGACCTAATTGATGTTGAAGATGTCTCTAGCTCAGACCTATCACCACAATGCTGTTATTTGAGTGAGCCGAGTGTGTTTGCTTTTGGACATTTAGGTAGCCAGTGCCACCATATATTGGTAAGCAGTTCATGGGAAGAGGATTGTTTGGACCTCTTCTGGGTTTGAGCACGGGGACACCATTCCTCTGCCATGTCCCATCCAAGTGGACATCCTTTTTGTCCCTTGATTCTTATGGCCCTTGCTTCAGGTAGGACACTTTTGGTTTTGGTTAAGGCTTTAAATGCATCTTGCTGGTAGTTGCCTTACAACTTTCGATCATCATGGTGGACGTCCTTCAAATTTCTGACGATGATGAGATTGAGTTTGAGACAACTTGGTTTTTTGTTTGGATGTGTGTATCAAAATATGTGGTAGTTCATAGGTTGCTAACCTGCATGTGACTTATTGAGAAGAGATGGCTATGGTCTTGGGTTAGCCTTGATTAGAACATCCTAGGGCCACGTTATGTCCTACCATTCCTAAGCAGGCAAATGCATACCACACTACTTTTGGGGAAGTTAATCTTTTTGTACAATACCATGGGCTGTCTTTACTTCATTAGATGTTCCTTGTGCACTACTTCACCAGAAGCAATAACCATATTGGGAAAGCTTGAACCAAAGGAGGGGAGTAATGTCACGCCTTTGCCTCTTATTCTCTTAAGAGGGTTTGCAGGGCTTCCACTCATTAGTATATTGGATATTAGCTATATTTTGCTATATTACGTGACATTATTATATTGTTATATTATTATATAGTTATACTATTATATTGAGTAGTTGTTTAGGAAAGTATTGACAAGGTTTAGGAAGATTTTCTCTAGTGTAACATTAGATATATTATTGAGATGTATGTCTAGCTTTTAGGAAGTCATGTTAGTATTATGTCTTTTAGACTCGTGTAGAATAATTACCATACTAAATATTGCCTAAGCCCATTCTTTGTAATTAGTATAGATAAGGTTTTAAGTTGGACATAAGTTAGGAAAATTAACTAATTGTTAATTTACGATTCCTGCACCATCGTCGCCATTTGTCCTTAGCTCCCTCTCTACTTTACGTTCATCAACTATTTCCCTAATTTCTTGAATTCCTTGAATTCCAACACCGATTCCTAATTCTTTGCTATTCTAATGGATTACAAGAGAAATTAATTCTAAAAGGCCAAATCTACAGCCTTTAATCAACCCAGGTTTAGCACCCTACTTCAGTTGCGGTAGGAACCTTGAGAGAGAATCCAGGTCATACCATTTTCATCCATAACATCATTACATGTGTCTAATCAGACACGTTGGTTAGTTCACACACACACGCCGCTCATTTTATTTTTTATTTATGTATCTAACTTCGTAATCCATTTTATACAATGATGCTACAAGTCCAAATGCTATTCCTCGTATACATATACTTCTAGCCTTCATAATTGTTTACCTCCATACTACATTTTTTTGTCGGTAAAGAAGTCTTTTACAGGTCATTTTGGAAACACTTCTACGAGCTGTTGGATTGGAGGGAGGCTACATACATCAGACCTCCTAAACCTTGCCGATTTCCCGGTTTGTGATCCGTAGCTAGTCCTCCAAAGGATGGTATGGCCATGTTATTCACCATCCTATATCTAGCAGCAACCATTTGTCTAAAGCATTGGATCTAGCAAGTAACACTTTTGAAAAGGCAATTACAACCCATAAAATCATGCAACAACTGCTCCTCATCAATTAAGAATCATTGCTCCACACTCTCATTCATGTTGTAACAAAAACGTTGATGTCTCTTGTTGTTGACTTGAAACCTAAGTACCCAACCTGTTGGTAAATAATTGTATGGGCATGTTTCAATGCCAAAATTTCCTCGCACGTCTTGGACTTAGTTGCATACCTTTTTGTACTCTTTATTCATCACTTGTTGAAATGTATGAAAATATTGATTAGGGTGACGCCTATATGTTTCCCCACTAGAGAACCAGTTTTATAGGTGTCAGAATCCATCATAAGTTTCTCTTCGAGAGCGCATGAAAAGTGGTAGAGCTGAATGCAAGCATGAACATTATGCTCTTTAATACCATCTTTTCCACGTGTCATTCAAAGGTATACTTGATTTAAAGTCCAACTCAAACAGATTTTGTTTTGGAACAATTTTTGTTTTCTTGGCGACTGTCTTCTTTTTCCACCTTTTCTTTCTTTATGGTCAACTTCATTAACCTTATCTTGTTAGCTGAGAACCTCTTGTTCTTTGCCATTAACTCACTATTCGTAAATGGTGATCTTTATGTATATATAGATTACAAAATCCAAGCTGAGTTTCCACCAACAAGGGGGTAATGATGACGTTAGTTTTAAGAGAGATATTTCTTAAGATATAGCTACTTTACTATTATTTATGATGTTTTAGATTTTATTCAATAGACTTGTAGATACTTATAGAAAATATTTATCTTAAATTTGATCTTATATTTTTTTAAGCTTTATTTTTATCTTTTGTAGTTTTTCTTCTTCTTTATATAGAGGGCCTTATGCTTATGTTTTTCTTTGAACATTTAGGGTGGTTTTGTGGCTGCGGGTATATGTGGATTGAGGTTTAGCTATGATAGCAAACCTATACAAGGCTAATTGTTGAGAAAGGAGAGAAGTAGTTAAAGTGAAGGGGGGAATGAGAGAAGGTAATTTAGATGATAGAGAAGAAGATTTGGGGTGAGAAAAGACTAGACTTGAGGAGGAAGCATGGAACTAGGAGGAGAGTTTCAATATTCAATTTAATAATAATTAATTCATGGTTTGAAAAATGGCAACTGTCCAAGGCCCTATATATGGGTGTAAGGACTACAAAAGATGGGAATTAACTCTTTAACTCTAAAAGATAAAATCAAATCCTAACACTAGATAATCTACCTGAAATTTTAATTTTGTAAGACATCAAAAAATATTTTAAAGTTTCTACCTAAACTGATCCACCTCTTACTCTTAATGGTAATCAACCAAATTGCATCATTGTCATCTCAAATGAGTTCAGCCTCCTTCCCATCATTCAGGACGGGAATTTGACAGATGTTGCTAGACTTGTCCAGTCTGCATATTAACAACGATATCCACCACCTTCAATCCTTCGAAGTCCTGTTATCATTGTAGACATTGCTTTGCATATTCTCAAAGCATGGGAGCCAACTATTAAAGCCCTAAGGTTTCATGACAATGGCAACCAAGTGCTGTTTTTTGAAACCAAAACATAGGATGAAACCCTAAATAATGTTTATGAAATGTTCTTTGCATAAAAAAGATTTTTGAGCAAAAACAACTTTATCCCCCCTTTTTTTATTTGGAAAAAGCTTACCTTGTGAAATCCCTAGTATGCACCCACCCTATTGTGCAGTGCAGCCAACAATCCACTCTCTGTTGTAGCTGTAGCTGTAGCTAGCCTTGCAGCGCCATTGTTCTTCATTGCTGGTGGCTGTTGAAGCATATTTTTGAAATTTGATTTGTTTGCTGGAGGGAAAGGGACAAGATGATGAGCTGAGAGCATAAGAGGGAGAGAGAGAAATTGTTGAGGGATGGTTATATTTTTGAGATGCTTTAGGGGTTGGGGAATATTGTTAGTTGGGGACTTTGGTTGGACTTGGGTTCAATTAATTATTTTTATCATTGGACTAGTTTATGAGTATGTATAGTGTAGATCAGTGCTTAAAATAAATGGGGGGAGGAGATTATGTGAATCTTTGTGTTGAGAGAGGGAGACTTGACGAAGAAAGAAGAGAAAGGGTGGGGGGGTGAGGAGTTTCAAAAGAGATGTTAGAAAAGTAAATTAGAGGGAGGGGAGGGAGAAAGGGGAGGATGGGAGGATAATAATGAAGGAGAAATGACGAGGAGAGTAAATGAGAGGTTAAAATGTGGGGCAGCTGTTGAAGAGAAAGTTGACCATTGTGAATAACCATCTGTTAAATGTTGTTCCATCCTTTCCAACATCTTTTCTTTGTTTTGATTTTATCATACGTGCATAATGTGGTCATTTTCATTTGAAACTAGGTTGTGGCCTGTGGGCTATCTAGCTATGTTTAAACATAGCTGAAGGGGCCAATCCTCTCTCCGTTGTAATATGGTTAGGAGGAGGCTTTTTCACCATAATTATGGATTGTTAAGAAATTTCTTTGAGCTGCCTCCTCACCAATCCCTGTAGAGAGAGACCAGGGTGGATGTGTTCTTGAAGATGTTAGTAATTTATGTGATTAACATGCATTTGATATCCATATCACCTTTCCTATCATTGTTGCTACGGTATATCTTTGTACACATATAGGCATGGAAGAGTGTAGGGAAGCATGGTTGGGCTATTTATGGCGATTGGGTTTCTCTTGCCTGTCTTGGACTTAGGTGTCTGTAGCCTGTCTATGGAACTTGAAGGGCCGAAGTGTTTGAATATTGAAGCGAAGATTTTCTAGGACACAATATTGCAGTGATATTTTTATTCGCTCATTGCTTTTGTTTTGGGTTGTTTTTTCCATTTGTTTGTAGTTAAACTGTGGTATATGGATACAAAAAGTTAGGATGTTTTTCTTATAACATGCCCTGGCAGGGATCATGGCTCCTCATCATGGGTGGTTGATATGAGCAGATGCAAGAGGTTGCTGGTGAACGTGGAGGCTACCTTCATGGCCGAGGCGGTATCTTTTCTCTTTTTTTCCTTTTTCATCGATTCTTTTATATGCATATTAGATAATCGAGGAATGCCCATATCATTTGAGTTCTTTGAGGCATCATCTGTTACCTATGGATAAGTTTGGTTTGCAGCTCTTGATAGTGATGACTTGCTCTATCTCAAGGAGCAAATGGAAGCCGAGGAAGATGCAGAAAGACTCTTACGTCGCACTGAAAAACGTGCATTTGCTGCATTTAAGATATCCTTTTGTGTTCAAGTGCCGACTTTATGGACATATGGATTGAGATCCATATAATTGGGTTGGAAGTGTCCTATTTGGCTGATTTTGCATATGAGGTGCAACTGTTACTTCATGAGGATCCCCCTCTCTTTCATCTAAAGTGGCACTTGTTTCCCCTATCTCTTAGTGAATCCGTTCGTGGTTTGATATGATTTTTTCTTCTTCATATAGATTTATGCTTTGATTATTCCTTATATTATTCATTCAATTCTATCTCGCTGTTTCAATGCGTTTTTAGATTGGGATTTCCATATTTAGCTTCCTTCGGTAACATGATTTGCCTCTTTATTCCAAGTTTCTATATACGATCCTAAATGGACCTAGACATAGGACTCTAATCGTAAGGATCCAAATTTTTACATGTTCATAGTAGGTCCTTCCCTTTGTTTTCATTTGCTTAATTAAGGTAATATGAGGAGATATATATTTTTGGTTAGAGAAATTGTAATATCCCCAAATGAGTAGTAGATAATGGAGGCTGAAAAGGATTAATAAAACTAGATATATCAACAATATATATTTATTGGAAAACTTATCTTTAAAGAACTTTACACTTAAATGAGTTTGACTTGAAGTAATTTAGGATGGGTGACCTCCTGGGCAGTTTCTGGAATGCACGTGAGGTGATAAAAAGTATGCTTGAAAATACTTTTGTTAATTTGTGGGTTCAATCATCAATCTTGAAAGTATTCCAAATAACTATCCACAACCCTCAAAAAACAGCTTAGGGTCGAATCCAGTTCTATTGCTCTACATTGTTAGGATCAATTTGTAACCAATAGAGAAAATGTTGACCGAAATATAAATGGTTTTGGAATTGTATTTGCTCAAAAGTGATAGTCAGGCTTTGAATCCTCATTTTACTCTTCCCTTTCCTCTTTCATTATTGCATGTAGCCACTACTCTCTTCTTATCGATAATTCCCTATGATAGAATTTGCCCTTAAATATATTCCCTTACAAAATCTATTCCTATCAATCCGTTTTTACCTTATTTCTTACCTTTTGATGAGAGTCTTAACATTTGTGTAGTTAACCAATGGTCTATCAATACCCCGCACTAACTTTCACCTTGTCCCCAAGGTGGCTTGGCATTAATTAGCTCAAATTCTTCTCAAAGCGTGAAAGTTAGGGAGCCCTTGCCATTATATCAATACCTACAACACACCCTTAGCATTGTGGTGTCTCCCAACACCTCATTTGGTATCACCTGCCATTCATACAAAAGATATTAGTCAAGGTGTCTCGGATTTTGAGTGACCCAATATGTTATCTCTGAGAAATGAGACAAAGGAAAAAAGTCACACATATATTGTTGAATATTGACTAATATTTACCCTAATATTTGTTGTGAAAAATAATAAAAATATATGTTGCGACAACCAATATCCTCTTCAATACTTCGATACCGCAACTGCAACCGTGGTGTTATTGCCTATTGCCATTCAAGATCCGAATTGACGGTGCCTTTTGATGATCACCATTCACTAGTTGCTTGCTTCAACATAGATGTATGAAATATTGAATGGCCATGGTGGAGGCTAGATGGTCTGAGTGATTAGCTACTTTACCGGCCTTGGCTGCAACTTGGTAGAGATCAAAGATCTCGAAGCTAACTTCTCATTCATATGCTTGACCCAAGACTTGTCCGGGTATGGCTTAAACTTAACATATACCCTATCTTCCATTGAGTCTTGCAAGTTTGGCCTTTTCATCACTTTATTGTAACTAGGGCTATAAATGAGCTGAGCCAGCTCGGTATTCGACTCTGTTTGGCTTATTCGTTTAGTTAAATGAGCCAAGCCCGAACCTCATTTTTGGGCACATTTATTAAACATTTATTAAACAAGCCGAGCTTGAGCTTGACAAAGTGAGGCGCCGTTCACTTTATGACTTTGGCTCGTATGCTCGGCACGGCTCGGCTTGTGAAAAGCTCAGATCGGCTCGACTTGGCTCATTTGTTTTAGTTAAACGAGTCGAGCCTGAACCCAGGGGTGTTTAGCTCGACTCGGCTCATTTACAATCCTAATTGTAACAATCTAAATGATACATCAGGTCATGTAACTTAACTCAATATAAAACTTGGAAAGGAGTAGTATGTTCATTCGGATAGTAGATGGTATTATACCAATGCATTCAACCCATGCCAACCATCTCATCCACTTTCTTGGCTTATCACAAAGCGGTTTCCCATCTAGATTTGGCCTCTTGTCCCTCCAAAATTGATTGAGGAAGATCTTATCCCCACAGGACACAATAGAGTAAGGAACGTAGGGAAACATGATTACTTCCTTAACAAAAATAACTACTCCTTGGGCTGTAAAAAGGTGTTTAATGCGAATGAAATTTGTGTACTTGCTTAGACAATCAACTACTACTGTACAACAAGCACACAATTGTATCCCTATGAATGGGGTACTGCCTCAAAGAAGTTCGTTGATATTTCATCCTATATGTGCACTGGGATGGGACCGAAAAGAGCTGCAATAACCGAGAAACAAGGTTTTAGTTTTCTGTTGTTGATAGACCCTATATGTTGTTTTGCACGTTCTCATACCGGGCTAATACACATCTTCGAAAAAGCTATGGAAGACGTGCATGGATGTCCTCTTACATTGCGGTCATGGTACCCCCTTTACAATTTATGGATGAAAATGAAATGGCTGGCAAAACCAAACACCCTTTATACACAAATTTTCCTAATGTTGAAGGATAGTAGAGTTGGTGATTGTAGTAAGCGTTGCTTTATTGGTCCTCCACCTCTTCCCATAGCGCTTCTAAGTCTCACATGCAGGCATCTAAGAGGTAGTGAGAGAATGTAGAATGCTTTCTCTCCTTGGTAGAACATCAGCAATTATTTGATTCTTCTATTTAGATTTGTAGATTATATCAAAATTATAGCTCAATAATTTATTCACCAACTATGATGTGTTATGCTATAACCCTCTAGTTCAACAAATATTTGAGGCTTTTGATGATAATTTTTTCCCCTATGAGTATGGACGTCAGGGTTGTGCATCTAGTAACATTGCTATTGGTTTTCTTTTACTAATAATGGTGTTCATGCTCAAAGCTGAAGGGCATGCATCAATAAGTAAATACATCGATAATGGTTCTAGTAACACTACTAGATGGCCAAAAATTATTGTCAAAAGCCTGTTGTCCCATGAACACTACTAGATGGTATAATTAGTCAACTACATTTACTTTACCAATAATGGTATAATGAGGAGATGTGTCACTGATTCTGAATTTGAGCATATTTTATCACATTGTCATATATTACATTGTGGAGGACACTTTGGTGCTAAAAAGACAACCTTCAAGGTTCTTGAAGCTAGTTTTCATTGGCCTACATTATTCAGAGATGCTAACACTTATTGCATGAGATGTGATAGGTGCTAAAGATCAAGTAACTTTTGGTTCTAAAGATCAAATGCCCTTAACCATAATTATAGCTGTAGAAATTTTTGATGTGCGGGGCATTGATTTTATGGGTCCATTTCCATCTTCTAAGGGCTATCTCTATATTCTTCTTGTTGTGGATTATGTGTTGAAATTGGTGGAAGCAATTGCCACCCGTACTAATGACTCGTGTAGTTCAGGTTTCCTCCAATCTCACATTTTTTCTAGGTTTGGTATGCCTAGAGTGATCATTAGTGATGGAGGATCACACTTTTCCAACAGGACAATCGAAGTTTTGCTATGCAAGGATGGGGTTACACATAAAGTTTCTACAACCTATCACCCTCAAACTAACGGGCAAGCAGAAGTTTGTAACCGAAAAATCAAGAAGATATTGGAGAGGACCATGAGCTCAAATAAAAAGGATTGGAGCCAAAGGATGGATGATGCTTTGTGGGCTTATAGGACTGCCTATAAAACGCCTGTGAGCTCAAATAAAAAGGATTGGAGCCAAAGGCTGGATGATGCTTTGTGGGCTTATAGGATTGCCTATAAAACGCCCATAGGTATCTTCTTGATTTTTCGGTTAGAGACTTCTACTTGTCCGCTAGTTTGAGGGTGATAGGTTGTAGAAATTTTTTGTGTAACCCCAAACTTCTGTAGCAAAGCTTCGATTGTTCTGTTGCAAAAGTGTGATCCTCCATCACTAATGATCACTCTAGGCATACCAAACTTGGAAAAGATGTGAGATTGGAGGAAACCTGCAACTACACGAGTCATTAGTACGGGTGGCAATTGCTTCCACCAATTTTGACACATAATCCACAGCAAGAAGAATATAGAGATAGCCCGTAGAAAATGGAAATGGACCCATAAAATCAATGCCCTACACATCAAACATTTCTACAGCTTTAATTGAGGTTAAGGGCATTTGATCTTTAGAACCAATGTTACCTGATCTTTGGCTCCTGTCACATCTCATGCAATAAGTGTTAGTATCTCTAAATAATGTAAGCCAATAAAAACTAACTTCAAGAACCTTGAAGGCGGTCTGTTTAGCGCCAAAGTGTCCTCCACAATGCAATGTATGACAGTGTGATAAAATATGCTCAAATTCGGAATCAACGACACATCTCCTCATTATACGATTATTGGTAAAGTAAATGTGGTTGACTAATTATACCATCTAGTAGTGTTCATGGGACGTCAGGCTTTCTATGATAATTTTTTGCCATCTAGTAGTGCTCATTATACCATCTAGTAGTGTTACTAAAAGCTCAAAGCCAAAGGGCATGCTTCAATAAGCAAATGTGCTAGATGGACATGTAAAGGTTGTCTTCTCTTGATCCTCCTCTGCTATGTGAATTTGGTTGTAACTAGAGTACCCATCTAGGAAGTAATAATGGGAATGACCAGCCAATCTCTCGAGCATTTGATCATTAAATGGTAATGGGAAATGATCTTTCTTTGTTGTGGCATTCAACTTCCTATAGTCAATGCATACCCAGTGTCCGGTTACTATCCTTTGTGGGACAAGGTCATTCTCCTCGTTTGTCACTACAGTGACCTCCAACTTTTTAAGCACCACCTGAATGTGCGCTACCCATTTAGAATTTGTGATTAGGTAGATGATTCCACAATCCAAAAGCTTGATGATTTTCTTCTTTACTACTTCCATCATAGGAGGGTTACGTTTGCGTTGAGGTTTTCTGGTTGGTTTAGCTCCTTGTTCAAGAAGTATGCGGTGAACACACATGGTATGACTTATCCCTTTGATGTCTGCTAATGTCCATCCAATCGCTGTTTTGTGAACTTTAAGGACTTCCAACAACTTGCTTTCTTGCAACTCTGTCAACTTTGAAGATAGGAAGGGTCTCTCTATCTCCTAAGTATGCATACTTCAAATGATCTGGTAATGGCTTGAGCTCTAATGTAGGGGCCTGAATCACATAAATTATAGGTTTGTTAGTTGCTAAAGGAATCGAAAAAGGAGGGGATTCATATCGATATGGAGGGTTTGCCTCCATGTGTGCTATGATATGCACAAGATGTGGGGAAAGTATCACCTTTATCTCTGCCAAATAATTATCTGCTCCTTTCTCATCCCATCCTAAGCTTTTCATTAGAGTGATTGCCAATGGATCTTCCTCATCCTCCTTAAAGTAATCCTATGCCAAAAGGTTAATGGTGTCAATGGTATAACAAGAATGGTTATCCATAGGGTACCTCATGGCCTCGAAGATGTTGAAACTTATGACTTTTCCATCAAACCCCATGGTGAGAGAACCAGTATGAATGTCTATCTTTGTGCGAGCGGTTCTTATGAAAGGCCTTCCCAAGAGCAACGACATCGGACTTGAGCTACTTTCATCCATATCCAACACGTAGAAGTCTACCGAAAATATGTGTACCAACCTACACAAAAACATCTTCTACAAGCCCCTTGGGGAATGCATTAGAACGATCAACAAGTTGAATGTTAACATTATCCATCTTAAGCTCTTCTAAACCTAAAGATGCATAAATAGGATATGGCATGACATTAATAGATGCACCTAGGTCTACCATGGCATTTTCAAACCTGTTGCTACTAATTACACATGGGACAATGAAGCTTCTAGGATCTTTACACGTTGGAGGTAATTTTCTTTGTATGATAGCATATAATTGCACACTCATTCTAACCACTTCCTTCTCCCGCAATCTCTTCCTTGTGGTGTATAACTCCTCTAAGAATTTTGCATATTTGGGCACTTGCTTAATAGCTTTTATAAGTGGGATTTTGACCTACACCTTAAACGTATCCAATATAGCTTGATCACTTTCGTCCTTTTTTGATTTGGATAGCTTGCTAGGAAAAGGAGCAACATAAATGGGGTTAGTAACAACATTTGGAATGGTAGAGGATTTACCACTCAAAGAACTCTCAGATTTCTGCTGAATAGTGGGTTAGTCAATCGATTATCCGTTTTCGCTCTTATTCTCTTGCTTTTGGCTGATCTTCTTATCTTTTGTAGCGGGATCTTATTCTAGCTGCTCTAAATTCTCCTCGGTTTTGTTTGGAGCACTCTCACATGTTTTACCACTCCTTGTTACCACTGCATTAGTTGATTCAAAGTTTCCCTTTGGATTGGGTATGGTACTCCTAGTTAGTTTTCTTGGATCATGTAATTGGTTCAGCTTAGTGACCACTTCTCCCATTTGATGCTCTATATTCAACACTCTCTTGTCCATTTTTAGTTGGCTTTGTGTTAGCTGATTCTATTCGTTTGTCAGCAACTCAAATATCTTGTCATATTTATTAGTGGTTGGAGCTTGAGGTTGTAAGGATCCTCTTTGCAGTTTTTGATAAAAACCTGGTGCCACTTGGTTGAAACTTGAAGGATTAAGAACATTATTATAATCTTTCCAACGGAAATTAGTATGCTTCCGCATACCTGAATGATAAGTATTTGAAAATCTAATAGCATTTACTTGTGCATGATCCTCTTCTCCAATCATCTGTGGGCATTTATCACTAGGATGTCCTATCTTTGAACATACTCTTCATGTAGTAACAACGCTGGTAGTTGTGGTAATCTGTGAAACAAGAGTAGTGAGTTGGTTAAGTCTATCATAAAATTGATTTACACTTTCCTCATTTACTCTTGCACGGGTGGAAGGATCATCATATTGTTGTGCGGTAGAGGCTCGGTTTTTCAATAAGGCTTGAGCTGAAGTGGGATTTTTATCCATGAAAGGGTCACCACGCTCTGCATCCAACATATTCCTCTCGAGTGGAGTGAGGCCCTCATAGAAGTATTGCAATAAGTTTTCTTCCTTCATATCATGTTGTGGGCACTGTGATAGCAAAGCCTTGTACCTATTGTAGTAAGCATAGAATGTTTCGTTAGGCTCTTGTTGGATCCCGGTGATCCTCTTCCTCATTACCGTGACACGTGAAGCAGGAAAATACTTGTCTAAGAAGGTACTAGTTAAGGTGTTCTGTGAATATATTTGTCCTGTAGGTAGTTTATAAAGCTAGTCCTTTGCATCTTCCACCAAGGCAAATGGAAATGCTTCGAGCTTCAAGATTTGAAGGTTTACCTCCTTGGGGCGCATGGAGACACATATAAACTGGAATTCCTTTAGGACTTTATTGGGATCTTTGCTTAGGATCCCATGGAAAGTAGGAAGGCAATGAAGGAGGTTGGATTTTATCTCAAAGTCTTTTTCCTTTCCAGCAGCAGGCTCAGGGTAGCCAATGCATGTAGGTACAACTTCGGCTATATTATGGGTTGCCAACTCCCGCAAACTCCTATTGGCTACCATGTGAGTGAAGTAGATAGGCTCTTTTAGTAATGACGTGCTAATATTTAAAGTCGCTTCTTCAAAGTGTAGTGATGATGAAGAATCAAAAAGCTCGTCTTCTAGTTTTAGTGATGAAGGAGAACTAAAAATTCTTAACTTTTTAATTGAATGGATTTCTCTAACTCAAGATTCATTGGTAGAAGCTCTCCTTGCAGTTTCCCTCTTGTATGCAGTCACTAGTGAGTTCTTGAAATAAGAAAAACACCATAACCGAGTAAATCACACTAGATATAAAGTGAACACACAAAAGAAAATAATAAATGAAAAAAGGATTAAAGAAAAACACACAAGATACTAAAAAAGAAATTACTTGCCAAATATAGGCAAAGCTCTTAATCTTTGGCAACGACGCCAAAAATTGGTGTTACTGTAGCCGACATACAACTTAAACTCTTTTATAATTAATTGTAGTATTGTTAAATAAGGGTATCGTTCTATATCGGGGATTGAGATGACTCACCTTTATTTAATTAGCTCACAAATAATAAAAATAAATAAATAAATAAAAACTCTAAATCATACAAAATAAATAATAAGACGAACATAATTGTGGGGTTTTTATTTAGAAAATAATAAAAGTAATAAATATAATAAAATAATGAAAATAATAGATAACTGCAAATATGATAAACGTGCTAAGGAAATCGAAATTCATCACTAGATTAGGTTAAAATATAATTATGATTTCTAAGTTATCTTTTAATCATGAGAAGATACTGACCAAGTAAGTTGTAAGATAAAAACAGGTCTATACACTTTATATTACTTTCCTAAAATATTTATTATGACAAAGTGTCAATATTAAATCCTATTAAATACGAGTAATATAGTAGCAACAAACGACTCCTGTATTTAACTAGATTTAAAGCATTAAGCACAAGTGGAACGATGTCAGTCTAAGTACTCATACTAGTACAATAAATATGTATAGTTGTATTTTTCTCCTTTGACCTACACGTATCTAAATATTCCACTACTACGATTAGAATTACAAAACTATTAGGTGAATTATTATCTAACCTAACTGCAATTTATACCTATAAATTCTAGTATGTTCATATAGCCACCTAAGCAAGCATATAAAATCATATATACTGTCACTATGAGGAAACTGGAACAAGGCATGTACCATATAAATCATGCTTGATAGAATTATATACATAAATGATAGCAATTAAAATAGAGTCAAAGAACAATCTCATGAAACAAAGAAAAATAATATCATATCTCAAACATAATCTAGGGTTTCAATCTGTTCTCTAGCAATAAATAATTAGCCAGCTATAATAATCGAATCAATCACACAAAAAGATATATTAAAAATATATATCAAAAATAGAGAAAGAAATAACCAAAATTAATTATGGATGAAAGTTTAATAATTTATTCAGATAAGATTAATTAATTTTATTTGAAATAAATTCATTGGCTTTTTTTCTCTTTCTTTTTTTTCCTTGGCTTGGCTTTCCATGCTATGCTTTTGCTTTGTTTTCCGCATTAGACCTACTGTTGCTTGTGTTGTCGCCTGGTCTATTCTCTGATGGCACACCTCTTCGCGTCAGGCTTGCCTTTCGCTCTTCTCCCTCCTGACTCCCCTGGTGAGCGTTTCCTTTTCTCTCTTTTTTTTTTCTTCTGTGCTGCCTGTTCTATTCTCTAATGGCATGCCTGTCTTTTTTTTTTTTTCCTTTTGACTTGTCCCTCCTCTCTCCTTCCGCTCCTTACTCTGCTCTTTTTTTTTCTTCTTTTGGCGGCTACTCTGTTTCTTTGTGCCTCTATTCCCCTTCTTTTGGCCTTGTACCTTCTCTGCCTTTTTATAATTTTTTTCTCCACCTTTGCCAGGCCCGCACTGCTTCTCTTCTTTTTCTTTTGGGCCTTTTGTCACGGACCGCTTATTTTTTTCAATTTTTGTTTGGTAGGTTCTAGAATATTCTAGAGTTGCGTGGACTCTAGTAGAATTGTATAGAAGTGTTAAGAAATGTGTGTATCCTTATGTAAATATCTAGAGACTTCTTAGCATGGTGTGGAATTCTGTAGAATCTCAAAGGCTAAAAGGATTATGAAGGAATTTAGAAGAGTCTTCCAAAATATCTTGTAATTTAGAAGGGTTTCTAGAAATATCCAAGGGTTGCGGAAGATCTAGAACCTTCCACCAAAGGGGGAAAAGGGAGGGGGACGCCAACTATAAATAGAGGACCACCCTATTTGCTCCCACCTTTTTCAAAGTTGTAAGCTTTCTCCTCTCTCATCAATAAAGTGTTTTCTTCTTACACACTAATACTTTATCACTCTCTCTAAATCTCCTAAGATCTTCAAGTGTTCTTACTCGTCCTTAAAGGCTTGGTAATAGCTTTAGTGTTGGAAAGGAGTTGTGCTTCTAAATGCCGCACAGGAAAAACTTAGGTGAAAGAAGTCACCCCGTGACGCGTGATATCAGAGCGTGGTTAAGAGGAAGCTTTGGTTGCAAGGGATTATAGCCATGGCAAACGACGAGTTAGTAAAGAACCCAAATGAGACGACCGTCTCTATGGAGACCCGAGGTAGGGAACATGAGATGATAAACAAGGGTGTTGCCAAAGATAAGTCAATGTCCAAGATCTAACTCTCTTCACTTGAAGAAAGGGTTATTTGGGTGGAGAGAAGGATGGATGAGTCAGTGCAGAGACTTAGTGCTGGATGAATATCTTGGTGAAGATATTCGTGGGGAATTTCTTGTTGGCATTAACCGCTTGTTGGAGGAATTCTGTAGGGAGCTTGGCACCCTAAGGGAGGAGTTTGACACCTTTAGGATAGAGCATGTTGCGTTGAGACGGGATCTCAACCAATGAGGGAATGTCGGTCATGTTGGAGGATCAAGGGTCTAAGGTCTTGAGCCACCCAAGTATGGAGGTAAGCGCGATGCAAAAGAACTTGATAATTTTATGTGGACGGTAAAAATATATATGCGTCGTGCAGGTATGGATGATGATGCCGACAAGATTGAAAGGGGTGTGGTGGAAATGCCATAGTGATGCTATGCTATGGTGGAAATGCCATAGTGATGAGATTGAAAGGGGTGTGGTGGCTGTCAATACATGGGAGGACTTTAAGAAAGATCTTAAGGCCTAGTTCTATCCCATGAATGTGGAGGAGGTTGTGGTCAAGAAATTAAGGATCTTAAAGCAAACTGGTACTATCAAAGACTATGTCAAAGAATATAGCTCCTTGATGCTCGAGATATGGGACATATTAGAAAATAACCGACTCATCTATTTTATGGATGGGTTCCAAACTTGGGCGGAGCAAGAGTTGAGGCATCATAATGTCCAAGATCTTGTGTCGGCCATAAGGGAGGTAGAGTTCCTCATCGAGTTCAGGAAGAAGAAGAAGGATAAGCCAAAAAAGGGTGACCCATACAAAGGTGGGGGAGAGAAATCACACGAGGAAGGAGACCCATCCAAGTGGAAGGGAAAGCATGAAGGGGGCAAGGACCACAACAAGAAAAGAATGTGTTTCATCTGTCAAGGGGATCACATGTCCTTCAACTGTCCTAAGAAGAAACAATTAAATGCCCTTATTAGTTCCCTTAGAGACGAAGGGACGTTCGGTGAGAAGGAAGTTAAGATGGGATCGATGCGCTTCCCGAGCTCACTCAAGGCTAGGGCTAAGGAGGAGCCCAAGGTGATGGCCAAGGATATGGAGGTGCTAAAGGCTTCGAAAGGCTTGGTTTATTTCGAAGCCAAAGTAAATGGAGAAGACACGAAGGCGTTGGTGGACATAAGAGCCACTCACAACTTTGTGGCTGAAGGGGAAGCCACAAGACTTGGGATTCGGTATGCCAAGGAAGTCGGATGGATGAAAGCCGTTAACTCAGCTTCAAGGCAGATCCTTGGTATTGCTCGAGGGGTACCCATTTGGTTAGCCGAATGGGAAGGCATGGTGGATTTGACGGTGGTATCCATGGATGACTTCAAAATGGTGCTTGGCATGGAGTTTGTCGATAAGGTACACCCACTCTCCTTCTCGAATGCCAACACCATGCATATATCTAAGGGGAAGGAGTTCTATGTTGTGTCCCTAGTTTGGGAAAAGGTGGAATCTAAGATGCTTTCAGCCATGCAAGTAGCTAAAGGACTCAAGAAGGGTGAGGTCAAACTCTTGGCTGCATTGAAGGAAGAATCCTCACCCAATGGAACGGAGGTGCCCGAAGATATTAAGGAAGTCCTCAAGGAGTTCGAGGACTTGATGCCGCTCGAGCTTTAAAAGAAGCTCCCACTTCGGAGGGAGGTGGATCATGTGATTGAGCTGGAGCTAGGTGCCAAGCCTCCAGCCATGGGTCCTTACAGGATGGCCTTGCCGGAGTTAGAGGAGTTGAGGAAGCAACTAAAGTAATTATTGGATGCAGGATTCATAAGGCCATCCAAAGCCCCGTTTGGTGTCCCGGTATTGTTCCAAAGGACTCACGATGGAAGCCTATGAATGTGTGTCGATTATAGGGCACTAAACAAGGTGACTGTAAAGAACAAGTAATCGATCCCGTTGGTGGCAGACTTGTTTGATAGGCTTGGGAAAGCCCGATGGTTCTCCAAGCTGGACTTAAGGTCGGGATATTGGCAAGTCTGAATAACTAAAGAGGGGATGAGGCCAAGACTACATGTGTAACCAGTTATGGATCTTATGAGTTCTTGGTCATGTCTGTTGGTCTTACGAATGCACCTGTTACGTTTTGTACTTTGATGAACAAGATCTTCCACCCCTTCTTGGACAAGTTCGCGTTGGTGTACTTGGATGATATTGTAGTATACAGTGAGACCTTGGGTGAACATGTTGAACACCTAAGGAAAGTTTTCCAAGTACTTAGAGAAAATGAGCTATTCATAAAGTTGTAGATGCTCATTCACCTAGAAGGAGGTATTGTTCTTGGGGCATAAGATCGTGGAAGGGAGGATCTTGATTGATTAGGCCAAGGTGCGGACTATCGGGGAGTGGAAACCGTCTAAGAGTGTGTCGGAGCTAAGGTCTTTTCTAGGCCTCGTTAATTATTATCGGCGGTTCATCATGTGGTATTCGGCAAGGGCCACGCTCTTGACCAACTATTTTAAGAAGGTAGCATGGGAATGGACAGAGGAATATCAAAGGGCTTAGTTTGGAGATGGCTAAGGAAGGAAGGACTCAAAAGATTTTGGGTAGAAAATGGTTTGCTCTACACTATTGGCCGACGACTCTGTGCCAAAGTGGGGTAACCTAAGAAGAGAATTATTAAAAGAGTGCCATGACTCCGAGTGGGCTGGTCATCCCGGTATGAGGCGGACCCTTACACTCTTTGAAACATCTTATTACTGGCCTAACATACAGGATGATGTGGAGGCATACGTGAAGAATTGTCTTGTGTGTCAACAAGACAAGGGGTAGCAAAGCAAGCCCGTGGGTCTACTAGAGCCTCTTCCTATTCCGGAGAAGCCTTGGGAAAGCATATCCATGGACTTCATCTTTGCACTCCCTACTTCAGAAGGATGTGGTTCTATCATGGTGGTGGTGGAATGATTTTCTAAATATGGAACCTTCATCCCTGCCCCGCGAGATTGCATAACCGAGGAAGTCGGGCGCTTATTCTTCAAACATGTGGTGAAGTATTGGGGCATTCCTCGAAGTATCATCAATGACTGAGACCCACAATTCACTGGAAAATTTTGGAGGGAGCCGTTTAAGCTCATAGGCTCGGATCTCCACTTCTCCATAAGTTTCACCCACAAACTGATGGGTAGACGGAACGGGCGAACCACTTGTGGGAGATCTACTTGAGGCACTTTGTGAATGCCAACCATACAGATTGGGCAAAGTTGTTGGATGTGGTCCAATTCTCCTACAATCACCAGCGGAGTGAGGCAACACAGAAGAGTTCGTTTGAGTTGGTGATGGGCCATCAACCCACCTCTCTGTAGGAGCTAACCAAGAGATACACAAGACCCTAGCCTTACAGCCCTTAAGTATGTAAAAGGGTGGTATGAGTAGCTGGATAAGGCCAAGGCAAACTTGACTAAGGCCGCTAAGAAGATGAAAAAGTGGGTTGATGAGAAGAGACAACCCAAGGCATTCCTAGTGGGAGACAAAGTTATGGTGAAACTTCCAACCCAGTAGTTCAAGGCTTACAGGAAAGTGCACAAAGGCTTGACTCTACAGTACGAGGGGCCGTACCTAGTTGTGAAGAAGGTTGGAAAGACTTCATACCAATTGGAATTGCCAAAGAAGCTCGAGGTCCACTCGGTATTCCATGTGAGTCATCTGAAGCCCTCTCACAAGGATAAAGATGACCCGAGTAGAGGTGAGTCTCATCGAGCGACACCTGCAAATGTTACATCTTTTGAGAAGGAGATTGCAGAGATCATGGCAGTTCGAGTAAATAAGGCTAGAGGATTTTCCAACTATAAAGAGTACCTCGTGCGCTTGAAAGAGTTATCTGATATGGAGGCAAGTTGGTAACGCGAGGGGGACTTGTGGCAGTTTTGTGACCAGATAGAGGCTTTCAAAACCACTAAGGACTTGACGAGGACGATAAGAGTTTAGGTGGGGGAGAATGTCACATACCGCTTCTTTTTTTCAATTTTTGCTTGGAAGGTTTTAGAATATTCTAAAGTTGTGTGGACTTTAGTAGAATTGTATGAAATTGTCAAGAAATGTGTGGATCCTTATGTAAATATCTAGAAACTTCTTAGAATGGTGTGGAATTCTTTAGAATCCCAAAGGCTAGAAGGATCACGAAGGGATCTAGAAGGGTCTTCTAAAATATCTTGTAATTTAGAAGGTCTCTAGAAATATCCAAGGGTTGCGGAAGATTTAGAACCTTCCACCAAAGGGGGAACAGGGAGGGGGACCTTAACTATGAATAGAGGACCACCCCATTTGCTCCCACCATCTCCTAAGTTTTAAGCTATTTCCGCTTTCCTCAATAAAGTGTTCTCTTCTTACACACTAATACTTTATCACTCTCTCTAAATTTCCTAAGATCTCCAAGTGTTCTTACTTGTCCTTAAAGGTTTGGTAATAGCCTTAGTGATGGAAATGCTGACTTAGTGAGCACTAAAAGGGTTGTGCTTCTAAGTGCCGCACGGGAAAGACACACATGAAAGAAGTCATCCTGTGACACTTTGGTCCAAAAAACCCAAAACCTTTTTTTATTTATTACTTACCTATAAAATAAAATTAGAAAAAATTAATAAATAATCTTATACTTTAAATTTATTTAATTTATATTATTTTAGCTCAAATAATAAAATATATAAGATTATTAATACTTAAGCACAAAAGTATAATTATTCTCATATATTACTCAAATAAAAGACCAAGAACTAAGATTGAAGGGGTATAAAATATGTCAAAATGTGTACTTATTAGTCACCCAACTATGATGTTCTTATGTTATAAATCTCTAGTTCAACAAATATTTGAGGCTTTCGATGATAATTTTTTGCCCCTACAAGTATTGGCGTCAGGGTTGTGCATCTAGTAACACTGCCATTGGTTTTCCAAGCTCATGACCTAATTGACTTAATGAAATAAGCAATGTTTTTTAGTCTTGCATTAAAACGTCTTATAGGCCTCAATCTCCACAAAAATTGCTTTAGTAAAATTCGATATTTGCTAGATTGGCCTATTTGACCTTGCTTGTTTCAATGTATCAAAAGCTTCTTGGGCTGCCACATTCCACTCAAAATCCTTCAATTGATCTATTAGAGATGCTACATTTTGTCGATAGTGCTTTTTAAACTGTTGATAATAACTTGTAAGCCCTAAAACCCCCATAGCTCCCAAAAATCATGAGGAACCGGTTATGTGGGCATAACTTTAATTTTTGAGGGTTCTATGACTCCTTTAGCCAAAATAATGTTGTTTAAATACTCTAGCTCCCTTTAACTAAACATACACTCTTTCTCATTAACAAAGAGGTTGTCCGACCTTTAAAGACCTCAAAGACTAGCTTTAGCATTTAAGTGACCCACACACTCCTCAAAGAGAAACTACAAACCTATATATTGTTTGTGAGGCGAGTTCTATGTATGTGGGGCCAAACACTTCATTCACTAGGAACTTGTAGTGTTCTTCATGTGTGTGAAATGCCATCTTAGGCACCTCTTCATGTCTTAGCTTATTTGATTATAACTTGGTTTAAGATCTAACTTTGAGAATATAGTTGGAAATTTGTTAGGTTTAGAGACCCAATTCAAAGCTAGGTAACCTATCCTTCTTTGCCAAAAGCCTCATAATGGAACGTGGGTCTCTACTTGGTTGGATTAGCCCTAACTAATAACTTAATTTAATCTTGGGATATGTTGGTGTTTGTTGGTTCTCATGTTGATCGAATCAATACATGTTTTCAATTCAATTTGATGATCAAGTGCCCTTGGGGGAGGGGGGCATATCTAAATGCGTTGCCGAAACATATTTGGGCTATCTTAGGACTTGTTGAATCTCTTTGGGTACCCTCTCCCTTTTTTCTTCCTTTCCCAAGCACCTTCAAAGCTAAGTATTTGAGTCCCTATCCATCTCTTTACAACATTCTCGTCATAGCCTTAAGTTAGTCTGGGTTGGGTTTTGCTTACTCTTCTCTTCTTAACGTCATTGTGATGTTGCAGATTGAAACCTCATTGTCCCTTTAGTTAACATGAGTCATTCCTAATATCCACAACGATTGCATCCCAAGTATTAAATTTGTACTTCCCAAATCCAAAAAATCCTCTACAACCTCAATCTGCTGCCATGTAGTAGCTACCCCATGACATATACCTTGCATATAAACAAAACCTTGTCTTATAATGACACCATACACAATTGTGGGAAATAGAGGTATCTGCAATTCCTTCATCATATCTAAGGCTATGAAATTTTGCATAGCTCCACATTCAATCAACATGGCATAGGCGGACACCAATCATACATTGTAGCTTCATAGTGTGTGGCGTTGTAAATCCAACAGCAAAGTTCATTGAAAGCTAAACTGCATTTCCATGGTTTTACCTTTAAGCAACATCTCTCAATGTCTCTTTCTCTTGCCCGCCTCCAAAACTTCCTTTATCTACCTTAAGCATTTGTGGTAACTTATTTTTGTAGAGATGGGTAAGTGAAAACTTCTTGTTGCATTGAAAGTGTAGCCCCTTCTCTTGCCTTTGAACAACCCTTGATGACATCTAGTTCTAGTCGACTCCTCCGACATCTTATAGTGGTCTTGCTACTCACAAAGCGATTTCCTTCTGCTCTCTAAGGTTGGGACCCATTTACTAAGTTGTCAAAATGGTGGAGAAGCTATTGTGATTGGTAATTTATGTTTTTTGGGGTTCGGGCTAGCCATTGAGCCACCTGTTTCCTTCTAAGATCTGTTGGCATATTTTTGCTTGAGTGTGTTGCCGTAATGCCTCACTCTTAATCCATTAGGCTTAAGCATTCTTATGTTTTCCCTAATCTTTGTTTTGAATTTGTCAAGAAATGTGCATTCAAGTATCTCAGCTGATACTGATAGCATAGTTATTAAAATTTCGATTTAATTCTACGATTCTACGATCCAAAAATTACAAAATGATCAACGATTTTATGTACAATCTTAAAATAGTTGGATATTATAGAATCTTACAATCCTGTGGTAGCATTTTACGATCCTACGACTTTACATGATAACTGTAATTTTTATTGATAGATAAATTTATTTTCAATCTTATTCCAACTATGTGTCTTCCTTAATTTTTATATTATTTTACAACAAGTCTTGAAAATGAGATGACGCAATGAAAATATGACTCAGTTACCATTAAAATAAAGTTGATTGTTATTGTAAAATGCTAATAAAAGAATTTTATCTCAATATTATTAATTATTAATTTCTATTCAATTCAAAATTAGTAATTTTTATGGTTATGTTAGATTCATAATACAAAAAAGTGTACATATGGTTCATATAATAATTTAACGTGTGTGCTTATAGCCAAAATTTTTTTTTCCCCTTAAATCTTGATTCATCAAAATTTTAAAAACCAACATAACTTTTTTGGGTCTTATTCTTTTAAATGATAGAAAATAGTTTTCTCTTATTGTTGCCTTCATTATCATCCACTTTCTTCATTCTTTTTATTTTTTTCTTAGGGCTTACAATATTGTATATTTTGAATAAAATAATTTGTATGATTTCTCTATCCATAATCTCATTGTAATTTTCATATTTTATTTGACAAAATTATTTCTGATTTTGTTAATTTAATATAGTTCTTAGTATGTAAAATAACTTTAATAATTTATGTTATTTGTATATTGCGAGAACTCAATTAGTGACTATTTGCTTAAAATATATTATTTTATATCATTCAGCTCTATGAATCCACCCATCTGGATTGATACCCTCAAACGTTAGACATTCCTACTGCGTTAGTCCTTTTGCTTCCATCTTTTCCTCAATCTCTGCCATTGCAGTCTCCACTGTGGCCATATCTTCTTGGACCAGCTGTTTGGTGATCCCAGATGAAGCCTGGGAATTCCTGATATCTCTTCCGCTGTCTCTAGTCACTCATCCTCCCATTGAGGTGCCAGGTCTAGGTTCTTATTGTCTCAAACTCCCTGTTACAGCCATCCTGAAACTCTCAAAATTTTCCTCTACTGTCTCCACCTTCTTATGAGCCTTAGTTGCCTAGGCTTTTAGGTGTCTGATACCAAAAATGTTACGATCAATCTGTAATCAGCGGAGAGAATGAGAAGAAATGTTGACCAGAAACAAAAATGGGTTTGGAGTTGTATTGCCCAACAGTGATATCCAGGCTTTCAAGATACGGTGCTGCCCAAAACTCTCCAAATTCTTACTCAATTCGTCCTCTTCCTTTCTAATTATTGTATCCAGTCATGCTTTTAACAGAAAATGCCATTATAACAGAATTCCCCCCCTACAAATTTACCCTTTCAGAATCTATCCCTATCACCCCCATTTTACCTTGATTTTTACCCTTAGCTGTACGTTTAAGTGCTCGTTTGGTACGAGGGTAATAGGGGTGAAAAAGTTATCCCCTGTATTTTACATATCTTGTATTATAATCTATTTAAAATTAAAGGTTTTTTTTTTCTTTTTTGGGATGAATATCCATTTTAGATCTTAATTTGATTTTAAATGGGTATTTTATTAAAAACATTTTTATTATTCTTAAATACTTGATATAAAAGATACAAAATAGGAGGAATTTTTTTTTATCACTTTTACCCCTGTACAAAACAAGCCTAACATGTGTATTGAACTAATGTTCTATCATGCATTCACATGTGGTGAAACAAAGTATTGCAAATGAGTAATTGCTCCGCGCTTCTCTCTCCTCACTCCTCACTCCTTACCCTGCCCCAACCCCTCCATCTCAAGAACATTCTTGAAGGGCTACCAGGGAATACATAAATGTGTGACAAATGTGGGATCACAAGCCTCCTTGCATTCATTGGATTTGGAGTTGATGGGAGAACAAATGTTAAGGGATCCTTCTTATGTGTTTAGTTGTCTCTGTGATGATTTTCACTTCATTGTTTTTGGAAGTTTTGTGATGGGAAAGATAGATTATTTTTCTTTCTCCTCACAGCTTTCTTATTTATTTTGGTAACTATTAGTACTTTTTGTAATTCCCAAAGGAATATTTATAATGTTTTGCATTAGTCTATCAAAATGAATCACCATGACTAGCTGGATCAACATTCCGGCATACTAACAGCCACTAAAAAGTATCTCACATTGCCAAAATTTGCTATACATATGCTTCTTTGAGCTGCATTGAATTCTAATGAAAATCTTTGAGATGACCTCCTTGACCATGCTTCTAGGATGCTGATTTTTGATCTGGAACATGGTATGGGTCTTCTACCATGCTGTAGTTCATACACTACTGTACATGTTTTGCCAGTGGAAGGCTTGATCCCAATCTGAAGAGTAGCACATCCCTAGCCAATTTGTCACCCTCTGCCAACATTGTTTTGCCATTGGACGTTGTATGAGCAGATGATCCAAGACTTCAGTTTCCTGACCACAAACTCCACAATGCATGTCTGCTAGTGCTCTCTGGCTGTGCAATCTTAATCTGTTTAGTATGCCTTGAGAAATACCTACCAGAGTAGGGTTGTTCATGGTTCAAATATCTAATATTTCACATATTTGATTGTCAGATATCCAAAATTTCATAGATCTGAAAATGATATTTGATATTTGATTTGAAACTTCGGATATCCGAAAGATCGGATATCTAAATCTTTTGGATATCCAAATTTTCAGATCGGATATCAAATATAACCAATATTATTCGAATAAAATTTCAAATATAAAAAAAACACCAAATCACAAATATATTTGATATTATCCGATCTGCTAAACAAATATCCGATCCGCTCAGCAAATATCCAACTTTTTCAACAAATATCCGATGCTAAAACTAAAATTAAAGCTGTTACATCATAGGATTTAATTGGATTCTATTAGATCTAAAAAATAATTATATTAAAAATATAATTTCAAATAAATTAAATTTTAGCCGAAATACTAAATCAAGTAAAAATTACACACACACACACACATCTAAATTTATTTATATATAATTATATATCAAATAAAAAAATTATAAAAAAATGTATAAATATTTTTCTTCGAATCGAATATTATTTGTATTTGTTGGATCAGATATCTAGTTTGTTTGACTTTTTGTTGACCGGATTAGATATTTGATTTGAAAAAAAAATTAGATCGGTTATATACTTTTTTTGGATCAGATCGGATAAGTAGATATTGGATAACATAAACAACCCTAAGCCTAAAAATAAAATTGTGCTTGGGAAGTTCCTCTTCCTGACATAATAGCTGATACCATGCCACCTTGTCGCCGTGTGGCCTCAATCTTTCATGTTTTGCTAATACAATAAACAGAATTGGTTTCACATTTTCCATCAATGATGTGCTCCATTAGATCTGCTCTTGAATTCATCCTCCTAAAAATCCATGGGTGGCGTGCCTTGCAATTGCAAAGTTGGATCGATCTGCCTTTGATATAGACGCCATTAATCCATTTAATCCATAAGCTATCTATCTTGTGCACCTGCTGCCATAGGAATTTTCCCACTGCTCCAAATGCGCCAATCCCTTAAGCCTAACCTTCCTCCTTCCTTTTGCAAGCACACTGCTTCCACGCAGCCAGGCCTTTGAGCTATGATCTCTTAGGTTACCCCACAAAATCTACGTACACATTGCTTCTACCTTTATGCAGTGTTTGGATTGGGGTGAATGGAGGTGAATCAATTGATTCACCTCGTTTGGGTATCTGGTTAATAATTTTACCTAGGTGAATCGAGGTTAAAGTTTTACCTCCATTCACCTCAATTAACCTCGTTTTTATTAACCTCCAATTTCAGGGTTAACCGAGGTGAAGGTGAAAGAATAAGTACATTTTTGACTTAATAGGACCAAAATACCCCTCAATAGGACTTATTTGTTTAATACAAGGATATAAATATCATTTATTTTATTTTTTAATCTTTATTTACCTTAATTTAAACGGAATTTTTAAAACATTCACCTAGGTTAGGTTAATATCATCCAAACAGCATTTTAAAACATTCACCTCGATTCACCTCCGTTCCCTTCACCTAGGTTAATTTTTAATGTTTACCCTCACCTCGATTCACCTCAATCCAAACGGAGCCTTAGGCAAGACAAAAATCTGTGCCCAGGAGGTTTTAATGCCAATTAGAATTGATGATGTAAGTTGTGTTCTTCCTGCATAACCAAGGCAATGAACAGTCAGCTTTACCTTTGCCTATCAGCTTGTCTCTAGCGATACTCCATGGTAATGGAAGGGGAATTCTCATTCACATCCAAAAATCTGGGGATTAGGGTCTCTGGTAGCAGACAAGACACCGCTCAGGTAAACTGAGTTATTTGCTGGGTTAACCACAAGACCCAAATTCAACCCAATGTCATCTAGGTATCTCTTGATAACAGCAGCAGCCTGGGGAGAATCTTTTCTGAATATGAGGTGGTCATCAGCAAAGGATAAATTAATAATCTTCATTTTGCTATATTTCGGATGGCCAGAAATGCTTGTCACCTCCTTCAGTGCTTCAAACTTCTATGTAAGTACTCCATACCAAGCACAGATGAGTATGCTGAGAGATGATCTCTTGCCTTTGTCCTCAACTACAATCATCTCATAGCCATTTGCATTAAACGATACTCCTACTATAGTAATGTATTGAATAACAAGAGATCATAACATGGGGTGTAATCATCTCTTAACATGGGGTGTAATCATCTCTTAACATGGGCTGTGATCATCTTGCAGTAGTAAGCCATTCAGATTTACAAAATGGGTTGTGAATTAATATAACATCCTTATGAGAATTCCTAATCTAAGTCATATGCCTCCTGTACGCCTACCTTCAATAGCATTCTGGACCTGTATTTTTCAGCCATGAGTATTTTATTGCGTTATGCTTTACTGTTTACAAATGTTGCTTGTTATTTCCATCACATCATGCAAAGTGCCTTGTATTCTATTATTCAAGACTTTAGTAAATACTGTGTATGATGCTGCAGTATGGAATAGGACCAAATTGCTTTACTGTACATGCATAAGTTACCTTGGCCAGGAGTGTAATGGCTGTGTTTTTGCTTTGCCTTGGCGTCCAGTGTGCCAGAATTTTTGCTGTGCTGCCACTATATCTGTTCTCATAACCTCGCATGCCTGCTTATAGAAGTAGGCATTATATTTATCCACCCTTGGAGCCTATAGATTCTCCATGGAAGAAACTGCAGCCGTGATCTCCCCTGCTGTTGTTGCTGCCAGTAAGCTTATACTTCTGTCACTGGATGGGGACCTTCCAAGCTGGCTTGTGTCTATGATTATTCTGAACCAGGGATTCAGTAATGTCCCAATATTTCATTTTAGAATCTGATTGTTTCAGCTGCTATATCTTCATCACTTGTTATATTCCTATCTTGATCACGCTATAACATGTGTATCCTGTTGGAAGCCCTTCTATCTTTGCATATTTGCATAAAAGAAGTGGCTATAATATTCATCCCACAGCTGGACATATTGTATGTGAGATTTCGTCTGGAAGACGTTTTTCTTCCTCTTGCACTCTCCTTGTCCACTCAGCAGCTGCTGTTTTCTCTCTTTCTTTGAATAAGTTGTGGGGATCATGATAGAGGTCTTATTATTTTTTCATATTGACTACTTAATGCTCCGGCAATGAGAATTCATGATGCCTTTTCAGATCCTTTTTTGGCTGTAAGTAGTGTCGGCCAGAGTAGAGTCCGCATACACTTTCAGACCCAGTGACCAAGCTTTATACGATTCCTTAAAGTAGAAGAGTTGAGTCCAGTTTGAATTCTGTTGCGTATTAATTCATTGTGTGCCTCATATTAGATGTAGTAGCAGTCTTTTCTTCCTTTGTTGTTACTATTATTGTTAGTAGTATGATTATGGCATCTTCTGGTTTGTTATGTTCCTACGCCCATCACAATGAGGTTTACATGTTCTGGTCCTGCGAGGAAATTCCTCTTTTCCTTAATCATGTGGCACAGAGCTGCGGGTCTGGCAGATACTTCAATACCATCAGCACCATTTACGCATCGTGTTGAGCCAAAGCCAAAGAGTGGGATAAGGTACCTCATTCTCTTTCATGTACGACACAATTTGGTACAAAATGCTGTCTGCCTGTGTGATGCATACTTGGGTTATATATGCAGTAATGTGGTCTATATGACTATATGTACATTTATTATCATCATTTCGATTGTCGTTTGGTGGTAACTGTTGTCCAGAGTGAATGACGCTGAACTCTAAGCAGCTGAAGAGGCAACCAATTTTGTTTGAAATTTAATGAGTTGCATAAATGGAAATCATCTAATCAAGCGACCATTTTTTCATCCCGTAGGCAAAAAGATTTGCTGAAGAAAGTTGTGGAGATTAAACCCAAGCGGCAGAAAGTTTCCAGTCCAACGGATGGCACAGCAAAAGTTTCATGTGATTCTGTTTCTCGAAATAAAAACTGTGATAGTCAGCCAGAGTTGAGGGAGTCTCTGGCACAAGTAAATAATGAAGAAAGCGCGAGTGCAACTGATAAACAAGTGAAATCCTTGTTAGGGCTTGCATATGATGGTTCTGATAGTGATGAAGACTGATAGATCAAGGGCCATGTTTTGTGGACCTGTAAACCGCAGTTGTATTTTTGATTTGCTACGTAAAAACTACTAATTTCTCTGAAAACAAATTAGGGCAAACAAGGCTAAATTATCGACAACTTCCTTCTATAGCTACTGAAATTTCTCTGGAAAGTAACTATTTGGACTTTATTGTCCTTTTGGTTCTTGATAAGGTGCTAAAAAATCAACTAAAAAGACTTGTGTTGGTGTTTGGTTGTCTAGGGAAAAAAAATTGTAGGAAAAACAAGGAGAAAGAGAGAACTAGGGTATCGTTTTAGTATGGAGTAGATTACTTAAGTTATACGTTTCAAAGAGCACTAGATATAAGCTTGTTGGCTTGAACTGAGTAAATAAGTTAGAAGAAGTTTTCTTTTGAATTCAAAAAATTTAGTAACTGGGTAATATTATACTTTTACTCTATTTATTTCTATCTTATTTATAAATATAAAAAAATAAAATTGAATTAAAGTTTTCTCTTACTTTTGTAGTGTAAATCAAACATAAAGTAATTAAATTGTTAAGTGATTATTTTTGTGGCAGTCGTTTCTGAGAAGCATAATATCTTTGATAGTTTACATATTACTTACCAAACAAGGTGCTGGGAAAATAGATTATTTTATTTTTCTGACAGCTACATGAGAACAGCTTGGAAGTTGTATTCATTTTCATTTCCCTATCCTTCAAACTTTACAATAATCAAATGACGCCTGGGGCTGAACTTATTTGTCTTTAGCATCTTTATCTTTTATATCTTTATATAATGATGATAATAATAATAATAGTAACAGTAATAGTACTAATAATAACAACAATAATGTTTTCATAAGGCTGAGATTTTTTTTGTTCTAAAGGGCAATTAAATGGATTAATAAATATTTAAAGCTGTAATTGTCTATAAATTAAAGTGTTACTGAACAAGAAGAGTTGGTCATTATTCATAAATCTCATATGGTTAAATTAAAAGAAAGAGTATTACGATACAATTAAATATCGATTTCAATATGCAATATTGATTGATATTTATTGAATTTTAGATTAGTTGATATGTGATGGTTTTAAAATTTTACGTATTTATTAGCGATATATTAGTTACCGACTGATATTTATTGATATTTGTTAATATTTAATACAAAAAAGTAAAAAATTATATTATGACATATAAAATATTATTTGTGATGCTTTAAAACTAGGATACTATGACCGCAACCATAATTGTGATTACGATTTTATTGCTAGAATATTATCTAATTAATGCTCGTATATTAAGCTGCAAAAGCAACAACACACATGCATCATATTATTTATTTCTTGGAAAATAAAAATGCACATGAAAAAAACCATTTTTTTCCCTTAGAATATTGTAATCAACAAAACCAAATATCAATATTTTTAATTAGTTAATTAGTACTATTTTAATAAATAAAATGATAAAGATTAAGGAATTTATTTTAATTACATTCTTAGAAAGAGAGGACTAGCAAACAAAACGACAAAAATAATGAAGTCTCATCAGCATCACAGAAAAAGAGGAGAGGGTGGAAAAGTAGAGATGGTTGATCTCTCCAACAAAAATGTAAGCAGCAATATCACTATGTTGCTTCAATTTTCTTCTCAAATCCAAACATGAAGTTCTTATCAGAAAAATAATAAATAAATAAATAGGCTTCATTTATCTTTTTGTCCTAACTTCTAATTGGTCAGGACCAACCTTGTCTAAAATGTTCACTTATGTGTGGATAATGTATATTATAAACTTACTCATTCTATCAAATATAATGTCTACATGTCATCATCTTAAATAGAAGATTTCGTTTATGGAACAAGTGAGTAAATAGTTATATATTTCAACGAACGACCAGGCATTATTAACATTTGGATCCAATGCGGCAGTTCAGAGCACCAGAAGACCATGTAAGTGACCCAACCATTCTAGCATCTGCAACTTGGAATGTCTGTTCTTCGTTGTAGTTTGGCCGTAATGTAGTTAGACCTGTTTCACTGAAAGAAGCTCCGTTTTCAAAATAATCCCCTACTGATCGGAAGTTGAAAGATTTTTTCTCGTGTTTGCCGCCGCGCATTCTCATAGTAATCTGCAAGGAGGAACATATATGTTAAGCCAGCTTCTCTTCAGTTTGCCGAAGCCACACACATATTTCATTCTAAAGTACTTGTATATGTCTACCTCTTTGTTTCCAGATTTCTGTGCCACGAAATAGTTTGCTTCACTTTTTACACTGGGATTCATGCTTCCTCCAATTGCATATAGTTCCCATTTTTCATACAGATTGTTGGCAACATGAGCATATCCCCAGCGGACTCTACAATTAAAAGAGAATAAAATTCGATGAAATATTGCATTCCGTTGCTGTGTAGGGGCTGAGAGATTGTAGTTGGAATCTTGAATGGGAGATTTTGAACATATTACTTCAGAAATTACTTGAGTCTGAGAACAGATAATGAAACAAACCTGGGCATACGTTGGTTGCAGTTAGGACCAAAGTGGTTGAAGACGACGGTTACCCTCATGTTCTTGTCCGCCTTGAATTCATCATCATGTCCCAACAGCATGACTTTGTCATGATCTCGGAACCAGTTGTTAGAAATGGTGATATCAGTGGATCCAAGGGTCACATCAATAAGTCCATCAGTGCCTCTGAATAAGGTATTATGGTCTATCCAGACCTTTGTCGATGCCATCACTTTGATTCCGTCACCGGCTGTGGCACCTAGGTTAATAAGCTTTGATCCAGGGCCCATGACTTTTGTTGGACCATGAGAACGACAATGGTGGAGCCGGAGGCCATGGATGATGACATTATTCACCTTATCGAGTAAGAAACAGGGTCCTCTTGCAATGTGAACACGAGCACCCCGTGCGTCAATGGTGGTATAGTTACCAATAATGAGAGTTTTCTTAAGCTTGATTTTCATGTCCCTGCTGAAGGAGATCCATATCTTTCCAGTCAATTGGGTAACCCCCTATCGAAGAGTCCCAGGCATTGGATTCGTGGGATTATCTGTAGGGTCGGTGACCGTGTAATGTGCAATATTCCCACCAAGGTTGTTGCTCATCTTTCCGGCAAAACCGACGGAGCATCTTGCTAATTGTTGCCTGTGATCATGCCAGTTGGGATCTCCTCTCCAGCAACTATCAATAGCGTTAAATAATCGGACTTCTCGCGGTCTCGGCGCGAGATGGGCAGATGTGGAGAAGGCATTGAGAACGCAAATGAGCACCATGAGACACTTTGATGACGGTAACGACAATTGACAGAGCTTGCAACCTGGAAATGCCATTTTGCGTTGGATTCAATTGTAAATGTTGGATGTGTCCACAGCTTTGCTTGATTAGTAGATTGTGTACGAAGGTGAAAAGCCAACTGAACGTTGGTCCTCTATATAGAGTATCCCAAGTATGAGAGGGTTGGAAGATGCTGAATTTTTCTGTTGGATTTCCCTTTTGGTTGGTATGGATGCATGGCTATCACTAGTATTGCCAACTTTTGAAACCAATAATAGTAACGAACTGTTAAAACTAAACTAATATATCAAGAAATGAAATGATGTCTCCGCTCTCATAGAACCTGAAGTTGTTAGGCAGAATCATGAATTTTTTTACTATTATTATATGCTCGTACTGGTAATAAGCTGAAGTTGTTATCACCATATGGATGGATGATGGGTATTCCTGTAAGCTAAAGTAGTTACATAACTTACATTCTCAATTTCTTGAATTACACTAATTAATATGCTAGTACTAGTAATTAGTCTCTTTACTGGATCAGAAACACGGATCTGCTTTTTATTCTTCTTCTTCTTCTTTGATTTCACAAAGAAATCTCATATACAAACTAGACGAAGAAAACTAACCCCTCTCTCTCTCTCTCTCTCTCTCTCTCATGAAATAGTGTGTTTATGGAGCTATTACTAATCATCAGAATAGCGCACAACACTTGATGCACTTCTTTCTCTCTTACGTGCAAAAGGCGGTGAACCAACCCTTAACTTTCCCTTTGAAATTCAAATGGATAAATTTGAGATAAATCAATTAAATAATTAATTTATTATCTTCTTTATTTTCTTATCATATGACACACACATGTTTGCATCCACACTTAATTCTTATTCTACCATTAAGATTTAGATAGAGAGATTAAAGTTATGATTAATTACTAACATATTACCATGTAATATAAACTTTCGGGCAAAATTTTATATCTAATTTAATATTAACAACACCAAGAGTTAATGTATGCATAAGATATAAAATACTTTATTTATAAAATAATAACGATAATTTTATAAAACTAAAATATATTAACATTCTTCTACTTGGTCCATATAAATTAGATTCTAAACATGGTCTCCTTATGTTAATACAAACTAAATGATGAAACTGATACACGAATCATGGAGACACGCTTTTGGCATTTCAAAAGTTATTTTCCTTGTATCACAATGTACTAATTTACCAACAACTCTAACTTTATGAATAAACCTAATGTTTGTTCAAGGTCATTCACTTAATGTGTTGTTTCTCAATAAATCATATGTATACAAACTAAATGAGAAACAAACATAACTTTGTTTAAAAAATATCATTATGTATCATAATAATACAATCACATAGAGAATTCAAAACCTATATTACACACATAATCTTTAGACTTGCTTGGTGGCATGCCTTATTTAAAGGATCAACTAACATGTATTTAGTGCTTATGTGTTCCAAGACCACTTCTCCATTTGAACACATGTTCCTTTATCTTCAAGTACTTGATGTCTATGTAACACCATCAAAAATCATATTTGAAAATTTTCGTTTAATTAAAACAAACATAAGTACGAGGGTGCTACCGTCATGATTAGTACAAGCCTAGCTCTTGGCCAGTCTCGCACCAATCACAAGGCTAAGGATAATTTCACCAAAACATTAAACACACTTAAGACAGAGATCCATAGAAAATAGAAATATTCATAACGAGAGAATTAGAGTGCGTGATTAAAAGTCATTACAACCGAAAAGAGGGTTACATAGTCAAAGCCCCCAAAGGGGTTAAAATAATACAATGCATTAAACCAAAAGTAGAATTAGGAAAGTCTGGAATACACCGCTCTTGGGCCCTATGCTAAGTCCTAAATGATCAACACTCAACTCCACCCGACGCCTCAAATGTGTCATAGGCATCGAAAAGGGCATCTCCTACTTGTATAAACTCAGAAAGGACCTTTGCTTGTGGGAATAAACATCGCCCATGAAACGGGTGGTTAGTACGCTACGTACTGAGTAAGGTGTGCAACTAAGGCCAAACATAGAATACAGATGACACAATTCGGTTAACTTAATCATTAGATCTTTGGCCATGTTAGAAAGTATAGGCCATGTTACAGTTCGGTTAACTTAATCATTAGATCTTTGGTCAATGTACCCATTTCATGCCATGCTCTTTATAATTCTATACGAGTATGGGAATCCTACAATTATAGCCGGTGGATTGAAAAACACCCAGGGCAAAACACACCTAGCCACTATTATTCACGGATTGAATGATCTCTAGGGCACAAGGCACTTGACCACTATTATTTACAGGTGGATCGGTCTAGCTCGACTCTCATGGTGTTTCACCATAAGTAAATAGTATCTTCCTATAGTTTATCATCATTAGGTTTGGTTTTTTGAGCTTAGGATCCCCCACTATTATAGTCCGTGGACCGAAAAACACCCAGGACATAACGCACCTTGCCACTATTATTCGCGGATGGAACGAGCTCCAGGGCACAAGGCACCTAGCCACTATTATTCGCCAGTGGACCAGTCTGGGCTCGACTCAATAATATTTCTCTTTAAATGGTTGGTGTCTTATTCATGTCTTATTCGATAAAATGTTTCCACCCTAAACATGCATGTCCTTTGGATTACTCACTCACACAACCCGTCCACCCTTATTCTCCTGAAAGAGTTGTCCTACATCTTGGGACCTCTATGCCTCCTAATACATCCAAACATACTTTTCCCCTTTTACTTACTTGCTATGAATACCCAACTCATGTACACGAGAGGTGAGACCCACTTTCCTATATCTCTGAGTCAACTAACTAATGCTCTCTAGGGTTTTCTCTGAAAACCCTAATTTGGATTATATGGCTCAACCTTCCTCTATCTCACACTACCCATGTTTTCTTTACCCCCAACTCATCACCTCACTCTATTCATCCTCAAGCCTCCCACTTTATTTCCCATTTTGTACATGTGACCCTGAAACCCTAGTTGGTCACCCCAAATCCTAACACCTCTATTTTCTCATTTGTTATCCCTCCATTACTCTCACTCACCATCCCCTTTTCCACATGACACACATTCACCCTCCATGTGACATCCTTCCACTCTTATCTCATATTCTAATCCTCTCCATTATTTCTCCCTTCCACAATCTCCTCCACTTAGGTTTTTCCTCCCAAATCCTAGCCAAGTTCTCCATGCTCCCTTATACCAACTTACGTACTATTTTTCACCAATGGATTCTAATCACCCAAACAACTCTCCCTTTACTTTACTTAACCCTAAAATAAAATTTTCTCATATAAGGATCATCCCCATGCAAAGACTATTCATCCCAAGTAAATCCTAGACTCCCCATGCAAGATTCACTTTACTCTCTTATTTTATCCATATTATCCTTTTATTTGTCCACCCATAAGTCATGAGGGAATTAGGTCATTCTTAATTCTCTCTAGTTAACTCACTTCCTTTACCCCTTTCATATTTCCATCACCACACCATATCTTTTAAAGCCTCCTTGCATGCACATCCTAAAGGGCCATATCACATAAGCACCACAAGTCACATGATACATTATCATTTTATACATGCCATAAAGTGAACACATATACTTACCTTAGCTCTGCGTTGCACTATAAGTAAGTAGTCATAATCACATAAAGTACACAAATATCTCATCACACATAACATGTAAAGAAAATAATAAACATATTAGGCCTTAACCACATCTTTACCTAAAATGACACCAGACTTGGAGCACGCTCCTACGCCTCCTTAGGGTTTGGACTTGGTTCACCTATAAGAGGGAAATACTAGGGTTAACTTTTCTATTATCAACATTATCATTATTTCCTACTTACCTTTATTAGAACTTAGTATTAGGCATATTAATGATAATAGTAGCTTTATTAGTAAAATTAAGGATATTATCCTTAAAATTATTAATCATGCTATTATTAGCCAAAATAGGTTCAGGTAGTTATATTAGTCAGTGACTAGATATCATTAACAATATTAGCAATAATAATGATAATAACTTTAATAATAATAATATTGATAATAATAATAGTTCAAATAATAATAATAATAATAATAATAATAATAATAATAGTAATGTTAGTGTTAATAATAATAACAACAACAACAATAATAATAGTAATAATGATAATAATAATAATAAGCATGATAATAATAATAATAATAATAATAATAATAATAATAATAATATTATTATTATTATTATTATTATTATTATTATTATTATTATTATTATTAATGATAATGATAATGATACTACTAATAATAAAGTTAGAATAATAATTACACTAATTATACTTAAGGGCTAGGAAGGTTAGGACACAACCTAGTGAAGGTGGCGGCTAGGTGGTGGCGGCGGTGGAAGTGGGGGTTGGAGAAGGTGGTCTTTTAGTGTTAGAAGAGAAAGAGTGAGATGGTGGTTGTGGTGGTGATGGACTCTCTGGGTTGAGAGGGTTGAATTAGTGGTGGTGGCACAACAAGGGTGGCAGCGTAGGTGGTGGTGTTGTGGTGGCCGAGGGTGGTGAAGAAGGAGGGAGGATGAAGGAGATGGAGAAAGGGAAAAAGGAAGGTAATGGGAGGTAGGGAAGGCTCTGTTGAGTTGGTTGGGTGGTAGGGGAGGTGGTTATTATGGCTGAGGAGGCGGCGCACTACGACGAGAGGGGTGGTAATGGGTGCAAAGTGGTAAGTGGAGTAGTGGTGGTGGCACTACAGTTAGGGTGGCTTGTATAAGGGGAACTAGGGGTGATGAGTGGTTTGGTTTGGTGGAGGGTAATGTAGGGAAGGGTTTGGGTAGTGTTTCGGGCGGTGGTGTTGTATGGCGGTGGCGCAAGTAGGCTGGATTTTCTAGGTAGAGTAAAGAGGGCCAAATGGGATCGGTAGGGGGTATTTAAAGGCCAATATAGGGAGGATAAGACAAAGGGGAAGATGACAAGGGGGTAGGTGAGGCAGGGCTAGCCGACCGACAATGGTAGGCCGGTACGAGCATGTAATATTACAGGGTGTAGGTGGTAGGGGGAGAGAAGGGGGAGAGAAGGGAAAGGGGAAAGGGCACGCGGGGAAGGAGGTACAGGGGCGGTTGGGGCTAGGAAGGGAAAGGAAAAGGACGGGGAGAGAAGGGTGAGGGGCAGGCAGACGGTAAGGTGGTAAGGCAGGTCAGGTAGTTCAGAGTTGTAGGCTCGACCTACAACGCGTGGGAGGGAGAAGGGAGGAAGAAGAATATGGGGGTCAGTTGGCCGATCTAGAGGAAAAGAAAAGAAAGAAAAGGAAGGGAGAGACCTGACGGGTGAGGGAGGAGGAAAAAAAGGAACGATGGGTTGGGTTGCATGGGGGAAAGAAGAGAGAGAGGGGAAGGTTGGGCCTGGCATGGCCCAATATGGGGAAGAAGGGGAGAAAAAGAAAAAGGAGAAAGGAGAAAAATAAGAAAGAAAAAGGAAAAAAGAAAAATTGAAAAATAGGTTGGTTGGGGGTGTTTAGTATATTTTGGTATTTTTGAATATTTAAAAATAATAAGAATTAATAAAATAATAATTAAATTCCTTTTCTTTTTATTAATTTAGGATATTTTGGGTAATTTTTCCTAAATTCTATTTTTAACTAGCAAAATACTCTAATCATCCCCAATTATATTCTTTATTATTTTCCTCCTTTTTTTCTTAAATAATCCCTTTAATGAAATAATATATTTACTTAATTTTCCTAATAAATTTCTATTTTATCATAATTTCCTAAATTAGGGTTTTGGGATATTTCAATCTATGCCATTGGCATGACTATTATTGTTTCTTGAGATAAAGATGACAACTAAATTGTCACACTTAAGTATAAAATGTATAGAAATGGAATCCACTATTATTAGACCCGCTATGAAATTTCTTAACCACACATCATGCTTTGTGGCTTTAAACAATGAGGTGAGTTCTACTTCCATTGTAGAAATGGATATACAATCCTGCTTTTTGCTTTTTCGGGATATGTCTCCATCAGCTAGTAGAAAAATGAATCAAAAATTAGATTTGAGAGAATATACACAACCGACAAAGTGTACATCTAAATAACCCACTACCCCTAAATCCTAAACTTTATGATACATGAGCATGTAGTACTTAGTTTCCTTTAGATAACTTATAACTTTCTTTGTAGCTTTCCAATGGTCAACTCCTGGTTTACTTTGGTAACTTTCCAATACCCCAATGACATATGCAATATTAGGTCTTGTGCAAACTTGAACATACATAAGGCTTCCAACCGCAAAATCATATATGATGTTTTTCATCCGATCTCTATTTAAGTCATTCTTAGGACACTGACTTAACTGTAATTAGTCACCCTTGACAATAGGAGCCACACTTGATGTACAATCTACCATCTTGCATTTTTCTAACACCTTATTGATATACTCTTCTTGAAATAGTCTTAATATTTGTCAGAATCTATCTCAAAGAATCTTAATGCTAGTGATATAAGATGCATCACCCATATCCTTCATATTAAATTTATCAGAAACAAAATATTTCACCACATATAGCCTCTCTTTATCACTACATGCGAATAGAATGCCATCTACATATAAAACCAAGAAACAAAATTTACTCCTAAAAAATTTATGTATGTATAATGATCCATGACATTTTCTTCAAATCCAAATGAAGAAATGATAATATGAAACTTTAGATACCATTGTTGGGAGGCTTGTTTCAATCCATATATGGATTTCTTAAGCTTGCACACAAGATTGTTGTCTTTATTAGAGGAAAACCATTCAGGTTGTTTCATTCACACCCCTTCCTCAAGATCACCATTTAAAAATACCATTTTCAAATCCATCTGTTGTAGCTCAAAATCAAATTGAGCTACTAATGCTATAACTATGTGTAGGGAATCCTTAGTAGACACATGAGAGAAAGTCTCCTTGTAGGCCTTTCCCTTTATTTGAGTGAACCCCTTAGCAAATAGTATAGCCTTGTACCTATCAATGTTCCTTGATAGGTCTTTCTTGCTCTTAAAGATCAACTTACAACGAATAGGATTATACCCATTAGGTAACAATAAAAGGTCCCAAACTATATCAATCTTCATGGAATTCATATTTTCCTTCATAGCATCATATCATAACTTAGAGTTTGAACTAATCATGCCATCAGAAAAGGATTTGGGACCATCAATAACACAAATGTCATAGTTAAACTCTTATAAGTACACATAATAGTCACTAGTTATCGCTGAGCTTATTTCTTTAGTATATATTCTTAAAGCTGGCCCAATATCTTTTAGAGGAGCTTGCTTAATAGCCAGTTGTTCAATACATTTAGGAATTTCTTGAACAAATTGATCTACCTAATTTAATTTAGCATCCTATGGAGCCACGCTAACTTATTGTTCAACCATGACTGTAATTGGAAATGCACGACAAAAAAGTCTTTTTGTCACATGAAGTGAAAGCTTCTTATATTGAATGAGTAGGTTTAGGAACTGGATTCCTGACATGTTTACTCCCACTAATTAAGTCATGTTTAAAAAAATTATCATTTCTTGACTCCACAAATCTAGTGCTATATGATGAATAATAGAACCTATAACCCTTATACTTTTCAGCATATCTAACGAAATAACCACTAATGATCATTAGGTCAAGCTTCCTTTCTTATGGATTATAAATTATAACTTTAGATGGACATCCCTAAACCCGCATATGTTTTCAACTTGGCCTTCAACCCTTAAAAAGCCCAAATGGTGTCTTAGACACTGCTTTGTTTGGAACTCGATTTAAAATATATATCGCCACCTTAAATGTTTAATTCCACAAATATCTAGAAAGACTGGAGTTTCTAAGCATACTCCGCACCATATCTAACAAAGTCTGATTTCTTCTTTCAGCTACGCCATTCTAGTCTGATGAACTAGATATAGTATATTGGGAAAATATCCCATTCCTTTAAAGAAACTTTGAAAATGGACCAAATGCTTGTCCATTCTTAGTGTGCCTCCTATAGTATTCTCCACCTCTATCAAACATCATGATTCTAATTTTCTTATCTTATAGTTTCTCTACTTTATTTTTGAATACTTTAAAAACATCTATCACTTCATAATTATTGTAAATCAAATAGTGATACATGTATCATGAGTAGTCATCAATGAATGAGATGAAGTGTTTTTGATTGTGTGAGTTCATATCAGGACTACATATGTCGGTATGTATAATATCAAGTATTTGAGAATTTCTATTGGCACATTTCTTAGACTTGTGTGTTTTTTTTCCCTTTATACAATTTATACAAGTGTTAAAGTTATTAAAATCTAGATTACCAAGTACACCATCCTTTAATAATCTCCTTATTCTCTCAATGGAAATGTGACATAATCTTTTGTACTGTCTTCATTTATAACACATATTTGTGAAATAGTATCCAAATTTATTACAACATTTGAATCATCATGCATTAAATCAATAGAGTAAAGACCCACAGACAATGCACTATACCCAACATGATTTGTTTCATAAAACAAAGTAACTTCTTTGAAAACAGATGAGTATCTAAACGATACAAGTCTTGAAATAGAAATAAAGCTTCTATTGAAATTTAGAACATAAAAGGTATTTTATAACATTAATATATGACCACCATAAATAAATAGACTACATGAGCCTATTCCATAAACAACTGAACGCTTTTTAGTGTCGGTAACTATACTCTGTTCATTGCCCAGCCGTTCCTTCATCCTTTTCATAACCTACAAGGAATTACAAACATAGATTGTAGAACTATAATTAATCCATCAAATGTTATGTTGTATGAGATTACAAACATAACAATGTGCTTACATTACCTTTTTTCACAAGCCAGGATTTGTACTTAGCTTAATCCTTCTTCATGTGTATCGTCTTTTTTTTTTATAGAAGAAACACCTAGATTACTTCTTTATCTCACAATGGAGTGGTACTTTACCTTTATAATTTTGGCCTATTTCCTTTTTCCTATTTTAGCCTTGGTTTTCATCATAATAGTCTCCCCGTGATCCATCAAAATTCATTCCTTCTCTTGCACACACGTTTATTAATTCATTGATTGACCATTTCACTCTTTGTGTGTGGTAGATGACTTTGAATGATGTGTATTACTTTGGGATCATATAAATATGAAGTGAAATAGGAAGGAATCATGCATTCCAACCTCTATAAACTTGAGTTGTGATGCTAAGTCCCTCATCTTCATAATGTGCTTATGCACACCCTTGGTAGTAGTGAGCTTCATGGATGAAAACTTCATTATTAATGTAGTAGCTAAGGCCTTGTATAAATGGATGAATTGTTCATCGATGACCCTTATCAAGTCATTAACATCCCGATGATGATCAATTAGGACTTTGATGGAAGAAGATGCCTTAGTATTTATGTACATGCAACTTATATAATTGGGTTTCGCCCATCGCTCATATGCAACCTTTTTCTCATTAGTGCTTTCTTTAGTTTTCACAGGCTTTGGATACTCAATAGCCTCATCCATGTCAAAATAGCTAAGCTTTAGGATAATTCTCTCCTTTTAAACCTTATAGTTTTTCCTTTTCAACTTAGGGTCCTCATTGTTGACATCAGACATTAAATATAAATCTGGATAGTTTATTGCAAAATTTAAACATACATACATGATCATGATCAATTTGAAGCCAAAACACCTATATACATTCTTTGCCAATGTATAATATGTCGAGGCAGAACTAGCATGAATCAAAAGTCAATAAAACTACCTATGGGCTAAGTACTTAATTCAAATATACTCATGCATCTCAATATTAAAACTATTCAGTCATCCCATAACCCTCAACCTTGTAGAAAAATTGAGAATAATGACTTAATATTCTAATCCAATCTACTTTTCATATGCTAATAAATGGTCTTGTGGGAATACTCTCATTATATATGTGTAATACATTGCAACTAGTATCTTATAATTTAGATGCGATCTATGAAACAAACAAATGCATGATTCTCCATGATTAGAATCGTTATGGATACGTCCTAATCATTTTAATCATCCTAATCAAACATGATCCATGATTTTTGTAATAAAAAATTTTCCAAGAATGGCCTTACTATGTATGGGATCATAACCATAAGAGAGAGAATACTAATCAAACAAAAACTCCATCAATAAGGGCTGCCTGTGTTGGATAGCACAACCATGTTGGAAAACACGGGGCAACTGTGTTTATAAAAATCACCAATATTTTTATTAATTCCAAAGATTGACAAGAGGTTGATAAAAAATACAACGCACTTGTGTTTATAAACACATACCGTGTTTCTTCATCAGACAACAAAGTTGAGAGTTTGAAATAAAACATGACCTTCCCATGTTAAGAAACATGGACCATGTTTTCTCTAAGTGAAGAACAATTTCACTATTTTTTGAAATTCGATCATACTAAACATACATATATTAAAAAATAAATGATTACTATAAATTAATTCTGTCAAAACATATGCTATAATGGGTCTAATACCAAATGTTAGATGAAATTTATAGCATGAATTATAATCTAACATTTAGTACATATAATTCATGCACAATATAATTAGAAATGTGTGAAGCCCTAACATATTATATAAGCATTCAATATGCAAAATTTGACTATATAACGTTTGTTGAGGATTGTTAGAGACGTACCTCTAGCCATTGGCAAAATTGATTTACTAGAAACACAATTGAAAAAGAAATAAATCACACATTATATGTTCTATTCTCTCAATCCTTGATTTGATGGTTCATGTCACTTTACTGGATTGGAAATAGGGATCCACTTTTACTTTTCTTCTTCTTCTTTTTTGATTTCACATATAAATCTCATATAAAAACTAGAAGAAGAAAACTAGCCCCTCTCTCTCTCTCTCTCTCTCTCTCTCATATATGTATAAAATAGTATGTGTTTATTGAACTATTACTATTCATCAAAATAGTGCAAAAAACTCGATGAACTTATTCCTCTTTTACGTGAAAAAGGAGGTGGGGGTTGGTCATTAGAACCAACCTTTTACTCTCTCTCTTAAATTTCAAAAGCAAAAAATTGAGATAAATTAATTTACTATCTCCTTTGTTTCCTTATCATATGACACATACATGCTTGCATCCATACTTTCTTAATTCTAATTCTACCATCAAGAATTGGATAGAGAGATTAAGGTTAGACTTACTTACTAACATATTATCATATAATATAAACATTACGGCCAAACTTTATATCTAATTTAACATGGACTACACCAAGAGTTAATATACACATACGATATAAAATACTTTATTTATAAAATGGTAACAATAAATTTATAAAACTAAAACATATTAATATAGTATGGAAAATAATACTATTCATAGGTAATATAAGGGGAGAGAGGGAGAGAGAGAGAGGGAGAAGATACCATTACACCTTACATTTTTTTCAAGAGGTAGTTGAAATGAAATAAAAGTTTTTCAATAAAATTTTCATGTTAGAATATTTGTTTGGATTAAATTGAGTATTCCATCGAGAGTCATTTAAATATTTTTAGATAAGTTGAAGTTATAATTTGGGATATTACACTATTTATCATTATTTTTGATAACATTACACTATATACCTCTATTCCAAGTTTGTTACAACATATGCCTTTGTGTTTATAACAAAATATCACCACATACCCCTCTATCTAATTTTATATTAAAACTATTACTTTAGAGTCAACTTAAATAATTTTTTGAGTCAATGTGATTGAACTACCCTTGTTATGACAACTAGATATTTAACTCATTTTCCCATCAAATTAGGAATCTCAAAAGATCAAAATACTCCCCAAAAGTTCCAATCCCCCAAAACTATTACATACTCCAACTAAAATGACAAATACCCTTTTGTACCATATACCCATATAAACCAAAAATAAAAATAAAAATTCAAATAGCTAATTTTAGTGCAAAAGTTGTTCTTGTTCCACCACATACCCCCATAGATAAGAAAATTCCTAAACAACCACATTTTTCTAACCGTAATTTAAACTTATCTTTTGTACCCAATATCTGTAATAACCTAAATTTTATCTAACCTTAATCTTGAGTAATTAATATTTTAACCTGATTCTAATTTTTATTAATTGATATTTTTATCTTACCCTAATTATATAATCCTAAATCTAAAAGTAATCTTAATTCCAGGTCATTAATATTTAACCTAACCATAAACCTTGATTATTGATAAATTCCTAAAATGACAAATACCCTTTTGCACGATATACCCATATAGACCTAAAAAAAATCCCAATAGCTAATTTTAGTGCGAAATTTGTTCTTATTGCACCACATAACCCAATGGATAGAAAAATTCCTAAACAAATACGTTTTTCTAACCAAATTTTGAACTTTTCATTTGTACCCAATATCTATAATAACCAAAATTTATCTAACCCTAATTTCAAGTAATTAATATTTTAACCTAATTCTAATTCTGAGTAATTGATATTTTTATCTTAACATAATTCCCTAATCCTTAATCTAAATCCAATCCTAATTACAAGTCATTAATATTTAACCTAACCATAACCCTAGATGATTGATAAATTAATTTTACCTTAATTTCCTAAAGATAAAATTCAAACCTAATTCTAATCCTAACCCTAAATTGTTTTTCCTTTCCCACTTTTCTCTTTTATTTCCATTTTTTTCTTTTTCTTTGTCCTGATTGACCCTTTCCTCTCAAAGCCATGCATCACCTCCCTTACATGGATTCCTACTTCCTTTCTTAGCCCCTATAGTGTCTCCCTACACCTACCCTTTGAACCTACCCCTATACCCTAGTTGTAGCACCACCAACCATGCCTTGTCCCTTTCCTACCCTACACGCATGAAATGCTCAGACCAATTCCCATGTCCTTACACCTTCGACACACTCATTTCATGCCTCACTCCTCATCTCCTATAAATAACCCATATCTACTTTATTGATTTATTTTTACAACCCACACTAATCCTCCACATCTCCCTCTTCCTTCCCTTAACTTCTTTGCCCTTCGTTCATCATCGTTCAGCCATTTTCTTTAGCAAAGCTCTGTGAAATCTATCACCTCATATTGCAAACTAGCCACATCATTAGCAACTCAAGCTACTCAAACTTTCCTATGTAAAAATTACACTCTCAATACCCCTCTATTTGTGAATTAATCAAGAAACAACCACCTAAATACACCACAAGCTCACACTACACCATCCACCAAATCATCCCAATCTCACGCAACATACACTCCACCAACATCCACTCTTCATGCCACCCAACCTTAACAACATGAGAGCCTCCAATTTCAGCCCTAAATCTATGTGAGAGGATCACACAATTCACCCTTGGATACATTACTTACTCACCTAGCAAGCTCCACTAGTGCCACATTTTGTTGTAGATTTGTCTGCCTTGGTTTTGCTCCTTCCCCCCTTCTTTTCCTTAGATTTTCCTCGTTATTTTCTTAATTTATAATAATGTATTATTATTTATTATTAGGTGGTTTTTTTATGGTATCATAGGAGGATTATTAGGTTATAGGTTCTTAGATACTTGAGATATTTTTAGTAAGGATACACGTTATAACTAGGGTTATGTTTGTGTAATGTGTATAATTACATGAAATATCATGTTTTTTATTATTATATGGATATTTTCATTATGATAATGTATTTTTATGACACGATGTGGTATGATGATGTTCTATCTAATATATGGAAAGTGAGAATATGTAAATACTATGAACTTATATGTTATTGTAAATCTTGTTTTGTATAACCCTAAGTGTGTAATATGACCTATGGTATTTTAATATGGTTTTATTAGGTCGATTAATTTAGAAATTTGGCTATTTTAAGGGTAAATTGTTCAACTAGTTTCATGATGATATATATTTGAAGTTGGAAATCATTCACATTAGAACTCGTAGGATTTTTGTAAAAATATAGGCCTTTTGGCTATTTTAAGGGAAACTTCGTTAATATGGGTTAAATATGAAATATTTAGTATTTTAATATAATAAATTGGATCAAAAAATTAAAAACGTATTATGTGGTATATTTAGAATAATTATGAATGACCTAAGTAAAATAAATTGAGAAAATGGTTTAAATTGGGAATAGTAACCCTGGAGGTAGAATCATATTCACATATGTAAAGTGTTGGAGTTAGAAATTTGTTTTTGGATATATTATTAATATTGTAATTTTATGAATGTGTATTAATTTTGATGTTCATAGGAGTCTTATGGGAAAACTATGCCTAACTTATGAAATTAGGGCTTCATAGGGATACATGAACAATAATTTAGAGGCATGTTATTATCGCATGTGTAAGGTAATGGAGTTAGACCCTTATTTTTGGATATTGTTTCAATAAACATATTTTTTGAGTTTTTATTAAATTTTATGATTAAATGAGTATTATGGGAGAAGTTATGCTCACCTTGTGAAACTATAGTTTTGTAGAGGCAAGTTCATTATCACATGTGTAAGACGTTAGATTCAGACCTTAATTTTTGATAATGTTGTCAAAAATAATACTTAAGGAATGTGTAATAAATTTTATGGCTAAATGATTATTATGAGAGGAGTTATGCTCACCTTTTGGAATTAGGGTTTTCTTAAAAGAAATGTGGTGTTTTCCTCAGGGGAATGTCACGATCACTATTTGGTTGCATTTTATATATTTTGAATATTTAATTTAAATTTGGATTATGTATCTTAAATTATTATATGTGAGTTCCTCATGAAGAGTTTGAGATAAACAAAAATGGATAAGGCGTTAATAACTTCAAGCAAAAGATTATGTGAGTCAGAACTGATGTGTGGTATCAATTCCATTGAAGAATCATAGTGGCTCAAGAGTATATTTTCTTAAGAGGTGCTTTAGAATATTCCACTAGTTTAAGAATAGTTGTCAAAAGTATGCTTCCCTGGTAGATATGGTGTTTACTCCACCGGACAGCAAAAGTGTCTTAGGAGTGTTTTTTCCTAATAGATGTTTTAGTCCGTTCCACCAAACTAAGGTTGCTAAACTCAAAATAAATAAGAATATGTTCTAGAGATAATTAATAATGAATAATATATTAATAAATTATAGTGAAATATCATGCAAGTTAGGATTGAAGTGTTGAGTCCATTCCAATGGCTTAACAATAGTGTTCAGGTGCACTCTTGAAATATCCCAAAAATTTCTAATTTTAAAAATTATATTTAAATGAAGTTTTATTATAAAAATTAATTAAATTAATTATTTTTATTAAAATAAAAAGGAAATTAATTAGGAAAAATTAAGAAAAAATTTATAAGTAATTTAATTAGGAGAATTTGGGTATTTTAGCTAATTAAGGATTTTATTTTGGAATAATTAAATAAATTATTTTATTTAAAATAATAAGGAGAAAATAGTTTCAAATTAACATTAATTTTATAAATAATTTAATTGGAAAAAATTAGAGTGTTTTTCTAATTAAAATGGAATTTATAGAAAATCTTTTAAAAATCCTAAATTAGCTTAAAAAGGGAGTTAAATATTATTTTATTTAAATATTATAATTTTTAAATATCCCAAATATCCTAATTAATTTTATTGGCTCTAACCCATTTTTTTTTCTTTTTCCATTTTTCCTTTTCTTTCTTCCTTTTTCTTCCTTCTTTTCTTTTTCTTTTTCCTTCTCCCCGACCTCGGCCAGCCTAGTGGCCCAAGTCCTCCCTCCCTCCTTCCTTTCTTTGGCGCGGCCCAACCCGCGCAGCCGCCTCCTTCCTTCCGCACTGCGTTTTGCTTCATTTTTTCCCTATACAACGCGTTTTGTTGAGAAAGAATTAACCAGCGTTGCTGGCCGGTTCTTCCCCCTTTTCCTTTCTTTCTTTTTCTTCTGGACCTCCGTTCCAGCCCCCCATCTTCTTCTTACTCCTTTCCCCATTGACACCGCTGCACCTGTAACTCCGTCGCTCGTCCTTGGTTTTTTGCCGCTGATTACGCCTTATTGACCAACCGTTTTTCTTACTCTCTCTTCCCCCTGATTTGGCGACCACATAGACCAATCCTATCGCACAACCTCTCTCTCTCTCTCCTATGCACAACCCTTGCCCCGTTTTGATTTTTGCTAGCCAACCTCGCCGCTGGTGAGGTTGAACCAACTTTCCCTATTCCTTCGTTGTCCCTCAGACCTTACACTATCATTTAAACCTTATAAATACCCCCGTATATAGCCTTGTGTCGAGCCTTTGAATTCTACCCATAAAACTCCCCTTGCACTCCGCCGCCCCTTTAGACGCCTCCTTTGCCGCCTTGGGCCAACTTCACCGCCATCTATGGCCACCAAACTCTTTCTTGCACCGCCCTCTAGCTAACCAAATGCCCCATATCCCTCGGTTCTTCTTGCGCAAGCCACCCCAGCTGTGCATAGTAGTCTTCCCGATCAACCTTATTTTCTGTCTTCGTTGCCCTTCGAACCATCTTTAACCACCTCTTCCGCCGCTTCCGCTGCTCCTTTCACCTCCCAAATTGTGCTGCAGACCCTTCTCTATCTCCTCCAACCTTTCTTTTCCTCTCCCTCCCTCTTCTTCTCTTTTTCTCTCCTTCTTCCCCATTCAGCCACCACCACTGCCGGCATACTCCGCCACCTTCATTATGTTCCTCTCCTCCTGGACAACTCTAAAAAACCTCAACCCTCACCTTCATTCTCCCTATTTTGTTCCTAGCCTTCAACTTTTACCCCTTTCTTCTCTTTTTCAGGCCACCGCTGGTGCCGCCTATCACCTCTAGCCTAAGGTTGAACCCTAGACCCTCTCAACCCTTCTCCCTATTTTTACAAGCCTTAATTTTTTTATTTCATTTATTTGAATATAAATGCTATTGTTATTATTATTAATATTAATGTTTTGATTATTATTTCTTTTGAGGGCTGAAGCCCTATTGTATTTTATTTTTGATTATTATTATTATTATTCTTATTATATCTATTATTAATATTAATATGTTATTATTATTATTACTATTTCAAATTATTATTATTATTATTTCATTATTAATATTACAACTATTTTACTATTAGTTTTGCTATTATTATTATCATCATCATCATCATCATCATCATCATCATCATCATCATCATCATCATCATCATCATTATTATTATTATTATTATTTTCAATGTTAATATTATTATTCTCTATAGGACTGAAACCCTATTGTGCCTATTTTGAATTATAGTAGTAGTATTAAAGATATCAAGTCTTATTATTATTAATTTTATTTAAATTAATCAATATAATTTATTATTATTATTATTATTATTATTATTTAATAAGTTTATTATTTTTCAATGTAGGGTAGAAACCCTACTTCTTTTTATCTTTGAATATTATCCTTACTATTATTACCATTATGGTTATTATTATTTTTTAATATTATTATGGTTATTATTATGGTTATTATTATTATTATTATCATTATTATTATTATTATTTCATCATTATTATTATTACTAAATTTGGTTATTTATTTTACTAATATTATTGTTAGTATTATTTTGGTAAAGGGGTTGAAGCCCTTATTTCACTTTGTTTTTGAATAATGTCCTTATTATTATTATTATTATTATTATTATTATTATTATTGTTGTTGTTACTATTATTATTATTATTATTATTTATATTATCATTGATATTATTTTTTGTATCTTTGCTATTATTATTTTAGTATCATTATTATTATTAGGTTAAAGTTTTCAACCCTATATTATCAACTTTTATAATATTTCTATTATTTCCTATATCTTTAGCAAAGATAGTAATTAGCTAATGTTATTTTTCTTAATATGTTGTTATTTTATTAAAAACCTAGTCTTAGAATAAATTAGTAATTAATAGTGTTTTTAGTAAGAGGGAGTCTAATTTCTAGTTTTTCCCTCATAATAGGTAAGACCAATCAAAGCCCTAAGGAGGCGTAGGAGCGTGCTCCAAGACTAGTGTCGTTTTAGGTAAGGGGTTACTAAGGCCTATTGTGCGTTGATGTGCATTATATGCTTTGTATGATATGCATCCTATGTTATTATTATAATTATTTCGTATATGGTATGACATGGAGTTCAAGCATCTTCTTGTGTTGTTATAGCATGTGTATTATGTATATGTGATGATATGTGTTGTGACTCTGTAAGACATGCATGTGAGGATGTTGATGTGGTTTGTATGGGAGAAAGGATGAAAAAGGAGAATGGGGGAAAGAAGTTGACCAAGGGATGTGAGTGGACCTAAGTATTTTAATGATTCATGAGTGGAAGAATAAAATGGAAAATTTAGGGTTTTGTGTGGGAGAATATCACTTATGGTTTTATATGGGGGAATCTAATTTATGGTTTTATATGGGAGAATCTAATTTATGGTTTTATATGGGAGAATATAATTTATGGTTTTGTGTGGGAGAATATAATTTATGGTTTTATATGGGGGAATCTAATCTATGGTTTTATATGGGAGAATCTAATTTATGGTTTCATATGGAAGAATTTAATCTATGGTTTTATATGGATCTAATTTATGGTTTTATATGGGATAATCTAATTTATGGTTTTGTATGAATGAATCTTTGGTTTTATATGGTTTGAATTTAGGGTTTGGTATGGATGAATCTTTGGGTTTTATATGGTTTGAATCTAGGGTTTGGTATGGATGAATCTTTGGGTTTTATATGGTTTGAATATTTAGTTTTGTGTGGATTGACTTTAGGGTTTAGGCTTTTGCATGGTTGATTCTAAGGTTTTTACATGGGAGCATAGGGTTCTGTATGAAAATTTTGACAGGTTGCATGGGATGTATAAAGTCTGCATGAGAGTGAAATTTACGCATGAAAAGTTGATTTGAGATGTAAGGAAGGTAATGTAAATGTTGTTTGGGTATTTGAACACTTCAGATGAAAAATAGTTCATGGAGCGATATAAGGGTACGCAGGAGATCGAGCTAGGGTTTGTGTAGACAATTAGGGTTTGTTGTGGCTGCTTAGAGTTTTTGTGGTATCATGTGTACTTGGTGATTAAAGTGTAATTATGAGGATGTTATTTATGAGTTCGGTGTGTGGAGTTTTAAAATTATTTGGGTTGTGTGAGGTGGAGTAAGATGGGACAGTGAGGCCTAAATTAGGGTTTCGGGATAAAATCCTAGATTGAGATGTGGTGTGGACTTGAAGGATATGTGTTAAAGCAGTGATTCATGCATGTCTAGGGTTAAAATTTTCCCAATAATATACTTAAGACATTAATCACTTAAAGTGGAAGATTGTTGAGCCGGACCTATACCGACCCACTAGCAATAATAGTGGGGTGACTCAAGCTCAATAAACACAAACTAGAGTTTGCTAAGACACTTAAAAGATACTAATTACTTACAGTGGAACACCATGTGAGCAGGAACCAGCCAATCCACCGGTTAGGAATAGTGGTGTGGACTATTGTCCCACAAGTGATCGATCCACTGGCGAAAAATAGTGGTGTGGACTATTGTCCCGCAAGTGACCGGCCCGCTGGCTAAAAGAGTGGGGTGTTCATGTACTTACATGGATTTGATAAAAAGGCATGGTGTGAAATGAGATATGATAAGAGATTAGTTAAGTAATTGAATCGAATTATAAATGGGCCTTTGTACTTTGACCTGGATTGTCATATGCATTTATGTTATCATGATTATGCTCTTTTATTCCGCTGCATGATTTTTTGTGCTTATGTGTTGGCCTTAGTGCTCGATTACCTTGCTTAGTACGTAGCATACTGATCACCCTTTTCATGGGCGTTGCTCATTCCCACGATTAGTAGGCCCTTCTGACTTTGTGTAGGTGGGGGAGACATCAATCGGGGCTGAGTGTTGAGCATGTTTTGATTCGAGTTTTGAGAGTGTTGTGGCTATATTTACTCTTCTTGTTATTTTATCTTCTTCTTCTATTTCCTTTTTATTGGATTTTTATGATTTATTACTCGATTGAGTATTTTAAATGAAGATTTTATCGGTTGTAAGCTTATTTCTCTTTTGGAAATGAATTACAATTCTTTATGCGTACTCTAATTTTGTTTTACAATCGTTTAATGCTTATTTGGAGTTTAGTTTTTCTTGATTTATTATTGATTGATTACTCTTTTATTTTAGCCTTAGCACTTGGTACTGGAATGGTCGGAGAGAACCGATATGGTATTAAGTGTGGCGGTAACATCCCCAGAATTCACAAGTTTTAATTTAAATTCTTCCGCTTTAAAAAAATGTAGTGAATTTTGGGGGTGTTATAACTCTGACCTGGGAGGTCCTTCAGACTATTACACTAGTTTAAGAATAGTGGCCAAGAGTGTGCTTCCCTAGGAGATGTTGAGTTTGTTCCACTGGCTTAATAATAGTTGCCAAAAGAATTTTACCCTAGGATGTGTTTAAGTTTGTTCCATCGGATTAATAATAGTGGGGTCTTGAACTCAATGTGAATAAGAAATGGCTTGTGGCTCTATTTAAGGATGGAATTCTAATCATAACCCTGCTACAACAATATTATATTTTCACTCAATACATAACGTGCCGATCATCCTTTTCATAGGTGTTTCTCATTTTCATTAGTAGATAATACCTTTTTTAGGTGATTATTGATTACTACTCTTAATATAATTTCCTTCGGTGAGTGCATAATCAAATTACTATAAAGTATGGTTATCCAGATATCTTTATCTCTCTATAGACTTTAGTTCTCTGTTTTAACTATATATATTCCTTTATCTCTATTTTATATCCTATGTTATGGTTAAATCATGTGCTTCACACACCTGATTCTTAGGTACAATGCAATTTTTTCCCTACACACAATATAAACTAAGTATAAGGAGTGCCTCTTCTATTTTGAATGCAATATAGCAATCCTGCATTTTGTATTTTGGCTTCCATATGCAAATATTTAAAATAAAAATTTTAAGTGATAAAAATGGGGGAGTTAAAATATCCCTATCCATATAAATACCCATTCTAATATTCATTCTCACATTACTTCTTACCTAAAAATAAATTTTATTTTCCCTATTACTTTTTGTAACACCATAAATTTTTTTAACCTTAATGTTTGGTTGTTTAATTCTTAATCTTAACTTTTAGTTCTTTTTCCTTGCCTACTATATTTTAATTTCCCATTAACACCCTTTTTCATTCAACTATTGATTACTAAATGATGCATATAGCTAAACAATTATATCAAGCAAAGGAAATGATGGTGGATGTGGTCAGTAAACACTAAAAGTAAAAGAGAAGATAGGATAAGATGATGATTTATTCTTCAAGGACTCTTGAAGAATAAATACTCACACTCATCACTTTAGGCTTTAGCAACTCTAGATAAAATTTGGGAGATTTTTGCTTCACAACAACAATACTCTTCACTTAAGTATTGTGGTGTGTGGGAGTCTCAACAATACAAATTTTCATCCAAGGATAATCTTCTCCTTTATTCCTCTTTTTACCGTACTTAAAGGGAGTGTATGGGTGGCTAAAAGATAATTTTAATCCTCTATAATCTTAAATAGTTACTTTCTAACCAAATAGTTGTTTAATAGAATAAACTAGTTTAGTTGGAATAGAATTAAACTCAACCACCCATTAGAGTATTAGGGATATATATTTTTGAGAGTTAAAAGGTCTATATGGCCTTCATAATGTTCCTATATTTGATTGGTAGGCTTATAAAGTAATGATGGCTCTTGAAATTACACTTAGAAAAATATTAGACACAAGCTTAACCATGCTAAGATAAATAAAATAAATTCTTGAATTATTTTGTGCTTGATGAAAGATGATGGATGAATTACTGAAGTCTTAAATTAAGGTCTTGAAAACTTCCATTTTATCTTCCTTAGTCTGCCTTGTAGCTTTTGTTTTCTTTCTCCCTTGTTCCCTCTTAAATTTTTGAAAAATGGTTGAAAGTATGGGTAGTTGTTGTGGCTGCTAAAATGTGTGCATGGATTGGTGTAGGAGCCAAATTTTATCCATATTAGAGCTAATCAAAGTAGGTAAAATGGAAGTTTTACATGAGTTGTATGGATAGGCAACTCAACTCACTAATTTTGATCAAGTTAGATGAGTCTTAAGTTTTCCTAACTTAGAAAATTAATAAGGTGATGAGTATGGTGATTAAAGGATGATTTTACATCATTTTCCCAATTGAAAAAGATCCTCCTTATCCCCATAAGGCTTTTCATGTATTTAGGAAATTAGATCTCCCACATGAAATGTGTTTGATATATCTTCCATTTCTGATGGAAGCTTAAGCTTGTAGGCATTAACATCAATCCTTTCCAAAATTTTGAATGGTCCATCACTTTGTGGTATAAGTTTGTTCTTCCTTATAGAATGGAATCTCCTCTTCCTAAGGTGAAGCTAAACTAACTCTCCTAGCTCAAATTCTTTCCCCATTTGATGTTCATTTTCCCCTTTTTTGTTCACTTCATTTACCTTCTTGATCTTAGATTATACATGTTCATGGAATTTATTAAAAGAATTAGCCCTTTCTCTTGCTTCAAAACTTGCTTATTCTCCAATAGGAAGTGATAAAATATTGATGGGTGTGGTAGGATTCACTCCATACATCACCATAAAAGGGGAAAGATTAGTGGCATAATTAGGAGACTAATTGTAGGCAAACTCAGCATCACTTATCTTAGTGTCCTAATCCTTTACGGATTTGTCAACCAAGCTCCTCAAAAGCATAGTGGTAACCTGACTTTTTCTATCTATTTTTGGGTGATAAGTTATACTGAAGAGAAGTTTAGTACCAAATAACCTGCCTAAGGTCATGCAAAAGTAGCTAAGAAACTTGGCATTCCTATAGAGACAATTATTTTTGGGATACCATGTAACCTAAATATCTCCTTAAAGTATATATAAGTAATGTAGCATGCATCATCCGTCTTATGACATAAGATAAAATGAGCCATATTAGAAAACTGATCTACCACCACCATAATGACATCATTTTGCCTTTGAGTTATAGACAAAGCCACTATAAATTCCATACTTAAATGGTTCCATGGTTGTTTTGGGAAGGGTAATAGAGTGTAGAGTCCTTGATGGAATTGATAGTGCCATGCTAATCCTCCTCTATTTACTTCTCAAATAAAAAAATTCTCTAACGGAGCACTTGATAATGCACAACATTTTGCCTTTAAATAGGAACTAATCTTGAATTAGATATGGTCCTCAGGCCTTGCCTTGATCTTCCATGAGTTTTGCAAAGTCTTAATCTTGTATAAATAATTCAAGCATCCACACCCTAGAACTCTAGCCTTTAATAATGACAACATGCAATGCCTTTTAGAGAGGTCATCTGTTATAATATTATTTTTTTTTCCACTCTTATACCTTTCTATAAAGGAAAAAGACTACAAAAATTCCATCCATCTAGAATTCCTAGGATTGAGCTTATGTTTCCAATGATGGCTCTATTTGGTATAAAATACAAACTATGATGGCTTAAGGTCATGATACCAATGATATAAAGTTATAATGATGGCATAAAATTATTTTTCATAAGTGTTATAATTAGATTTAGAGCCATTGAGCTTTTCACTAAACAAGGCTATTGTATTTCATTCTTACAGTAAAAATGCACCAATGCCCACTGCACTTGAATCACACTCTTCTTGTGTTTCCTTATTTAAAACAAACTCGGCCTCCTTTAGGCATTCGGTGATGGGAGTTCTCAAATTACTAAATCTTCTTATGAAATTCTTATAAAATGAGGAAATCCCATGAAAGCATCTAACGTGAGTAATGGATGTAGGTGTATGCCACAGTTTTATGGCATCCACCTTTGACTCATCCATTGAGATTTATTCACAAGATACAACAAATCATAGGAAGGTGACTTGAGGCATGAAAAAGTTAAACTTCTTTAGCTTACCATATAATTTATGTTCTCTAAGGTCTACAAAGACAAGCTTTAAGGTTACATGTTCATTATTACTAGAATATAAAATAATATCATAAAAATATAATACAAAAAATTTGGAAGTAAAAGGCTTAATAACATTATCCATGAGCCTTATGAAGGTACTTTACGCATAGAACAACCCAAATGACTTGACCATCCACTCGTATGACCCTCCCTTGGTCTTGAAAGCGATCTTCCACTCATCTCCCTTCTTAATTCTAATTTGATAGTAGCCACTCCTTAAGTCAATCTTATAGAATATGCTATCCCCATAAAGATAATCTAACATGTCAAAAAGTCTAGGTATAGGATACCTATACATGATAGTATTGTTGTTGATGATCCTACCATCAATACAGTCGCATGAAGACATCCTTATTTGGTACTAATATAGCATACACATCACATTGGCTATGGGATTCTTGGATGAATCCTTTTTGTAACAAATCCTCCACTTGCCTTTGCAATTCCATATCTTCTTTAGGACTACACCTATATGCAGGCTTATTTGGGAGATTAACACCAAGAATAAGTGAAATGCCCCAAAAATTTCTAATTTTAAAAATTATAGTTAAATAAGGTTTTTTAGAAAAAAATTAATTAAATAAATTATTTTCATTAAAATGAAAGGTAATTAATTAGGACTATTCAAGAAGAAAATAATAAATATTTTTATTAGAAAATGTTGGTATATTAACTAATTAAGGATTTTATTTTGAAAATTAATTAAATAAATTATTTTATTTAAAATAAGAAGGAGAAAATAGTTCCAAATTAATATTAATTTTATAAATAATTTAATTGGAGAAAGTTTGGGTGATTTGATAATAAAAATGAAATTTATGGAAAATATTTCAAAAACCCTAAATTAGCTTAAAAATGGATTTAAATATTATTTTCTTCAAATATTATTATTTTTAAATATCCCAAATATCCCAATTAATTTAATTAACCTAACCCATCATCTTTCTTTTTTTTCCCTTTTCCTTTTTCCTTTTCCTCTTCCTTTTTCTTTCTTTCTTCTTCTTCTCTTTTTTCTTACCTTCTCCCCAAACTAGGCTTGCCTTCTTGAAACCCATTACTTTTCGTTCTTTTCTTTTTCTTCTTTGGTGGGCTGGGCTTCCCAGCGACCCGTTGCCCTCCTTCCTTTTTCATCTTCAATCGCCACCGCCACTCCTTCGAGCTCCCAAACTGTACTGCATACCTTCCTCTATCTTCCATTACTTTTCTCTTCCTCTTCCTTCCTCTCCTCCTCTCTTTCTCTTTTTCTTCCCCGCCGTCGTGCACTGCCACCGTCATTCTGTTCCTCTCCTTCTAGGCAACCATAATCACCCCAACTTCCACCTCTATTCCACCTCTCCTTTTTCCTGCATCCAACTTTTCCTTTTTCTTCTCTTTTTCCGACCACCGCTGTCATCGCCGTGCACCACCAGTCTAAGGTTGAACCCTAAACCCTCTCAACCCATTTTCACTATTTATACAAGCTTTATTTTATTTTATTTCATATATTCAAAATATATTACTATTATTATTATTATTATTATTATTATTATTATTAATGTTTTTATTGTTATTTATATTGAGGGCCGAAGCCCTATTATATTTTTAATTTGATTTTATTATCATTATTCTTATTGTTGCTATTTTCTTTATTAATTAATATTAATATGTTGTTATTATTATAATTATTATGTATTATTATTATTATTACTATTACTATTACTATTTCAAAATTATTATTATTATTTCATTATCATTATTACAGCTATTTTACTATTAGTGTTGCTATTATTACTATTATTGTTATGCGAGTATTATTATTATTATTTATTATTATTATTATTATTATTATTATTATTATTTTCATTGATAGTATTATTATTCTATATTGGGGTGAAATCCTATTGTGCATATTTTAAATTGTAGTGGTAGTATTATAAATATCATGTCTTATTATTATTAGAATTAATAATAATTTTATCATTAGCATTTATTATTCTTATTAGTGTTATTATTATTATTATTATTATTTAATATGTTTATTATTATTCTATGTAGGGTTGAAACCCTATTTCATTTTATCTTCAATTATTATCATTACTATTATTACTATTATTACCATTATCAATATTATTATTTTTGTAATATTATTATGGTTTTTATTATCATTATTATTATTATTACTAAATTTTTTTATTTATTTTACTAATGTTATTATTAGTATTATTTCGGTAAAGGGGTTGAAGCCCTTATTCCACTATGTTTTTAAATAATGCCCTTTTTATTACTATTATTACCATTATTATTATTCTTGTTAATATTAACATTAATATTATTTTTTGTATCTTTGTTATTATTATTTTGGTATCATTATTGTTATTATTATTAGGGTAAAGTCTTCAACTTTATATTATCGACTTTTATGATATTACTGTTAATTCTTATATTTTTAGCCAAATTTAGTAATTAGTTAATGGTTATTATGACTAATATGTTATTATTTTATTAAAAACCTAGTTTTAGAATAAATTAGGATTAATAGTATTTTTGATAGGAGGGAATCTAATTTTAGCTTTTCCCTCATATAGGTGAAACCAGTCAAAGCCCTAAGGAGGCGTAGGACCGTGCTGTAAGACCAATGCCGTTTTAGGTAAGGGTGTTACTAAGGCCTTATATGTGTTGATATGCATTATATTCCTTGTATGTTATTCATCCTATGTTTATCAATATGATAATCTCGTATGTGGTATGACGTGGAGTTGAAGTATGTTTTTGGTGTATTTACATGGCATGTGTACTATGTGCATGTGATATTGTGGTGCGTGATGTTATGTATTGTGACCCTATAAGACATACATGTGAGGATGTTAATATGGTCTGTGTGGGGGAAAGGATGAAAAAGGAGAATGGGGAAAGACATTGACCAAAGGATGTGAGTTGACCTAAGTATTTTAATGATCCATGAGTGAAAGAGTAAAAGGGAGAATTTATGGTTTCGTGAGGGAGAATCTAATTAATGGTATTACATGGGAGAATCTAATTTATAGTTTTATATGGGAGAATCTAATTTATGGTAATATATGGGAGAATCTAATCTATGGTTTTGTATGGGAGAATCTAATATATGGTTTTGTGTGGGAGAATTTAATTGTTATATGGGAGAATCTAATTTATGAAGTTGCATGGGAAAATCTAAACTAGGGTTTTGTATAAATGGACTTAGGGTTTTGCATGGCAGATTCTATGGTGTTGTATGGATTAAATCTAAGGTTTGGTGTGAATGAATCTAGGGTTCTGCATGGAGAAATCTAGGATCTTATATGGTGGAATCTAGGGTTTTGCGTGGATGGATCTAGGGTTTGCAAGGGTGAATCTAGGGTTTCACGTGGGGATTTAAGGTTGCATGGAATTTGTAAAGTCTACATAGGAGTGAAATTTATGTATGAAAAGTTGATTTAGGGTGTAAGGAAGGTAATGTAAGTGTTGTTTGGGTGTTTGAAAACTTTGGATGGAAAATAGTATGTACGACATTATAAGGATACGTAGGAGACTGAGTTAGGGTTTGGAGTAATTAACTATGGGTTGTTGTGATTAACTAGGATTTGGAGTGGCTAATTATGGTTTTTGGTAATTAACTTGGGTTTGGAGTGGTTAAATATGGGTTGTTGTGGCTAACTAGGATTTGGAGTGGTTATCTATGGTTGGTTGTGGATAACTAGGGTTTGGAATGGTTATCTAGGGTTTGGTGTGGTTAACTAGAGTTTGATATGGCTAACTAGGGTTTGGTGGTAACATGTGTGTACTTGGTGAATGAAGTATGATGATGAATAAGTGATCTATGGGTTATGAGAAATGGGGTGTTAAAATGTCTTGGGTCATGAGAAGTGGAGTAGGATGGGTCATGTAGACTTAAATTAGGGTTTTATGGAGAAAACCCTAAAGTGTGGTAACGTGTGTACTTGGAGGTGAATAAAAGTGGGCCATAACCCACATATATGGGAGATAGGTTCTAATGTGATTTAAAATAAGGAGGGAGGATGTAAGGTCAAGGAGTGTTTGAGTCTCATAATGTGGGATGAGACTTTTGGGGGATAAGTGTAAAGGGAGTGATTCATGCATGTCTAGGGTGAAAGCTTTTGAATAGGATACTTAAAACATTAATCATATAAAGTGGAAGAGTATTGAGCTGGGTCCCACTGATCCACCGGTTAGAAATAGTGGTTAGGATGCGTTGTCCTATGTGTCTCCGATTCACCGGCTATAATAGTGGTTAGGGTATGTTACCCTATGTGTGTTTGATCCATCGGCTATAATAGTGGTGGATTCTGAGCTCAATAAACCAAACACCTAAGTTACTAAGACACTTAAAAGACACTAAGTACTTACAACAGAACACCATGTGAACCGGGGCTAACCGATCCACCGATAAGAATTAGTGGTTAGGTTATGATACCCTATGTGTGACCGATCCACCGGATAATAGTAGCGGGCAGGAGCATTGTGCCCTACTTGTCTCTAATCCACTGGCTACAGTAGTGGTGGCTTCCGTACTTTCATGGATTGGATTAAGAACATGGTGTGAATTGACTTCCGATAAGAGATTAATTAAATAATTAATATGGACTATTTGAGCCTTTATGTGTGGGCTTGATCATTTATAAGCTGTATAATACTCCGCATGACTTTTTATATTATATGTGTGGGTTTGAATGTGTAAGTTGAATATTATCCTGCATGATTTTATGTTCTTGTGTGTTGGCTTTAGTGCTCGGTTACCTTACCCAGTATGTAGCGTACTGATCACTCTTTTCATGGGTGCCGCTCATTCCCATGAGTAGTTGACCCTTCTGACTTTGTGCAGGTGGGCGAGACATCCGGCGGGGCTGAGTGTTGAGCATGTTTTGACTTAAGGTTCGATAGTGTCATGACTATTTTCATTCTTCTCGTTATTTCATTTTCCTTATGTTATTTCTTTTTGTATCGGATTTATCCTTTTTGACTTATTACTTTGTATTGAATACTTGAGATGAATTCTTTAACCGTTGTATGATTATTTCTCTTTTTGGAAATGAATTATAATGCTTTTATTTGTGCTCTGATTTTTTGAATGCTATGCACTCTTGATTTAAGTATTAATTAAAGGTTAACAAAAATTTCTTTTAGCCTTAGCACTTGGTACTGGAACGGTCGAAGAGAACCAGTTTGGTACTAAGTGTGGCAGTAACATTCCCAGAATTCACAAGTTTCAAAATTTAAATTCTTCTGCTTTAAAAAAAAGTAGTGAATTTTGGGTTGTTGCAATAAGTTCAATTTGTTGATCTATGACCCTTGTGGTAGGCAACTCACTAGGTAATTAATTTGGGAAAATGCCTCCAAAATCACATAGCAAGGCCTTGATACTCGAATCTAGAGGGCTATATTTCTTGTTATTTGCAATCATTAACAACAAATACATGAATTTCCCCTTAATTATGGCTTTTGATACCCATTTCCCATCAATAAACATAAGCATTTTACATTCACTATCCTCCTTAACAAATGAGGATTGAGAACTAAGGGTTTTTTTTTAAATATAATATTTGTGTTATCAAATTTTAAGCTACAAGTGTTCTTCCTACCATCATCATTGACATGATCATCATATAGACAAGGCCTTCCTAATAAAAATGGCATTTATTCATGGACACTACATCATATACAATATTGTCTTGATAGGTTTTTGCAATGGAGAATGGTACAACTACTTGCTTACACACTTCAACCATGTTGAAAATTTTGAGCCATTGAAGCTTGTTTGGCCTAGCATGTGTAGAAATAGGGAAATTAAGCTTCTCTACAAAGTGTAAGAAGCTACATTTTCACAACTACCACCATCCACTACAAAGGAACATACTTTACCAAGAATAGTGCACTTGTTATGAAATATGATTTCCCTTTGGGATTCTTCCTCCACAAACTCCCTTACATAAAGCATCCTCCTTAGCATCAAAGTAAATCCTATAACCGGAGGTACTTCCTCCTCATTCGCTGATTAACCCTCTTGTTCTTCTACATTAGACTTGTCCCACTCCAAAATAGTCATCACTATTTTGTTTGGGCACTTGTTTTGGTAATGTCCAATCCATTAACACTTGAAACACCTAACTCCTTTCTTATACTTGATTCACCCAACTATTGCCTTCATTTACCCTTAACATCAAATGCCTTATATGTTGATGGTGGTCTCGATGCTTCTTTATGATAGTTGGGAGCTAGTTTTGGGGTGTTAAATAATGACCCTTTCTTCTTATTCCTATGACTTTAAACCTTGATGGCTAGGTGAAAATTCTCATTTAAGATGTAATATTTATACAACTCCACCTTCTTAGAAATATCATGTCTCAAATCCCCAATAATTTGAGACATGGTATGCTCTTCTACCTCTTCCAAACTGAGCCAATTAATAAGTATTTATAAATCCCTTATCTAATCTTTCACACTCATAGACCCTTGTATTAGAGAATACATTTTTTTTTGCAGAGGTCTTGAGTATGCAAGGATGGAAAAATTGTTCTCTTGACAACTTTCTCATTTTTGTCCAACTCTTCACTTTGTGATGCAGGAGCATCCAATGAACATAATGATTTTCATGTTCATACTAATCCTCAAGGTAAGGAAGATGATTTAGCTTTCTTAATATTGGAGCCTATCATGTTAAATATTCTTGATAATTCTTATATGCTTGACATTGAATAACATTCAAGTTATTCTTGTAGGTATGTCACATATTTGCAAGATGATGATGTTCATACACATTGATGTGTACAAGTATTCCAAAGCATGCAATACTATGACATACACGGGATGATAAATTACAACAAGAGATAAAGTGAAGATATCCATTATTTGTGTAAACTTGTTGTAAAACCTAACTCTAACTAAATTTTATGTAAGTTAGGATATTACTATAATTTCATGTATATATCTTAGTTAATTGTATAGCTTTGTAATATTATTCCTTAGTATCATTTAACCAATGATATTATGCTTTGTAGTAAGGTTAATATAGGATTAATTCAACCATGATTAATGGGATGGATTAAGTAGGAATACTCGGTTGGTTAAGCTAGCTCACCATTGAGTTTTCCTTCCCTTATATAAACCATCTTGTGCGCATGATTGTATGCATAATGAATGATAAATTTTTTATCAAACTTTGAGAAAAGTTAGCTAAAGTCTAATCCTCCCTTTTGGGTCCACATTGAGGAAAGAAAATATAAGATTAAACCTTCCTCAACCTATCTTCAATTCGGCATATTTGAAGGTCTTACAAATCTGTCGAACACCCTTCAACTTGTATTATCAAGTTCTTCACCTATAATCCATCAATTTACTTAGTTTCTTTTGCATTAGATCGTGGGTGAAAGCTTCTAATATAAAATTTGATTCAACCTTTCGTTACTTTGATAAAAACCACATCACTTTGGACTTCCCCTTCCTCCTTTAGTGAACCAAAATTTCCCACCATAGGGAAGCATGCCATTTTAGCTTCAATACCCCCCACCTTGAAGGCCTTATCATTGTTATATACCTTAGCCTCAATTATCTTATGAAACCTTAAACCCCATTCTAAGAAAGCTTTCGAGTCATGGAAGCCATCAAAATTGAGTATCTCTACTGTAATTCATGAAAGGAATTTATTTTATCATGTATCCTCCTTCATTAGACCCAAGAAAAGTCATTAAAAGATGTACTAAAATAACTTCCTTCTCTATCCTTTTTTGGTTCTTCAAATACTTCTTAACCTCGAGGTGTTTGGCATTCGAGCATTGTGGTTAGGTACAAGGGCCTCTAAAATGCCTAACACTCTCTTCATATCATCTTGTAATGTTATAATGGCATTATCCATCCTAAGTTTTTGTGCCTCTTAAAAGCTCAAGCCTCTTGGGAGTGGTTCATCTGCCATAATTTCTTGAAGTTGAAAAATTTGAAACCGAGAATGAGAATTTTATGTTTAAGGGTTCGAATGGTAAGTGGTAAAATTTGGGGTAGATGATAATGGCTCGGAAAGTAAAAAAGGGCAGGCTAGAAAAAAAATTGTGAGTGTTAAATTTTGGACAAAGGTGAAAGAGATGAGAAGAAAAATAAAGACCCAATTTACCAACCTTGAGCTTTGATACCAATTTGATGCATGTAACTAAACAATTGGGTCAAGCTAAGGAAATGGTGGTGGTTGTGGTCGGTAACCACCAAAAGTAAAATATAAGAGAGAAGAGGATAGGATGATGATTTGGTATTTAGGGACTCTTGAAGAATAAATACTCACAAACACCACTCTAAGCTTTAGGAACTAGAGATTTGGGAGATTTTTGCTTCACAACAACAATACTCTTCACTTAATTATTGTGGCATGTGTGTGCTGACAATATGCATATCTAGCCAAGGATAATCTTCCCCTTCATTACTCTTGGAACCATACTTAAAAGGAGTGTATGTATGCCCAAAATATAATTTTAACCCTTTACAATATCAAATAGTTACTTCCTACCAACTAGTTGTCTAATAGAAAAAACTAGTTTAGTTAATTTATAGCTAAACTTAATTAGATATTAGGGTCTTAGGGATGTGAATTTTTGAGACTTAAAAGGCCTATATGGCCTTCATAATGTTTCTATATATGATTTGGAGGCTTATAAAGTAATGGTGGCTTATGAAATTACACTTAGAGAAAGATTAGACACAAGCTTTAACCATGCTAAGCTAAATAAGGAAAGTTGCTAGATTATTTTGTGCTTAATGGATGATGATGGATGTGAGTGATTAATGGATTGATTAATCCTTAAATTAAAGTTAATTTAATTTCTTGAAAGCTACCATATTATCTTCTCAAGTTTTCCCTGTAGCTATTGGTTTCTAGCTCCCTTATTCCCTCTCGAGTTTTTAAAAAATGGCTGAAAGTGTGGGTGATTTTTGTGGCTGTTGTATTGTGTGCATGACATGGTGTTGGAGACAAATTTGATCCATATTAGAGACTATTATATTAGGGAAAATGGACAACTTTTATGGCTTTTATGGCTAGTCATTTAACTCACTAATTTTGTTCAAGTTAGAAGAGTCTTAAGTTCTTCTAACTTAGGAAAATTAATAAGATGATGAGTATGGTGATTTAGGGATGTTTCTCCATCACTAAAACTCACCCATACTCCTTATTCTTACCTTCCATCCATCTACCATTTCTAACCTCCCTCTTATGTGCTATAGCCCCAGAGCACCTCCTTCACTCTTCCTTTTCTTTTCATGCACTATAACCCATTTATCTCTCACCCTCTACCAATTATCTTGTAGTATGGTTATGCTTTTCCTCCTTGGATTTAATGTGTTTTTACACTTGCAAAACCAACCCCTAAATCCTCTTATTTTTTCTTTTGGTAATTCACCATTCTTTTCCCATCACATACTTGTGTTACGAGCCTTGTTTGCATTATAATCTACCCCTATGCCACTTTGTCAAGTAAAACTTCCACCATTCTTGCCAAGTTGAACACAAAACACCCTTCCTTGTGTCACCACCTCAAGAAACTACCACCACCACAAATTCAAGCACCAATACATCTAAACCCAACCAATGCTACACTATTACGCTCCCTCTCCTAGTTGCATGAACATCCCACTCAATCATCCCCTAGTTTCACCAAGCCCTTATGATATAAGTCTCCTCTAACATCCACCCTTCATGAAAATTTTCCATTCCTTTGTCTCCTCCCAACCCAACATCGAACTTCCTTACACCACTACCTCACACAAGTCTCCTTCACTGGCTACACATGTGCTCAGCTTTGGTCTAACTTGTAACACCCCAAAATTTATAGTTGATTTTTTTTTGTTTGTTGTGGAAAATCATGCATTAAAAATAAGGGGTGCTACCACTATTATCAGTACCAGATTAACCCCTGACCAATCTTATACTAACCACAAGGCTAAAGGTACAAAAATCATTAACAAGGATGATAAAGAAAAACATAATAGATCGATATTAATTAATAAAACCAGAGTACAAAAATGTTAAGGTTAATACATAACTGAAATAAGGTATAAAACAACGTCTTCTACAGGGAAATGAAAATGTAGAAATAAAAAATCTAGAGAACACCCTCTCGGACCCCACTCTAGGTACATCTAATCGTCACTCGGCCCTAACTAGGTCATCATATGCATCAAAGTCAGAAAGGGCATCATCTCCTACCTGCACACACTCAGGAGGGGCCACTACTAGTAGGAATAATCAGCACCCATAATAGAGGTGATCGGTACTCTACGTAATGAGTAAGGTAACCATATAGCTAAGGCAGGACATATCATATAAAAGGTAGATAATGTAAGTAGTAAGTTAATTAGGTTAATCACCATTATCAGAATTTAAGCCATTAATTCCGCCTTTACACATCTCTCAAATTGTATCTACATGAGTACGGGAATCACACTATTATGGCTGATGGATTAGAAATACTACTCCAAGGCAGAACAAACCTCACCACTATTTTACCGGTGGATTGGTTTGACCCCGACCCATGTGGTGTTCCACTATAAGTGATTAGTGACCTCCCCTTGAATTGTTATCATCCAAGGTTTGGTTTATTGAGCTTGGGATCCCCCACTATTATAAATGGTGGATCAAAAACTCTAGGGTAAAAATGCTCCTAACCACTATTCTTGCCGGTGGATCGGTCTAGGCCTGACTCAATAATTGTCTACTTGGTATTTTATTCATGTCTTATTCAATAAGTAACCCTTTCAACTAGACAAGCACACCTCCAATAGAATTTCCCAACTCTTTTTCACTCTTCCACCCTAGAATCCCTGAATAACTCTATCTTATAACATGGGACCTCTACACTCCCCAAGACTCCATAACCCCTTTTCACCTTCCACCATACTCACCCTAAAGTCCAAAACCCCCACACATGTGGGTCAAGACCCACTTTCCCATTTCTCCACCTAGGATCACCATCTTCCACTAGGGTTTCCTTCTTGAAACTATAATATGGCCTATGTGGCCCTATCCTCTCCTTATCCATCACAGCCCACACTCCCCTATGATTCCAACACCATCACTCCACTCAACCTACTCCTTTTATTTTACACCTTCCTCTCATGCACAACTTCACCCTAGATTTAACATTACTTTCACCCTCCATATGACATACTCCTCATCACAACCCAAGGTCTAACCAACCTCCTTAACTTCTCTCACAATACCCCTATACTTAGGGTTTTTCCTCAAAAACCTTAGTTAAGCTCCCATGCATAATTCCATTAACCTATATACTATCTCTTCCCTAAGAACTCCAATAACCCAAAATACTCTTTCCTTCCCATGGCCAACCCTCAAACTAACTTTTCCCATATAAGCTTTTCCCTATGAAAGAATCACACTTCCCATGCAAGATTTTTACCCTAAGCCTTCATCTTATTACTTTCTTCCTTTATTTTCTCATCCATAATCATAATACACTTAGGCTTTTCTCCACTTATCCTTACTCAATCCACTCCATCTATTTCTCTTAGTTCCCCACAACCACTCAAAACCACCTATTTCCTCTAAGCATGCATGTCATACCATTAAAACCATACATAAGAGCATGCCATACATAGCAAGTCATATTACCCATTTTAAACATAACATAAATCATACTCAACATAATTTAGCTCCTTGCAAGCCAAGCTGCACTACACACATATTTAGTTCACATCCACATATAAGTACATATCATATGCCATTACACCCATAGGCACATAATTCATAGAAAAACCCAAAGCCTTAACTATATCCTTACCTACTAGGAATCTAGTCTTGGAGCAATAATCCTATGCTTCCTCACAAGAAGAGTTTTGCTTACAACCTATAAAAATAACATACTAGCCATTTAATCATCTTCCTACTCCTTTTTCCTTTTTCTTTATTTCCCTAATTAAATATTAGTAGTAGTAGTAGTAGTAGTAGTAGTAGTAGTAGTAGTAGTAGTAGTCATGTTAATAATAAAAAATATGAAAATAAAATATACTAAGTAGGTAGAAGGGATATGGCTATAACCAAAAGGGATAGCAGGAAGGGAGCATCAGCAATGACGCTGTGGTGGCGACGACGACGACACACGTTGGCAGTAGTGGTGGTGATGCAAAAGAACTGTTTTGGAGTTGGAAAAGAGGAGAGGAGTTAAGGTTTCCTAGGTCAGAGGGGGTTGTGGTGGTGGTGGTGGCATGTCACAACGGAAACGTAGGTGGTGGCAGTGGCGGCGAACGAGAGGAAAGAAGATAAAAAAAGGAGGAAGAAGGGGAAAGAAAGGGGAAGTGGTAGTGTGGTAAGGTAGGGGAAGATTTTTTGGGGAGAAAGGGAGGCAGTGAGGGTGGTGGTTGCTATGGTGGCGGTGGCATAGGTAGGAAGAGAAGAGGAAGGGGAGTTAGGGTTAGGAGAGAGGTTTGTTGAGTGGAGGGTGATGTAGGGAAGAGAAAGGGAGGGTGTGGCAATGGTAGAGCAATGCAATGACAGAGGTAGCAGCAGCTGAAGTGGCTGTACGGGTAAGACTGGGGGTGTTTGATTGGTAGAAAAAAAGAGAAATGAGAGAGCATGGGGTATTTATAGGGGGAATTGGTTGACGGAAGTGGATAAAGAAGGGAAGAAGTTAAGGGGACTACCAGCAGATCGATAGGGGGATAGGGTAGGGGTTTTGTAGGGGGTAGGTGGGGGAGCTAGGGGTTACAAGAGGGAGGGGGCCATGCATGGCAGTTCCAGCTACATGCCCTACAGGTCCAGATGAGGAATAGGGGAAGTGTAATGCCCTAAATTAAGCGGAGTGTTATAAGGATTGATATGACTACTTATATCAACAGGATATACCATCCTTTTGGTGATTCCGTCCTAAAGAACTCTATAGTTAAGCGTGCTAGCCATGGAGTAGTTTTTAAGATGGGTAACCCTCTAGGAAAGTTTTGGAAGTGCGTGAGTGAGGAAAAAGTGTGCTGAAAGGTCTTGTGTTGGTCTGTAGGACCAACTGATCAATCTAAAAGCACTCCAAGTTAGCCCTCGCGTGGTCATATCGACTCGGGGTGTTACAAATGGTTTCAGAGCGAAACCACGATTGTGAGCTGAACTTGGATGAGCTAGTTAGGCACTTAGTGGGATGATTCTTAGGATAAACTATATTAAGATAGTTAGTGGTTGAGGTGCAACGAGGATGTTGCATTCTTTGAGTGGGGGTGAATGTAATACCCCAAATTGAGCGGAGTGTTATAAGGATTGATATGGCTATTTATATCAACATGGTATACCATCCTTTTGGTGGTTCCATCCTAAGAACTCTATAGTTAAGCGTACTAGCCGTGGAACAATTTTAGGATGGGTGACCCTATGGAAAAGTTTTAAAAATTTTCTAAAAATTTCTCTATAAGTGCGTGAGTGAGGACAAAGCACGCTGAAAGGTGTTATAATCGTCTGTAGGGCCAGCTGATCAATCTAAAAGCGCTCCAAGGTAGCCCCTACGTGGTCGTATTGACTTGGGGTGTTACAAGAAGGGAGAGAGGGGCAGAGTTGCGAAGTAGCCATGCCCAACAGCTCTGATAGGGGGGTTGAAGATAAGAGTAGAAAGGGAAGAAGGGAGAAAAGGAAGGGAGAAAAGGGGAAAAGAGGGGGAGTAGGGTACGTTCTTGGGCATGGCCACGTAGGGGAAAAAAGAAAAAAAAAAGAGTGGGCTGGCATGGCTTAATAGGCCGAGGGAGGTTAAAGGAAAAAAAGAGAAAAGGAAGAAAATGAGAAAGAAAAGGAAGAAAAAGGTGAAGAAAAAGGAAAAAGAAAAAAGAAAAGAAAAATGGGGTTGGTAGGGTGGTTTGGGATTTTTTTTAAATTTTAGGAATTATAAAAATTAGCAATAATAATAATTTTTTTTATTAATTTAGAAATTATTATTATGATTTAATTATAATTTATTTTGGTTTAGTAAATAATTATAGCCTCCACTAATTAGATCTCTACATCATTTTTCTTCTTTTATGGCCATAATTATTATTAATATAGTATTATTATTTTATTAGAATGAAATATATAATTAAACCTTATCTAATAATCTTTATTTTATTTTTAAATCCTAAAATAGGGTTTTGGGGTATTACACAACACCAATGCCATCCTTCACTTTTTCCTTGGCCCTTTTCATATTTTCAATCTCCACTAACATTAGCTTCTTTCTCCTCCATCTTTTCCTCACCTTTTCGCCTACTAATCTTATCTTTTCCTATTAGGCAACAAAGGTATAAAATGAGGTAATTATGATTACTTTTTGCTAATAAACTAACATAGCCTTGGTACATATATACATCAGTAGTTAGGGTTTTGATGCCATGTGATCTTCTTACGTAAAGTGCCATATTATGATGCCTTGCTTATAAATCATGTATTAGAATATTTTAGGCTCATAATTACATATCTTTGTGACTTTTATGAGAGCATGTGTTTTATATGATTTTGTGTAACATGCCATGTTAAGGCCATGTTAGGCTTTATTTATATTTCTTTAGCATGAAAATGTATTATTTGTTTTTAATCACCAGATGATTGAGTATATTAAATGTTTTTTAACTATTAGTATTATGATATATGATGAGGTTGGAAATGTTAAGTGATTTTGGTATGAGGTTGATTAGACCTTAAGACTTTATGGAGTTACAAGGTTATTATTATTATTATTATTAAGAATACTTATATTTTTTGGAATGGTAATAATGTGTGGGTGGTTGTGTGTAATTTTGGTGAGTTTTAGAAGATGTGTAATTTTTGTGGATTTTGGATGGTTTCGGCTATATGGGTGTTTTGGCTTTTTAGTGATCTTTAGTGGAATCTAAGTATACCATTATAAATTTTGGGCTTTTTACATGAATTTGATATATAATAAGATAGAGTTTGGTTAAGTAATGTTAATAAGAAATTTTGAGGTGTTTAGGTGACATAGGGGTAGTTTAATCATTTTGGGTTGATTTTGGAAAATTTGAGGTGGTATAAGTGTTATTAAATTAAACTATGATATGTGATTAGTTAGGCTAATATGGTTGAAATAATTATTAATATTATGTGAAAATGGACTAAGAAACTTAGTGGTATGAATATGATAGTTATTTTATGTATGAAACATTTGAGTTAAGTCTCAATTTTTAGATATGGTGTTTATAATGATTTATTGGGTTGATGTGTTAAATTTGATGAATTATGGATCCTTATAGATAGAGTTATAAGAGGGTGAATTAGGGTTTTGGTAAAGGCATTTTGGTAATTTTCTCTTATAAAAAGTCACTTTTGTACTTGTTGTATTTCCTTACACCTTATCATTACTTTATGTGATTATAGCATGTTGAATTTTTTCAACCATAACACATTTTTAAGTGTTTTAAATAATATCAAGCATTGGTTTAAATTTAGTGATAATTACCAAATTGTGTAGAATCTCCCGTCAAGTGTCTTAAACAACCATTGTCCAAAGTCCACTGGTTGTTCCTTCTCATCATAGCCTACAAAATATATTAGTTCTTTATTTTAGGAATCCAAACAAACTTGGTTCCCTTGAGGTTAGTCATATTATTTAATTTCTAATCTAGAATTGTTTACCAAGACTACTTTTTATAACGTAAGCAATATTCTTCCTAGGGTAACTGGATGTTTTATGACCATTGTTTCCGTAATGCATGCACACTATATGGTTAGGAAAATCAACACATTTATATCTCTTAAAATGCTTCATCCATATAATAACCCATAGATTTGATCTATAATATGTGAAAATTCAAGTGTTTAATAATGATTTGATGATGTTTGATCTTAATTTGAAAGTGTATTTTGGATTTAACTTGAAAAGGAAATGGAAACGTTTGGAAAGTAAGATAGAAAGTGAATTTTTAGGTGCACTAGCTAATAGGTTCTATGAACTGGTTGACTAGTGCATCATTTTTCAGCTTGGATTTTGGTTCAAGGGACCTGGTCGAGTGGTCTGAGTAACCGATTGAATGATCCTTAGAATAACTCATTGGTTAACCAAATGATTGACCGGTTTGTTGAGTCCATGCCATTTTTGAATATAATGTTTTTAGAAAAATTCATCTAGCAATATCAAATCTTGGTAATCAATTTGTGACTTGTTTTTTTGAACAATATTTAACCATTCTAATCATTTATTCTATATTTTTTTGTGTCAAATGGATTCAAAGGCCAGAGTTAATGAAAAGGGGGGGGGGAGAATGAACTCATCCCTTTGTCTTATTCTTCCTCTCTATTTTGTGTAGAACTGGATGTGTGATCCGCTCCAAATAATCATTACGTACTTAGGAGATTCGTTTCCCACAAAATTTTGTCTCTTTTCACTTCTTGTGTTCGACAATTTTCTGAGATGCTTTGATCTACATTATCTAGCATTCACCATTTAAGCCTTGAGAAGAAAGTCAGTCCTTTCTTGATAAATTTGCCTTGCATGGTTTGAATTTGAGTGGCATAATTAGGGTTATTATATCTTTCTCTTTTTTTTCCAATATATTTTTGGTGTATAAGTAACCCTAACATTCTTTCTCCTTCACTTCCTTTCATCCATCAAAACACCCAGTTTCTCCTATACTATGTTCCCTTTCTTTTCCTCGTATGCCTTCATTTTTAACTTGTTTTACCTCTTTTGATCCTTCCTCTAACTTTCTCTTGTTTTACTTTTAATCAAGATAAGGTTAGATTTGGAAAAAGGTTTAGGTTTTCTTGGAGTCTTCTTCGGAGGTGGTATTTTTCAATTTTCATTCCTTAGATTTGTATTGTTTTGATTTATGTGATTTTAAGAAACATTTCCTTAGTTTTAATATTGTATTTAAGGTTTATTTTTAATATTCTCTTTAAGGTGTTCGTGGATTAGGCTTTTTCAATTGAAGTTCCATACTTGGTATGGTTTTGCTAAGTAGTGCTGGTTAAGTCATTCTTGCCTTGAGTGTTGAATGAATTAACACGTGGTTTGTTTTAGATATGAGATTATAATTTCTCATATGCTTACATGATATTAGTAGTTTTGTTCTGAATTATGTCTTAAGTTGGTTATTTTGAGAAAATATGGAATGTGTTGATGATTTTCTAGAAATGCAACATAATTTAGTATTTAGGCATATTGAATCCTAGTTTATACAATGGTAATGATATTGGTATGATGAGGTTGGTAGTTTGGGTTTGAGTTGTATTTGAAAAATCCTTAAATATGATATATGTCTGCAAAATGATCGTTTGGTTCGATCAAATTAATTTACTAGTCTTTAGAACAGTCGAATTGATAACCTAACCAATCAACTAGTTTGTTAGAGGTGACATCGATTGGTTCTTTATTGAAATGATCAACTATTTTGTGTCAAAATGATCAAGTAGTCTTAGAATAGTTTACTAGTATGACAAACCAATCGATTGGTTTTGAAAGGAGACTCTAGGATTTGGTGTGCCAAACTAATCAACTGGTTTACCCAACCAATCAACCGATTTTGCCATAAAGTGTTATTTTGGTTCCTTTTAACTTCGGTATGATTTAACACTTGGTAATATACTATGAAATGATTCTTGGATGATGGAAATTCACTTCTTGGCATGAAATAATTAACTCAAAGAGTGGATAAAATTGGTGAAGTATTGATGATGTTATCATTAATTACCCTTAAAAGGTTATGATGGATAGATAGGAATGCTTATGTAATTGTGGTGGACTTAGCATGCTATATGGGCCCTGTTTGGTATATGGATTGGTTAATAAAACATTAATCTCTTAAAGTGAAAAATCATGGAGCACGATATCAGTTTAGATTATGCAATCATCAATTAGCTGCCAAGGGTTAGTCTGTCTTTAGATCTTTATGGTGCCTTTAGGTAGGATCCTAATTGATCACGGTGCTTTACCTACTCTAGACACTAATAATGTACTAGAGGATATCGATACTAAAGCGTATGGTCACCTAGGTGGCTTATTTGGCTTTAATTGGACTTTATGTCCATTGGTGGTTCTTTTGGCTTCTGGTTGACTTATGTCCATTAGTAATTCTCCTGGATTTAGCCAGACTTTATGTCTTCTGGCTATTAGTTTGACTCCTATGGGTATTGAGAGACCATGGAGAATAGTCCAGCCTATTGCTTAAAAGAGAAGATTAATATAAGTAAATGAGCCGATTACCTTATATCATCGTAATCTAAAATATCATAATTAGATAAATGGAATGAACCTTAGAGTTATCTGGTAGCTTATATTATTGGTTATTATTTTTTATGATCATATGTTGCTTCCTATTAGTCATGAAGATTGTAATAAGCATGATGAACTATGAATCCCCTATATGTGGTGTAAATCATGAGGCTTCATGAATCCCATGTTTATTGTTTATATGATACTATCTTCTTCCATGAGCATGATCAATTAACATGATGAGAATTTTATGTTAGTAGAGTATGTAAGTTGATGTGTTATTTCATGATCATGAGAATGTGTGCTTATATGACAAGTATGTATTTCCTTGACCATACATATATAATTAACTCCCTTGAGTAGGTATCTTGCCTTACTCAATACATAGTGTACCGATGTGCCCATTTGTTTCATCACCCACTCAATCCCACGAGTAGAGGACCTTATGTATGTATTTGTGGATAGCCAATTGTCGTCCTAGTACGTGTTTGGGCATAGGGCAATTGAATGTGGACTTCCGGTGGTTATTTTTTATTGGTCATTGAGAGACCGAACTTCTATGATTTTTCCCTACTTTTCATTTCTCCCTTTTATGTATTTCAATTTCTTTTAGACCTGATGTGATATTGTTTTATAAATCCTAACCCTTATTACCTCTATTTTATTTATTTTACGCACTATATTTCCTTGTGTTTTTCTTAGTTGGATACTTAGCCTTGTATCTAATATAGGATGGAAGGAGAATGTCTATCTTATATTCAGTGCAGTGGTAACACCCCATTTTCTTAGGAGTATTTTTTATTTTTGCTTGCGTAAAGTTTTAAAAACTAAAATTTCTAGTAGTGAAAATTGGGAGTGTTATATTCCAACTTACATCCATGTTTATGATATTATTCTTTGTATTGTTTCCAATACTATAACTAGGTCTACTACTAATGTTGTTTCCTTGAACAACATATCCAAGTCCTCTTTTGTTGGGGGGTTGTCAGTCTATCTATTTAGCATCCTTTGAATTTTCTCCCTAGTGAACTACTTTGAGTTCTATTTCTCAACAACATGTAATCTTTCAATTAGATTCTCCATCTTAGTTGTGAACTCCTTGTTTTTGCTTAGCTAGTTTCATGATTTCCTTTTTAAAACTATCCATATTTCTATATATTTCCTTTTGATTTAGACTCAACTCAGGGAGGTACTTGCCTTTCTTCCTGATGGTTTCCAATTCCTTTAGTTCTTCCATCAGATGTGCAAATTTTTGCTCACATTTATTATGAAGATCTATATGGGGATCTAGACCGTGAATAGTATTAAGCTCAAATATCCTTCATTTTCTTTTAATACCTTTTCCTCCAATTTAGTCTCTTGGAGGAAAGAGTCTAGAAAATTGTAGCACTTCGAGTTGATACAACCACGCGGGGATACCTTAGAGCGCTTTCAGATTGATTGGCTAGCCCTATAGATCAACACGAGTCCTTTCAGCGCGCTTTTTCCTCACTTACACACTTTTTGAGAAATTTTTAGAAAATTATTAAAACTTCCCAAGGGGGCCACCCATCCTAACAAGTGCTCCACGACCAATATGCTTAACTATAAAATTCTTAGGATGAAATCACCAAAATGATGGTATACTATGTTGATATAAGTAGCCTTATCAATCCTTATAACACTTCCATCAAATTAGAATATTACATTCACCTCCACTCAAAGAACGCAACATCCTCATTGCGCTTCAACCACTAACTATTTCAATATTTTTCCTTTTCTTGTTATGGAAAAAATTTAAAAAATCACGCTGCGACATATAAAATATCGTTTGCAACACCACGATACCTTGACACCGCGATTGCAACCGCAATCACAATTTTATTACTTGGGTACATCTTGGATGTTCGTTTGCCTTTTTGCTCCTAATGATTCCCGCCAATGATCTTTTTGTTGCATGCATCAGGTTGAGGACCTTTCTTGGTTTGCTTTTCTGCTTTAGTGGTATTTGCTTGGGTGGTGTGAAAAAATGCCTATAGATTAAATATCTGTTTTATCTAAATTATAATGATAATAATAAACACCTAGCATGTCTCCACCGTTCATTTCCAATGGATTTACGTGTCAGTGGAAACTTTAGGATGGCTTGCATACCAACCAGATTATATTATAGTATTAACTTGTACACACAAATCTTATTAGAATACCAGTGCAGTAAACTATAAACTGAAATGGTTAGTCTAAAAAAGTAAAACATTTAATTTGAACGATAGATGTGCGTGACAAGTGATTGATATACGTTGGACCAACGATATATGTACATTATAATCCAACTCTTCATGATGCAAAGAAACAAATACAAGTGCTATCATTGATTGATTTACTGACATGATCGTCATCGTATATAGATAGTACGAATTCTGAAGTTCGGGATAAGTAGTAGCTAGGTAGCTAGACATAAAATTTAATAAAAAATGTGGAGTATGATAAACTGGGGGGGGGGGGGTTGCAAATGCAATTAGCAGTGTTGAGTGTTGCAGGGGAGGGAGAAAAACAGAGAGAGAGAGAGAGAGAGAGGAGATAAATTATCTCCTGCTGGCATCAACATAAGCTCTAAGAGAAGGAGATTGAGTGAGTTGGTCTGGAGCCACTGTAGTTTGTGCAAGACTTGTTCCTGAACCTGCAACACCACTCTTCTGCTGCATCCTTCTCCTAGCCATATACCCTCTTATCCAAGGTGTAACATCCTCATTGATCTTAATCATGAAGAAGAAGATGATGCGATAGATAATAATCATCGAGAAGAGAACACTGAGATCCACCCATTTTGATCTGTGAACGTCGATCTGAAACACGTTCTCTAATATGTACTCACCTGGAATCTTAAACATATTCGGATTTTGGTTGTCGAACAAGAGCCCCTGTAAGTCATTTTGGTATTGACCCTGCATCGATCGATCCGCCAACATTAAATTCATGCAAACACGTTGTAATAAAACCGGGACAGCGTACGTAATCGAGAAGAGCAATGCTATGCTTACAACCATTATTTTACAACTTTTCTAGAGCCTTCTCACAAAGTATGTCTTATACCTAAGGATCTTACGTGTAGGACCTACGTCTGGTGAGAGTTAAATAATTTGACTGTAAACATAGAATTTTTGAATCGAGAAACTATGTCTGCCTATCATATATGCATCATGGAGTCAGAGCCAGTAGACATCAATTAATTGAGGGTAATTGTACAGTGTACACTACATAAGTAGGCTGTTGGCAGGCGTATATACATAATAGGTACCTGGAGGGCCCAAAAGTGGAAACTGATGTAGGACATAGGGTAACGCCAAACAGGCTTTGGGATGTCTTTAGGGAGCCTGAAGTAGCCAGATACCAACATGAATATTCCCTGTGCGCAGCAGCAGACATGCATCCCACATAACATTAGCAAATTGAGGGTCGATGAAATACAATCAACACACATGTATATATACACGGAGGTCGGAGCTGACTAAATTGAGTTACGAAGTAGTTACTACGTACCTGAATCCCTGCCCCAGTGATGATGCCCATGAGGAAATTCGGAACAATGCTAGCTATTGCCATCATCAGGCTCTCCACCACAGTCACGCTAGCATAGAGACAGAGTACGAAGAACAAGTAGTGCTCAAACCCCGGGTGCAGTCGGACCATGTAGTAGCAAATTGTCCCGGAAAGGAATGTGATCAATATCAGGAATGGCATGGCAGATATGGTGTTGCTTATCACAAACGCACACACGCCGTAGTGCCCGTTCAGCCGTTCCCTTTGGAACACCTTCATGTCTTCGACAAATGATGGGAATCCTCCGATAGACATGAATGTCACAAAGCCAAAGACAAAAGATGCACACGAGCCCCTTGCCTGAAGTAGGTAGAGGCCAATATGGATGGTAGACGTGTGCAGTGTCGTAGATACATAGAGGTAGGTTGGTTAGAAAACGGATAAGATTGATGAGAAGATTACTGTATACATATATATATATATATATATATATATGTGTATACTCTGCTAAAGTAATATTAATCACGTGATCGAAGAAAGAACCAACCAGTATGGAGTTGTAACTGGTTCCAACATTGAGATAGATCGTTCCGATGCATATAGTGACGACAACATAAATGAGCAGCCTAAGCCAGTAATAGCCAAAGTCCCTCGACATATTAACAAAGGAGCGCTTTGTCAAAGTGAAAGTCTGCGTCAAGAAGGTAGCCTGGCTTCCTCCTGAATCCAGCACCGTTCCTTTCTACATATTATATATAGGTATCAGATAGTTATGATTAATCAATATTAAATACATACATACATAGACATACATATATAGAGAGGGAGAAAGAGAGAGAAAGAAAGATAGATAGATAGATAGATAGATAGATAGATGACTACCACTCTAGAGATCTCATCTACTCGTTGCCTGGCAGCATAAGCATGCTGAGATGTAGAGTAGAAGCTAACGAGTTTGCGAATAGCTTCGGCAGTAGTGGTTTTTTCCAGTGGATCATCATTTGACTCAAACTGATACATTGGTAATATAAGATACGTCGTGTCATCAAAGACGCATTAATTAAAACTGTTTCCAGAAAGCTATAATTGAAATGGTTCGACACACACACAATATATACTTACGTATAAAGTATTCTGTTAAAGGCGAGTTAGATTAGTTAATGGTTATATAGTTACCCGTAGTTTCATGGACCCCTTAAGAGTAGCTTTGACTTTGTCGAAATCCGAGTTAATACACCTCAGAAAATGATCGGATGGATTCCTCAGAGCAGGACAGGGAAAGCCAGCTTGTGCAAAGAACTGTATATTATTATTATTATTATTATTACTACTACTATTTGATTGAAGGCTCCGGAGAATTATTAGCCAAAAAACATATAGAGAACCAAATATTATAAGTACTGATCGATTGATGCATACATATAGACAGACAGGCTGGCTAGGTAATTTAGGTACCGCGTACCTCATAGGCTTCAGAGGCCTGGCCAAAATAGACAGCCTTGCCGCTTGAAAGCAAATATAAACGATCAAAGAGCTCAAAGACTTCACTACTCGGTTGATGAATAGAAGCAATAACCGTTCTTCCACCCCTAGACAACCCACGCAGCGTCTGCGTGACGAAGAATGCAGAGGCACTATCCAGCCCACTAGTGGGTTCGTCTAGAAACAGTAGCCTTGGCCTCATCAGTATCTCAATAGCGATGCTGACTCTCCTTTTTTCTCCTCCGCTTATACCCCTTAGATGCCAGTTCCCGATCACCGTATCGGCACAGTCCTGAAGGCCCATCTCAATGATAGTGCTCTCTATTAACGCTCGTTTCTCGGGCCACGGCATTCTATCAGGTAGGCGTAACCTGGCTGAGTACGAGATTGTTTCTCGAACCGTTAGTGTGCCTATTAAGTTATCATCTTGAGTCACATATGCCTGATCAAAACACACACGTACGTACATAATAAAATGTATAGCAATTAGGTCGCCTGCAGAAGTATAGGCTACTCGATCTTAATATATGTAAGTAATTAATCTTGAATGTACTACCGATTTAACTTTACAAGAATCAATATCTATAGGCTTGAACTCGATCCGAATTATACCGATTTATTTTATCTCTAGGAGATTGAATCGCTAGCGAATTTATTTGAAATCAAAAATAAATAAAATATGGATGATGGGGGAGTGCGGATAATAAGTAGATATGTTTCATATATCATAGCGATTTGAATCTAGGACCCCTCCCTCCCTCTACTCTTAAGTATGCGTTCAAATTTTCATCTTTATCTACTAGACAAGATCTTATCCATAATTAGCATATACGTTACCATCTCCTTCGTAAAAGAATATATTACCATCTCCTCAGTAAACATAACATGGCCTCTCCTCAGTAAACATAATACACACACACACACATATATTTTTATCGCAGAGCTTAGATATAAACATAGAGGCCATGTTAATATATATCTACAAAACCTCATCTTTACTACTTTGCGGAGTAGAAATGTACGGATCGGCCAGTTAGATCAAAGGACTCGCGTACTTACCGCGGTACCAAAGTTGAGCTTCGTTTTGCGGCCATTGAGAAGAATAGAACCGGAAAGGAAAGCATTAGCAGCCAGACGACTGGAAAGAGCATCGAGTAAAGTAGATTTACCGGAACCGGAAGGACCCATAAGAGCAGTAAAAGTACCGGGTTCAGCGTACCCACTTAGTCCCTCTAATACCTTCTGCGTTTCCCCGTTACTTAATGTTACCATCACCGTTAGATCCTTCCATGTTAGCCTTGCCGATACATCTCCCACTACATCTATGTTACTCGCTCTATCCCTCCACAACGATTCACTTAACGGGCTCAGGCGTCCGGCCGTCGCAGCTGCTGCAGCCCCCATCATAATTTCCGGACCTCTGGTCGCCAACTTTCCGTTGCCGATCTGGTGGTCCCGGTCGTCCCTACTATGATGATCGTATGGATCACTTGTATGCTGCCTGCTATTTCTTTCTATCTCCATAATTCGAGTAAAGATGATAGGGGTTCTGGTGGTTTTTATTTGACGGAAAAGGTGGATTTATATATATATAGTGGAAGAGTTAAATTAGCGTGAGAAGGAAATGGAGAACTGAATTCTAGCTGGAAGCTAAGGAATGAGTTTTGTGTGAGAGGAGACCGAGAGCAGGATTTTCGTGCGCTATTGACCGATGGTCATGATATGATTATGCCGACCAAGGAAAACGAATAGCAGCGGCAAGCTTATTCTCATGTTGGAGCAACAAAAATGGCTCGCCTGCTCGTACTACTACTGGTAGTGGTAACTAACAATCTTAATAAGAGTTGGGAATATCCGCTCTGTCCCGCAACTAGTACTAGTAGTAGTAAGACGTATCCACACCTAGCTAGCTGCTTGTCGCTCTCTGCTTAATTACAAGTAATGTTGCAGAAAAACTCTCTCTCGAGGAGCCTTGTCCTGTGGCATGAGATTAAGCGCTTTTCTTTGACCGCTCATAATTACTACCAACAAATGATATAATTCTCCCAACCGAAACTATATACCGCTTCCCATAACTACGTACCGAGCTGGGACAATAACCTCCGACTTCGAGCTGATTATCAAAAAGAAGTTATATAAGATAATTTTTTATTCGAAATTTTTTTTAATCTAATTTCTTTTTGAAATAAATAATTTTTCTTAACAAGTACTGTAACTTTAAATAAATTCTAATTTGTATGTGTTTGGAAAATGTTTTAGTTGTAGATCACATATTTTTAACCGTATATATATATATATATATATATATTTAAATTTACAATAATATATTACAACAGCAAACAACCAACTAATAATTTCGAACAAGTACTTAATGCCAGACAATTTGGACCATGCTACTTGTAGTAGCAGCATGCTTGTTTCCTGCTGCTATAATTTTTATATATATATATATTTTTTTTCAAAATTTTAAATAAAGAAAAATATTGTTTTTTGATTTTCTTTCTTCCCAAAAATAAAATGAAGAAACGTGCAAAGAAAAAAAAAGTAAAAGGAAATAGCTCCTTATCTACAATAATAAGTTTATTTGTACTTTTATACCAATTTTCTAACCATATTTTTTAAGACTAGTAAAAAAGTGTTTAATAAAATCAAATTAAAGCGATTAATTTCCAATTAGTAAAAAATAAAAAATGAAAATTGTGCTACAGGCGGCCAGCAGCTATTAGTTGTCAACTAGTTTGTCACTCAGCGTCTTCACTCATTTAATTTCGGACGGGTAGGCGTTGGTGCCTCGCATTTAATTCTCCACTAGTCCTCGTCTTACCTCCGCACCCACCTCATATCCCTCTTTTTTAATGAACTACCACGTCTTCCTTTAATTCAGACCGGCAGCGCCCTTCCCCGCCTTCTCCCCTTCCTTTTACTGCTACGCCAGTAATTTCCTATGCTTACCGGAAGAGTAATGCTATTGACCTAAATATAAAAATAAAAATAAAAATTATATGTATCTTAATATTATATATATTAATGTATTAATTTTATTTTTATTGATAATTAACTAATACCAACTATAAATAATATCAAATCAAATATTTTTTTTTTTGCAATTAGCATTATCATCATCATCATTATTGTTATTATAATAATATTATTATTTTTCAACAATTTCTTTACCATAATTTTCTTTCCATAATTGCCGATGCTTTTCTAGTTTTATTTGTTGTCTGTCTGTGTCCCTCTGGAGTCTGGTCCCAGTATTTTGTGGCTGAGTTCGGTGGACTGCATGGCACACCGTGTCCTTGATTTGATGATTTCTTTTCCAAGTGAGACGGTTTGGTTTCCAAGTACTTCCTATTTGGCTGACCGGGTCCCCTGTCGGATCGGTTGGTTTTTATTATTCAAATAAACAATGTGTGCGTGTTTGAGCGAATTGAAAATTTGCAATTATCGTGTTATTTTATCTTACCTACTAATTATGTACAATTCTTATCCTCATAAATAAAGCACATGCACATAAAAAATACTCATCTTACAAAAGCACTCATATTTTTCAATAAAATATACTTCTTTTAAATTATAAATACACATTTTATAAAATATAAATACAAATTTTTATAGTATAATATAAATACATAGATTATAAAACATATATAAATACACATTATAGATTATATATAAATACAAATATTAAATAATATATATACATACACATAGAGGCGGAACCAAATCTTTAGATCCATCATGTCACTACTTAGCATTGATTTGTTCGATAAATCATATATTAAATAAAATAAATTTCATTGACATTTTTAAACGCTTTAAAATTTTATTTTAAATTACAATGCAAATAAAATTTAATCATAAACCTTTTTTTAAAATTTACCAAAATAATTTTAATCCTTTGAAGAAACTAAAGAATATAATCTTAAAATTTTTAAAACAGCTAAATTATTAAATGAATAGTCCAAACTAATAATAGAAATGCATAAAAAAAAGAAAAAAAGAAAACTACTAAATTAAAGAAAAAGGTACCATTAACCAAGATATTATCCTCGAAAACTAAACACCTAGTACACTAGACGCATATTCAATATTGGTGTGACGGTAACATCTTAGGATGAAAAATGAGGTGCATCACTAATGAATATAAACACTTCATGAGTTTTAAAGTGTACACCACCGCTTAGCTATTGCTTTTAGATATCATTTTGGTGCATTTTATGTTATTATAATATGCTTCAATGGTGTTCTGGACACCATTGAAAAACCCCGGCTTCGCTGCTATACACACATATATATCTTATAAAATATAAATATGCATATAAATAAAAATACACATATTTTAGAATAAAACTGCACATATTTTATAACAAGAATAAACGTAATAAATATGTGAATTCTCTTAAAATAATTATAAGTATTTATATAAAGTAAATTATAAATAATTTTATGTAATATGTTTTCTCCTTATTAGATATGCATTATCATAAACTATATAACACACACAATACACGTATATGACAAAATAGATTTATTTTCACCTAGCAAGATGCATATGGTTATTGGTGGTTGTTATCGTTAGTTACTTTATCTTATTTAGAAAGTAATTAAATTTACTAAAATTGTATATTAAAAAAAAACTATGATTCAAAAATAATTATTTGAACCCAAAATGATCAACTAAATATATAGTATGTTAATTACTTCATCATGGTACATCACTATAATAACACATGCAATTTAGCCATGACTAAGAAACTCTTGGCCACGATTTTTTAATACTACCTATGTTTCATAATATAAAAAATATTAAGGTTTTTTTTTACGTATATTAAGAAGTGTTAAAATTTAAGAAAAAAACATCTAGATTTCCTAATATACCCTTAAACTTTTGCTCTTTCATCTATGCGTTGCTAACATTATAAGGGTAGCACTAGTAATTCTTTATATCCCATATTAAGAAGCAAGAGTAGTCATCAATGTGGTCCTATATTTCATGAGATCTTCAAATGTCTCCCAACTCCTTTAATTCTTTCTCATTCTTTGCCACACACTTATTTCTTATCAATCATAAGTACTAAAAAATCTTATCTACCTTCTTTGTAAAATTAAATTTCTCTTTCCTAAAATTAGCTTATTACAATTTTTTTTTCAACAAGTAAGAATATGTTATTACTTACGAAAAGAGCAATTACAATCCTACTAGTCAAACCAACCATAAGGCATACTTTAGCTAAACCATGCTAAATAGCTTATGACTATTAAACTAAATTATGGGCATGTTTTTCTCACTTTATTTTAAAATCAAATCATATATTATCATATAAATATAATGTTGATGATAATTAAAATAATATAAAATCATGATAATAATTATCATCATAATAATGATAAACACTAGCAATAATAATAATGAAAAAGTATTAAGTATGGCAATAATGTTATGAATCAAATCATAAAGCACATTCATGCATTAATAGGCATTCATCTATCTTGGGTAACCTATTAACGATTATTAATGTATTACTCTTAGTTTAGATACATTGGAAATTTATAGTTTAATGTTAAGATTAATGATCTATGAATGCGGTTGATGGCGTGGATCTATGAATGTGAAAATTACATAGAAGATTATTAATAAAAATACATGAACTAGTATAAATGAAGATGGTTCATGAATGGAGATTTATGAATAGTTATTAGATTATGTTTGTGAAGAGTAGTGCTTTTAGAGGCTATAAGGCTCTTTATCCTATGTGGACATCTCACTTAAGAAAACACTATCACATCACAAGATGGTTGAGTGAAGGAAACAACTATAAAGATCTTTAGGTATAGGAGGAGGGTGGGTTGAGAGTGTTACAAGAGTATGCATATCTCTTCGGGTGTAGGAGGGTCAGACAATCTTCAAGTTTGAAAGAGGGTGTATAAAGAGTATCTGTTTTTAGATAAAGGGATTAGATTGAATATAAACTTCATTGGTTATCCTATAATATTCTCTCACAGGGAAGGTGTTTTTCCAAGGAGGTAGGTAATTTAACCAAACCTTGTCAAATATTATTTCCTACTTAAGCCATCAATTTTCTATTTATCATCAAATTTCTTTTTCTTTCTTGATGAGGGGGATGTTCAACTCATAATATTAGCATCGAAGTAAGGTAATCGATCATGGTGTTTTCGACATGGCAAGTTCAACATTCCAAAATTATCTGTGGAGAAATTTGTTGGAAAATGAAATTTCACTCTTTAGAAAAGAGAAGTGAAGTTCATCCTAGTTTGATAGGGCATAAAAAATCCGTTAAAGCAAAATAAGGTTAAGCTAACAATATATTACCCCACTTTTTTAGGCATTTAAAGTATATATCAATTATGTGTTGAATTATGATGTAAATATCTATTTAAATTTTGGTTTTGGTTGGAGTTGGAATGGATTTAAATAAAATGGACAAGTATATGCTTTTAAGGGTATTAGTCAATTGGTTTTACTCCTAAACCAATCAATCGATTCATTGTTTCAAGACATTTTAAGATTGGAAGAACTAGTTAATTGGTTTGTCTAAGACTAGTTAGTTTTGATATCAATTTAATTTGATCTTTTCCAATGGTTATAAAACTTCGTAATTGAGCTATTTTAGGTTTTTAAATCATTTTTAAAAGTTTATTAACTCTTCATGCATATGATTTAAGACTCAATGTAACACCCCCAAAATTCACTACTGAAAAGTTTCGTTTAATTAAAAGGAAATTAGCGGAAGAGAAATAACAAAACCGTGAATTTTGGGGATATTATCGCCACACTTAGTACCAGACCGGTTCACTCGTACCATTCTAGTACCAAGTGTTAAGGCTAAAAGAGTAAAATACACTTTTATGAGAAACTTAAGCATTTATAAATCAGAGTAGCGTAGTAAACAATTTACGAGAGTAAAATCCAACAACAGTGGTTACAAAATAATAAATACATTGAATTTAAAAGAGACAAATAAAAACCCTAGAATTTACCCGATAGTACCTTACGTTCTTTTCCGAGAGCCCACTTGAATAACACCTGAAACAAACTGCAAGGGGTACTGCCCATTGAATAGGCAGGGGCCCCACGAAGGGAACCCTTCAGTACTACGGTACTGAATAACCCTTTAAATCACACTTAACAACAGGTCCGTAATGTAACACACGATACTACATATACACATAATGAAAGGTAAATACTGACTTTCCACGTTTATACAACCACATACTTAACAAAGCAACATAATATTAATAGGTCATAGAGAAAAATCGATACTTTTCGGGCCTTAAGGCCATTAGTCTATCATTAATCAATCATCTCAATGATTAGTATTTTTTCCATAATTTATTCACAACCAAATCAAATTTATTGTGCTCAGGACCCCCACTATTCTAGTTGGTGGATCGGAATACAAATATACATCATCCAGGGTAAAATATCCTGGGCCACTATTATATCCGGTGGATCAGTTGAAATGCCCCGAAAAATTCTAATCTTAAATATTATATTTAAATGAGGTTTTATTGTAAAAAATTAATTAGATAAATTATTTAATTAAAATAAAAGGAAATTAATTAGGATAAATCAAGAATAAATTTATAACTATTTTTAATTAGGAGGAATTTGAATATTTTGACTAATTAAAGATTTTAATTTGGGAATTTATATAAATAAATTATTTTATTTAAAATAAGGATGAGAAAATATTTTTAATTTAATAATTATTTCATAAATAATTTAATTGGAGGAATTTAGGGTGTTTTACTAATTAAAATAGAATTTACGGAACATCTTTTAAAAATCCTAATTTAGTCTAAAAAGGAAATTTAATATTTTTATTAAATAAATATTTTATGTTAAATACCCAAAATATTCTAATTAATTTATTTAAACCTAAAACCTTAAATTTTTCATTTTTTCCTTTTTCCTTTTTCCTTTTCCTTTTCCTTTTCTTTTCTTCTTTTTCTTTTTCTTTCTTTCTTTTTCTTCTTTATTCCACGGTTGGGCCTGGACGCGGCCCAACCCACCGTCTTCTTTCCCTTCCCGCGGCCCAGCGCCGCTGGCGTCTCTTGTGTATGCCCAAACGCAGCGTTTTCTCTTCTTTAATAATGAAACAACGCGCGTCGTTTAATGAAGGTAGAAACCAACGCCAGCCGGTCCGGTTCTCCCTTTTCTTTTCTTTTTCCCCGGCCGACCGGACCGCCTCCCTTCCTTCTTCCTTCTTCCTCCCCTCTCCTCCGTCGACGATGGTGCAGTCCCGGCATTGTCAATGGCATCTCCGGCTACGGTGATTAATACCGGCTGTTTCTTGCCTCATTGTCTTCCTCTTAATTCCAAGAATAAATTGGCATAATTATTCGACGTTATATCTCGCCCGTTTCCTCTCCCCAGCCCCGCGAACCTTCGACCGAAACCAAGGAATCGTCGGCCGTTTTCTGCCACCGGCCACCCAAATTCTTGCATTTAACACTTCCATGTCGACCTCCAGCTCCTCATTATCCATTCCAACATCTATAAAAAGCCTAGTTGTAGGAGTTTTGGAGATTTTCTTTCCCGAAAACCCTCGGTGAGAGCTGTCCACCACCGCAATTTTAGACGCGTTTTTCTCCACCGATAGCCAACTTCAGCGCCACTAAATCATTTCATTTTCTTCCCTAAAATTTTCTCTAGCTAACTAAACCATTTTCACCTCTCGATTCTTCTTACACGGGCCTCCATAGCCGTGCCAAGTTGGCTGCTCGTTCTCGCCGGAATTTTGACCCCGAAGCCTTAAACCGCCTTCCGCCGCCGTGCGCCGCCACCTTTGGTTGCACCACCACCATCATTTTGTCCCTCTCCTCCTGGGAAACAATAAACACCTCTTATACCACCTCAATTCTCCCTAGCTTTTTCCAAACATCCATCTTTCTCTTTGTTCTTCTATTTTTCCGGCCACCGCCGCCGCCGCCGTGAACCACCGCCGGTGCCGCCTATCCCCACCAGCTTAAGGTTGAACCCTAGACCCTCTCAACCATTTTCCATTTTATTATAAGCCTTGATTTAATTTATTTCAATTATTTGCATATAAATACCATTATTATTATTCTTGATATTTATATTATTAATATGTTTTATTATTATTTGATGTAAAATTTATGCTGAATTGTACTTGCAGGGTGGAGAGTGGTGATAAAATAATTTTATTGTTAGTTTCAAATTTTAAGTTATTAATTGAATTATTATAGGATTATCATCATCATCATCATCATCATCATCATCATCATCATCATCATCATCATCATCATCATCATTATTATTATTATTATTATTATTATTATTATTATTATTATTATTATTATTAGAATAATTATTATTAACGTTTTATTATTTATTCTGGAAAATCTTAGGCCCTAATTTTGTATTAACTTTTGCACTTATTATTTGAGTATTATTATTTCTATTGTTCTTATAACCATTAATAATAATATTATCCTTATCTTTATTATTTCCATATTATTATATATGTTATTAATTTTATTATTAATATTAAATAAATGGTAAGTCTTTAGTTATTTTAAAACTTATATGTTATTGTTATTGTTATTATTATTATTATTATTGTTATTATTATTTATATTCTCATTGATATTAGTTTTATTATCCTTGATATTATTATATTAGTATCATTATTATCATTAGGATAAAATCTTTAACCCTATATTATCAAGGTTTATAATATCTCTATTATTTTTATGTCTTTAGCAAAGTTAGAATTTTGTTAAGGTTATTATTTGGTCAAAGCCCTAAGGAGGCATAGGAGCGTGCTCCAAGACCGGTGTCGTTTTAGGTAAGGGGTGCTAAGGCCTTTTATGTGCTTATGGGCATTATGTGCTTCGCATGCTATGTATCCTATGTATTATTATAATCATTCTGTATGTGATATAATGTGGATGATATAACGTGGAGTTGAAGAATGTTTTGCATGGCATGTGTATTATTTATGTATGATGATATGTGTTGTGATACTGTAAGACATGCATGTGAGAATGTCGATGTGGTTGTGTGGGGAAAAAGGATGAAAAATAAGGATGGGGAAAGAAGTTGATCAAGAGGTATGAGTTGACCTAAGTATTTTAATGATTTATGAGAGGAAGAATAAAATGGGAAATGTAGGGTTTTGTGGGAGACAATATAATTTATGACGTTATATGGGAGAATTGAATTTATGGTTTGTTAGGGAGAATATAATTTAAGACGTTATTTGGGAGAATGTAATTATATGGGAGAACCTAATTTATGATTTGATTGGGAGAATATAATTTATGATTTTTTTGGGAGAATCCAATTTATGGTTTTGCTTGGGAGATTCTAATTTATGATTTTATGGGAAGAATCTAACTTATGGTCTTGTATAGGAGAATCTAATTTGTGGTTATGAAAGGGGAGAATCTAATCAATTTTATTATGTGGAAAAATATTTGGGTTTTATATGATTTGAATCTTTGTGTTGGTATGGATTGAATTTAGGGTTTTGTGTGAATGAATCTTTGGGTTGTATATGGTTTGAACTTAGGGTTTGGTAAGGATGGATGCTTAGTTTGGTATGGATGAATCTTTGGGTTTTATATGGTTTGAATCTAGGGTTTGGTATGGATGAATCTTTGGGATTGAATTTAGGGTTTTGTATGATGAGATTTTGGGTTTTGCATAATGGTTAATGGTTGTATGGTGGTATTAGGGTTTGCATGGAAGTTAATAATTGCATGGGATGTGTAAAGTTTGTATGAGAGTGAAGTTTATGTATGGAACGCTGATTTGGGATTTGAGGAAAGTAATGTAAGTGTTGTTTGGGTGATTGAACATTTGAAGGGAAAATAGTGCGTGGAGCATTATATGGGTATGTAGGAAAACGAGCTAGGGTTCGTGTGGATAATTAGGGTTTGGTGCAACTGCTTAGGGTTTTTGTCGTATCAAGTATATTTGGTGATTAAAGTGTAATTGTGATTTGTGATGTGTGTTGATTCATGCATGTCCAAGGCAAGATTTGAGTAATATATTTAAGACACTAATCTTTTTAAAGTGGAAGATTATTGAGCCGAGTCCAAACCGATCCACCAGTCAGGAATAGTGGTTAGGACGCGTAGTCCTATGTGCGACCAATCCACCGGTTATAATAGTGGTTAGGACATGAGGTCCTATATGTGACCGACCCACCGGTAATAATAGTGGGGTGACTCGAGCTCAATAAACACAAACCAGTATCATTAAAGCTCTTAAACGATACTAATTACTTACAATGGAACACCATGCGAGGAGGAACCAAACCGATCCACCGGTTAGGAATAGTGGTTAGGGTTGCTACCCTATATGTGACTGATCCACGGTAATAATAGTGGTTAGGGCATGATGCTCTATTGTGACCGATCCACCGATAATAATAGTGGTTAGGGCATGATGCTCTATTGCGACCGGCCCACCGGTTATAATAGTGGGGTGTTTCTCTGCTCGCATGGATTGATAAAAGGCATGGTGTGAATTGGATTCTGATAAGAGATTAATTAAATCATGAATCTGGACTATGATTGGGCCTTTGTACTTTTACCTGAATTGTTCATATACCTTTATATTGTTATGTTGGATTATGCCTTGTTATTAATCTGCATGGATTATGCGCTTGTGTGTTGGCCTTAGTGCTCGATTACCTTACTCAGTACGTAGCGTATTGATCACCCCTTTTATGGGTGCTGCTCATTCCCATGAGTAGTATGCCCTTCTGATTTGTGCAGGTGGGTGAGATATCCGGTGGGACTATGTGTTGAGTTGTGTTTGGCTCAAGTTCGAGAGTGTCGTGGCCGTATTTCAGCCTTTATGTAATTTTATTTCCTACTATTATTTCTTTGTCTTGGAGTATTTATCCTCTTTGATTTCGCACTCTGATTTCTATTTTATTACGTTTATAAACGTTTATGCGTACTCTGATTTTAAGGTATGATCTTTCGAGTTCTTTTATGAACTGTTGATTTGAATTTAATGTAAATATTTTCTTTAGCCTTAGCACTTGGTACTGGAACGGTCGGAGAAAACCGGTCTAGTACTAAGTGTGGCGGTAACATTTCCTTACTTGATAAATTAGCATGTCACTCTCCTTGTTACATAATTACCAAATTATCCCTTACTCGATTTAGGTTACTAAGTTATTTCTCATACTTATAGGGTCACTAATCCCCCTTCATAATTATTACCCTTAATATACTTTCCATTTAGTTGGTTAGATTACCACTTTGCCCTTTCTCTTTTACTATAATTAGTAAATTATCCTTGAGTTGGTCAAGTTATCAAATTACCCTCCCTCATTATCCTAATTACCAAATTAACCATTTATTTAGTTAATTACCAAATTAGTGTCCTTTATTATCAATTATCAAACTACCCTTTCTCATTGTCAAAATTACCAAATTACCCTTTGGTTGGTTAAATTACCAAATTACCCTTTTATATGATCATAATTACCATTTTACCCTTCTCCATTATTACATTTACCAAATTACCCTTTGGTTATCTAGAATACCAAATTGCCCTTCTTAATTGTCATAATTACCAAACTACCCCACTCCATTATCAAAATTACAAAAATACCCTTTAGTCGGTTAAATTACCAAATTACCCCTAATATTTATCATATTTACTATTTTACCCTTCTCCATTATTACATTATCAAATTACCCTCTAGTTATTTAAATTATTATTTTACCCTTCTCAATTATTATAATTACCAAGTTACTCCTTTCCAATTTTCACTTTTACCCCTTTTATTTACAAAACTACCATCTTACCCCTTTACTTTTAAATTTACCATTTTACCCCTTAACTTTCAAAAATTACCATAACACCCTTTCACTTATAAGGTTACCATTTATCCTTAATTACAAAATTACTATTTTACCTCTTTTAATTTCCAAATTACCATTTTACCATTTAATCACAAAATTACTATATTGCCCTTTAATTACAAAATTACAATTTTACCCTTTTATTATAAAATTACCATTTGCCCTCTTCTTACAAAATTACCAATTTACCATTTAATCACAACATTACTATTTTACCCTTTATTCACAAAATTACCATTTTACCCCTTTAATTACGAAATTACCATTTTACCCCCTTACTTTCAAAATGACCAATTTATCCATTACTTCCAAAATTACCATTTTATCTTTTTATTAACAAATTTACTATTTTACCCTTGCCTCCAAAATTACCATAATACCCTTTTTAATTAAGAATTACCTTTTTTCCTTTAGTACACCACTTATATTAAATTATTATTATTACTACATAAAATATTAATATTAACTCTTCATCCACCACTCTTATAATTAATATAACATTATTAGCACCCATATATATATTAGGCCATATTCTTGTACAAGATACCTTACTAAAATCCCCTAAGGCTTCCAAGATATTAATCATACATTAAGAATCACAATAGCATAATATAACATGGTTAATACTTAACATTTTCATTAACAACCAAACTCTTATCCTAATTAATATTTCCATACATAGCAATAATCTATCATGCTTCCTTTTCGTCAATCAACACAAGAACCACATATATCATATTAAACAACATAAACCAAGCATAATAATATATTAAAAATCCTAATGTGCTAACATACGTTAATCCATGCATTTAAGGGGGATTTAACGATTACCTCGATTCCCGTAAAAACAACCCTTACCGGTATTCCGGTTTAAGATTCAAGCTTTGATTATCAAAACCATTACCTAAAAATAATATCCAGACTTATTACATTAGAAATAATAAAAATCAAAGTATAAGGCTTTATAACACTTAATTAATAAAATAATTAACTTAAAATATTATTATACCTTAAAATTATTAAACAAATACATCAAGAAGTGCAGAAACTCATGCTGCTAATGCAGCATGAGCTGCATGCAAAGAATGAGGAGGAGGGGGCTCGAAGGTGGTGAAGAGAGGCAAAATGGGCAATTTCGGGTTAGGGTTTTTAGGCTAGGAAAAGAGGCATGTGGGGGAGGATTTAAGGCAAGGGAAGGATGCAGAGGTGGTGAGGGGGTTTTAAGTGGTGGTCGGGGATGGGTTGACGGTGGCTAAGGTGGCGGTGGCTGCGGTAGAGAGGCCGCGAAGAGGGGCTGCCGAGAGGGGGTCGAGATGGTGGCTGGTGAGGAAGGTAAATGGGGAGGAAAAATGGAGGCTTTTGGGTGACGATTTCGACCAAAGGAGGATGGGGGTGGTAGAGGGGGTTGAAAGGAGTAATATGGTGGCTCAGTTGGCGGTAGAAATGGCGGAACGACGGCTGAATATGGCAGTGCAGGGTGGTTGCCGAGAAGGGGGGAGAGAAGAGAAAAAGAGGAGAGGAGGAAGAATGGGGGATGTGATGGCTAAAGGGTGAGGTAGAGGGTGGCAGGAGGTGGTGCAGGTGGCGAAAAAAAAACAGGGAAAGAGAGGGGAGGAGAAGAAAGGGAGAAAAGAAGAGGCTCAGGCAAGGCATAAGGTTCGAAAAAAAATGCCTGAATGGAACGGGAAGTGAAGAAGAAAAAGAATAAGGAGAGAGAGGAGGTGATAGGGAGCTCAAGGATGGCATTAGGGTGGTAGAGGAATGACCATGGTAGGGAGAGGGAGAAAGGAATGATAATGGCAGGGAGTGGGGAAGGAGAATGGTGGGGCCGGTATGGGGCAGAGAATGGCGGGAGAGAGAGAGAGAGAGAGTTAGGGAGGTCAATGGGGGAGAGGGAGTTGCAGGGAGAGGGAGAAAGGAATGGCAATGGCAGGGAGTGGGGAAGAAGAAAGAAGAAAGAAAGAAGAAGGAGAAGGGGAGGGGTGGTGGGTGTGAGTGACGGGCGGCCAAAAAAAAAGAGCAGACAGGCCCGGTTGGAGAAAAGGATGAAAGGAAAGAAGGCGGCTGGGCTGCGCGAAGGAGAGGGAAGAATGGGCCAACAACCTACGTGCCAGGGAGAAGGAGAAGGAGGCGTGGAGAATAGAAGTGGGCCTGCAGCCCAGTTGGGGGGAAAAAGAGGCAGAAGCAGGCCGGCGGCGGCCCAAAGAAAAGAAAAATAAAGAAAAGAGAAAAAAGGAGAAAAGAAGAAGGAAAAGGGGAAAAAGGAAAAAGAAAAGGGAATATGGAATAAAATAATTTAATTAATAAAATAATAAAATAGAATAATTTTGGGTAATAAATTGATTTAATAATTTAATTTAAGACAATTAAAATATAAGGGTTAAAAAGGATAATTTTAGTAAAATTAGGGTTTGAAAATTTATTTAAATAATAAGAGTATAATAAAATAATAAAATATTTATTAAATATTTATACCCAATTTTATTTACTCAAAAATCTAGAAAATAATTAAAATAAATAGATTTAAAGGCTAATTTATCCCAAATAAAATTTATTTATTAAAATATAGGCTTTTAAAAGTTCGGGGGATTACACCCAAATTAGATTTTGATACAAAAGTTTACTTTTCTATATATTATAATTTTATCTTCTTCCTCTCACGTTCTATCCTCTAATTTCCTTTACTAAAGCTGTTCGTATAGGGACAAGGAGGTTTTGAGATTTGTCCCTTTTAACCTCTATTATCTCCTTCGTCTTTATTCTTTAATTATGGTTTGCACAATTTGTTTTTTTGTTAGCCATTTGTTTTCTCATCATTTTGGGCATAAGGAACTTTAGCATTTCATCATTCTTTGATTATGGTGTCTATCACTACTTTGTGATCATTAGTCTTAGTGGATTTAGATTCCACCCATTTAGACACATAATCCACAACAACTAATATATATAAGGAACCAAAATAAGGTGGAAAAGGCCCCATAAATTCTATACCCCAAACATAAAAAATCTCAACAATCAAAATAGGGGTTAGGGGCATCATATTATGATGAGATATAACTCTAGTTTTCTAACATCTATCACAAGCAAGACAAAATTGATGTGCATCATATTATGATGAGATATGACTCTAGTTTTCTGACATCTATCACTTTGAAAAACTTTAGCAGCATTTCTATGACCTCCAAAGTGCCCACTATAAGAATAAGAATGACAAAAAGTTATATTAGTATGGAATTAACTTTTTGGTACACATCTTCGAATCAATTGGTCAGAACAATGCTTAAACAAGTAGGGATCTTCCCATTAATCATACTTAACCTATGAAAAGAACCTATCCTTTTCTTGCTTTGACCATTGAGAACGTATCTTACCAGAAGCAAGGTACTTGATGAAATTCACAAACCATGGAAAACACAAATGTGAACCTATAAATAATTGGTCATAAAACGTATCCTATAAGGCCACTTCATTAGTATGCGTAAGAAGGATCCTAGATAAATGATCAACAAATGAGTTTTTAGAGCCTTTCTTATCTCTAATTTTGATATCAAATTCTTATAATGATATAATCCACCTAATTAGTATAGGTTTCAACTCCTTCTTGCATGATAGATATTTTAAAGTTGCATGATTATAATGAATTATAACTTTAGAGCATAAAAGGTATGGACAAAATTTATCAAGTGCAAGCACTATAGCTAGTAATTATTTCTTAGTTATAGAATAATTTTTCTAAGTATCTATAAGAGTTTTAATAGTATATTAAATTACATGAGCGACCTTTTTCACCCTTTGACTAAGAACTACACCAATAGCATAATCGGATGCATCACACATAATTTTGAAAGGTAAAGAAAAATTATGTGGTTTCACTATAGGATCTGACACAAGTAATGATTTTATATTTTCAAAAGATTCAACACATGACTCATAAAAAATAAACATTCACCTTAGCAAGAATAGTGGTGAGAGGCCTAGCGATCTAATTAAAATTCTAAATAAATCTCCTGTAAAAACCTGCATGACCTAGAATAGATCTAACATTCTTGATAAAAGTAGGGATTAGAAGATTAGAAATAAGATCAAATTTAGCTTTATTGACCTCAATACATTTCTTTCAAATTTTATGAACTAATACAATCCCTTCTTTCACTATAAAATGACTTTTTTTCCCAAATCAAGACAAGATTTACCTCTTCACATATTTTCAAAACAATAGTCAAATTTCATAAATAGTTTTCAAATGAAGACCCAAAAATAGAGATATCATCCATAAACACCTCTAAAAATTTATCAACCATATAATAGAAAATAAATATCATGCATCTTTACACCGTAGTAGGTGCATCATATAACGTAAAAGGCATCTTCTAAAAGAAAATGTACCTATAGGGCATGTAAAAGTGGTTTTCTCTTGATCTTCAGGATAAATAGCCAATTGATTATAACCATAATAGCCATCAAGAAAATAATAAAAACTATATCCTGTTAATTTCTCTATGATTTGATCAATAAAAGGTAGCGAGCAATGAACTTTCCTAGTTTCAGAGTTTAGCTTATGGTAGTCAATACAAACTCTTCAACCTATGATTTCTCTAGTAGGTACAAGCTCACCCTCAACATTTTGCATAACTATGATTCCATACTTCTTAGGCACGACTTGCATAGGACTTACCCACTGACTATTAGAAATTGGGTATATAATGCCTACATCTAACAACTTAACTACCTCTTTTATGACAACTTCTTTCAATTGGAGACTAAGCCTTCATTTCATTTCCCTTGTAGGTTAAGTCTTCTCTTCCAAAAAGATCTTATGCATATAGATTACTGGGTTAATTCCTCTCACATATGCTATTAATCATCCTATAGCTTTCTTATGATTAGATAACACCTTAATCAATTCTAATTCTTTCTCCTTAGATAATGTAGAAGAAATTATATCAGGTAAAGTCTCATTGGGTCCTATAAATGCATACTTGAATGTAGATGGAAGAATTTTCAACTCAATTTGAGGTGGAGACAAAATAGATGGTAAGGTTGGAGACTCAAAAAAAGGTGGTAAAGGCTTATGTCTAGACACCTAGGACGAAGTTTCTAGTAAGGGAGTTCAATCAAGATTGAAACTTAAAGATTGAAACTTAACTCCTCTGATCTATATGTTAGATCATAAGACTTTAAATTATCATGTGAAATATTAGTTTCTAGAGCATCCTTAGAAACGAGGGTAGGTAAAGCTTCTTCAACTAACTCATTACTTAAGTCAAGAAAGAAACATTCATATTCCTTTTCAATGGTGGGATGAGAAGAAGCGTTGAAGATATTGAGCCTAATTCTCATATTCAAAACATAAACATCCATTTCTCCTGACCTACAATTAATATTAGCATCAGTAGTTGCTAAGAAAGGATGCCCTAAAATGACTGGAATATTTTTATACAGTTGACCATACTACATATCTAACACTACAAAGTTGATAGGGATGAATAATTTATCAATATTAATTAAAACATCATCAACCATATCTTTAGGAACTCTAATAGACCTATCAGCTAATTTTAAGGTGCAATTAGAAGGTTGTAGCTCACCCAAGCCTAGTTTCTCATACACAGAATAAGGAATCAAATTAACACTTAAACCTAAATCTAATAGTGCATTTTCAATTTTATGATCACCAATATGACATGAAATAGTGGGGACGCTGGGATATTTGAACATAGGTGTGTTACCAAATTGCAAAATAGAATTTACCTATTCAATTAAGACAACTTTCTTATAACAAGGAGCCTTTGATTTCCTTTTAAAAGTACACATGTCCTTAAGAAATTTAGCATAGGCCGAGATTTGTTTAATAGCATATAAAGGAGGTAGATTTATTTGAACTTGCTTAAAAGTCTCTAGAATGTATTCTTTTTGCTTACTCTTTCTATATGGTAAGGTTGCATCTAAGGCTTGAGGTTAAGGAACCCTAGGCTCATATGTAATTGAAATATTTGATTCATCATTTTTAAGGGGAGTGAATTTATCCTTATCTTTCTCAATTACATCCTTTTTAGCTTTTGACTCACCATTATTATCATTACCTTCCTTGTTAGAAACCTTGTTGTCTAATTCTTTTCCATTACTTAAGACCATGGCTGACTTCACTTGTTCATGATTTTGACCTTAAGGATTTTTAATTAAATGACTAGACAACTTACCATCATCTCTTTTACTAAGAGCATTAGCTAACTGAACAGTTTGAATTTCATGTTTAGCTATAAACTATGTGTGAGAATCAACAACATGCATTTTATTTTTAATATTTTGGACAATAGAAGTGACGGTCCCTAAAGTAGAAATAATCTTTTCTAAGTTAGAATTACGGTTAGCTAGTTGTGGAATTTTGGTAGAATACCTGTGAGATTGGAATCTAGGAGGAATGTTCATCCAGATTTCCCTACTTGGTTAGGTCTTTTTCCTTGTTGTGTATCTCCACTTTGTTGTTTGCACGAAAAGTTAGGATGATTACTCCACCTCGAATTGTATGTATTTAAATATGAATTATTATGTGGAGGATACCCTTGAGCCACATTCACTTGTTCCTTTGATAATTAAAAATAGCTAATAGGATAGTTAAAAGATAAGTGAATAGGAATAGCACATACCACACATACTTCATTATTATTGAGGGAATTCACATGTATATTGTTCGCATTCATGAGTTGATCTATCTTTTTATTCAAAATATCCATTTGGTCCATTTTCTTAATAAGAACATCTACTTTATATGAAAGATCATAAGTATAAGAAACCCCCTAATTTTCTAGATGCATGAGCATGAGAAGAAGTAGCATGTTGTTATGAATTTTCACTTAAATCCTCAAATAACTGCCATACTTCATCATAATTTTTTTTGCATAAAATTTCACCCACAAGAAGCATATACCATTTATTGATTATGTTCATTAAGTCTGTAATAAAAACTATGTATTAGCTGCCATTTAGGACTTCATGATGTGGGCATTCTCATAGTAAACCCCTCAATCATTCCCATGCCTCATAAAATAGTTCATTAGGATTTTGAGCAAAAGTTATTATAACACGTCTCATAGAATTTAGTTTACCAATTGAATAAAACTTTAGTAAATATTTTTGCAATTGGGCCCAAGTAATGACATTTTGCCTATTATTTAGCCATTCTTTAGCCTTATCTTTTAGAGAAAAATTGAATAACCACATACATATAGCATTAGCAGAAACATTAGGCAAACTAGATGTATAACAAACCTCTAAGAATACATCAATATATTTATATGGATTTTCATAATCAAACCCATAAAATGTAGGCAACATTTGAATTATTTGAGGTTTGATTTCAAATTTCACATTAACATCTGGCAATCTATTACCAATAGGTGAAGTGTAAGTGCCAGGAATGAAGTATTCACTAAGATTAGGTTATTTCTTCCATAGTTATTTTTATATCAGAACTAGAGTTAATTTTAGTATTATTTTTTAAAGCTCTTATCCCTCTATGTGTACATTCAATTTCAGGGTCGAATGGACTTAAATCAAAAGGAAAAGACCTATGACCAAACATAAACTAAACATACAAAACACCCACAAAAAGGTAAAGCAAAATGGATAGAAAGAACCTAAAAATAAGATTTCAATCTATTCTCATCTAACCTACACAAATAAAAATAAAATAAAACAAATAAATTAATCTAACATAGTTCCCTAGCAATGACGCAAAAAACTTGATAATGATTTTAATTAAGTTTTAAAACCCTATACTTGCAAGCATACAAGGCCAAGTAGAAAGGGATAAATAGGGTATCAAATCCTAAAGGAATAGTAAATTAAATTAATCCTAATGTATAATAAATTAATCCTAGAAAAATAATAATTTGAATTTATTAGTAAAACTATACTAATGACAGAAAATAATAAAAATATTGAATTGAACAATGGGCTTAAATTAGATTGATGCAGGTAGGAGAACTCTAGGACAGTTGAATCCAGCTCTATTAATATTATCAAAAAATTGATTAGAAGATAATCAATTGGGTTACTTGATCACTCTAACTACAAGCCGGGTTAAACTCACAAAGAAAGATAATTGTGATTAATTAATTGACATAATCCATCTAACTAAAGCACGAAGTATTCAACTATTAAATCACAAAATGTTAAATACCATTGTATAACATCATACCTTGAACTAAAAAAAAATTATTTAAATTAAATAACCAATTAAGATAATAAATAATTCTATATGAAGTACTATCAACCCAAATTGATAAACATTGATCAACCGAATAATCTTTAAGTTATGCAATCATCAAACCCAAAATTATTTCTCAAATAATGAAGTTACTAAATCATACTAATAGGGTCTCATTGCTTCCCTAGAGTTAAGCAATTAGCTACTCATGGTTAAGGAAAGCATCATCGAAATATAGGACAACATGATGGAATTTCTGGCTGGTACTCGAGTTTTGCTGCTCTTCCACTACTCCTTTGTTCTTCATTTAGATTTCTTATTTGTGTTGTCCCTCCCTTTTTACTCTTCCCCTGCTCCTATTCTTATCCTCATTCTTGCTACCCAAGGGATATCAAATCCCCTCAGCAAAATTCATGGTAGAAAGTTCTATCTTTGGAATCTTAGCTCAACCGATTCTTGACTACTAAGTTGTGTATAGGTTTTGTTCATCAGCCCACAAATCCCTTCCTCCTCTCCCGAGTATTCAACATAAAATTTTTATGTATAAGGTTGCATTTGTAATGCATGGACTTAATGTGGCCTTATAAATGTTGATACTATTTGCTTAGAATTAGCTTGAGAATTTAGTGAATAGGCTTTTCCCCTTTTCTTCTTTTGCTACACATTATTACTACCTGCCAAATTATTGAGAAAATATTAATGGAGCATTATAAATGAAGAATCTAACTACATAACACATAATACCCACTAATCTAATTACTAGCATTACAATAAAAGCACACTAACTAATACCAACAAATAATATTTATGGACTTAATAATTAGATGTAGAGGGGTTAAAATATATAATATTATTCATTTATCAATGACCTCTATATGTTAAGTATTATTCTATCATAAGATACTACTTACTTAAAGTGGAAGAGTTTTAATGAGCTTATGTTTCTCCAACTCTTAAAGTTTCTAACCAAGGGTTAGGGGTGCAAGTCAACCTTTATATTTTATTACTTTTGGGTAAGGCTCAATTTGGTCCCATTAACTTTCCTACTCTAGTACATAGATGATATTCTATGGATATATAAACTTAAAGACCTAGTTACTAGCTTATAATCAAGTGTATGGGATGCTTCATGTCCATTAAATTGGTTGATTATACTACCATGGTTGAGTCTTCATAGTGGAGAGTTTATTTCTCTTGTTCAAAATTATTAAATAATTGGTTGGATTATGTGATCACCATATTATTATGATAATAATATGGATTTAGTCTTAGATATACCTTAGGTAACATTGCACTCCTTATGTATTATAAGCTTGATGTGATCTAGGATCTCTTACTTATAAAGGATATATAAGCATGGCATTGCATACATGTTACATCTATATAGTTGAGAATGTTATCCTTGATCATCATACGCATGTTTAAATATGTATGATATGATATGTTGCCATATAAGTATAATATGTGTGTAGTGTGGTAATGCATGAGTATGGTATGTCTGGTTAATTTGATCTTATGTGTATGATGAATCTCATGATAGTATGCTTGTCTAAATCAAAACTTTTCATAATAATATGTACCTTTCATGGCCACTTGCTTATTCAATGAGTAGAGGAAATTATGTAGTTTAGTGAGGATGGTAGTACTTGGATATTCTTTGATTGTGATTTAGGTTACCTATGCAAGCTTCTATAGATGGTTTTTTAATGTGGTTTCTTTGGAAAATCGTGATGTATTTTCTTTATATTGATCTTTTGTAACCATTGCTTGGTGTTTACTTTCTTCATTTATCTCCTGTTCCGCGTTGTCTATTTAGTGCTCTTTTGGACTTATAAACCTTAGTATTGTTCTCCCTTCAACATTCAGTGCATCGGTTTTTATTGGTTAAGGTTTTAGTTAGTTAGATAACTTAGCTTTGTATATAATATATGACGGATGATAGGATGCCTATATTGTGTTAGGTACAAGGGTATTACCTTATTTTATAGAATAATTTTTGAATCACTTAGCCCCTACTTTAAAAAATTGAAAATTTTCAAGAATAAAAAATAGTGGTATTACAAACATAATTGTTTGAAATTGAATGGGAAGAATTAAAATAAAAGCTTTTATGCAGGAGCAAATGATCAAAATTTAGCATTTATTATTATGGAACCTATTTTCCTCTATTTAGAGAGGACCCTTAACAAATTGGAAGACAAATGAAAGACTACATTGTTAGTTATGGATAAAACTTACAAACTAATTCACTAGAAATAGAGACATGTGCATGGCATGCATGGAGAGCATGAATATGTTGCATGGAAGGAATGAACATGTTATTTTCAAGATAAAGCTATGTTAGATAGTTTTTTACATGTAATAATAATATTACCACGTTAATATTATCTAAAGGATAAAGTATTTGAATTAGTTAAAAAGTAGCTTAATTATATCTTTTAGGGCTTATCTTATTTTATCTTATGAGGTGTGTTTGGAGTGGGAAGCAAGACATTTCTTTATGGGTTGGTTTCTATCAAATTTTTATTAATATTATCTTGTAATATTGGGGAGGTGAAATGGCTATAAAAACCATAGAGGTTCATGATCATAAGGAGATGATAAAATTGAATGAAAGTTACAATTTGTGCTTATTTGAATTCTGTGTGAATTTTTCTTAATTTTAATTAATTATGTGTGAGTGATTATTATTGAAGTCCTTAATCTATTTGTCTATGTGAATTAGAGATTAATAAATATCCTTCAAACCCTCCATAAAACCCATGCCATCCTAACCCTAATTGGCACCTTCAACGTCATCAACATCATCTTCAACCTATTCTTCTTACTTATTTTATCTATTTCCAAACCTTTGATAATAATAATAATATTATTATTATCACATGGTGATCCTTATCATCTTAAATTTGAAATCTAGTCATCAAATCACCATCATACCAATCACTCATCATCATAATATTCATATCACCACTAAACCCTAATCATAAACCTTAAACCTAATCTATGAACCGAGATGTTTAAAAACCTTCATCATTCGAGCATCATCATTAGTTCTTCTTTGTCAAATCATCTATTCATCATCTTCGAACCATAATAACCCTTAAATAACCCTAACCAAACCATATTACCACCCAAACCATAATTCCATATTCCTACACACATCAAGCTTGTTGAGGGAATAAGTTGAATGAAAAATGGAATCTCTTGGGACGAAAATGAACATTTTGTTTACGTTACATTCTAAAGGAGATAAAATAGTATTTAACTCTTTAGTTTAGATATATTGTAACTTTATGGTTTATTTTTTATAGTAATCATCTATAATTGTGGTAGATGGAGAGGATCTATGAATGTGATGGGCTTATGGAGGATTAATAGTGGAAATACATGAACCAGTAAAAATTTAGAAGATTCATGAATGTAGATTTATAAATTATTCATAAATGATGTTTATGAATAGTGCTTTTGGAGGCTGTGAATGGAGGCACACTTCCATTACATTTTAACATCTCATCCAATAAAACATTATCACATCACAAGAAGGTTAACTTAAGGAAACAAGTTTGAGGGTCTTTGGATATAAAATTAACATGGGTTGGAAGTGTTACAATACTGCGCATAAATATTGGGATAAGACAATCTTTAAGTTTGAAAGAAGATGTACAAGGGTATTCATTTTACATATAAGGGCTCCGGTCAAATATAAACTTGAATGGTCATCTTGTAATATTTTGTCTTAGATAAAATATTTCTCTAAGGATTAAATAATTGATTAAATCTCTTTAAATCTTGTTGTCTACTTAGTTCACATATTTATTTTCTTCATATTTGAGTTTCTTTTACTTGTATGATCAAATCAATGTCATCAATTGTGGTAAGTTTGGTATGACAAGTTTAAGCATTTCACAATTTCATGTGAAAAAATAGACCAAACAATGGAAGGATTCATAATATAACATAATACAGATTAATATACAAATCAATTCATAAAATAGGTGCAATAGAATAGGATATAGAGAAATATATAATGGAATCAAGAGAGGCCATAAAAGAAGCTAGAAATCTAGGTACACAAATATCTATTCCCAAAACTCAAAGAGGAATGTCTCTGCAAGCAAGGATCAACGTGATATGTTTGATACTAAAGACTTGATACACATTTGAGAATTATCTACTCATGAAATGAGATATGATCATAAACTAATAGCATCAATACGGTCAAGTACTAAGTAATATCATCAATCTTAGAGATATAACATATGACACACAAGGTCACATGAGGTAATGATAATAAAAATATGTGAAGAAATTGTAACATCCTCATTTTTCAACACTACTAAAAAAGACATTTTGATTGAGAAATATGCATAAGCAAAAGACAAAATTGCCTATGAAAAATAGGGTGCAACCTCTATATCAAAAATTAGATAATGTTTTGAATCTATATCATGCTAGGTATGAGGTTAAAACTACCAACTCATCTAAAACACAATCAAAATGTAAAAGGGTACTAAAATGGCATAAGGATTGAAAATGTTAAGTTTTATAATCCAAAACATAACAAAAAGAATTGGAAACCATCAAAATTAGGAAAACATAATAGAGAGTTTAAGTACCTAATAAGTAAAATCCTAAAGGATTAACATAAAGTGTTTCCTACACCGAATAACCCAACACTTCAAGAGTGACTCCCAAAAGCAAAGGTTATCTTGTGGCCAACCATATATACCTACATATTGTCCAGTAATCGTTTGAATGAGTAGGAAGACATGAAAATATAAATAGTTATTATGAAATGTACTGAGTAAATGTTGGAATATACATGAAATGCCCCGAAAATTTCTAATTTTATAAATTATATTTAAATGAGGTTTTATTAGAAAAATTATTTAAATAAATTATTTTTAATAAAATAAAAGGATATTTAAATAGGGAAATTCAAGAAGAAATTTATAAGTATTTTTTATTAGAAAAGAATTTGGGTATTTTAGCTAATTAAGCATTTTATTTTAAAAATAAATTAAATAAATTATTTTATTTAAAATAAGAAGTAGAAAATAGTTTCAAATTAATATTAATTTTATAAATAATTTAATTAGAGAAAATTAGGATGTTTTGCTAATTAAAAAGGAATTTATGGAAAATATTTTAAAAATCCTAATTTAGCTTAAAAAGGGATTTAAAGATTATTTTATTTAAATATTATTATTTTTAAATATCCTAAATATTTTAATTAATTTAATTGAGCCAACCCACTATTTTTATTTTTCCCTTTTCCCTTTTTTCCTTTTCTTTTTCTTTTTCTTCTTCTTTTCTTTTTCTTTTCCTTCTTCTCCCCGAACTAGGCCAGCCCGGCGGCCCAGTCTTCCTGTTCTTCTTCCTTCAGCCTAGCCCATGCCGCGCGTCCTCCTACCGCTGTCCCTCGCAGCATTGCGTTTTAAACTCTTTCATTCTTCAAACGCGTCGTCCCATTTAAGTTAGCCTCCCTCGCGTCGAACCACCTGGTCTCCCTTTTTCTTTCTTTCCTCCCCCGCGAACCGGACCGGCCCCCTCCTCCTTCCTTCTTCCTCCCCTCTCCTCTATCGACGCAGCTTGTAGCTTCCGCCCCCGAAAATGGCGGCGCCGGCTACGAGGACTCTGACCGGCCGAGTCACATCTCTTTTTCTCCCTCTTGACCCACACATGAGCTTGGCATGATCAATTATCCTCAACTCTCACTCGTTCCCTCTTTATTACTTCTCGAACCTTCTACCCAACCCAAGCAGTCGCTGGCCACCCAAACCCTATCACCCAAACCCATAATGCCGACATCCAAAACCCTAATAACCCATCTAAACTCTATAAATAGCCTAATGGTGGATGTTTTTGAGACTTCTTCTTCTCGAAAACCCTAAGAGAGATCTGCCTGCCACCCCCCCATCAGACGCCATTATCTCCTTCCTTAGCCAACTTCAACACCTCCTCTTGCTACCAATCTCTTCCCTGCAATACCCCCTAATTAACTAAACTAACCACAACCTTCGATTCATCTTTTACAAGCCTCCATAATTGCACAAAGTTGGTTAGTTGCTTCGACAGAAAATTTCACCCTCGGACGTTGAACCACCTTCCACCACCACATGCGCCGCTTCTAACACCTACCAAACCAACCATTAACTCCTACTAATTATCCTCTACAACCCCATATAATTATTTTAATTTTCTTCCTCTCCATCACCCATTTTCCTAATTTTTGGCCCCCTTAGACCCATTTTTCGGCCACCTCCGGGAACCATCGCCGGTGCCACCTTCATCCTCCAACTCAAGGTGAAACCCTAGACCTTTTAAACACTTACTTTCGATTTATTGATAATTATTATGCTTTTATCCTAATTTTTAATGTTAATTCGATTCTAATTATTATTATTATAATTATCATTATTATTTTTATCAACTGTAATCTAATGGTTAAATCTTCTTTACAGGTTTGGGAGTATTCTTGAGTTAGAAAAACTATTATTCTCGAAATTTAGTTATTTAATAGAATTAGTACATGTTTACTATTATTATTAATAATATAATTAATATTATTATTATTAGTGTAATTATTTCAGGAGGCGTAGAAACCTAAATTTTTAATTAAGCCTCGCAGCTTTTTCCTTTTATTATTATTATTAGCATTTTAACATTATTACTAATATATTATCGTTTTTAGCACTATTTCCTTTTATATTATAAGTATATATATATATATATATATTTTATTACTACTACTAATACTACTAAATTTGTTATTATTATTATTATTATTACTACTACTAAATTTGATTATTTATTTTATGATTAGTATTATCTTGGAAAAGGGGCCGAAACATTTATTTCACCTTATTTTTGAATAATGTCCTTTTTATTGTTATTATTATTGGTACTATTATTATTCTTATTTATATTCTCATTGATATTATTTTAGTATCATTATCATTATTAGGGTAAAGTATTTAACCCTATATTATCAACCTTTATAATATTTCTATTATTTCTATATCTTTAGCAAAGTTAGAATTTTATTAATGTTATTTGTATTAGTAAGTTGTTATTTGGTTAAAACCCTAAGGAGGCGTAGGAGCGTGCTCCAAGACCGGTGTCGTTTTAGGTAAGGAGTGCTAAGGCCTTTTATGTGCTTATGTGTATTATGTGTTTCGCATGTTATGTATCTAATGTTTATTATAATTAAATATTTTATATGTGGTATGACTTGGAGTTGAAGTATGTTGTGCATGGTATGTGTATTAATTATGTATGATGATATGTGTTGTCTATGTGAGGAAGTCGATGTGGTTTGTGTGAGAGGAAGGATGAAAAAGGAGGATGGGGAAAGAAGTTGACTAAGGGAAGTGAGTTGACCTAAATTTTATGGTTTTATAAGGAATAATTTAGTTTGTGATGTTATTGGGAGAATGTAATTTATAATATTATATGGGAGAATTTAAGTTATGATTTGATTGGGAGAGTTAATTTATAATTTGTTTGGGAGAATTTAGTTTATGATGTTATTTGGGAGAATGTAATTTATAATATTATATGGGAGAATTTAAGTTATGATTTGATTGGGAGAGTTAATTTATAATTTGTTTGGGAGAATCTAATTCATGATGTTATTTGGGAAAATGTAATTTATGATATTATATGGGGGAATCTAATTTATAATTTGCTTGGGGGAATTCAATTTATAGTTTTCCTTGGGAGATTCTAATTTATGATTTTATGTGGAAGAATCTTTATGGCTTGAATTTAGGGTTTGGTATGGAAGAATCTTTATGGTTTGAATTTAGGGTTTGGAATGGGTGAATATTTGGTTTTGGTTGGATTGAATTTATGCTTTTGTATGACGAAATCTAGGGTTTACCTGGTGGTATTAATGGATGTATGTTGGTAGTAGGGTTTGTATGATGATATTAAGGTTTGTATGGTGGTAATTATAGTTGTATGGTGGTATTAGGATCTACATGGTGATATTGATGGTTGTATGGTGATATTAGGATTTGCATGGTTGAATTTAGGGCTTCACGTGGAATTTTAGGGTTTGCATGAAAAGGGTTCGAAGGTTTGCATGGGGGGATTAATGTCTGCATGGGTATGAAATTTACGTGTGGAAAGTTAATTTGGGATGTAAGGAAGGTAATGTAAGTGTTGTTTGGGTGTTTGAGCACTTGGGATGGAAAATAGCACGTGGAGCAAATTAAGGGTACGGAGGACACTGAATTAGGGTTTGGAGTGGTTGACTATAGATTTTGAGGCTGCTTAGAGTTTTGGGTTATCACGTGTATTTGGTAATTAAAGTGTAATTATGGAATTTTATGATTTGTGATGTGTGGTGATTTATGATTCGTGCATGTCTATTGTGAAAGCCTTTGAATAAGATACTTAAGACACTAATCATTTAAAGTGGAAGATTATTGAACAGGGTCCAGCCGATCCACCGATTAGGAATAGTGGTTAGGGTTTAACCCTATGTGTGACCGATCCACCGGTAATAATAGTGGTGAGGACTTTGTCCCGCAAGTGTCCGGCCCATCGGAAATAATAGTGGGGTGACTCGAGATCAATAAAAATAAATCATAGTTGCCAAAACATTTAAAAGGTACTAATTACTTACAGTGAAACACCATGTGAGTAGGAACCAGCCGATCCACCGGTCAGGAATAGTGGTGTGGACTTTGTCCCGCAAGTGACCAATCCACCGGCGAATAATAGTGGTGTGGACTTTGTCCCGCAAGTGACCGGCCCACCGGCAATAATAGTGGGGTGTTCCTGTACTTACATGGATTTGATAAAAAAACATGGTGTGTATCGACTTATGATAAAAGATTAATTAAATAATTAATTCAGACTATGATTGGGCCTTTGTACGTACTTTTACCTGGTTGATCATATGTATTTATGAATATGCTCTTTTACGTCCTGCATGATTTATGTATTTATGTGTTGGCCTTAGTGATCAAGTCACCTTACTTAGTACTAGACCCGTACTGATACTACCTTGGTTGATGGGTCTTGTGATGATCCACTGATGGTGGGGAGCAGACTTCTTGTGCAGGTTTAAGATCAGAGACTGTTTGAGGTGGCAGGCCTGACTTGAGTGAGTAGGCAATCCGGAATTTGACCCATCGGGTTTTATCTTGTTTAAATGTATTTCTATTTGGAAGTTACAAGTGTTAATAAACGTTTATGCGTACTCTGATTTTGTTGTATGATATTTCGAATTCTTTTATGAATTTTTAATTTGAATTTAACGTAAATCTTTTCTTTAGCCTTAGCACTTGGTACTGGAACGGTCGGAGAGAATCGGTCTGGTACGAAGTGTGGTGGTAATATTCCCGGAATTCACAGATTTTAAGTGTTTCTATCTTAATTGCTTCCGTTTTAAAAAAAAGTAGTGAATTTTGGGGTGTTACAATACACCACTCTAGTATGTCTATAGATTCATTAGATCTTATCTGTAAGATAAAAAAAAACTACATCTCTGATCTTGTGATGATATCTATGTTTAATCTTGTTTCCTATAAGAACCATTTTGGATCATTACAATAGTATGAAATAGATCGAGGAATCCAAAACTCAATATTTTTATTAGTATCCTCTCAAGTAATTATAAATAATTTAGAAATACTCAACTTATATTTTTTTATCCTTACAAGATTATCAAGAATAGCTCTCTTGATTGATCCACTCAATTAAAGAGTCCTCATTACCAATTGAGATTTCTCTAGATCTAACCCTAAGATCTAGAATTATAAGAGATTTCTAGAAGAGATTTTTTTTAGATCTAAACTCAAAATCAATACTCTCACACACACCTTGGAGTTGTAATCATCACACAAACCCTCTAGGGTGTATTTAATACCCAAAAATTTTAACCTAACCCTGATAATATGTAATTAATATTTTAACCCAATCATGATCCTAGGTAATTATTAATTTAATATTATCATAATACTAGGTAATTAATATTTTTATTTTACCTTAATTTCTTAATCCTAAATCTAATTCTAATTCTAGCCTTAATTTTGGGTAAGGGATCTTTTAACCTATCCTTAACCCTAGACGATGGGTAAATTAGTTGTACCCTAATTCATTAATATTAAATTAAACCTAATGCTATGTTTGATTCTAATGAAATTTTGAGAAAAGAAAATGAAAATGAAAATACTTTATTTTAAATTTTCTTAAAAGAAAATAAATAACTAACATTTAATAATTTATTTTTATTAGTCTTTTTCTATCTCACTATCTTATATAAACCAAACACAAAAAAAAATATTTTCCACTTCATTTTCTTTTTTTTTTCTTTAAAACTTTACAAGAACCAAATAGAGCATAATTGTAATCCTAACCCTAAATTGCTCTTTTTCATTTTCTAAGACTCCCTCTCCCACATGGTTTTATCTTCCTATCCTTTTTACCTAACTACAAGCACTAGCATATCATCATCATGCCTATTCCCAACATATTCCCTAGTTTGTGCAACATGAAGAAAAAAACATGCCCACACTTCCCCAACCCTTACAACGTTGCCTTTCTCATATTAAATCCTTAATCCCTACCTAATAATTACCCCTCATTTCCATTTCTTACTTAATTTTACAATCCACACAACTTCCCTAGACTCCCTCTTTCTTCCCTCATCCTCTTTGTCATTTGTTTATTGTTGTTCTGTCATTTTTCTCTAATGAAGCTCTATTTAACATAACTCACCTCACACTACAAATTAGCCACAACATGAGTAGATAACATTTATAATATTTATCTGCATCCATAGCTCATGTAGCTTACCCTATTAAACATCCATACCACATGCAAACTACTCCTAGCAACATCACAACCTCACGCAACAACATCCACCAAATTACCACATCCTTATGTTGCACACACCTCAACAAGATGAGGCCTTCACATTTCTACCCTCCATTAATGTGAAGAACTCACACAAAAATCCCTTATATGTATGATTCTCTCATGCAACTCCCTCCTTGGTTGTGCTACTTTCCAATGAAAGTAGCTCCCTTTGCTTTAATTTTTGTTTACTGCAGATTTGTTCCATTTTACACCCTAATTTGCCTTATATTTTCTTTGGCTAATTTTATAATTTATAAACTTATTTTATAATTTATTCTTACATGATTTTCTAGTTGTCTTGATGGAGGAGTCTTAAGGTTATATGTGCTTAGAGACTTGAGATGTTTTTAGTAAAGATACATGTCATAGTTAGGGTTTTGTATTTAATGTGAAACTTTGTATGAAATATATCATTTGGTATCATCATATGGATAATTTCATGATTATAATGTCACTATATGATATGTTTTTTATGTATTGCGAGAAAAGGAGAAATACATGAAAACATGTGTTTATGAGTTCGTTTAGTTAAGATTATTTTGTAAGTTGGGAAGTTTACGTGAATCACTATCTAATTTGTGCTATTATGTTTCACTGATATATATATTTTTGGTTAAGTTATTTCATGATGACATGTGTTGATGTCTGAAAACAATTCAAATTGAGACTGGTAAGGTTTTTGTGAAAATATGGGTATTTTAGCTCTTTTAAGGGTAATTTGGTTAATATGGTTTACATATGAAATATTTGGTATTTTAATATGTTAATTGGTTCAAAATATTTTAAATATATTATTGGAAATATTTAGAGTAATTATGAATGGCCTAAGATTAATAAAATAAAAAATAACTTAAATTAGAAATAGTAATCCTAGAAATAGGGTCATCATCGCATGTATAAAAATTTGTAGTTCAAATTTAATTTTTGGATATGATGTTAATAATGGTATTAAATGTGGTGGTTAAATGAGTCTTTTGGGAAAATTTATGCCTATTTTGTGAAATTAGAGTTTTATAAGGATCTGTAAATAGTAACCCTAGAAGTAGGGCGATTATTGCATGCATAAGATGTTGGAGTTAGAACTTGATTTTTGGATACCTTATAAATAATAAATTTTTTAGGATGTGTACTAAATTTGGTGCTAAAATTAGTATTATGGAAGAAATTATTCTTATCTCATGAAATTAGCGTGTATTAGGGGAAATATGACATTTCCCCTTAGGGAATGTCTCAATATTTATTTGGTTGTGTTTTACATGTTTTCAAAAATTATGTTAAGTTGGATTATGTGTATTGAATACATACATGTGTGTATTCATGATGATATAGATATAAATAAAAATTTAAGACATTAATCAATTAAGGTGAGTAAAAACTGACGTGCTATGTCCATTCCACCGGATGATAATAGCAGCTCATGAGGGGGTTTTTACCTCAGAGGTATTTCACACTGTTCTACTAGTTTAATAATAGTGGTGAAGGGGAGTGTTGAGCTATTAGTTATTGTGTTCGCTCAATTGGACAATAATAGTGGCTCAGGAGTAGTCTAATTTGAGAGGAGCTTTAATAGATTCCACTAGATTAAGAATAATAGACTCCCTGAACTATTAATAAATAAGAATATAAATTGTGATTTTATCTAATAATTGGTCTTTGAAATTAGTTCGTATCTTACATAATATTATGTAATCTATATGCATACTTATCTTTCTATGTGACCTTATGTATTTAATATAACCTTGCTATGATTGTATTGTTCTTTTCTCAATATACAGTGTAGAGATTATCCTTTTCATGGGTGTAGCTAATTCCAATGAGTAGATGGCCTAGATGATTTTGTACAACTCAATGAAGTCCCCTTGGATATTATTGTTGCTTATGATGCTTTGCTTGGGGAGGAGTGATGTTACTATTCTTAGGGTTTGGGACTTATTCTTAGTGATGTTACAACTCTATGGCTATTGCTGCATAACTTGGGCATGTTACTCCAAGTTACTTTATCATGGGATGTTACGAAGCATGTATAGTCATAATAGCACACATTCTAATGATTATGCAGTAACATGCCAACTCACGTGCTTACTATCATAATATTTTCAATATAGAACCCTATACATGCATATGGAAGTAGATGATATCATGTTTAACAATAGCCATAGACTTCAAGAATATCATGCTTTACACCAAATGTAGGAAATCCATGGTTCATCATGCTTATAAAAAAAAATTCATGAATCATGGATAGTGATATATTCACATGTAAAGTGGCATACTATGGATGCAATCTACTAAGGTAACCCCAAGGTTAATTCCATTTAATCATTCCTAAAATTATGATCACAATGTTATATAGTCATTTAGTTATATATATATATATATATATATATATATATATATTATTTTATTTTTCTTTGAGCAATAGATTGGATCATCCCTTATGATCTCTCAATGCCCGTGGAATGCAAACTAATAACCAAAGGACTTATGTCCAACTAAAGCCAATAAATCACGAATGAACATAAAGTCTGGCCAAAGTAAAATAAACTACATAGGTGAACTAACCCTTTAGTACCAATGCCCTATCATACATCATCAATGTACAGAGTAAGATAATAATTTGGATCAACTAGTATCCCTCTTGAAGGTACCCAAAGCCAATAAAAATGTCTAAAGGTAAACTAACCCCAAGTAGTTTGTCAAGGATAGTATAATTTAGTCCCATATAGTATTCCATGATATTCCGTGTCAAGTGATTAATTTTTTATTTACCAAATAATACCTGCATAGCAAGTAACACCCCCATTTTTAGGCCTAAAACTTGTTGTTTAAAGAGTTAATTGTGGAAGGTAAAATAGTAAAAATGTATGGTATTTTCACCACAATTTGTACAAGTCTGATTTCTTCTACCACTCTTCTACCACTTTGCTTAAATTGATAACATAGTTGTAAGAACTAAAATAGATAAAATCAAAGCATAGATTAATACCATTCTACATAAAACCAATTGTCAGTGGTTACAAAATTCAGTGAAAGTAAAATACATAAGGGTATAATAATACAAGAACATCTTTTTCATTTCTGGATATCTTCTTCCCCTACTCAACATCACCTCTTTAACCCTTATTCCAAAAAGAGGCAATGCTACCAAGGTAAGTGATTATAGGCATATTATTGCTATGGAGTTTTATACAAGATCATTTCCAAAATTTTAACTGCCTGATTGCAAACCTTAATGCCTTATCTCATCAATAAGGCTCAATCTAGTTTTGTTAAAGGTAGGCATATTGGTGAAAATATTTTACTAGATTCTGAATTAGTTAGGAAATATTCTCAAAAACATATTTCTCCTAGATGCATGATAAAAGTTGACATTAAGAAAGCTTATGATTTAGTTCACTGGGGTTTTTGCAACAAATCCTTCATGCTTATGGTTTTCCCCTCCAAGTTGTTAGATGGATACTGGGATATGTAACCACTGTCTCCTATTCACTTTATTTAAATGGTGAATTGAGTAAGCCTTTCAAAGGTCAGTAATGGATAAGGCAAGGGGGATCCTCTATCTCCTTATTTGTTTGTGTTGATTGATGAATACCTTACCAGATCTCTCAAGCTCTTGTGGAATGATAAGGATTTTAAAGGGCATCCTAAATGTAAAGACTTGAATATTATTAACTTAGCTTTTGCATATGATATGCTCCTTTTTTGTAGGGGTAATTTTAAGTCAGTTAATAGTCTTATCCATGTTATTAAAGATTTCTCTTATAGGTCTGGTCTTATTATTCACCCTCAAAAGAGTAGCATATTTTTGGGGGTGTGGATGATGCAATAAAATTTCATATCTTGCACCAAACTAAGTTCTCTGAGGGTAGTTTTCCCTTCTTATATTTAGGGGTTCCTTTATACTCTACAAGATTAATTACCTCCTAGCTCCAAGGTTTGGTGTAGAAAATAGCAAAGAAGCTTACAAGCTAGCATTCTCATCTGCTATCTTATGCTGGTCGAACTTAGCTATTGATATTTGTTATTTTTAGCTTCCAACTTTATTTGTCTCAAGTCTTTATTCTATTAAGGAATTTAATCCAGCAAATTGAATGTATGTGTAGGCAGTTCATCTGTAATGGAAATATAAATTCTTCAAGGAAAGCTTTGGTAGCTTGGAAGCAGGTTTGTCTACCTAAAAAGAAGGAGGTTTGGGCTTAATTGATGTACATCAATGGAATAAAGTGGCAGTGAGAAAAATGCTTTGTAACTTATGCTACAAAAAGGATTCTCTTTGGGTTAAATGGGTTCATTATGTTTATCTAAGCTCTCAATCCTTGTGCTCCTTTACTTCAGTCTATAAGTGCTCTTGGCATCTGTAGCTAATCTTTAATCTCAGACATCAATTCCATGATTTCTTCTCTAATTCTCAGTTTTTGACTAAAATCCCAAAGAATGATGGATCCTATTGTATAAAAGGAATGTATGATCTTATTAGGCAACATGGTAAAAAATTTTGGCGGTGGTCTATTCCTTGGTGTGGCTTGGCTGCTCCAAAGCACTAATTCATTACCTGGTTGGCTATTTAAAATAGGTTAATGACCAAGGTAAGGTTAAAGTAGCTGAATCTTCTTGAGGATGTTGAGTGCATCTTATGAATGACTAGAAAAGAGGAGGATATTAAACACCTTATGTTTGATTGCTACTTTATGCTAATTTTATGCTTTATCTAATATCCAACTCTATTACTTAATTAATTAGTTAGATAATATTAATATTAGTTCTCGACCAAGCTTCTAATAAACCCTCCATGCATGTGGTCATCCATTCCATGCATGCCATGCACATGCACATAACCTTGCGTTGGTATTCAAATTTATGGGAGATACTTTCCAAATGAATAATAATTGGTTCTATAATTATGAAAGCCAATTCTTGAGTATTTTCTCCTACATCATTCTCCCCTTGTTGATTTGAATTTTCCCTCAAATTTGCATCACCATAATAAGGGCTAATATCTCCAACATTGAATGTCCTTTATACCCCACCATATGAATATGGCAATTCGAGCTCATAAGTACTTTCCCCAAACTTTTAACATTTTTTGAAAGGACGATCCACCCTTAGCATAAGCTTATGTTTCCTTAGATTAGGAATCTCTCCTTCCTGAAGTGTAACCATATGAAATCTCCCAGTTGAAAAACATGTTGACTCCGATGCTTGTTTGCTCTTATCTTGTACACTTCATTTGCCTTATCAATATTGTGCTTGATTTGTTGATTAAATTTTTGAAATAAATCCACTCTCTCTTCTGTATCATAATTCTTCAGTTAAACCTTCTTTAATCGTATCATATCAATCGACATATATGGATTAATACCATATACTATCTCAAGCGGACTATAGCTTGTTGTAGTTAGAAGGATGTCGATTGTAAGCAAACTCCGCATGTGCTAACTTGACATCCCAATCCTTAGAACTCTTACTCACCAATACCCTTAGCAAAGTACCCAAAGTTCTATTAGTAATTTTGGTTTGTCCATCTATTTGAGGATGATGTGATGTGCTAAATAGAAGCTTTGTTCCTAGCATGTGACATAATGCCTGCCAAAAATAACTTAGGAACTTCACACATCTATCCAAAACAATACTTCTCAGAATTCCATGCAACCTCATAGTCTCCTTAAAATATAAATCTGCAACATGGGTAGCATCATCGATCTTGTGATATGGAATAAAATGAGCCATCTTGGAAAATTGATCCACTAGAATTAGAATAGAATCCTTGACTCGTTGTGTCCTAGGAAATCCTAAAATAAAATCCATACTTACACTTTCCCATGGTTGAATAGGCACAAATAAAGGTACATATAACCCTTTATGGAAGAAACTCTTGCTCCTTTGACATGTAGCACACCTAGTAACCATGGCTTGTATTCCATTTTGAATTTTTAGCCAATAAAAATGCTCTTGCAGCAACCCTAAAGTCTTGTGAACTCAAAAGTGTCATAAAATTCCTCCTTCATGCACCTCTTTGATTAATAGTCTCAAATTTAAGTCTTCATCACACACAATTTGTTGTTCTTGAATAAGAACCCATCTTAAATAACATAAGCTCTAGAACATCCTTGTTTCTTACAATCTTTGAAGATCATAGCAAAATCATCATCCATGGTATATTGACTCTTCAACATATCGAACCCCAAAATCTTTGCATCTATCATGTAAAGTACCATAGTACTCCTAGATAATGCATCTGCCACACCATTTTTTTTTGCCATCCACATGTCTTGAAGAGAACACAAATGTCTGTAAGAAGCTTATCCACTTAGCATGCCTCAGACTCACCTTTTTTTGACCATGTAGATACTTCAAACTCTCATGATCCAAATAAAATACAAAAGGATTGGGTCTCAAGTAATGACTCCATATCTCCAAACATTCCATAATAGCATAAAACTATTTATCATAGGTCAAATAGTTGAGTCTTGTGTCATTCAACCTCTCACTAAAGAAAGCAATCGGTTTCCTTTCTTGTGAGAGCACACCCTAAATTCCTACACCACATGCATCACATGTTACTTCAAATAATTTATCAAAACAAGGTAAAGGTAATACCGATGCTTTTGAGAGCTTTATCTTCAAGTCTTCAAAAGCCTTTGTTGATTGATCATTCCAATGGAACTCTCATTTCTTCATTAATTGTGTGATAGGTGTTGCAATGGTAGAGAGTTCTTTGATGAACCGCATATAGAATGAGGCCAACCCATGGAAGCTTCGAACTTTGTGGACATTTGTAAGAATATGCCACGTTTGGATAGCTTCCACCTATGATTGAGGAATTTTAATACCATCTCCACTAACAATATAACCAAGGAAAACCAACTTCTCCATCATAAACTCACATTTCTCAAACTTACCATAAAGCTTCACCTCTTGAAGCTTGTCAAATATCCTCTTTAAGTGTTGTATGTTCTCAACCTCACTCTTGCTATATACCAAGATATTATCAAGGTAAACAATAATAAAGACTCCAAGGAATGGTCCAAAGGCCTTGGTCATCAATCTCATAAAGGAACTTGGTGCATTACATAGCCCGAATAGCATCACCAACCACTCATAAAACCCGTACTTAGTCTTGAAAGTTGTCTTCCACTTATCCCCTTCCTTTATCCTCATTTGATGGTAGCTGCTCCTAATATCAATCTTCTAGAACACCTTTGCGCCATGAAACTCATCTAACATTTCATCTGATATTGGCATAAGAAATCTGTACTTGATTGGGATGTTGTTGATTACTCTCGAATCAATACACATCCTCCACGTACCATCCTTCTTAGTCATCAACAAAACTGGAACTTCTCATGGACTCATACTCTCCTAAATATAGCCTCGGTATAACAACTCTTGCACTTTTCTTTGTAGCTCCTTAGCCTCCTCCAAATTGAAACTATAAGCTGGCTTGTTTGGTAATGGGACTCCGGGCATAAGATCAATAGAGCCCTAAATACCTCTCAAAGGAGGTAGCCCAATGGGTAACTCATCTGAAAAAACATCGGCATACTCTCTCAAATCTTGTTGCAATTTTATATCCATATTAGAATTCTCCCCTTGTTGGGCTTCCTTTACCACTAATGCATAGCATATCTTCTCATCATTGATAGCTTCAACCATCTCACACTCCTTAAGGATCAACAACTCCATGCTACTCTTCTTTCTTCCTCTCCTACATTTGACATCTTCCTTCTTTCTTTATTCCTTTTTTTGTTGCATGCTCTTGGTTCCTTCCCCCTTTTCATTCTGCAAAACTGAATCCTTCCCATCTAGATTAGGTTTTAGCCTAAACTTCTTTGGACTATTGTATACCGTATACTTATTAGTAACACTATCATGCACAACCTTCCTATAAAATTTTCACTATCTCTCCAAAAAAATGTGACAAGAATCCATAGGTAGAATATCGCATAAAACATCATCAAAATAATTTCCAATCTTAAAAGAGATAGGAGTTTTGTTGGTTACCCTTAAGCCTTTATCTTTGTTGAGCCATTGGAGTGAATATGGTCTTGGATGGCCCTTGGTCTCCAAACCGAGCTTGTTCACCATCTTTTCACTAGCAACATTAGTGCATGAGCCACTATCAATGATGACTTCACACACTTTATCCCTAGCTCCACACTTAACCTTGAAAATCTTCTTCTATTGAGTAAGTAAAGTTTTTTTTTTATACTTGGAGCACCCTTTGCAACACATATCAATCAATATGGCCTTCTTCTAAAGTGCCCTTCGGGCTATCACTTTCTTCTTTGAAGTATTCATCAAGATCTTCATGCTCTTCACAATCCTCCAAATTTTCTATCTCCTTCAAAGTCAATGCCCTTTGGTTGGGAGAATCCCGTGCAAAGTGGCCATAACCTCTACATTTAAAGCATTGTGTGTTCACCTTATCAACCACTTGATCTTTGCCCTTTTCTTTAGGAGTGAACTTTCTAACATTATCTTGGTTTGCAGGTTGAGAAATTGGTGGCTTCGACACACCCTTGGAAGTTGAAGCATATGGAGCATTAGTTGACTTGCTTGGTAGCTTTATCCACTTCAACTATTTCTTGAACTTGATGGCTAATTTGACTAGGTCTTCAAACAGTTCATAAGGGTACACCTCTACCTTCTATCGAAGATTCATATTTAAACCCCTGATGAATTGTGCACACCTTTGTTTTTCTTATTCTTGGACATCACATATTAGAGATAACCTTTTCAACTCCCGAATTTAATCTTCAACTCCAAGTAACCCTTGCCTCAACGTAGTAATTTTTATAAAATTTTATTGCTCGTATTCCCGAGGCACAAATTTATTCTTCAAACGTTTCTTTAATTTTTCCCATGACCTAATCTACGATTTTCCTTCTCTCTCCTATCTCCTTTTTAAATTATTTTACCACACTCTAATAAATTTTTTAAACTATAATATTAATATTGGGCACTGTTTCTCATAATCAATTTCCTTATACTCAAAAATAGATTCAATGATTTATAACCATTTGAGAAAAGATTCCGGATCGCGATTACCATTAAATTCAGGAAAATCAGAGAGGAATCCTTTTTCCACTTAATCATAGGTTTTTCTCAATGTATCACGTGGTCTCACATAATTCCCCATGCTCTCTTCTTCTTCTTCTTCTTCTTCTTCTTCTTCTTCTTCTTCTTCTTCTTCTTCTTCTTCTTCTTCTTCTTCTTCCACCCGATTTTGTGCCCTTCTCATGTGGTCTCTCTCTACTTGTTCCCGTTGGTTTTATGGCTGCATATGAGACTCGCGGGCTTGGGAATCTTCTATTCTCCCCACATGCAACTTTACCTCCTTGATTTTATCCATCAAGGTCTTGAGAATATCCCTTAAGTCCTCTCCTTGGTTCTCCATCCTTCCTCTTCACCAATTGAATATTACTCTCCCAAACACACCCTTAAGTGCTCGTCCCTTTTGTGTTTTCTTGATAAATTCTTGGATATTCTTGAATATGGGACACTTTCTTGATGAATCTTGAAGAATCTTGAAAGAAATATTGAATCTTGATTGCAATACCACCAACCTATGGCTTTGATACCAAAATTGATGTGTGTGGGAGGATGGAATTCTCAAATTGGTGAGAATATGGTGCTTTTGTGTTGTTATTGATTAAGAGATGATTTTGTGATGGTGTATTAGGGTTTAAAGTATTCGATTAGGATGGAAATATGGTGTTGTTAATTCAAATAAAATAAGTATGATTTGATGGTGATAGTTTTAATGAGTTGTGATAATTAGGATATGCATTCAACAATGGTATGTTGAAGATGATGAGATTCAAATTTTAGGCTTTGGTTGGAGGATGATGTCATGATTTAGGGTTAGGGTTAGTGTTTAGCTTTGAATGAAGGGTAAGGTTTTGTTTGGTTTGGATGAAAGGATTTAGGGTTTGGAATATGGAAACTAAATTAGGGTTTCACTTAGCTTTGAATTAGAGTGAGATTTGGATGATAATTATGGCTAGAAAATTTGGATTATGGAGAGTAGAAAAGATATGAATTAATTTATAATTCACATTGATAAAGAGATTAAGACTTTCTAGCTAAATCGTTCACACATATTCGATTAACTTGAATTGAACTCACACAGAATTCAACTTGCATTCAAATATAATACTTATCTTCAATTTCTTGTATATAATCGTGACCTTCATGGCTTTTTATAGCCATTATACCACTTAGTTAAAAGGCATAATTCAAAAGATTCCAAGCTAAAAGATATTATGCTACTTTACGCTAATTTTGTGCTTTATCTAATATCCAACTCTACTACATAACTAATTAATTAGCTAATATTAATATTAGTTCTTGACCAAGCTTCTAATAAACCCTCCACACACGTAGTCATCCATTCCATTCTTGTCATGCACATGCACGTAGACACTTAGTTGCGTCTTTGGTATGTTTCTAGCAACATAACCATCCGTTGGTCTTCAAATTTACGGGAGATACTTTCTAAATAAATAATAATAGGTTCTATAATTATGAAAGTCAATTCTTGAGTGTTTGCTCAAGCATCAATCTTAGTGGCAATGTAATAGACAATCAAGGCTTGGTTACCTTGCCTACTCATGGTTCATATTTTTCTATTACAATGAACAACGTGTGAGATGTGTGATGTCTACACTACGAGGGTGATCATTTTTTTCCGTTCCTTATACACCCAAGGAGGGGGCAAGTCAGGGATAGAATAGGGATTAAAACTGTAAAACCTTGAGTTAGCCATTTTTATGTAACAAATTAATGTTTTAGATTGAGTGGTTTTTTATTCAATTTGGATTTGTGATTTTTTTATGGGGGGTTTAAAATTTTAATATATTAGAAATGTAGGTGAAAATCAAACAAACTCTGGAGGTTGTTTCTCTATAGTAAAACTTCTCATTGATCCCTTTTGTTGTTAATTATTATACTATACTACAGACACATGACACATAAAAGGTTATGCCTTCTCCTTATTTATGTAAAGTTAACATTTGTTCTCATAAACAAGCAAACATATGATGATTGAACAAAATGCTAATATGATACAATATCTACAGAAAAATAATTATTTCTATTTTTCTATTAGGTTTTTGCAGACAACATAAATATGGCGTATGTTCCACATATGTTCAAAATACTCCATGCCTCATAATATCTAATTATGGGAATATCAAATACTTCCAAACATTTGATTAGGATAGTATAGTCTAATCTCATCAAATTTTGGTCTGTCATGCTCCTTGCTATTTGTTCTTTTCTAAACATATGTTTTAACCAAATAAGTGTGTGTGTTTAAAATATATGTCATCTTCATCAAAAACTACACCATGGACTGAATCAAGGCATCAAACCTAGTGTTGAGGAGGTTAAATAAAGTAATATGCCTAATTCAAGTTTTAAAAAGATTGGATGGTCCAATAATGTTGATGGTTTGAATAGGTTTTAGAATGTAACTAAAACTTTCAAGTCAAAAATAATTTTACCACAATAAAAAGATATTATTTAGCATATGTAAAACTTAAAAGTGAAACTAAAATTGGGAGATACCCAATAATAGGTGCAATAACGTGTGGGGAGGATAGATGGACAACATTTAGTTAGGTAAATTACTATTGTTATTTTTTTCACTTATTTTTTTATTGTAATATATAGTGTGTAATATATTTTTTTATTCTAGCAAAAACCAAGATGTAAGCACTCTCTCATCAAGCCACTTACCCATTTAGATGAGCTTTGTTAATATTTGGTGGTATTCGTGCAACCGAAAAATATTCATGGGCTCCATCTCAAGGGAGTCATCCAAGTTTTGATAATATTGTTAAAGAAATAAGGAGAAGTAGTGTGGATCCATTCCTTAATGGATTACCTTTGATAGACTTTGGCTCAAAAATCAATTACATATCATATTTTCTTAAATTAGCGTTGAAGTATTCATGTTCTTTGTTGTATATAATTTGAATTAGCTTTTGGTGGGATACAAGATTATATTTTCTACATTCTTATTAATTACATATATATTGGGTGTATGTCTAATATAAGTGATTTTGCACGAAAAAAAGGACTACTACTACTTTTACTTATACTATAATGTTTGCGAAAGAGAAAATAGATATCTCTTGAGAAGCAAGTTTGTTTGGATTTATCTGAAACATCTCACCATTTTGTCTAATATATATTAAATGGACATGATAGGCCATGCCATGATTTATTTTCTTAGGTTGTTAAGTTTTTTGAGATTAAGGAGTTTGTTAGGTGATACTTAAAATGTGATTGTTGAAGAATAGTTAGCATTTTTTTTATATACAAGTGGTGATAATGAAAGGAATAAAACTGTGTAATATTTACTTCATCACTCTATAGAGACCATTAGTAGATACTTTAACAAGTTTTTAATTGCTATATAGAAGATTGTTGGTGAGATTATAAGGCCTCATCAAATCCTTGATGAGGTCCTTCTTGAGATAAAAAAATAATTCCAAAATTTGACCTTATTTTAAAGATTGTATAAGAGAGTTAGATGGGACACATATCGATTCTTATGTTCTAAAGAATAAACAAACTCCTTTTTGTAAGCATAAAGGAGTGTGTTCCCAAAATGTGATGGCAGTTTGTTCTTTTGATATGTTTTTCACATTCGTGGAAGCTGGATGGGAGGGATCGACTCATGATTATTAGATATTCCAACACTATTTTTGATATTCCAACACTATTTTTGATATTCCAACAAAAAATTTCCTCATCCTCCTCGAGATAAATATATCATTGTCTTATATATTATGTATAAACTATTATACTTAAATAATATGAACTTACATTTTGTTCAAGTTAATATTATATGGTTGATTTAGGTTATCCCAATACATTATTCTATCATGCTCCATTCAAAGATACAAGTTATCATATATCCTATTTTCAAAGAGTTGGAGATCAACAAGGAAAAAAGGAGTTATTCAATCATTAACACTCTTTAGTGTGAAATGTGATTGAGTGTTGCTTTGGAGCTTTGAAGGCTTGTTTTCCTATCTTAAAGAAGATGTCAGATTATAGTTTGGAACAAAAAATGTTCATTATCATTGCAACAATAACAATCAATAATTTTATTATGCTTAATAAAAGGGATGATATATTACTTATTGATTTTTGTAACAGATAAATGTACGAAGAAAATAATAGGAATAGGGATATTGGATAACATGTGAGTATAGAGCTGCTAGAGAAATAAAAATTATATGGTGTAGGTTTGTAAATGATATTTACCATGTGCGTCACTGAGCTATTTGTTTTTATAATATTTATTATGAATGTAAGAGTATGCATTGCATAACATAAACTTTGATTATATCACTATCTAAATTTTAGATGTTTGTAAATTTGATAAAATTTGTTTATTGGTTGTTCAAATTTTTTATTAATAATTTGAGAAAAAAAATTTCTACAATTTTTATTACTTTATAATTTTTTATGTTTCATATGATTCTTAATATTCCATATTAAATAATTTACATTATAATAAAATATATAGGTAAAGGAAGATACAAATTAAATATGGAAAATAACTAATAAATATGTATAAAAAGTAAAACTAAATACTAATGAGGTATACTAAGTAGTTATTTAGTATTGATCATTTATACAACAAAAGTAAAAGTAAATATTTTACTAAATAAGTGCTTCTTGAAAAGTAGTTTTTATCTGAAAGTAAATATTGGGAAAAAAAAGTAATGCTAAATGGGGCCTTTGTTTGGGCAGTTCTCAATTTCTAGAGGCACCACAGGTACTTGGATAAGAAAAAAAGTAGTCTTGATAATGCTCCATGTTGGTACAGAATGTCACTTAGCTTCCAATTTATGTGCTAATATTCACATGCATCTTCTTTCTCAGTTAAAATTTCATGCATGGGTAATTTTCAATATTTAGCAATCAATTCATTAAGATAAAAGGACAATATCTTCTGTTTTAAGTACTTATATGTTTAATTCAATGAATCATGAATATGGCTAATGGCTTTTTTTTATCATTTTTATTTTCCCCTTCTCTAGTTGTTAGACTTGGGATCTTTATTTTCTTGTACTATTAGAAATGATTTTCTTCTAGCATATTGCTATTCTTGCACCCCGTGGAAATTAATAAAACTCGAACTTCAAACATTCATCTTCTTCTTTTGAGTTCTTTCATAATGATTTCAAATATAAATTTGGTGTGAAGGGAATCTTATACTTTTGGAAATAGACTTCTAATATGCTTATCCACTTAAGAATTCAGTAAGAAGCTGGTATTAGTATCCCTTTTTTTTATATGGTGATCAAGGCATTTGATCATGTCATTGCTTTTTTCTATGTAGTAGTAGTGATTGTTGCTTGGATCCTAACCAATCAAGCTTGAGCAGTGTTTGCATTGCAGCTAAGGTTGTTACCCTTTGCAAACACTAGTGGAGGGGGGAATATTTTTTTTCAAAATTATTGTAAGTTATTTATGTAATATTTTAGAATGTTTCTATAAAATAATTAGCATTAAGTCTATGGAGTTTTAATGAATTTTTTACAAAATTTATGGAATTCTTCATGTACTAATATAATATTTTAATTTTTATTAAATATATAAGAGTATTCAAATAATGATAACTAATTTTCCTCAATTTTTTTGTCTAGAAAACCCAACACCAAAAACAATTTCCAAGAATTATGTATTCCATATAAAAAATTCCAACAACCAAAAAAGGGGATGAATTTGATTTTTCTTATTTTCTTTCCTTACCATTTTCCTTTCCTTGTATCTTTCTACAAACAAAAGAGACCTTTATATTTCACTTGTTTCAAAATTCCCTCTTTTGAGAGCACTTTCCATTTAACTAAACTTGTTGGAGTTTAGATTTTGGATTTTGGCTATACTTTTTCCCTCAAGCTCTTTAATCTTGTCGATCTCTTCTATGATAATCCCTTCAATTTATAGCTTCATCGCTATTTTTTTTATCCCTCTAACCATGCATGTTACATCAATATTCAATTACCAAATATTTTATTTAGATGGATACAAACATGAACAATGTTGGGCATTTCATAATGTTCAAAATTATAAAACTCTAAATACCAAATTCTCAATATCCAAGTACTAAATGACCAAAATTTGTAATTAATTAGGATTTTGATTGTAATACTAAATAAACAACCCAAACAAAGATAAGTTCCATTTTTTAAATTGATTAGTTTACTTGAACTCCATCAACTATTTGGTAAACATAAGTAAGCACACAAACCACAATAATGATAACCAAAGTAATTTGACATAAAAGTTCTACTTCACACCCTTAATCAGAATACTCTTTCCTTAAACTTTGAAATTTTATATATTTTTTATCTTATAACCCTACAACACAATAACCTTCACTTTCTTATACCCATGCTTGTTGTATATTTTCTTCTTTCTCTTCATTGTATCACCACAAAAATGGAGCACAAGGTAAAGTGTTGATTATATATATAGTAGTTGGCTTGGGTATGGCCATTGTTGAGTTATTTTTAGAAAAAAGAAGAGAATATTTTGTTTTGGTAGTTTTATTCCTTGTGTTGAACCATAAACTTCACATTCTAGATGGTTTAAGAAGACTAAGCCTTTGAGGGGTCATTTGGTAGAAGGGAATGTGAGTTTAGAAATTAAGGAATAAGAGTGGAAATGGGAATTAAAGAGTGGGAATTGATTTATTTATTTACATTCCCATATTTGGTATATGATGGAATAACTTAGGAATAAAATTCTAGTGTGTTTGGTACATGGAAATTAGATTTAGAATAAAGTAGATAATTTACTAAAGTGCCATTTTTAAATTTATAATATTTTTCTCTATGGTTATGCATAAAACTACTTTAAGGTTATTTTAGTATGTTAGGTTTTTTATTTAATTAAGTGCCTTTCCCAAATGTGAATTACCATGCCCAATAAGAATAAATCTCGGGGAATATAAGGCTTTTTAATTCCATTCTCATCCGTTTCTAATTCCAATTCCCCTTAAACAAACATAGAAAATTTTAAATCTTATTTTTTTATTCCCATTCCCAATTTTCTATTCCCACTAATTAAACACCCTCTAAGGTTATTGTGTTCCCCATTAAGGTTTAACAAAGGTATGCATCCTCCCTTTCCCTAAAGCACCTTAATAAAGTAGCTATAAATACCTAACCTATTTTTTCCTTGCAATATGAACTTATGTTCAAGAAGCTTTTATTTTCCTACTAAATTTTAACTCTTATTATTTAGGAAGCTTTCATTTGTCATGTTTAGGAAGCTATCATTTAGGTAGGTAAATTTTCTATATGAACTCTCTTTTTTATATATTGAATAGATTGGGTACAGAGTCTATGTTATCCGATAACTAAATCTTATCTAAATACTTTATGGACTCTTAGTCCGTAGAATATCTTTTGATGTATAGTTTATCTCAAATTCTTATATATGTTTTATGAAACTTCTCTTATTCCCTTTGTTATAATATTTTAAATTATTTTTATATTTTTCCTTGTACTTAATACAAGAATGGAACGGTAAGCCAAATTTGTATATGATATGTCTGTAACACCTTAATATCTTTTTGCTATCTTTTGGGGGAAAAAATTAAGAGTAAAACTAGGGGTGTTACATACTCCACAATGTCTAGATGGTGTTCCATGATTTCCAAGGGAATGCCCTCTAGATCAAAAACTATCTATGCTAACATGTTTATATTTTTAGTGAAGAGATGACCAATTTCTATGTATTCCCTCTGCCATCTCTTTTCCTATTAAAACAACGTGCTCCCTAAAGACATCCAGTAGTGCAGTACCACATTCCAAACTAGCTTTAATTATGTGTAATAATGTAAAAATGTGTTATTTTATGTGTAATTAATTATAGAAACAATTATAAGATATTTTATGATGCAAGAGAAAACACTCAAGAATTAGCTTCCATAATTATGGAACCAATTATTCTTCATTTGGAAAGTATATCCCATAAATTTGATGACTAACATATAGTTATGTTGCTAGAAATATAACAAACAAGAAACTAAGTGTCTACGTGCATGTGCATGGCATGTATGGCATAGATGACCATGCGCATGGGGGGGTTTATTTTCAAGATTGTTGGCACTAATATTAATATTAGCTAATTAATTAATTAAGTAGTAGAGTTGGATAATAAGTAAAGCATAAAGTTAGCATAAAGGTAGCGTAATATCTTTTAGCTTAGAATCTTTTGAATTATGCTTTTAGCTAAGTGGTAGAATGGTTATAAGTGTAACGCCCCCAAAATTTACACATTTTTTTTGAAACAAGACTTATAAATTAAAACCATAAATTTTGGGGGTGTTACAAGTTGGTATCAGAGTGGTTGATCTTGTTGACCACGCTCGTTTTTGAAAATAAAGTTAATTTTGGAAGTTGCTATTAAAATTTGAAAAGGATTTCCTGCCTTAATTGAAAATCTTTCTATTTAAAAAAATTTTAGAGCCCAGCCATGGTGAGGAGTATAAGGGTAGATTAGGGTTTTCCCTAAGAAGTAGGAAATCTTACTAATAATTTTGAACGAGTGGGTTCGTTTCTAAAGTGTTTCTTTTTGTGTAGTTAGATGGAAAACAAAGGAAGAATTAATCGGTTAAAGGAGGCCATCACCGCCTTCTTGGAGTTCACCCGGCGCTCTCAAAATGCTGGGGAAGACTGGCTTAGGAGGGTTACCAGAAATCCCCCTCCAATGTATTTTGGGGAGGAGAACCTGGTGGTCCTAGAGGAGTGGATCCGCGATCTAGATAGCACCTTTGAGGTCGTGGATTTCCCACCTGATCGATGGCCCATCATTGCATCATTATTCCTCTAGGGCGTAGTAGACGCCTCGTGGGATGATTTTTGCGCCAGAGAAGGTCTTGCGGCTACCTCAGAGGCATTTAAGACCACCCTCTACACCATATTCTATCCCAAGAGCCGCAGGAGGGACAAGCTCCGGGAGTTCATGCAGCTGACACAGGGGTCGATGTCAATCCATCAGTATCACGCCCGGTTTATTGAGTTGCTTCGGTTTTCTCCAAGGATCACCGCCAACGAGTCCACGATAGTCTTCTAGTTTGAACAAGGACTAAATTTCAGCGTCTCCCACATGATGGGTGCCATGCCTTTCACAGATCTAGCATCCCTGTATAAGCGTGCTTGCATAGCAGACACGTTGGTCTATGAGAAGGCCGCCATCCTTGGGAAGAGGAAGCTCGAGGTTCAAACCAGAAGTAGGACCCAGTCCAGGTTTGGAGAGTCCAAGAGGCCACCACCGAGGGATCCCAACAGAAGCCAAAGGCCCCCGAGAGGCTCAATTTGTAGGAACTGTGGTAGGAACCACCCATGCAGGAATTGTGTAGGCAAGTTAGTCACCAGCCTAAATTGTGGAATAACAGGTCACCAAGCAGTGGAGTGTTGGAGGCCACTAAGATTTCAGTAGAGCCAAAACCGATCATATCAGTAGGGAGGAGCGCTGATGCCCCAACAGCAGGCATACCAGCAATACCGCAAGAATTCGTCCCAACAGTATTATCAAAGAGAAACTACTCTATCAGGTGCCCCGATTTAAGAGACAAGGGGAATACCACAAGGATCTAAGCCTCATCCTCAGAAGGGAGGCTAGTCAGGAGGGCGCCTGAACCTTATCAATCAGGCAGAGGGAGATCGACAGTTGGATGTTGTTAATGGTATGTTCACCATTTATTCATTGCCAGCATATGTTCTATTTGATTCGGGTGCCACGTTGTCTTTCATTTCCTCTGCATTTGCTGTTAAGGTTGGATTGTCACCATCTGCTAGAGTAGAGCTATATATTATGCTTCCGTCGGGTGACAGGATGGAGTGTAGTCAGATGTTTTTCGACATGACCTTAAATATAGGAGGGGTAGACTTCCTTGTAGATCTGGTCGGGATAGATTTAAAAGTTTTTGATGTGATTCTGGGAATGGATATACTGAAGAGGTACAAAGCGGTTATTAATTGTGCCTAGGAGTAGGTGATTCTACAAGGCTCAAAGGGGACTAGGGTTTCGTACCAGAAGACTCAGCCCGAGCCGACCACTAAGGTATGTTAGCGGTCGCATTGCACGCTTTGATCCAGAAGGGGTATCTTCTATATTTATGCAGTGTGTAGGAGCTCAATAAAGATTTGACCGCACTAGACAATACACTAGTGGTTAGAGAATTACCAGACGTGTTTCCCAAAGAAATACCAGGCATGGCTCTGGTTCGGGAAATTGACTTCAAGATCGAGTTAGTGCCGGGAGATTAGCCCATTTCCAAAGCATCATACAGAATGGTACCGGTGGATTTGAAAGAGTTGAAGGCCCAGGTGGAGGAATTATTAGAGCATGGGTACATCCGGCCAAGTGTATCATCGTGAGGAGCACCAATTTTGTTTGTGAAAAAGAAGGATGGTAGTCTATGTCTCTACATTGACTACCAAGGTTTGAATTAGTTGACGGTGAAGAACTGGTATCCGCTTCCGAGAATTGATTATTTATTTGATCAGCTGAAGGGTGCTACAGTGTTTTCCAAGATCAATTTGAGGTCTGGGTACCATCAATTGAGGATCGCTGATGCTGATATTATGAAGACTGCATACCTGACCCGATATGGGCATTATGAATTTACGGTGATGCCCTTTGGACTTACAAATGCTCTTGCAATGTTCATGGATTTGATGACAAGGATATTCAGACCTTTCCTCAACCAGTTTGTGGTGGTGTTTATTGATGATATTATGATGTATTCCCGGGAAAATGAGGAGCGCGAGAAGCATCTATGCACCATTTTGAGCACATTGAGAGAACATCATTTGTATGCGAAGCCGTCGAAGTGTGGGTTTTGGCTCTAGGGGTAGCATTCCTTGGTCACATTGTGTTGACTAAGGGAGTGGTTGTGGACGTAGTTAAGATTGTGGCCATCACAGAGTGGAAGCCCTCTACAAATATATCAGAGATTCAAAGTTTTCTGGGTTTGGCTGGATATTACAGACGATTTATGCAGAATTTTTCCAAGATCGCCAGACCATTGACTAATCTCCTGAAGAAGACTACAAAGTTCCAGTGGGATGAGGCTTGTGAAGAGGCTTTCCAAGAGCTGAAGAAAAGGTTGACCACTGTATCGATATTGAATTTACCCGAGGGGATCAAGGAGTTTGAGGTTTACAGCGATGCATCCAAGCATGGGTTGGGATGCGTGTTGATGCAGAAGGGTAAGTTAGTAGCTTATGCTTCATGATAGCTAAAGAAACATGAGAAAAATTATCCCACGCATGATCTGGAGTTAGCTGATATTGTGTTCTCTTTGAAGATTTGAAGGCATTATCTGTATGGGGCGAAGTGTAAATTATTTACAGATTACAAGAGTCTTAAGTATATTTTCACTCAAAAGGAACTCAACTTGAGGTAGAGAAGATAGCTGGAGCTTGTGAAGGATTACGATATTGAGTTGACCTACCATGAGAATAAGGGCAACGTGGTTGCCAATGCTCTAAGTAGGAAGACTACACATTCTACATTGTGTCATGTGGTTGTTGATCGAATGATAAGGGAGTTATCAGATCTAGAGATCGAGATAATTCAGTAGGGAGACCTCGAAGCCGGTATGAACACCCTGACACACACTCCGACTATATTTGAAGAGATTTGAGTAGGACAAGTTGGAGATGTTAAGTTGGAAAGAATCAGACAGAAGATGCAGGAAGGCAAAGCAGAGGGGTTCAGAATCCATGAGGATGGCAGTATTTGATTCAGGGGTCATTGGTGTGTGCCACATAGTTGCCCGGAGCTTAAGCATCGTATTATGGAGGAAGGACATCAGACTCCCTATTCAGTTTACCCAAGAGGGTCTAAGTTATATTAGGACCTCAAAAAGGTGTATTGGTGGCCACGTATGAAGCGAGAAGTAGTTGATTTTATATCACAGTGTCTTGTGTGTCAGAAGGTCAAGATTGAACATCAGAGACTAGTGGGGTTACTTCTATCTTTGGAGGTGCCGAGGTGGAAATGGGACTCTATTTCTATGGACTTTGTGAGTAGGTTACCAAGGACCCGAAGTAGGTGTGATACTATTTGGGTTATCCCTATGAAGTCCATGTGGAGTATGGAACAGTTGGCGAGCGCTTATATGAAGTTCATGGCTAGCCATTATGGGGTTTCGAAGGATATTATTTCAGATCGAGATTCGAGGTTCCTCTCTCAATTTTGGTGGAAGCTGTAAGAAGTTTTGGTGACCAAATTGAAGATGAGCACAGCTTTTCACCCTGCCACGGACGGACAGATAGAGCAGACCATTCAGACCCTGGAGGATATGTTGAGGGCTTGCATGCTAGATTTCCAAGGATGTTGGGAGGAACACTTGCATCTGGTGGAGTTCTCATATAATAACAATTATCATGCCGATATTGGGATGGCTCCCTTTGAAGCGTTGTATGGAAGGAAGTGTAGGACTCCTTTATGTTGGAGCGACATCAGTGAGACGATCGTGTTGCAACGAGAAATGATCAAAGATATGACCCATCAGGTCTGACGGATCCAGGATCAAATGAAAGCAGCTCAGAGCCGAAAAAAGAGTTATGTCAATCAGAGGCGTAAGGATGGAGATTTTGAGCTTGGAGAAAAAGTGTTGCTGAGGGTTTCGCCTACTAAAGGGGTGCAAAGGTTTGCTCACAATGATGAGATCAGAGGCAAATCACCTCATGGGAGTAGGTATGTATGCCTCATGATTAACCTCAAAACCAAGGTGAGTCTCCACGACATCCTAATGATGCAACAATAAGTTTAGCTATAACTATAAGTGTATAGTGTAGATTACAGTCTATAATACTCCCTAAAATCTCTCCATGTCCTTAAGCATTGCAACCACTTTGAGAAAGAGATCATGAGCACTAGCTAATGTCACATGACCTGATGCTTTAGGCAGGGGAGGTGCAATAAAAGGTTGAGGGTGTTGCAATGGATATGGAGGTTCCTCTATTTGTGAATGGAAGATCAACTTAATATAGAGAATCATTCGAGGGTGGTGGTATGTCATCTTCATTAGTTTATGGAGGTTGTGGCCTAGATGAAGTAGAGATGTGACCATTGTGAAGAAGTGAGGCAAGTACCTTAACTGTAAGCTCAAGGGTGTTTCCATTGGCTCTCATCTCATATTAGGGTTATTTATGTTATTCAATATCTACTTATCCGATCCAATATCCGAAGCAATCAGATCCAAAAAAGCAAATAACATATCACATTTTTTTATATCAAATATCTGATCCACTCAATGAAAATTCAAACAAACTAGATATCTAATTCGACAAATACAAATAATATCTGATTTGAAGAAAAACATTTATACATTTTTTTTAATTTTTAATTTATATACAATTATATATAAATAAATTTAGACGTGTGTGTGTGTGTCTGTGTATAATTTTTACTTACTTGATTTAGTATTTGGGCCAAAATTTAATTTAGTTAAAATTATATTTTTAATAGAATCCTTTTTTAGATCTGATAGAATCTAATTATGTATTGTGATGTAGCACCTTTAATTTCAGTTTTAACATCAGATATTTGTTGAGCAAGTCGGATATTTGTTAAGCGGATCAAATATTTGCTCAACGGATCAGATAATATCCAATATATTTGTGATTTGGTGGTTTTTTTATATTTTAAATTTTATTTGGATAATATCAGTTATATTTGATATTTGATCTTTCGGATATTCAAAGTTTCAAATCAAATATTAAATGTTATTTTTAGATATCTAAAATTTTGAATATTTGACAATTGGATATCCGAAATATCGGATATTTGAACTGTGAACATCCCTCTCTGATACCCTATCCTTATAAGGGTGATGACATCTAAGATTTTGATCGTAGGCACAGGGTGAAAAAAGAACTCCAAAATCTCAAAGAAACCTTGTGATGAGTGATCCAAAGCCAAGAGCAGCCTGACTATGTCCATCTATATAGGTTATATGGTGGAAGTTGTCAACACAAAGGCATATGAGGGTAGCAGATAGAATGTGATTGACCCCATACTAGTCCTTTATGATCATGTATGTGCCTAAGCCAACTCAAGGAAAAAGGATGGAATAGACCAGATAATGGCATACCCTTTTGAAGAGTGGTAGGTAGTTTGGGGCTTCAATTGAATGTTCTTATAGCCAGTTGAGTGGTATCATCTTAGTTGAGTGGTATTACCCATGTAAAAAAACAAAACATTTGCAATTTTTCCCTTGGTTTCACCTAGTTGACTGGTGCTCTGAGCCCATCGACTGTTTTGGTTAGTCGATTCATATTTTTCAGCACATCTAATGTAGCATCTATGGATTCTCAAAATAATGAAGAATTGACATACTTGGTTATGGAGCCTATAACAACATTTATCTTTGATTATAATATTAATAATGTGACTATCCTTAACGATTGTAGTTTGAGTAATTCTTGTAGGTATGTAATATTTTTTTTAGGAGAATATTACTAAACTTCAAGATGTTAACATATCTAAAATTTTGTGTGTTACAAGTTGCTACAAGTCGAAGGAAGCTATTAGTCATGGAAGTCAAACTACTAAGTTAATGAAACCTACTTATTATCTTTTATGTAATTTAGGATTCTTTTTAATTATTTCCATGTATTTATTAGCTATGTTTGTTTATAATAATTTTTCACTCGATTCATGTATTATATAGGTTAGTATTATGTTGCTTTACTAGTTTGTGTGCTAGTTAGCCATATTTGTATTACTTTACCTAACTTAGTGTGATACTAAGTAAAGTGTGGCTACCTATATAACCACATGGTCGACACATTGTAACACACGAACGTCTATCATTTGAAATCTAATACAAGTAATTCACTTGGCTATTTTTTCTATTTTGTGTGAATTTTTCTAACTAAGACTAAGTGGATTAATATTAGGCCGAATGCTTTAAATGCCTTGTAGGAGAAACATTCAAAGTTAAACTTATTGAGTTCTTCCTTGAATCTTGATTGAAGATTCAAGTTAATCTTTAAATCTTTCTTGAATCTTGATTGAAGATTCAAATCAATCATTAAACCTTCCTTGAATCTAGCTTGCATATTCACACCTTCTTACTACCTACATTCATTCAAAATCTTCTTATCTCCTATCTTTGAATCCAAAATCAAATCATTTTAGATTATGGATCATGATCTTGCATTTCCCTTTGATCTTATCACTTTAATTAAAAATCACATAGGCTAATTTTTATAATTCAATTAAAGAAATCTTAAGGCCAAGTCATTATGATTAACTTTCATGTGTTATCCTTAAATTTTTTAAAACTTTCACAAGTTTGAGAGAGATACCTTATATCATAGAAATGTTATTCCCATTTCTATCCTAATAGTTGTGAATATTTATTCATTTAATGGGTTAGTGAATATATCTCTCCATTGATGTAATATATCTGTAAACTCCATAATAACAGCCCCTATCTCAACATACTCCCTGATGAAGTGATGTCTTAGTTCAATATGCTTAGATTTAGTGTTGAATGAGGTTATTAGTGAGGTAAATAGAACTAGTTTTTTCACATCTAATTGTAATTATTTCAATCTTAAGTTTGTAGTCACTTAATTAATGCTTCATCCAAATTAATTGTGCACAACCAGCATCATATGATATATATTTTGCTTTTGTTATAAATAATGCAATACTAGAATGTTTCTTAATTTGCCAACTAACTAGGGTTTCTCTTAGGAATTGAAAAATCTCTAAAGTGTTTCTTCTATCAAACTTAGATACGATAAAGGCATAAAAAGAATAGCTTACAAGGTTCAGAAGTGTATCACTAGGGTAAACTAGATCTTAGTTATGGGTGCCAATTAGATACCGAAGAATTATCTTAAATGCAGTAATATGAGATTCTTTGGGATTACATTGAAATCTATCACATAAGCATGCACTAAAAATAGTATTAGGTCTTAATATAGTAACATAAATAAGTGATCTAAGCATACCTCGATATTGCTTTTGATCAACTTGTTTATCTGCTTTATCCTTTTCATGCTTTGTGGTAGCCATAGGAGTATTGCAAGCCTTGCTCTTGTTCATTCTAGCCTTCTTGAGCAATTACTTTGTGTAATTTTATTTTTTGACAAATATTCCTTCCTTTCATTGCTTGATTTAAAGTATAAGGAAGTATATCAACTCACACATCATGCTCATTTCAAACTCACTACTCATTAAAGTAGAAAAGTCATGGCACACAACTCATTAGTAGTATCAAATATTATGTCAAAAACATATATTTTCACAAGCAATAATTCCTTTTTGTCTATATGAAGTAAGAGATTTTTGTTAATTTTTCCTCTTTCAAAATATTTTTCTAATACAGATTTAATCAACCTTTCATACCAAGCCCTAGGGGCTTATTTTAAACCATAAGATGCCTTATTGGGTTTATAAACATGATTAATTTTTTATTCATTTTCAAAATATGGTGTTTGCTTAACATATACCTCTTCTTTAATAAAACGAGTAAAAAAGCGATTTTAAAATCAATTTGATATAATTTGAATTGCATGAATGATGCAAACGCAAGAAGTATATGTATAAGCTCAAGTCTCGCTACAAGTGCAAATGTTTCCTCGAAATCAATGCATACCTCTCAGTTGTATCCTTTGGTAACCAATTGAAATTTGTTTCTAACCATAATGTTGCCCTCATATAGCTTATTTAGTCCTAATGATCGGTATGTTTGGAGGTGAAGGGATTAATTCTCAAACTTGATTTCTCTCAAATCGATTAACCTTATCTTACATTACTATGATCCAATTTTCATCATTCATGGCTTCCAAGTGAGAATTAGGTTCCATTTGAGATAGGAATACTAAATGATTGAAAATTTTTCATAATGAGTATTTATTTACATCTCCCTTTTTAGATAACCAATGATGACCTCTTGAGTATATCTATAGGCATATCTCCATGATCTAGGAAGGTCCCTTCATACTTCATCTTCTTGTTGGTCAATTAGAGGATCTTCATCCTTTTCCCTTTCTTGATTTTTCTTGTCCTAATTTTCCAATAATCTCTCTACTTTGATGGAATGACCTACTCCTTCATCTTAGTTACTTGGCATACTTGAGCAAGATTCATCAAAAATAATATACATAGATTATTCAACCAACTTTGATCCTATTTTGAATATCCAATAAGCATTTATATATAAAGATCAACTGATGGTTGCTAATCCGCAAGCCCACGGCTTCATTGTAGCATGTTAAGGTCGTATCCACTAGGACTTTGCAATTGATTACTGATTTTTATTATTTTAGCTATCTAGCTAGATTGTTATGAAGTGAGAAAATGGAAGTAAATAATAAAATGACTAAAAAATCGTAAATTTTGTAACGAGAGGTATAAATTATAGGAATGAACTTTGGTCTCGTTTTCAGTATTTAAAAATGAATTAACAATATGTCATAGTATAGTTCAAAATTATTATGAACAATTGGTCTAATGTGATTCACTAGCCTCTTTCATGGTCTAGGAACTTACATAATCAACTTTATTAACTACTTTCATGACTAATAAATTATATTAAATCCATTAAACACCACTGATTCAATAGTACATAAGAATCTAACATCTACTTTTGCGATCATCTGAGTTCCCGTTCATATATTAATTTCTGACATTGATTTCAACTTTTTAGTTATAGTCAACATCTATATAAATCAGATTTTATCAAACATGACTCATAACAATAATTCCTAACATATGAAACAAAATATATGAGCCATGCATACAACATATAATTTTACTCATCATATTTATACCAGATAAAGCCTAGTTCAATCCTAGAAAAAGAAATTCCTCACTCATGATTTGATAGAAATGTAGAAAATAAATATAAATAACATGAGTATTATAGATATAATAAATATTGAAAAAGAGAATGGATGGATCAAACCATATATTAAAGATAAAAATAAGTTGTCTATCGAGTTGAGATACACACTTGACTAATCTTAGTTCGAGGAACAAAACTTGCATAAGAATTAAAAGTAAATTACAAGGAGTTGTTTTTGCTAAGGAATAATGCAGAAAATCAATGGCTTCGACCCACATATCTTTCTTTCCCATACCCTTTTATTTCCCCCTTAATGTTGACATAGAACTAAGTGGAAAAATCATAGGAGAATATCATGTGAAGTGGTAACTGTTAGTTGCACAACCGTGTAGCTTTTCTTCTCTTAGCAAACATGCACATGCATGGCTGTGGGAAGGGTGTGCTGAGCCTATGCAATGTTTTGTGTAGCAACTTGTTTGTTTGATAGTTGCATGGATATGTAAGGCCGCATTGGTTGGATGTGTAGATTTCATTCTCTTGCAACTTGATGATTAAGAGTTACATGGTTGTGCAGCTGGTTGTGCTGTAGCCATGTAACACCTATTTCTTCCTCCTATTAATTCATTTTCTCCTCTTTTCAGCTCTTTTACTTTCTTCACTTCTCCAATATTATGTGGGGTTGATTACCTTCATTCAATGCCTTCCATATTTGATTTTTTTCCCTGATTCCATACACCACTTGCTTAGATTTATGTGATTATGCACAATTTTCTAAACATAATTACAGAGAGAGCAATAACACAAATAAGATGGCAAACAAAATTAAAAAATGAAGGCAAAGTAGTGTAAAAATATGGAAAATATTCATTTTATCATTAGCCGATGAAGATACTTTCATCTACTGTAGAGTTAAAATTATCCAAATTGGTTTTCTCATTGTTAAGGACAAAGAATTTGAAAGCAAATGTGTAGACATAATTGTAATACCCCTATTTTTCACTATCAAAAAAATTCATTTTAAAAAATTACGACAGCGGAAAATACTAAACGCATCAAGGAAAAATGGAGTGTTACCACCACACCTAACATAAGATAAACATCCACCTCTTGTGCCATGTTAGATACAAAAATTAGAAAACCAACCAAACATAATTTGACAAATAGAGTGTGCAAAATATATAATATTGATACCACAAATAAGAATTTAAAATTCTAACCACGACGAGTCCCCAAAATATCTAAAATTCATAGAAGAAAGTACATTGAAAGCAATAAAATATAATAGAGATAAAAAAATTGATAGTAAAAACCCAAAAATCCATATCTCTCAAGAACCTATAAAAGACCTCTAAGTGTCTACCCTCCCAAACCCCGAAGCCCAGCACAAGGTAGGCAAACTACTTGCCCTCAATAAAAAACAACACATGGTCTTCTACCTATGGGATTGAGTAGATGACCGAACAAATAGGCCCATTATTACACTATGTACTGAGTAAAATAAATCATCTACTTAACGCGATTCACAAGCATGCAAGGTCATAGAATAATATAGAAATCATGCTAAACACATATCATGATTACACGATACAACTAGATTTATATGCACTATAATGGTCATAGAATGCATCAAGATTTAATGCCATACAATCCTTAAACAAATTGCAAATCATCATGCTTGTTATCGTAATGTAGATATAAGGGATACCAACTTATAATCACATAATCAAGTTATTCAAACAACTCACTAGACTCTTCTACACTCCACTACATAATTTACTCATTACATCATTCTTCTAAGTTTACAAAATTCTTGTAGGATGTTTATTCTTAAAACGCTATTCTCTTTTGAGAAATGGGCAAGATTACCACCACATTATCTCATAATACCATGGAATTCATCCAAACTAGAGGATATAAATTAGGGTTTAAGAAAAGTAACCACCAATGGACATAAAGTCCAACTGAATCCAAGTAACTACGAAGGGACATAAAGTACGACCAAAGCGAAGTAACCATCAATAGACATTAAATCTTGGTTGAAACCAAATAACCACTAATGGACATAAATTTCAGGTCAAAGCCAAATAAACCACCTAGGAGACCATACCTTTTAGTATCAGTACTCCTTAGTGACACAACTGTTCAAGGGTGGATGAAGATTTGTGTGATTGTAATTTAAATAAGATCGATGGATATCCAACTTAGAAGAAGAAATGAAGAGATTCAAGCAATAATTTAAAAATAATTCAACAAAAACTCAAAGAACTCAACTTTGAATGTCTACTATCGAATATTACTCCAAGTAGTCTTGGAAAGGATTATTCAATCACAAAGAGAGATTTAACCAAGTGAATTACTTGTATTAGATTTCAATATACTCAACCATAAACATGTTACAAGTGTTGACACATCATGTCTTATATAAGAGTATAACATTACTAACTAGCACGCTAATTTAGTCCTATGACACACAAATGGATATCTAGAACATAAACTAGTATTAAAAATGTATTTATATCCTATAAAATACATGGATCAACAAAGGCTATGAAAAAAAAGTAAGCTAAGTAGTATATGAAAAAAACTAACAAGAATCCTAATCAAAACAATGATGTTGACTTGAAAGGTTGACAAGGCCTTATTGACTTCACTTTCATGCACAATAGAATCCTTTGTAATAGCTTTTAACACTTGAAAACCTTAGGTATCTTGACTTCTTAAATGGATTGATATTCTTCCTGCAAATATGTTACATACCTATAAGAATGACTTAAAGTAATATCATCAAGGTTAGTCATAATATTATTATCAAAGAAACATATTATGATATGTTCCATAATCAAGTATGCTAAATTACTATAATCTTGAGGACCATCTATGGATGCTCCTCCATCATTCTCCCAAAATTGTGAAGAATTTATCCTCAAATTGAAATCACTAAAATAAGGAGAAAATCACCCACATTAAATGTCCTTGAAACACTGCCACATGATTCAAATAGTTCAAGTTTGTAGGCATTTTCTCCAAATTTTCTAAGGATTTTAAATGGTCCATCTACTCTTGGCATTAGTTTATGTTTCCTTAGACTTTTAAATATTTCTTTATGTAAATCTAACCACACTATATCATTATGAGAAAATACTTGTTGAGTGTGATTTTTATTAGCTTATTTTTGATATTTTGCATTAGCTTATTCTATGTTATCCTTAATTTGTTGATGAAGCTTATGGAATAACTCTACTCATTCTATAGCCTCATAGTTTATCAATTCACCATTCTTGAAGGGTACCATATTAATTGGTACACAAGAATTCACTCCATGCATAATTTCAAATGGAATAGAACATGTAATACTTGAAGGACTTCTATTATAAGCAAACTCTGCATAAGCTAACTTAATATTCCAATCTCTAGTACTTTTAATTACCAAGCCTCTTAATGAAGTTCCAAGATATAAGATTTAATCTAGCTATATGTAATGTGGGATATTACAATTAGAGAGAAATTCTAACAAAGAGAAGTGAGTAAAGAACACTTTTCAATAAAAACTTTGAAATGTCCTATTAGATTAGAAGAGCATCACGAGAGCTTCTCTAAGAAATTTATAGGTACCCGAGGTGCTTTTTCTATAGAATTTATCCCACAAAATTAGCATTAGAATATCCTATTATATCTTTAAGAGTATCACGAGGATAAACACAAGTCTAGATTATGAGTGCCCATAAGATATCTTAGGATTCTCTTGAAAGTGATCATATGATATTTCTTAGGATTACACTAAAATCTTGCACAAAGGCATAGACTAAACATGCTATCAAGTTTAGATGTTGTATGATAGAGAATTTATCCAATCATACCTTAATATAGCTTTTGATCAAGTGGCTTACCTTTATCATCCATGTCAAGTTTTGTGGTAGTAGCCATGGGTGTACTATATGATTTGCTCTTGTACATTCCGAACTTCTTGGGCAGTTCTTTTATGTATTTTTCTTGGTTAAAAAATATTCCATCTTTTGATTGCTTAATTTGGAGTCCAAAAAAATAGGCTAACTCCCCCATCATGCTCATTTCAAATTTTCTACACATTAGAGTGGAGAAGTCCTTGCACATGGACTCATTAGTGGCATTGAATATTATGTCATCAACATATATTTGTGAAAGAAATAAATCCTTTTTGGTTCTTCTTATAAAATATTTCTATCAATTTTACCTCTTTTAAAACCTTTGTCTAATATAAATTTACTCAACCTTTCATACCAAGCTCTAAGATCTTATTTTAAACCATAAAGATCCTTATTGAGTTTGTAAACAGGGTTAGGCTTTGATTTATTTTCAAATCAAGGTGGTTGTTTAACATATACCTATTCTTCAATAAAATCATTGAGAAAAGCACTTTTAACATCCATTTGATATAATTTAAAGCAAATGGATGATGCAAATACAAGAAGTGTATGTATAGCCTCCCGTACAGCTACGGGGGCATAGGTTTTCTCAAAATCAATGCCTTCCTCTTGGTTGTATCCTTTGGCGACCAACTGGGCTTTGTTTCTTACAACAACTCCCCCTTCATCTAGGTTATTTGCAAAGACCCATTTAGTACTAATGATAGGTCTATTTTGAGTCAATGGGACTAGTTTCCAAACTTGATTTCTCTCAAATTGGTTAAGCTCATCTTGCTTTACAATGATCCAATTTTCATCATTCATGGCTTCCAAGTGAGACTTAGGTTCCATTTGAGATAGAAATGCTAAATGATTATAAATATTACCTAGTGAGGGTCTTATTGCAACACCTCTTGCTAGATTGCCAATGATGAGTTCCTAAGGGTGTCTGTAGGCATATATCCATGCTCTAGGGAGATCCTCTCACACTTCATATTATTGTTGAGTATTTTGTTGTTATTCTTCTTCTTCTTTGTTAGAATTTTTCAGTAAGCTTTCAACTTGAATGGAAGGACCTACTTCTTCCCCTTAGGTTTTTTGCACACTAGAGCAACAATTATCAAAATCAACGTGTATGGATTCTTCAACTAACATTGTTTGTTTGTTGAAGGTCTGATGAGCCTTACTACGTAAAGGGTACCTAATGAAGATACAGTCATCCATTTTGGAATCAAACTTACCAAGATTGTTTTTTTCATTGTTGAGGACAAAACACTTGCAACTAAATGTGCATAGATAACTCACATTTGGTTTCTTACCATTGTAGAGCTCATAGGATGTCTTTTTCAAGATGACCCGTATGATTACTATGTTCATTACATAATTTGTAGTGGCAATGGCTTTGGCCCAAAAATATTTTAGAAGCTTTAATTCACACGGCATGGTTCATGCAACCTCCTTTAAGCTTCTATTTTTTCTTTCCACCACCACATTTGTTGTGGTGTTCTTGGTGCCGAGAAGTTGTGAATGATGCCATTTTGATCACAAAAGTCCATAAATATGGCATTCTCAAACTCATTTCCATGATCTCTCTTTATATCATGAATCATTATTCCTTTTTCTACTTGAATAATATTAACAAGCACGAGAAACGAGTTAAAATCATCATCTTTAGTAGAAAGGAATAATTTCCATGTATAAAAGAGTAATCATCTACAATAACTAGTGCATATCTACAACTACCCATGCTATAGGTCCTAATAGGCCCAAATAGATCCATATACAACAATTCAAGTGGTTGAGAGGTGGTCACAATATTTTTAAGTTTGAAGATAACCCTATGTTGTTTCCCTTTTTGGCATACATCACATAATCTTTCTTTTGTAAAGTTCAACTTTAGGATACCACGTACTAGTTATTTTCTGGCAAGTTTATTTATTAAATCTATGCTACCATGGGCAATGCATTTATGCCATAATAATATATAATTATCAATTGCACTTAAACATGAATTGTGCAATTTTATTGATTCAACATCAAGCATGTACACATTGTTGATACGTGGGAATACAAATAGTATAGATTTATCTACACCATTTGAAATCACATAGCGTGAATTCAAAAAGTTTACTAGAAATCCTTTATCACAAAGTTAGCTAATGCTTGTCAAATTATATTTGAGGCTATCAACCAGATATACATCATTTATAAAGGGTTTAGAGTTACCAATACTAATGCTACCAACACCGATAATTTTTCCTTTTGAGTTATATCCAAAGGTTGCGCTCCCACCATCATATAGAGTAAGCTTGGAGAACATGGGTTGGTCATCCATTATGTGTTTTGAACATCCACTATCTAGTAACCATTTTTCACTTTTTGTGTTGACTTTGAAGCATATCTGCAAGCACAAATGTCCTAATTTAGGTGCCCTTTCAATGGGTCCTTACTGGGTTAATGTTTAATTCCAACGGGATGGTCCCCTTAGGTAACCACACCTGCTTGCATTTTGAAGGTACTTTGGTGCACTTTGTGAACTTGCATGATGAAGCAACATAGTTAGATTTACCACACATATTACACAAGGTTCTTTTTTATGGGTGGAATTAAATCTTGAATTTTGTGTATACTTACATGTTGTAGGTGAGTGACCATCTTTTTCACACATAGTAACATTATTTGATGTAGGATAGGCATTCCCTTGATGATATTTTGAGGCTCTCACAAAGAAATTCTTGAGTGTTTGGTGTTTAATCACTTCCTAATTTCCATAGATGAAGCCCATACGGTTCTTATAGTATAGTTGTGCACCTAACAATATGTTTAAGCCTTCTTCACCCTGTATAAAGGTATATGAGATTTTTATAAATTTATCACATTTGACTTGTAACTCCACTATTTTGGCTTGGAGTTTATCTATCTTGACCTTGTAATAAGTGCAAGTGTATTTCTTGTATTCATTAAATTCGGTGATTTTATTTTCTAGCTGAGTTTTAATAAGAAGCATGTAAAGTTCAAGAAGGATACTGCCATTTAATGCAAGAATGTGTTGGTCATTTAAGTGATAAATTAGTCTCCTCATATTTTTCTTCTCTTTAGTTAGTTTAGCATTGTCTCGTAGGGAATCATGTAAACACACAAAAGGTCATCATAGGAGTATAACAAGTTAGATTGTACCTCATCGATGTCAACTTCATCATTGAAGCTTGTGGGTGAGGTAGATGTTGATGATTCCACTCCTAAATTCATGAAAAAAAGGTTGGCAATTTCTTCCTCTTCTTTGGAGGTTTTACCTTCACTTTTGCTAAAGGTAGCCATGGCTTTTCTTGGCCTTTTTCTCCCTTTGTTCTTACTTGTGTTCTCTTTGTTCCTTCCCATTTGTTTAGAAATTTCATTTCTAAACTCATATTAGTTAGGATTAGATGCTCGATTTTCCTATAGTAATGGTAAATGATTTTGTCATCCATGTTGGATTCTTAAGGTTTCCTTTGGTTGCTTGAGGATGATATTTGTTTTCTGTTTTTTCTACCAGAGAAACCTCTTGAATTGAGTGGTTATGAACACCACTTCTTCATCATTAATAGGAGGCTCTTATTCTCCTTCATCACCTTCCTTTTCACCTAGATTTTCAATTGCATCTTATTGTCTAGAAGATTTTGAGGTTTTCAATGCTAGATGTTTCTTCCTCCTTTCTTCCGATTCATCTTCCAATTTTAATTTATGAGCCCTAGGTTACCAAAGAGCTCTTCAATCATCATTTTTCTCAACTCTCTTTCCTCTTCAATTTCGGTCACCTTGGGGCTCCATTATTTTTTAAGATCTTTCTTACTTACTCTTCTTCAGTGATTTCTTCCCCCCAAGGCCTTAAGATTGTTGATAATGGAGGTGAAGCGGTTGCTTAGATCATTGATACTTTCACCTTAATTTATGGTAAATAGATCATACTCTCTAGTGTGAAGGGTGATTCTTTGATCCTTTAATTTCTTTGTCCCTTAATGGGTGAGGATGAGCTCATCTCATAAGTCTTTTGCAATTAAGCATGATTGAATTCGGTAGTACTTTATTTCACCAAGTCCACATTGTATAATAGCCTTCTCTTTCTACATCTGTAAGCTCATCCCCTATTTTTTTGTAAGTTCATCATTGAAATCCTTTGTGATCTTGATTGACCCTTCAGTGACTATTGACCACATGTCGTAGCCTTGTAATTTGATGAAGAAAAGTATTTAGTTCTTCTAGTAGACAAAGTTTTCACCATTGAACAAAGGTGGTTTAGTCATGGAATTTCCTTCATTTATACCAATGGAATCCATTCCACTTGTGGCTATTTTCACCATAGATTGTTGAATCTTTTGATAGGTTGCCCATTCTCTAATACCAAATGAAAACTCCCTAAAGATAGTGAATATGGTTTTATGCAATGGAAATGACTAAATAAAAATAAACACACGATGTAGAGTTGTTTCGTAGTAAATTACTCTTTACATCCACTATCAAAATGTTCTCCTTTTTAACTTTTTAAAATAGTGACATATTTTTATTGATGATTACTCTTCACTCGATTTATGAGCCTTAATATCTCAATAACCCTCTACGAGATTATTTAAAACTTCACTTATTTATCTTCTCTAAACTCACAACATGAATCTCTCAAGAATGATAAGCAAACACTCACTAACCACTTTAAGATATTCTTAAGAGGAGGTTGTGATTACAGATGGTTCTCACCAATATATAAGATATGAAATTGTAGATCTTTATATGAGATGTAATCTAGATAGAGTAGTGCTAGCTAATAGAAGTGAGTAAAGAACACTTTTTAGTAAAAGCTCTCAAATATGAAAGTTTGGAAATTTGAGTGAGCAATTAAATGATTTTAGAGTAAGAAATTAATTGCACAGTCAATGATATAAAAAGTTTGTTGTAATAAATGCTTAGGGACATTATTTATAAGATTTTCCTATGTGTATAGCTGTTAGATACAAATTTATAAAAAAAATTTGTTTCGCCTAATGAGTAGAAAATTGATATTTAATGTTGACCAGTCAATCACTTTGGAGGAATCAATCGATTGGTTGTACGACCAATCAATCTGTATGTTTTGAAAAAAATGAAAAGTTACCATTTATGAACTAGTTGATTATTTTATTCAAACTATTTGATCGATTATGCACAATATACAATTGGTCTTAAAACACATGAACAATAACTATGTATGGTGAGACCAGTCTTTGTGTTCATTATACAAGTTAATTGATTTAACCAAATCAGTTGATCACTTATGAACCAGTCGATAGGTTTGGAAAAACTTGTCGATGTGTTTAATTAGAGAAGAATGGGTTTCTGTAAGAGTGAAACCCATGGACTGATTTGTCTAACAAGACTATTAGCTTGTCAAACCAGTCGATTGATTGGGCAAAACTGGTTGATGTGTTTAAACTGAGAGGAATTGGGTTTCTAGAAAAATGAAACCCATGGAATTGTTGGTCAAACTAGTCAATGTGTTTAAACAGTGATGGACTAGGATTTGTAAAAGTGAAACCCATGGAATAGTTAATCAAGCTAGACGATCGGTTTCTCAACTAGTAGATCCATTTGGCTAAAGTAGTTGACGTGTTTAAAAAAAGACAAACTAGGTTTCGACAAGAGTGCATCTCATGGACTAGTTTTTCAAACCATTCAATCAGTTTTATCCACCAATCGATATGTCTAAGTTTTACTCAACGAATGGATTTTTTTCAAACTGAACCTATCAACCGATCTAAGGACCAGTCCACTGGTTCCAACTGGAGCCAATCATTTTGTTTTTAAAATACTTTTAATGATTTTATGAAATAAAATCTAGTGAAGTATTTTTGAACAAAGTTTTCTAAAGAGTTTTGTTTTAATTATTAACTTTTCTTAACTTGACTCTTTACAATAGACCTAAGACTCACCAAATGTTATCCCTTGTCTTCAAGTCTTGGTTCCTTTTGCATGTGTTGTTTTCTTGTACTTGGAACCTTAATTTTTCTTTTATATTTTCACCTTTGGATTATGCTTAAAGTGATAGATCAATTGTCGTACATGCACAGTTAAAAAATGCATTAGTTACTAGGATCCATTTTTTATCATCAAAACAAGTATAATGGTATTGCTTAACCTTTAAGGTTAACAATGTGTAGCATCATCAGTTTTATTACATGGAAAAAATGAGCAATTTTAGAAAACCTATCTATCAAGACCATAATAGAATATTTACCTCTTTGTGTTCTAGGAAACCCTAAGATAAAGTCCATACTAACTCCATCCCAAAGTTGACTAGGCATAGATAATGATGTATATACACCTTTGTGAAAGAAACTTTTACTATTTTTACAAGGAACACGTCGCTTTAATATAATTTGTACAACCTTTATCATGCTTGGCCAATAGAAATTTTTTGAAACATTTATAATGTTTTATGAGTACCAAAATGGCCTACAATAGCTCCTTCATGTACCCTCTTTTGATAAGTAAATCCCTTATAATTAACCTCGATACACAAAGTCTATTAAGTTTAAATAAAAATTCATATTTTATTGTATAATAACCATGGTTTCCATTTTATTTTCATGCCCGATATTCTTCATGAAAATCTTCATCATTAGGAAAATTTTCATTTAGCATTTTAAGTCCTAACAATTTATCATCCAACATGATAAGTAATATAGGTTTAATAAACTTTGCTTCCTCTAGATTACATCTATAGGTAAGTGTATTAGGTAAAGAAATTCTAGAAATAAAATCAACAATATGCTCTATACCTCTAATAGGTGGTAGTCCATGAGGTAAATCATTTGGAAATACATCATTATACTCATCAAGAAAAATAGTGTGGTTTTAATTTCTAAACTTTTTCCAAAATGAGATGATTTAGCTACTAAGGAATAAAAAACACCATCCTCCTCAATGCAATTAATCATTTCCTGTACATATAAAAATAATCTATTTTTATCCTCGAGTAATTATACATAATCACACTGAGATGGTATCAATTTATATTTCCCTTTATCCTTAAGTACCAGAAATTCATTAGTTCCCCCATCATGAGTTTCATTTCGATCATATTTTCATGGTATTCCTAGTAAAATACCACAAGCATCTATAGGCAAAACATTACATTATACCTCATTGTCATGATCACTAATGCAAAAAGTAATGAGCCTTTATTTAGTCAATTTAGCTACTTTATCCTTATAAATCCATTGTAATGAATATGGATTAAGAGGTAAAGTAGTCACTACTCCTAGTTGTTTCATTATGTTTATACTATAAATTTTAGTATATGAACCACTATCTATTATGACTCTACAAATATTATCACTAATTCTACACTTTGTTTTAAAAAAAAAATTATTCCTTTGTGTAGATTGATCATTAGGTTACATTTTTAATTCCCTTTTTAGTACAAAACAAAGATTTCCATCCTATTCATACATACATAAGACATCATCATTACATTCAAATTATAGGTCATCATCATCAATAAATGGTTCCATGTTCTCAATTTCACTCAAGGTCTAAACTCTTCTCTAGCAAAATGACCATACCCTTTACATTTAAAATATTACATAGTGGATATTTCATTAACTTTATTTTTACCCTTACCATCTCGGTTAGGAATAATCTTTTTATCATTAGTTGAATAGTTATGTGTCCCAAGTTTTGATGTAGATGCATTAGAATTATTTTTGGTGGGTGTCGATGTTGAAGCTCATATCTTATGATAGGATTTGGTAGACTTAGTTTATCTTTCACACATTAAGGACAACTTAGTTAAATCATCAAGAGAATCAGAGGCAAACATTTCAACTTTATTCCCAATCAAGTTGTTAAGGTCACCTAAGTATCAAGCACACTTTTGTTCCTTTTTTTCCTTACATATCACACCAGAGTACTAGTCTTTCAAATTCTCTATTGTATTCCTCTACACAAAGAAGTCCTTACCTAAGAGTAGTCAATTTGATATACATCTCTTGCCAATACTCTCTAGGTACAAATTTATTTTATTAGGTATTTCTTTAACTTTTCTCAAAACATGATTTTACTCTTATCTTGCCTATCACGTGTTCTCTTAAGATTATCATACCAAACTCTAGCAAGATTTTTAAATTTGAGAGTTGCTAACTTACGCTTATGCTCATCATCATACTCTCTAAAATCAAATATTGCTTCAAAGAGCAGATTAAAGATATGAAGAATAGGTTGAAGATGTGCTACAATTTGGTTGAAGATCTAATCTTGAATTCAAACTTTGAAGTTGAAGAATACCTACATGCATGGTCGTGCATGCGAGGGAAAATTTTTAGGTAGACCTTGTATGTGAAAGAAGAAGAAAGGAGAGAAAGGTTTCAAATTAGAACAAAGCTAGTTGAGCCTTTGATACTAAAAATTACACAAGTCTTCAAGGGTGGATGAAGATTATGTGAATGTAGTTGAAATAGGATCAGTGGCTGTCCAAGTTGGAAGACGAAATGAAGAGATTAAAGCAAGAATATAAAAAGAATTCAATAAAAACTCAAATAACTCACTTTAAATGTCTCCTATATAATATTACTCTGAGTAGTCTTAAAAAGGATTATTCAATCTAAAAATGAGAAGTAACCAAGTGAAGTACTTGTATTAGATTTAATTACTCAACTATCAACATGTAACAAGTGTCGACACATCATGTATTATATACCAGTTTAAAATTGCTAAATAGGACACTAATTTAGCCACATGACACAAAAGTAGCTAACTACCTAAACTAGAATTAACAATGCATTTATATCCAATATTATATGGATTAACAATGACTACTACAAACAAAGTAAGCTAAGTAGTAAATGAAAACAACTAGCAAGAATCCTAATCAAAATAATGATGTTGACTTGAAAGGTTGACTAGGTCTTATTGACTTGACTTTAATGCATAATATCTTCCTTTTTAATAGCTTGTAACACTTGAAAATCTTAGGTATCTTGACTTCTTAAATGGATTGATCTTCTTCCTGAAAATTTGTTAAATACCTATAAGAATGACTTAAAGTAATATCATCAAGGGTAGTTATAATATTATTATCAAAGACACATAATGTGATCGGTTTCATAATCAAGTATGCCAAATTACTATCATTTTGAGGATCATATATAGATGCTTCTACATCACTTAGTAGATCATCAATGTATAGAGTAGGTAAGCCACCACAATCTACTAGGATCCTATCCAAAGGCACCGATAAACACCTGAAGGCATACAAACCCCCATAGCTAATCGAGGACTAAGTAATCTAAAGCCATATACTCCTCAATCATCTTTCACCTTAAGAAATTAGTGTGTTATTATCAAAGGTTACGTTATCACATAAGGCCCAAAAAGCAACCAAAGCAACACATCCACATAATCATTCCATCTAACCATTATTACCATCCCAACCATATGATGAGGATTCTATTAGCTCTTAGCCAAGTTCATTCCATCCATTTAGATAATCTATTCATGCCAAGAACTTGGATTTCATCATTCATTTGTAGCATCATATCATATATCCTCGAATTTCCTCATTAAAACCTTCCAAAGACACTTATTAAAAATATCATAAAATATGAACCAAATAATCAATCTAATAGGTTAGTTAAGTTATGCCAAGATGTGTGTTATCATCATTGAAGAACCATGCTATAGCATAATATCAAATCTCAACCATACCAAGATTAAAATAATCAAAGAAAACACTCTTTAGCTAAATCAGTTGAATGGTTTGGGTAAATGTTTTATTATTTAAAAAAAACATTTTATTGTTTTCAAAAAAAATTAATTAGAGTTTTAGAGTGTTTGTCAACAAAAAAAATATTGTTTAGATTTTTTTGAGTGTTTAGTGTTTTTAGAGTCGTAAGAGCCTTAACTAGTTAATGATGAATATATCTTTGAAATCTAACGAACAGAGGATCATGATATTGAGATAAAGCAAGTGGATATTTTTTATGTTAATTTCGATATAGGGAACACATATCTATGTGCCTAAATGTAAATGGAATAATATGTATGATTGTCTAATCAACGACATGGCATGTTGAGATTCATCACATTCCTTCGTAAGCTTTTGAACCATATATACCTTCTTCTTTTTTCTGCGTGAATTTACACAAAATCATCTATTTTTCTTGGCTTCAAAATTTCTTTGTAAACCTCATATATGTTTAATTGCTTTGATCAAATTATTTGCCATAGATCATGTAATGGACTATAGAGATTACTAAAACTTACTCTTGTGTTAGTTGAAGCTTATAGTCAAAATATACTTTAATTGAGAAAATGATAAAGGCAGCGTAGGAATTTTCCATCACATGACCACATAGCTTAAACTAATTTGTGTGTCCATGATGCACATCCTATAGAAACCCTTTTGAGCCTATACATGGAACATAAAATTTTTTTTTCTCCACCAAACATAACCAATCCCCTTTTTTAGCATAAATACATATATTTCTTTTACATACACACATACACAACCACTCTTCATGTAACACCCTCAAAATTCACTCCTGAATTTTTTTTTGAAAGGATAAAGCAGAAGCTAAAAGAGAATTTGGGGAATGTTACCGCCACATCTAACACAAGATAGATGTCCACCATCTATCTCATGCTAGATGCAAGGCTAAAACCTGTCAAAAAAATTTTCAAATATCTATGTCGTAAGGATAAACTCCCACAATGAGATATCCATAGGTAGATGGCAAGTGAATAAATTCACTAAATAAAATCATCGCTAAATTGATCAGCGGAACCTGTGAAATAAATCCGAATTTTAAAAACTTATCAAAGTACGAGAAATTGAAAGTTAATTACAATACCCTTGATATTTTAAATACAACACTTGAAACTTCCAGACATAAATACAGTTAAACCAGACAATTCTCGATGGATCAAATTCCGGCTTGCCTACTCTCTCAAGTTAAGCCTTCCACCCAAATACAATATTCAAACTCAAACCTGCACAAGAGGTCTGCTCCCCACCATTAGTGGATCATCACAGGACCCATTCAATCAAGGTAGCATCAGTACGGGTCCGGTACTGAGTAAATCAATACTACCAAACTCATGGAATGAAGCATAAAACATATAAGATATGAAAGACTCTAGCTTACAATTCTCATGCTCAATTATACAAGTATTACAGACAACAAAACATAGGATCACAGATTCATACTTATGAGTACATTACTAGACATGATAGCACATAAGATACAAGCGCACCAAAAATTACAATCGCATGCTAAATAATACCAATCTAACAATCCAATGATAATCATTATTACATCCGATTTTATTTATTTACGATGAGTTCAGGGACCCCCACTATTCTTAAACCTGTGGAACAGTCTGAAGCACCTCTCGGGGACAACACACCCGAGCCACTATTATCATCCGGTGGAACGGATCCTACACCTCTCAGGGCAAAATGCTCCTAAGCCACTATTCTTAAACCGGTGGAACGGTCTGAAGCTCCTCTTGGGGACAACACACCCGAGCACTATTATCATCCGGTGGAACGGATCCTACACTTGGTCCTGACTCACGTAATCTTCCACTTTAAATAATTAGTGTCTTATTCATTACTTAATTCATATCATATTCTTATTCACATTGAGTATAGGGTCCCACTATTCTCAATCCGATGGAACTGACTGAAGCACCTCTCGGGAACAACACACCCGAGCCACTATTATCATCCGATGGAACGGATTCTACACCTCTTAGGGCAAAATGCTCCTGAGCCACTATTCTGAACCGGTGGAACGGCTTGAATCACCTCTCAGGGACAGGACACCTGAGCCACTATTATCGTCCGGTGAAACTGACCCGACACCTCGACCCAACTCACGTGATCTTTCATTTTAAATAATGAGTATCTTATTCAGGCGGCACCATTTTCGGGGAGAAAAGGAAGCTGGCGGTTATGGCGTCGGGCGGGAGGAGGAAGAAGAAGATGAGAGGGGGGGCTGGCCGGCCGGTTCGCGGGGGAGAAAAGAAGGAAAAAGGGAGGGCAGACCGGGCGGTTCGTGCGACGTAAAACGTCGTTTAATGAAACGACAAGATTTGATGTAAAACTGATTGAAGAACAGCGTTCCGTTCTGTCGCGAGACGGTAAAGAAAACGATGAAGCAAAACGGGCGTTTGAGAGGAATAATAAGTGAAACGCGACGTGGAGAAAGGGGGGCGATGATGACGTGCGGGCCGGGCCGCGCCGTAGGAAAAAGGAAAGAAGAAAAGGAATTGGGCCGTGCAACAGGCCCAATTCGGCGAAGAAGAAGAAAAAGAAAGAAAAGGAAAGAAAAAGGAAAAGAAAAGGAAAGGAAAAGGGGAAAAAGGAAAAGAGAAATAATTAGGTGGGGTCAAATTAAATAAATCTGAATATTTAGGATATTTAAAATTAATAATATTTAAATAAAATAATTTTTAAATTCCTTTTTAGGCTAAATATTATTTTTAAAGGATTTTTCCAAAATTTTCATTTTAAATTAATAAATCCCTCAAATTTTATTTAATTTAATTATTTATAAAATTAAAATTAATTTGAAACTATTTTATCTTTCTTAATTTGAATAAAATAATTTATTTAAATAATTTCCCAAATTAAAATCCTTAATTAGGTATTATACCAAAATTTCCTTTACTCAACCTATTTATAAAAAGTTTCTTATTAAATTGCCCTAATAAATTTCCTTTTATTTTAATAAAATAATTTATTAAATTAAAATTTTAAATACAACCTTATTTAAATATAATATTTAAAATTAGAAAATTTCGGGGCATTTCATCACTACCCCCTTAAAAACAGACTTCGCCCCCGAAGTCTCCTGCAGCTACTAGGGTTAGGGTTAGGAATGCTCTAAGTGAATAAGGGGACCATACTAATGCTAATACCTATATACACTACCCCCTTAGGGGTAAACTTATTAAAGAAAACTTAAATCGACTAAATAGGTATCCGCAAGAGGATTAGATACGTTCCCGAAAAGACATCTAGTTGGTGGTCCACGTCATTCTAGTTTATCACATGTAGGTGCCTGCCCGAGTGGCTCCCTTTTGGAGAGAACATCTAGATCCTTGGGGTCTTTCCCTATCATTTCGATTTGCCTCCTCAACTGGAACAAGTGTGTATTGTTGGAGCTGCCGATGCTTATATTCTTGAGAGAGAAAAGGTCTTTGACATTCGAAAGTTCTACAGCTCCAACTGCCTCATTTTAGACAGATCACGACTCCGCCTCTACAATTTGTTCCCGGGTGACTATGGCCGCATCTTCTATATGCAAGTCCCTTTGAAGATCTCTGGCCTCTGTTATGATCTCGTGATGAATATCTCTTATAACCTTCCCTTCGCGGCTGGTTTCTACTCTTCGGACTCTAGTTTTCATGTTTCCGCTTCCTGAGAATGGCATCTTACTCCTGGATCAAGGTGGTGGCGATGTGGGCGCGTTCGTACAACATTGCTAAATCAGTGAAGAGCACTGCACCTAGCAGTCGGCGTATAATGACATTCGGTCCATGCTTGAACAGGAACACCATTGTTAACTCGTTGGCGGCGATACTAAGGAAAATTTGAGTAGCTAAATGACACGATCATGATACTGCCGAATCGTCATCGATCCTTGCGTAAGCTGCATGAACTCCTGAAGTTTGTCCATCTTGATATTCGCAGGATAGAATCTAGAACGAAGAACGGTCTTGAACGCATCCCATGTAGTCGGGGGCCTATTGGGTATGATGTTCCACCCACCAGACGTCCGCTAAGCACCTGAAGAAAAATGATGCAATACTTGGTTGTTGAGCTGGTGAACGATTTACCACTTTAAAAGTGCGCTCCATGTCTCGGATCCACTCTTTGAGGATTATTGAGTCCTTCTCACCGGAGTAGGTAGAGAGTGATGTTTGATGACCCTTCGAAGATAATCTTCACCAGTGCCTTTAGCTAGATGAGAGGACTAGTAACGCTGATTAAACTCTAGGAAGTCTGCGATGGCCTCCTCTAATCGTTCGAGGCATTCGTTCGTCATGATCGGAAGTTATAACAGAAACAAACGAGGTTAGAAACGAACCTACTGGTTCGAAGCATACACAACTTCTATTTGTCTCCTATTTTTAAGAAACCCTAATCTACCCATACGTTCCTCACCGTGGCCAACTCCAAAACTTAAAACTGAAGGAGTTTCTGATTAGAGCATAAATTCCTTTCGAAATTCAAATAAACATTTCAAAATCTATTTCATTTCCCGAAATGAGCTTAAAAATATTAGAGACCAAAAAGCTTTTGAAACACACTTCAAAATTTAATAAAATTTTCGTAAACCAAATTTTATTTTTCGAAAACGAGCGTGGCCAAAAGGACCAACCGCTCTGATACCAACTTGTAACACCCCAAAATTTACACACATTTTTTTTAAAAGCAATACTCATAAATTAAAACCGTAAATTCTGGGGATGTTACCGCCACACTTAGTACCAAACCCGTTTACTTCTACCGTTCCGGTACCAAGTGCTAAGGCTAAGAAAATATTATCAGTAATACCATACAAATTCAAATTTATAAAAACAGAAATCAGAGTACAAGTGAGTCTTACATAATTCGAAATACCGGCTATTGTTTTTTTCCCGATAACAACTAAACAACCTTAGTAAAATTGTTATGAAAATTCAAACATAATAAAAGATAACATGAATCATAAATTTAAAAAGGACAACGGCCACGTCACTCTAAAGATTGATCCAGCCCAGCTATCACTCTGCCCCTCCTGATGTCCCGTAGACATCGATAGTATCAAAGTAAGTATCTCCTACCTGCAACAAATTAGACGGGCTTCTGCTCGTGGGAATAAGCAGCACCCATGAAACGGGTGATCAGTACGCTACGTACCGAGTAAGGTAATCGAATACTAAGGCCGGCATATAACACATTATTTCATGTAGGATAATGATCACATACAATTATAACCCACACATGTGATACATAGAAACATAAAGTGAAATCCATAACTTAATATCAGCAAGTCCACACATAAGGCCCAAAAAGATCCAGATTAATCATTTAATCTTCCTTTTATCAAGATTCAATACACACCATGCCTTTTATATCAATCCATGCGAAAACAGAAACACCCCACTATTATAACAGGTGGGCCGGTCATACATAGGGTAAAAACCCTAACCACTATTCCTAACCGGTGGATCGGCTTGGTTCCTGTCCGCATCAAATCCATGCGAAAACAGGAACACCCCACTATTATAACCAGTAGGCCGGACACACATAGGGTAAAACCCTAACCACTATTCCTAACCGGTGGATCAGCTTGGTTCCTGCTCGCATGGTGTTCCACTGTAAGTAATTAGTATCTTTTAATAGCATTGACGATCTGGTTTGTCTTTATTGAGCTCGAGATCCCCCACTATTATAACCGGTGGGCCGGATACACATAGGATCTCATGTCCTAACCACTATTATTACTGGTGGATCGGTCACACATAGGGTAAAACCCTAACCACTATTCCTAACCAATGGATCGGCTGGTCCCGTCTCAATATCTTCCACTTTAAGATATTAGCATCTTAAGTATTTTATTCAAAAACATTTGACATTCACAAACATTTTCCCAAGCATGCATGACTAAATCCATGAAAGCCCTAACTCCCATGCAACCCTACTCCATGCAAACCCTATCTCCACGTAAACCACAACTCCATGCAAATCTTAGCTCCCATGCAAACCCTAACTACACATGACCCACGCTTCCATGCGAACCCTAGCACCCATGCAAACCCAATCTCCACGTACCTCACATGTGCAAACCCTAGCTTTACATATACCACCCTTCCATGAAAACCCTAATTCATATGCCAACCCTAATTCCATGTAGACATGCTCTCATGCAACTCAAATCCCCATGCAACATTAATTCCGTGTAGGCATGTTTTTATAAAACCCTAATCCACATGCAAAACCCTAACTCCACATTAATTCATGCAAACCCTAATATTATGTTATTTCATGCACACCTTCAACTGCTTGCTATTCCATGCAAACCCTAGTATCATTCCCTTTCATGCAAACCCTAGCACCATGCCATCTCATGCAAACCCTAGTACCATCCTCTTACATGCAAATCCTAATTCATATATCATTTCAGGTCATACATTGATGACATAAGCATACACATATTTTTCATGGTGCATGACATTCATAATAACATACTTCAACTTCATAACCATATCACATGCATAATCAATCAGAACAGCGAACATAAAATACATAACATGTCATATTCATAATACATGCAAACACATAAATGGCCTTAGTAGACCCTTACCTAAAATGACACCGGTCTTGGTGCACGCTCCTATTCCACTTGAGGGGTTTGACTAGGTTCACCTATTAAATAAAAGTATACTAGAATTAGGCTCCCTTATAAAATTTTATTATTCTCTAAATTATTCTAAGATTTTGTTTTTAATTAAAACAATACTACACCATAATTAATTATACAAAATATTACTTAAAAAAATACAAATAAATTATTGTTTTCATTCGAAAGGGTGGTGATACAAGGGTTTCTACCCTTCACCAAAATAGTAATAATAGCAATAATAGTAATAATAGTAATAATAATAATAATAATAATAATAATAATAATAAAAGTAAAACATTATTAATAACACTCTTATTAGTAGAATATTAATATTAATAATACCATAATTCTTAAAATTATAAGGTGGCTTTCAAAATCAATCAATTTAATAATAACACTATTCAAAAATTTAATAATGATATTAATATTATATATACTTATAATATAAAGTTAATAAAGATAATAATAATAATAATAATAATAATATAATTAGAAATAATGTTAAAAATGTTAATAATGGTTGTAAAAAGCAAATGTGCGAGACTTAGTTAAAATTTTAGGTTTATAATCCTCCTAAAATAATTACAATATTAACTAAATTATTACACTAATAATAATAATATTATTATTATTATTAACATTAAACATGTAAAATTTAATTAAATAAGTAAAGGCCGAGATGAATAATATATCTTACTCAATAATACTCCTAGACCTGTAACAAAAATTTATAAATTAGAATACATTCAATATTACTAATAATAATAATTATAATAATAATTAAAGTTGAATTAACACTAAAATTTAGGCTAAAATAGAATAATTATCAATAATTCAAAACTAAGTGTTTAAAATATCTACGGTTTCACCTTGAGTCGGAGGATATAGGTGGAACTGGCGGTGGTTCCCGGAGGTGGCCGGAAAATGGATCTAAGAGGGTTAAAAATGAAGAAAAAGGGGTGAGAGGGGAGGAGAAAAATAAAATAATTTTATGGTTCGGTGGAGGAGCCTTAGAAGGAGTTATTGGTTGGCTTGGGAGGTGGTAAAAGCGGCGGATGTGGTGGTGGCTGGCGTTTCAAGGTCTCGGGGTGAAATTTTCTGGCGAGATAACTAGTCAACTTTACACGATTATGGAGGCTTGTACAAGGTGAATCGAAGGTCTTAGATGGTTTAGTTAATTAGAGGGTGTTTCAGGGAAGAGATTGGGAGTGAGAAGAGGCGACGATATTGGGTATTGGAGGAGAACGAGGCGTCTAAAGTCAAGGTGAAGCACAAACTGGTACTTAGGGTTTCGGGAAAAAGGAAACTCGATTTTAGGCCAAATGTGGGGTATTTATAGTAGTGGAAGGTAGTCTCAGGTTGTGGAGGTTACTAGAAGATCAATTTCGGTGGAAAAATGGGTTGGTTTTGCCGTTGGTCGGGCGGCACAAATTCAAAATTTTGCCCGACCTTCGAGAGGGAAATGGGGGCAAACGTGGGGAAGAAATGGAGAGTGGGGCAATTCAAATGGAAGGGTGTGTCGAGAGGAAGAAAATGGGCGGGAGAAATGCCGGTCACGCCACGTGTGGCCGGCGGCACCATTTTCGGGGAGAAGAGGAAGCTGGCGGTTATGGCGTCGGGCGGGAGGAATAAGAAGAAGATGGGGGGGGGGGGGCTGGCCGGCCAGTTCGCGGGGGAGAAAAGAAGGAAAAAGGGAGGGAAAGTCGGGCGGTTCGTGTGACGTAAAATGTCGTTTAATGAAACGACGAGCTTTTATGTAAAAATGATTAAAGAACGACGTTCCGTTCTGTCGGGAGACGGTAAAGAAAACGATGAAGCAAAACACGGCGTTTGAGAGAAATAATAAGTGAAACGCGGCGTGGAGAAGGGGGGGCGGCCACGACGCGTGGGCCGGGCCGTGCCGAAGGAAAAGAGAATTAGGGAAAAAGGAAAAGGAAGAGAGGGGGGTCGGGGGCACGGGCTGGGTTAGGTCTCTTTTTTTTTAAATACAAGTACACATATAAAATAAAATACTAAACATTTAAAATTTATTATTGGAAAATTTTATCTACAATTTATTTCGAAAGGATCTTAAGGCTTACAATTAATAGAAAAGCCATATAAAGAATTTCGAAAACATTTTTGGAAGAATTTACCAACGAACGTAAAAATTCATATTGTTTACGGAAATATATTATGAGACCTCGAAAAATTATTTAAAGGCATATAATAAAATATTTAGTCAAATTCTAATAAACCGAGACTAATTTAAATAATTTCCAAAATCGATTTTCCGCAAACCAAAAATCGTAAAACGGGAGAAAATTAATTCCGGAAAGAAATTCATAAATAAAGTCCGAAAATCTTTTTAATTTAAAACTTCCCAAAAATATTAACGATTTTCAGAAATGAATAAATTTAAACTTGGAAATATTTTCTACGGATAAAATCATTAAAATAAATTTAACTATTTAAAGAGAAATTCCATAATTTAAATAATATATTTTGTTAATGAAATATAACTCCAAAATAAGGTCGTAATCACACGACAAAGTTATAATCAAAAACGAATCTAAATTATTAAAAATCAAATACGGGAAAGAAGGGAATACATATTTTTAACCAAAGATCGAAATCATAAGAATATAATAAAATCATGGTCACGAACGAATTTCTCTAGAATGGTTCGCAACGGAAACGATTAATTAAATTCAAATATGAATTTGAAATCGTCGATAAATCTCTAAAATGAATCAAAATTAAAATAATTAAGTAATTACATCAAATTACGCTACTAAAATCATTAGGCTTAATAAAATTAGGTTTAAAAAATACGGGGTATTACACTTCATATCCATAACGATTTGATTTCCTTCCACTAGCTTTAAGCAAGGGTAAGGATATTAAGGCCCGAAGGTTAATGTGGGTAATGAAAAAAAAAATGTATGTTCCATGTATAGGCTCAAAAGGGTTTCTATAGGATGTGCATCATGGATACACAAATTAGTTTAAGCTATGTGGTCATGTGATGGAAAATTCCTACGCTGCCTTTATCATTTTCTCAATTAAAGTATATTTTGACTATCAGCTTCAACTAACACAAGAGTATGTTTTAGTAATCTCTATAGTCCATTACATGATCTATGGCAAATAATTTGATCAAAGCAATTAAACATATATGAGGTTTACAAAGAAATTTTGAAGCCAAGAAAAATAGATGATTTTGTGTAAATTCACGCAGAAAAAAGAAGAAGGTATATATGGTTCAAAAGCTTACGAAGGAATGTGATGAATCTCAACATGCCATGTCGTTGATTAGACAATCATACATATTATTCCATTTACATTTAGGCACATAGATATGTGTTCCCTATATCGAAATTAACATAAAAAATATCCACTTGCTTTATCTCAATATCATGATCCTCTGTTCGTTAGATTTCAAAGATATATTCATCATTAACTAGTTAAGGCTCTTACGACTCTAAAAACACTAAACACTCAAAAAAATCTAAACAATATTTTTTTTGTTGACAAACACTCTAAAACTCTAATTAATTTTTTTGAAAACAATAAAATGTTATTTTTAAATAATAAAACACATACATCCCCACACTTAAATCACACATTGTCCTCAATGTGTAAACAACTAGAGAAACATGTAATTTAAAGTATGGAGAAAAAAAAACTAAATAAATAAATAACTAGAGAGTAGAAAACTCCCTTATCACATTAGGTTGCCTCCCAAGCAGCGCTTATTTTTATGTCTTCAGCCTGACATAACCTCGGTTTCTCTCGTTCAAGGTGGATACGTCCACTTGAGAGCTACTTCACCAAATCCTTCCTCATGATGATCATCTTTATCCTACAAGGAATAAAAAGAAAAATGTTAGATTTAATGAAAGATTTGATTCAGCAAGAACGTAACTTACCTAGCATAGAATTTAAATAGGTGTGTAAAGAGATAATATTTTTCCCCATGTCCATGCATCGTGATCTCTCTATCGAAGGAACATATTTTCCCATCTCAAAATCTTTAAACACATTCTCCCAACATAACCTCTCCTTTGGAGCATCACGCTTCTTATCAAATGTATCCAAGGTGATTTGATTACTCTCTTCACTCTTGGATTTATATAACCTGCTAAAATAGGGAAAACAAGGAGTATGGTTAGCATAAATAAAATCAACGTGGTTAAAAGGCTTACCTTGTGTCTCATGGTTTTCTCCAAGCAAAATTGGGAAATTAATGTTCAAAGATGGTATATGGTAGATGAAAGTGATAGTCTTGTCATCCATATACTTCTCTTTGTTCACTTGATCCTCGTTTTGATGAGATTCTTCTTCTACTTTTATAAGCTCTTCTTCCACATGATTTTTCTTTTCAATGTTCTCCATGGAAACCTCCTCAACTAGCTCATCCTTACATTCAGATATGGCATCATCACCCTCATAACTCTCACTTGAATTTGGAACTAAAGTTGTAATACCCCAAAATTTTCAAAAATCTATATTTTAATAAATAACTTTATTTGAAATAAAATTTTCCTGTAAAATTATTTACTTTAATTATTTTATAGATTTTAGAGTATGTAAATTTGGATAAGAGTATTTAATAAATTAAAAATAAATATTTTGCTATTTATCATATTATTTTATTTAAATAATTTTCCAAAACTAATATTTTACCAACTTTATCCTTTTTAAACTAAAATATTAGATTATAATAAATTAAATTATTAAATTAAATAATTTACCAAGAATATTATGTTTTATGATTTTATAAATTAATTTAAATTATTTTCCCTATTTTACCATTTCCCTTTTTACCCTTTTTCCCTTTTTTCCCTTCTTCTTTTCTTTTTCCTTTTTTTCTCTTCCTCCCTCGGGCTGCCTCGCCAGGCCAGCCCTCTCCCCGCGCATTGGGCCTTCGGCCCGCCTCCTCCCTTCTCTCCCTCGCGCGCCGCCCAGCACGCCAGCCCGCCCTCCTTTCTTTTGTCCCTGGACCGGCCGGCTCCCTCCTTTTTCTGCGCTGGTCCAGCCGCCCGTCCCTTTCTTCTTCTCCTTTCTTCCTCCTCCCACGCCCGACTCTCCTTTCTGCCATTGTCGAGCACCGACTGCCACCCTGCACCTGCCACCACCTCCTGCTCCCTCTCCCTCTCTCTTCCCCCGTCGTTTTTCTTCCCTTTTCGAGCCAAACCAGCCCTGGACCACAGCCTCGCATGCTCTCTCCCTTTCCTTCTTCGTCCCTCTTTCTCCCCTGCCACCCGACCACCACCTGCCACCTACAGCACCGATCGCCGGCCATCCCTGCCCCTCTCTTCTCCCTCCTATTTTTCTCCATCCCACCAGCCCTTCATTACCACATTTTTCGAAGCCTATCAGCCCCTTCCCGAGCTCCCTCCTCTCTCTTTTCTCCTCCTCCCATTCGATCCCTGTTCTTCTTTTTCCGCCGCTCGAACCACCAAGCCCAGCCCTAAGCCGCCTTCTGCCACCGCCTACTGCCATCCTACACCCCAACGCCGCCCCTCGAGCCCTACACCTCCTCCCTTCTCCTCCTTTTCCTTTTTTCTTCCCAACTTTTCCCCTTACCGTCGAGCCACCTGCAACCGCCGCTTTTGCCGCCGTCCGGCCACCCATGCCGCCACCAAACCCACTGTTCGACACCCTACAACCCCCTCTACAACCGCCATCCATTAGTTGACCGAAAACAGCCCTTGAACCCCTCCATTTTTCCTTCTCCTTTTCCTTCCTTCTCAACCCTTCCACCTCGACCCACTTCGGTAGCCACCTTCGCTGCCTTGCCGCTGCCGTCTCCGCCGCCCTATGCCGCCTCGAAACCACCCTTAGCCTCCACCTACAACCCCTCTTCACTTCTGCACCATTCACTTGCCTTAGAACCTCCCCCAACCACCTTCTTTTCTAGCCTAAATACCCTAACCCAAAAATAATGTATTTTGCTCCCTTCACCCTCTTTGAGCCTTTTTCCCCCATGGGTTTTGCATGAAACTCATGCTGCCCATGCAGCGTGAGCTCCCCTTCATTTTAAAAAAATTATTTAGCTAATTTTTAAGGTATAATGGTATTTTATATTATGTTTCTATTAATTGAATTTTTATAAAGTTTTATCCTTTTTAACTTCTTATTTCTAACAATATGATGGATATTATTTTTAGGTGTTGAGTTGCTAATTATGCTTGGTAAGATTTGATATTTTGCGGGATTAAGGTAACCGTTAATCCTCCCTTAAATATGTGGAAAAACGCATGCTAGCACATTTAGGGTTTAGTATGATTTTATGCATGTTTTGTATGCTTAGCATGATATGTTTATGGTTTCTTATATTGTTTGTTAAAAAGAAATAGCATGATAACTTTTGTGCCATATGTAGGTATGTTAATTAAGGAAGGAGTTGGAATATAGATAGAAATGTTAAACACTTGTTATGATGTACCATGTTGTTAATGCATGAATGATGTTATTGTTTAAGGGTATTTTAGTAATTATGCTTATGAGGTATATAAATCAATGTGTGTAGTTGCTAATGAGTATTATGTTGAAAGATGACAAGTTGGTGGACTTAGATGATAAAAATGAAGTATTAATATCATTATTTTATGTAGTGTTAGTAAATTCATAAAAATGGTGAATAAATGGGTTGAGTGGAAATTTTATAAGTGGAAAGGGTATTTCGGTAATTTTTGAGATAAAATAACAATATGGAAATTGTATGATTAAATGGTTAAATGATAATTTACAAGTAAAGGATAAAATTGTAAGTTGTAAGAAAGAAGGGTAAAATGGTAATTTTGGAAGTAGGGGTAAAATAGTAATTTTGGATGAAGGAAGGCATTATGGTAATTTTGGAGGTAAAGGGGCAAAATCGTAATTTCATAAGTAAAGGGTAATATGGTAAAATTTATAAGTGAATGGCGAAGCGGAAATTTATAAGTAAAGGGGTAATATGGTAAATTTTATAAGTGAATGGCGAAGCGGAAATTTATAAGTAAAGTGGTAATATGGTAAATTGGAAAAGAAGGGCAAAATGGTAATTATGTAAGGAAAGATAAATATGGTAATCTTGGATGTAAAAGGGTAAAATAGTAATTTGTAAAGTAAAAGATGTATGGTGGTAAATTTCACAAACAAAAGGATATTATGGTAAAATTGGATGTAAGGGGTAAAATGGTTATTTTGTAAAAAAAAAAAGGATATTATGGTAAACTTGGGAGTAAGGGGTAACATGGTAATTATGATAACGACAAAAGATAATTTAGAAATTAAATTATGATTGTAGAAGAGCAATTGGATAAGTACGATGCTATAAAAGGGTAATTTGGTGAATTAACCAATTAAAGGGCATTATGGTAATTTTAAATATGGAGAAGGGTAAATTTGGTAACTATAATTATGAAGAGGGGTAAATTAATTATGAGAAAGGTTAATTTGGAATTTATAATGATTAAAAAGGGTAAATGGCAATTAAAATAATTGAGAGGGGTAAACTGGTAATTATGATAAAGGAGAAGGGCAATTTGGTAACTTATCCAGCTGAAGGGGCAATTTGGTAATTTAGCCGATTAAAGGGTAAAGTGATAATTATTTAACCAACTAAAGGGGCAAAATAGTAATCATGATAATGAAGGAGGGTAATTTAGTAATTTTATCCAACTCAAGGGCAATTTAGTAATTATAACAAAGGAGAAGGGCGATTTGGTAATATAACCAACCAAAAGGGAAATATGATAAGTGTAGTAATTATGAGGGGTGAATGGTGATTTAAAAAGTGTAAGAGACAATTTGGTAATCTAAAGTGGACAAGGGGTAATTTGGTAATTATGCAACCTTAAGGGTAATGTGGTAATTTATCAAGTAAGGAACGAATACTTAACAATTATATAAGTAAAGGGCAAATGAGTAATTTGTACCTAACACGTCTTTGAGATTGTGGAACATTAATATGATTAAATAATGCTTATTCCATTGTGTTTATGAATTTATTTTAATTAAATTATGTACTAAAAGCATTTGAAATGCCTCTAAAAAATATTACGAAAAAAATTCATCTTTTTTAAAGAAGAAAATAAAATACTATTTAAAATTCCTCTTCTTAATTAAGATAGTGTTGTATTAGAAGTTTTTATAAAAAAGACAAATATACTAAATAATTGTGATCATCATTTTTTTATAATATGTTTGACACTTGACATAATTATTTTATTATATTGGAGGCGGTGGTTGTGAATTGAAGAAAAGGAAAAAAAAAAAGAGGAAGGAAAATAATTGTAGTAATTGTGGTAGTGGTGGTGGTGGAAGCGGTGCTATTAATGGTGGTAGAAGCGATGGCGGCAACGGTGGTTGAGTTGGTGATAGTAAAGGACCTAAAGGTCAATATAGGCTTGTTTGTATATATATTAACCCACGCTAACCCATGGTTAACCCGTATAACCCATGGGTTATGATGGGTTGAATTAAAAATTATTAATTATTTTCTACAACCCATCGTGGGTTAGACCATGGGTTATATAAATTATATGGGTTAAAATAATATGGGTTGGGTTAAACCATGGACACCCATTTGAACACCCCTGGGTGCTACTCAAGTGGGCTACGGGAAAGAGAGTAAGGAATTTTCCGGTATCATGGCTTTTTCTCTTTCTCATTTAAATTCTCGGTTTTAAATGTTAACGTTGTTAAAGTAACCACCATCGGTGGATTTTATTTCTGAAAATGATTTGATGTGCGACTCTGATTTAAATATGTTGAAGCTTGTAATTTACTCTGATTTATGCATGTTGAATGTCTTTCGAATTGTATTTCATTTTCTTAGCCTTAGCACTTGGTACTGGAACGGTATGAGTGAACCGGTCTGGTACTAAGTGTGGTGGTTATACTCCCAAAGTTCACGTTTTATTTATCTGCTTCCGCTAATCTTCCTTTAATTAACGAAACTTTTCAGTAGTAAATTTTGGGGGTGTTACAAAAGTACTAGAGAGTTATTTTTGTACTTGTAATTGATTGATCATGTTGACAATATAACCCATTTTCTCCTCTAGCACTGACACCCTTTCAGTTTGCATAATCTGACTTTGCATCAGTTGATTTTGCCCTTCTACCAACTAGTTTTGACTATTTATCAGTGCTTCAAAATGTTTATCCATTTTTTCTGAACTTGAGGGTTCTGAAACTGGAGAAGATTCTTGTTGAGGATATTGATAATATTTTGAAGCTTCATATTCGTGTGTGTAAGGGTCTTGATATGGAACTTGATAATGATCATTCATCTCTGACCCAAAGTTGGGTTGATGCCTCATTTCAGAATAGTATGTGATTGTATAGGGATCATCTCCTTAAAAACCATTGAAAGATTGAGCACCGGATTGTGTACATCCTCCTCCTCTCATAGCTTGTTCATGGTAAGCATATGGATTTCCTTGCGTATGATACACTCCACTTGTATTAATAACTCCAGTAGCTTTAGCTACCTGCAAAACAAGAGCAGTGAGTTGGTTAAGTTTATCATTAAGATTGCTTGAACTTACCTCATTTACTCTTGCGTTAAGATTTATGCAAAGTTGTCCATAACCAAAGGATCCTCTCATAGCCTCTTGAAAACACTAACACTTCAAAGGAAAATGTTAAGAGCAAAACAAAATACACCAAAAATCCTAAATAACCTAAAATGAAACTAAAAGAAAAAACACAAACACTAAAAATAAAAGCACACTAAAAATACTAGCAAAATAAAGGTGAAGTTATCAATCCCCGGCAATGGCGCCAAAAATTGGTGCGACCGTAACCGGCACGTAATTTAAACCCGCTTGTTGTCAATTGTAGCATTGGTAAATAAGGGTATCGTTCTAGGTCGGGGATTGAGATGGTTCACCTCTATTTTAACTAGTTTAAAAATAAATAAAAATAAAAATCCTAAATAACACAAAATAAATAAATAAATAATAAAAATACTAATGGGGGTTATAAAAATAATAATAAAAGTAGTTAATAGAATAGAGTAAACTAATAATAAAAATAATGAAAATAATGGGAAACCGTAGATATGAGAAAGATTCTAGGGAAATCAAAATCCACCATTAGATTAGGTCGTAATATAATATTTATTTCTAAGTCATCCTTTAATCATGAGAAAGAGATTGACCAAGTTGTACACCAAAAGCAGGTTCATACACCTTATATTACTTCCCTTAATTAATTAATATGACAAAGCACTAATATTAACCATATTAAATATTAGCAGTATAGCAGCAACAAGTGGCTCCTATATTTAACTAGATTTAATGAATTAAGTGTAACTGGAAGGCTGTCAATCTAAGTACCCATACTAGTACAAAAGCATGTCTAGTTGTATTTCCTTTTCTTGACCCACACGTATCGAAACGTTTCACTACTTCGGTTAGAATCACAAAACTATTAGGTGAATTGTTATCTAACCTTACTGCAATTTATACATATAGATTCTAGTATATTTAGATGGCCACCTCGTAGGCAAATAATCCTACATACTGTCACTTATGAGGAACCAGAACAAGGCAAGCACCAAATAAACTATACTTGACAGAATCATACATATAAACAATAGCAATTAACATAGAGTCAAGAAACAATCTCATAAAACAAAGAAAATAAAATTATAATTCAAATCCTAATCTAGGGTTTCAAATTATTCCCTAACAATAAATATTTATCCAACCATAATTATAGAATTAATTACACAAAAATAAATATCTAAAATATAAATTAAAAATAAGAGAAAGAAATAATTGGAATTAATTTTGGATAAAAGATCAAGAATTTATTCAGATAAAAATTAATTTTATCTGAAATAAATTATACCGGTATAAATTCTTCCTCTAATTTTTCTTCCTTCTCGGCTTTTATTTCCGTACAATTATTCTTTTCTTTTCTTTTTTACTTTTCCCGGCGTTGACGGCTGATGCTGTTGTAGTGCTACCACACGTTACTTCTTGTTTGGCCTCGGTTTCTGTGCGGCTTCGCTGTGTGCTTCGTCCTTTGCGACTCTGCTGCATACCTCCTCTGTCTCACGCTCTTCCTTCCTTTTTAATGCGTGTGTCCCCCACACCACATCAGCCCTCACTCTCCATTTTCTTTCATTCCATGCAGCCGATGGAGGTAGCCTCATTTCCACGTCAGCCCTGTGCTGACTCTTTCTTCTTCTTTTTTTCTTTTTGCATGCGCACCTGGGCGGCTCGTTTTTGCTTCGTTTCTTTGTTTCTTTGTTCCGGGCCTTTGGGCCTTTGGCTTTTGGGCCATTGGTCCAAAGGTCCAATTATTTTTTTTCTTTTATTTAAAAACAAAACCTACAAAATAAAAATAAATATTAATAAATAATATTTTATTCTAAATTTACTTAATTTATATCATTTTATCTTAAATAATAATATTTATACAATTTTTACCACTTAAGCATAAAACAATAATTATTCCTCTATATTAGTTAAATAAAATACTAAAAACTAAGATTAGAAGGGTATAAAATGTGTCCAAATATGAACTCATCAATAAATTAGTTGATAGATTTAGCTCAGCCAAACCCTAGAGCTCTATAACAAAACCAATCAATCAATTAGATCAGATCAGTATGATCTAAGACCAATCAATAGGTTTAACAAGAGAGAATTCAAGTCATCAAAGACAACCTAGATGATTGGTTAGGCTAAAACCAATCGATTGTTCTAAGAACTAGTAGATCAATTTTCTCCCAAACAACACATTATAGGCATTTTAAGCACTATTAAGGCTCTAAAATCCAACCATACCAACATCATAATGTCATCATAATGAAAAATAGAGCTCACATATTATCATATAATAAACATGTTGCATTTACAATGAACCAACCATAATTTCTCATTAAATCATATTATTCCTCATAATTCTTAAATATTCTAGCATGCATCACTGAACTACCAACAAGATCATACCTACATACAAAGATCAGAAATTTACACTATATTGGCTCATGTGATCATTCATACCAAATTTTAAAGGAAATAATGACTTACTTTAAAGCTTAGCAAAATTCTACACTAATAAAGTAAAACCTTTAGCTCAAAGATTTCCACTCTTAAAATCTTAAAAAGAAGAGATTAAAACTCATTTATCTTCTTAAAATTCTCATAAATTAAGAAATATGAATTAAAGAAAAGAAAATAGTACCTACCACCTCCGAATAGATTCTAACAAATTAACCTAAAACATATCTCAACTTTTCCCAAATTTAACCCTTTCTTGCTTAAGTATAAAACAAGAGGGAGCTAGAGAAAGGTAAAAAAAGGTAAATGAATCAAGATGAAGACTTAAAAAAAAAAAGAGTGCATGTGTATGGCATGTATGGAGTACATGGTTACGTGCATGGGGGAAATAATATGCAGCTTAGACGTGAATATTAGTTGATTTAGTTAGTTAAATAATTAATTAGTAAATTTTGAGATTAGATAGAGAATAAAGTAGCATAAATATACATTTTTGAAGAATATTCTATATTCTAGTATATTTTAGCTAGCTATCTTTTGAAGAAGTATACATTTTAGCTAGTATCTTGTAATCGGTATCATTGGCTTTATAAAGCCATAAAACTCACGATTGGAGATAGATTATTGATTGAATTGAAGTTGAAAGCAAATTGCAAGTATTGAATTCTGTGTGAGTTCATATCAAGTTTAATTAAATTTGTGTGAATGATTAATCTTGAAACCTTTTATCTCTTTGTCTGTGTGAATTAGAGATTAAGTGTTATCTTTTATAAACTCCATAACCCACGCCCTTCTAGCCATATCCATCATCCAAAAACATCCCAAAAATCAAAACACTAATTTTAAACCCTAACCCTAAGTTTCAAACCAAACCCAAACCCTAACCCTAATTTTTGAAACTAAACCCTAACCCACAAAACCATCCATCCTCAAACCCTAATCATCGAATCATCATCATCATTGTCTAAGCATCATCATCATCATCATCTCACCAAATTCGAATCATCTTAATCATTCATTCATCACCATCACCGAAACATCATCATCATTATTCTACCCTAAACAAATACCTAAATCAGTAATTCACCACTTTCGAATCATCCTCTTCCTAATTCCAACATAATCAAGCATCAGTTTTACAAATTTGATAATTTCATCTTCCCACACACATCAATTTTTGTATCAAAGCCTAAGATTTGATCTATTGTGGTCAAGATCCAATATTTTACCTAAGATTCTTGCAAAAACATGTATTTCCTTCAATATTCTTCAAATAACGTGTCTCTTAAGGGCGTGCTTGGGAGAGCACCACTCGGTTGGTGAAGGAAGGAGATAGCGAACCAAGAGGAGGAATTTAGAGATATTCTCAAGGTCTTGGTGGAAAAAATTAAGGAGGTAAAGCTATGTGTGGGGAGAATAGAAAGTTCATGAGCTCAAGGGTTTTATGTGTAGCGACAAAACTGAAGGGAACAAATAAAGGAAGACCACGTGATAAGGGCACAAAATTGAATGGAGGAAGGAGAAGAGAGTGTCGGAAATTGTGTAAGGCCACATGACACCTTAAGAAGAACCTATGATGATTTGGAGAAGGAAATCCAATTTGATCTACCCGACTTTGAAGGTAATATTGATCCAAAATATTTTCATGAATGGTTATAAATTGTGGAATCTATTTTTGATTATAAAGAGATTGATGATGAGAAGAGGTGGTGAATAGCAATATTAAAGTTTAAGAAATTTGCGAGAGTGTGGTACGATAATTTAAAAAGGTGAAGGGAGAGAGAAGGAAAACCAAGAATTAGGTCATGGGAAAAATTAAAAAAAAAACACTTGAAGAAGAAATATGTGCCTCGAGAATACGAGTAAGAGAACTTTAGAAAGATGACTACTTTGAGGTAAGGGTTACTTGGAGTTGAGGAATACATTAGAGAGTTTGAAAGATTAGCTCTAATGTGTGATGTCCAAGAAATAGAATAACAAATGTGTGCACGATTCATTGGAGGGCTAAATATGAACCTTAGGGAGAAGGTGGAGGTGTATCCTTATGAAGTGCTTGAAGACCTAAACAAGTTAGCAATCAAGTTTCAGAAATATTTTAAGAGAATAAAGCCACCGAATAAGTCAACCAATGCGCCATATGGTTAGACTTTCAGGGGTGTCAAAGCCACTAATTTCTCAAGCCACAAATCAAAATAATGTTAGAAAGTTCACACATGAAGAAAAGGGAAAGGGTCCAATGGTTGATAAGGTGAACAATCAATGCTTCAAGTGTAGAGGTTATGGTCACTTTGCTCAGGATTGTCTAAACCAAAGGGCATTGACTTTGAAGGATATAGCAAGTATGGAGGCTTGTGATTAGAATGAAGACCTTAATGGAGACCAAGAAGAAGAAAGTGATAGCCTGAAGGATGCTTTGGAAGAGGGCCAATTATATTTCTATATGTTGAAAAGGGTGCTCCAAGTACAATAACAACCTCTACATACTCAAATTTCAAGGCCAAGTGTAGATTTGGTGATAAAGTGTGTGAAGTCATCATTAATAGTGGCACATACACTACTATTGCTAGTGAGAAGATGGTGAATAATCTTGGTTTGGAGACCAAGGGTCATCCAAGACCATATTCACTCTAATGGATTAACAAAGACAATGTTGTAAGGGTAACCAAACAAAATCTTATCTCTTTTAAGATTGAAAATTATTTTGATGATGTTTTATGTGATATTCTTCTTGTGGATGTTTTATGTGGTGTGAAAGGGCCAAAATAAGTTTAGGCTAAAACCTAATCTAGATGGGGAGGGTTTGGTTTTGAGGAATGAAAATGGGGAAGGAACCGAGAGCATGTAGCAAAAAAAAGGAAGAAAAAAATAAGGAAGATGTCGAGTGTAGGAGGGGAAGAAAGAAGAATAATATGGAGTTGTTGATCCTTAAGGAGTGTGAGATGAATGATGCTATCAAAGATGAGAATATATGCTATGAATTGGTGGTAAAGGTGGTCCAACGAGGGGGGAATGCTAATATGGATCCAAAATTTCAAAAAGTGTTGAGAAAGTGTGTCGATGTTTTTCTGGATGAATTGCCAAATGGGCTACCTCCTTTGAGAGATATTGAGCACACTATTGATCTTATGCTAGGAGTCCCATTACAAAACAAGCTAGCTTAGAGGTGTAATATAGAGGAAGCTAATGAGGTACAGAGATAAGTGCAAGAGTTGTTGGACTGAGGATATATTCGGGAGAGTATGAATCCATGCATAGTTCCAACTTTGTTTGTGCCTAAGAAGGATGGTACATGGAAGATGTGTATTGATTCGAGAGTAATCAACAATATCACAATCAAGCACAAATTTTCGATGCTAAGATTGGATGACATGTTAGATGAGTTGCATGGTTAAAAAGTGTTCTTGAATATTGATATTAGGAGCGGCTATTATCAAATGAGAATAAAGGAAGGGGACAAGTGAAAGACAACCTTCAAGACTAAGTATGGGTTGTATGAGTGGATAGTGATGCCATTTGGGCTATGTAATGAACTGAGTTCATTCATGAGACTAATGACCAATGTACTTAGACCCTTCCTTGGAGTCTTTATTATTGTTTATCTTGATGATATCTTAGTATATAGCAAGAGTTAGTTTGAGCACATACATCACTTAAGGAGGATATCTGATTAGCATTGAGAGGTGAAGCTCTATGGTAAGTTGGAGAAATGTGATTTTATGATGGAGAGGGTGTTTTCCTTGGTTATATTGTGAGTGGATATGGTATTAGAGTTGATCTGTCAAAGGAAGAAGCTATCTAAATATGGCCTATTTCTACTAATGGCCACAAAGTTTGAAGTATCCATGGGTTGGCCTCATTTTATAGGCGGTTCATCAAAGACTTCTCTATCATTACAACACCTATCACACAATTGATGAAGAAATGAGTGTTCCGTTAGAATGATCAAGTTGCAAAGGCTTTTAAAGACTTAAAGACAAAGCTCTCAAACTCACCGGTATTATCTTTACCTTGTATTGATAAATTGTTTGAAGTAGCATGTAATGCAAGTGGTGTAAGGATTGGGTGCATGCTCTCATAAGAAAGGATTACTCTCTTTAATGAAAATTTAATGGTGCAAGACTCAACTATTCAACCTATGATAAAGAGTTCTATGCTATTGTGCATTGTTTGGAGACATGGAGACATTACTTGAGACCCAATCCTTTTGTACTTCACTTGGATCATGAGAGTTTGAAGAATCTACTGTAACACCCCAAAATTCACTATTTTTTTTTGAAAAGTGGAAGCAATTAACATAGAAATACTTAAAACCTATGAATTCTGGGAATGTTACCGCCACACTTAGTATTAGACCGGTTCTCTCCGACCAATACAATACCAAGTGCTAAGGCTAAAGAAAAGATTTAAATTAACAATTCATAAAAGAATTCAAAAGATCATACAACAAAATCAGAGTACGCATAAACTTTTATTAACGCTTGTAAATTCCAAATATAAATACATTTAACAATATAAAACCCGATGGGTCAATTTCCGGATTGCCTACTCACTCAAGTCAGGCCTGCCACCCCAAACAGTCTCTGATCTTAAACCTGCACAAGAGGTCTACTCCCCACCATCGGTGGATCATCACAGGACCCATCAACCAAGGTAGTATCAGTACGGGTCCAGTACTGAGTAAGGTGACTTGATCACTAAGGCCAACACACAACACGTAAGCCATGCAGAAAAATAGAAGTACACAATCATAAATGCATATGATCAACCAGGTAAAAGTACAACGGCCCGATAATCCGGATTAATCGCTTAATTAATCTCTTATCAGAGTTCAATTCACAACATACTTTTTATCAATCCATGCGAGCATAGGGACACCCCACTATTATAACCGGTGGGCCGGTCACAATAGAGCATCAAGCCCTAACCACTATTATTACCGGTGGATAGGTCACAATAGAGCATCATGCCCTAACCACTATTATTACCGGTGGATCGGTCACATATAGGGTAGAAACCCTAACCACTATTCCTAACCGGTGGATCGGTTCGGTTCCTCCTCGCATGGTGTTCCACTGTAAGTAATTAGTGTCTTTTATTTGGCTTAGCAAAACCCTGGTTTATTTTTATTGAGATCGGGATCCCCCACTATTATAACCGGTGGGCCGGTCACAATAGGACATCATGTCCTAACCACTATTTTTACCGGTGGATCGGTCACAATAGGGTAAAACCCTAACCACTATTTTAACCGGTGGATCGGTCGCACATAGGGTAAAACCCTAACCACTATTACTGACCGGTGGATCGGCTGGTCCCGTCTCAATATCTTCCACTTTAAGTAATTAATGTCTTAAGTATCTTATTCAAAGGCTTTCACACCAACATGCATAAATCACCACACATCATAATTACACCTTAATCACCATATACACATTCAATAGTCAATCACTCCAAACCCTAATTCAGTCACCTCCATACCCTTATAATGTCTTACATATTATTCTTCACCCAAACCATTCAAACACCCAAATAACTCTTCTACTTCCTCCCTTACATCCCAAATCAACTTTTCACACGTAAATTTCACTTCCATGCAAACACTAATCTTTCCATGCAAACCTTCGAACCTTTTTCATGTAAACCCTAAAATTCCATGTGAAGCCCTAAATTCAGCCATGCAAACCCTAATACCACCATACAACCATCAATATCACCATGTAAATCCTAATACCACCATACAACTATAATTACCACCATACAACCTTAATATCATCATACAAACCCTAATACCAACATACATCCATTAATACCACCAGGTAAACCCTAGCTTCCGTCATACAAAACCATAAATTCAATCCAACCAAAACCAAAGATTCACCCATTCCAAACCCTAAATTCAAACCGTAAAGATTCTTCCATACCAAACCCTAAATTCAAGCCATAAAGATTCTTCCACATAAAATCATAAATTAGAATCTCCCAAGGAAAACTATAAATTGAATTTCCCCCAAGCAAATCCTAAATTAGATTCCCCCATATAATATCATAAATTACATTTCCCCAAATAACATCATGAATTAGATTCTCCCAAATAAATTATAAATTAACTCTCCCAATCAAATCATAACTTAAATTCTCCCATATAATATTATAAATTACTTTCTCCCAAATAACATCATAAACTAAATTCTCCCAAACAAATTATAAATTAACTCTCCCAATCAAATCATAACTTAATTTCTCCCATATAATATTATAAATTACATTCTCCCAAATAACATCGTAAACTAAATTCTCCCAAATAAATTATAAATTAACTCTCCCAATCAAATCATAACTTAAATTCTCCCATATAATATTATAAATTAAATTCTCCCAAATAGCATCATAAACTAGCTTATTCCTTATAAAACCATAAAATTTAGGTCAACTCACTTCCCTTAGTCAACTCCTTTCTCCATCCTACTTTTCATCTTTTCTCCCACACAAACCACACCAACGTCCTCTCATGCATGTCTTATAAGGTCACAACACATATCATCATACATAAATAATACAAATGTCATACAAAACATACTTCGACTTCACGTCATACCATATACGACATAATTAATAATCATAAGCATAAAATACATAGCATATGAAATAAATAATGCATATAAGCACACAAAAGGCCTTAGCACTCCTTACCTAAAACGTCACCTGTCTTGATGCACGCTCCTATTCCACTTGAGGGATTTGACTGGGCTCACCTATTATGGGGAAGAAATACTAGGATTAGCTTCCTTCCTATACTACTATTAGTTTCTAATTTATCTTAAGTCTTGATTCTTAATTAATTATGCCCAAAACCACTAAAACATTAATACATACTATTATAATTTAAAGTAAAAAGGTAATATAAGGGTTTCTACCCTTTACCAAAATAAATTTAGTAAAGGTAACAATAATAATAATATTTATTATAATAATAATTTTAATAATAACAATTTATTACTAATAGTAGTAATATTAATAGAAAACTTAATAATAATAATAATCTAAGCCTTAAATTTACAAAGTGGATTTCGAAACCTCCCCATTTAATGATAATACTATTTGAAATTTAAAAAGATATTAATATTATACATATACTTATTATATAAATTTAATATGGTTAATAATAATAATATAATTAGTAATAATGTTAAAAATGCTAAAAATAATAATAAAAGGCAAAGCTACGAGACTTAATTAAAATTTTAGGTTTCTACTTTTCCTGAAATAATTGCAGTATCAAATAAATGATTTTACTAACAATAATAATATTAATTATATTATTAATAATATTATTAAACATGTAATAATTACATTAAATAGGCAAAATTCGAGAATAATAATTTATCTTACTCCATAATACTCCCAGACCTGTCAACCAAATTTAGAAATTAAAATAAAGTTGATAACAACAATAATAATAATAATTAAACTCGAATTAGCATTAAAAATTAGAATAAAAGCATAATAATTATCAATAAATCGAAAGTAAGTATTTAAAAGTTCTAGGGTTTCACCTTGAGTTGGAGGGTATTGGTGGCACCGGCGGTGGTTCCCGGAGGTGGCCGGAAAAGTGGTCTAAGAGGGCCAAAAATTAGGAAAATGGGTAATGGAGAGGAAGAAAAATTAAAATAATTATATGGGGCTGTAGAGGATAATTAGTAGGATTTAATGGTTGGTTTGGAAGGTGTTAGAAGCGGCGCATGTGGCGGTGGAAGGTGGTTCAAGGTCTCGGGGTCAAGATTTTGGGCGAGATGAGCAGCAAACTTTGCATGGTTATGGCAGCTCATTCAAGAAGAATCGAAGGATTTGAAGGGCTTAGTTAGCTAGAGGGAATTGCAGGGAAGAGATTGGTAGCAAGAAGAGGTGTTGAAGTTGGCCGGGGAAGGAGATAATGGCGTCTGAAGTGGCGACGGTGGCAAGGTCGGGATTCTGGGTTGGGGGGATCAAGAGCTCGATACAGGTTACTATGGGGGATATTTATAGGGTTAGAAGAGAGGGTAGGGTTCTGTGGGTCGGTGAGTAGATAATTCAGTAGGGTTCGGGCTTACCGGCGGCGAGGGTGGCCGGTGGGAGTGAGTTTCGGGTAGGGGTTGCGCAGGAGAGAGAGAGGAAAATCGCGCGATAAGGGGAGATGGTTGGCTATATGTGGTCGCCGAATCAATGGGAAGAGAAAGGGAGGAGATCGGCCGGTCAAAACGGGCGAGACCGTCGGCGAAAATCTCGGACGGGCGACGTTCGAAGTTGCAGGTCGGTGGTGGCTGAAGAAAGAAGAAGAAGATGGGGGGCTGGACCGGGCAGCCGGGAAAAGAAAAGAAATAAAAATAACGACCGGGCCGGTCGGCTGGGTGAAGAGGGTAGAGTTCATTAAACGAAACCACACGTTTCGGTGAAACGAAATCCAAAACGCGGCGCTAGGGAAGGGAGGCAGGCGTCGGCCGCACGGGCCAGGAAAGGAAGCAGAGGCGGGGACTAGGCCGTGGAAGAGGCAGCCCAAACGGGGAAAAGGGGAGGAAAAAGAAAAAGAAAAGAAGAAAGAAAAAGAAAGAAGAAAAGGAAAACGAAGAAGGGAAAAAGGAAAAATAATAATATTGGGTATTTAAATTATTTAAAGTATTTGATATATTTAAAAATAATAATATTTAAATAAAATAATATTTAAATCTCTTTTTAGGATAAATTAGGATTTTTAAAAGATTTTCCATAAATTCCTTTTTAATTAGAAAAACATCCTAATTTTCTCTAATTAAATTATTTATAAAATTAATATTAATTTAAAACTATTTTCTCCTTATTATTTTAAATAAAATAATTTATTTAATTAATTTTCAAAATAAAATGCTTAATTAGCTAAAATACCCAAATCCTTTTTTAATAAAAATACTTATAAATTTCTTCTTAATTTCCCTAATTAAATATCCTTTTATTTTAATAAAAATAATTTATTTAAATAAATTTCTAATAAAACCTCATTTAAATATAATTTATAAAATTAGGAATTTTTGGGGCATTTCATCTACATGGTCAAAAGAAGGTGAGTCCAAGGCATGCTAAGTGGATAAGTTTATTCCGAACATTTGTGTTGTCTACAAGACATGTGGATGTCAAAGAGAATGTTGTGGAGGATGCATTATCTAGGAGGATCATCGTACTTAGCATAATAGATGAAAAGCTTTTGGGATTCGAGATAGAATGTGGTATTAATCCATATATACCGATTGATATGGTACCATTGAAGAAAGGTGAAGTGAAGAGTTATGATGCATGAGAGAGAGTGGAGTTCTTTCAAAAGCTTCATCAAAAAATAAAGCACAAAATGGAGAAGGTGGATGAAGTATACAAGACAAAAACAAACAAGAATTGGAGTCAACATGTTTTTCAAATGGGAGATTTGGTACTATTGCACTTGAGGAAGGAGAGATTTCCTAATCTAAGGAAACACAAGCTTATGCTAAGGGCAGATGGTCCTTTTAAAGTAATTTAAAATTTTAGAGAAAGTGCTTATGATCTAATTTTTCTAGATTCATATGGTGGGGTAACAAGGACATTCAATGTTGGAAACATTAGCCCTTACTATGGTGATGAAAATTTGAGGGCAAATTTAAATCAATAAGGGGAGAATGATATAGGAGAAAACACTCAAGAATTGGCATTCATCATTATGGGACCAATTATTCTACATTTAGAAATGACCTCCCACAAAATTAAAGACAAATGGATGGTTACGTTGCTAGTTATAGATGAAAAGTACCATACTAGCTACTAGGCATATGTGTGCATGCTATGGCATGCATGGAGTACATGGATACGTGCATGGAGGAAATAATATGCAGCTTGGGCATACATATTATTTGATTTAATTAATTAATTAGTAGAGTTAGACATTAGCTAGAGAATAAAGTAGCATAAATCTACCTTTTAAAGAATATTCTATATTCTAGTATCTTTTGGAATATTCTATATTTTAGTATTTTTTAGCTAGGTATTTTTTAAAGAATTATACCTTTTAGCTAGTATCTTGGAATTGACAACCTAGTCTATATAAAGCCATATAACCCACAATTGGATATAGATTATTGATTTAATTGAAGTTGAATGCAAATTGCAAGTATTGAATTCTATGTGAGTTTATCTCAAGTTTAATTGAATCTATGTGAATGATTAATCTTGAAACCCTTAATCTCTTTGTCTGTGTGAATTCGAGATTAAGTGCTATCTTTTCTAAACTCCATAACCCACCCCCTTCTAGCCATATCCATCATCCAAAAACATCCCAAAAATCAAAACAATAATTTTAAACCCTAACCCTAAGTTTCAAACCAAACTCTAACCCTAACCCTAATTTTTGAAACTAAACCCTAACCCACGAAGCCATCAATCCTCAAACCCTAATAATCGAATCATCATCATCATTATTGAAGCATCGTCATCATCTCACCAAATTTGAATCATCTTAATCATTCATTCATCACCATCGAATCATCATCACCATCACCGAAACATCATCATCATTATTCTACCCTATTCAAATATCTATATCATTAATTCACCACTTTCGAATCATCCTCTTCCTAATTCCAACATAATCAAGCATTAGTTTTACAAATTTGATAATTCCATATTTTGACACATATCATTAAAAGGTGTCATTCTGATACTCACATGGTAACTATTATTATAGGAGAATTTTATCAAGTCTAGGTGGTCCTCCCAACTGTCTCTAAAGTCCAACTCACATGATTAAAGCATATCCTCTACGTATGAATGGTTATCTTCTTCTAATCATCCATATCTAGGTGAAAAGTAGTATGCATCTTTAAATTATTCCCAAAAGTAGCATATAACTTTTTCCAAAAGTATAATAACAATCTAGAATCTAAATTGGATACGATGTGTCTATGGAATTTATGCATTCTCACAACATGCTTCCTATAATCACTCGCTAATTGCTCCATAGATATAAGTACTACTAACTAAGTTAAACGGTCCACAACAATCCAGATAGAATCACAACTACTATGGGTCTTTAGAAGGCCAACCACAAAATTCATAGATATAATATCTCATTCCCATTCTGGAACTTCTAGTGGTTATACTAATCATCTTGGTCTCTTATGCTCGATCTTGACATATAAGTCAAAATTCTGGCGATAAATTATGTAACCTTTCATTTCATATGAGGACACCAATATATCTTTTTCAAATCTTTATACAACTTATCCCCTCTTAGATGGGAAAAATAAGGGGTACAATGAACCTCCTCAAGGATTTTTCTTCCCGATCTCAACACATTCTTGTTCTACACACCACCTACCAATGTATCAAACACTGTCACCTTCATAGATCTGAAATCCCTCAACTCTACCCACTACATAATATGCTTGATCCTCTTGGGCTTGACATCACCAAGTTGAGTACCTTGAATCACATCAAAGATGGTTGGTGTGATGGTGAGTGCACTCATCCTTGCTTCCACACTATGAGGAGTGATCAACTCAATCTCCATATCCTTGAGTTCTTTACACAAATGATCAAACAACACAATTGTGCTCAAAGAATATGATGGCTTTCGGCTAAGAGCATTTTCCACTAAATTAGCCTTAGTTTGATAATAGGCCAACACTAAGTCACAATCCTTGACTAACTCCATTAATGTTGTCTCAAATGTAATTCCTATTGCATGAAAATATACTTGAGGGTGTTGTGATAGGTGTTAAACTTGCATTGAAAACCACAGAGATAGTGTCTCCAAATCTTCAAAGCAAAAACCATGACAACAAGCACTAAATCATGAATTGGAGAGTTCTGCTCATGCAACTTTAATTAACGTAAAGAATAAGCCACTAATATCCCATGTTACATCAACACAGAACCCAATACATACTTAGGAGCATCATGATACACTTTAAAACCATCTAATCCACTCGGTAACATAAGCAATGGAGTTGAAGTCAAATGCCTCTCCAATTCCTTTAAGGTCTTGTTATACTTCTTATCCCATTGGAAATGCATGGCATTTTCAACAAAATGGTCAATGGACAAGCTATCTTAGAGACGTCCTTGACATATATATGGTAATAACCGACCAATCCTATAAACTTACTCACCTTCTTGATAGATGTCGGTGTTGGCCTCATAGAAATTGTATGAATCTTGGAAGCATCTTCTGACTCACCATCCTTTAAAATCACATATATAAGGAAAGCCACTTGATATAGAAAAAAAAAATCACACTTTGAAAGTTTAGCATAAAATTGGTTTTCTCTCAACATTGTCAATGTCTATCTTTTATGTTATTTATGCTCCTTGTGATTATTAGAGTAGATGAGAATGTCATCGATGAAATCCACAACAAAATGGTCTAAAAATTATCAAAAAATCTAGTTTATAAGTGATATGAATATTTCTCGCACATTTTTTAATTCGAAAGGCATAATCATGAACTCATAATTCTTATATCTATTTCAAAATGACATGTTTGGAATGTCTTACTCAACAACCCTTAGTTGATGTGACCTGATCGAAGATTGATCTTGTAAAATATTATGGCTCCTCTAAGTTGGTTAAACAAATATTTTTTCAAATTAAAGGATAATGGTGATTTACCATTACTTGATTCAATCATTAGTAGTTAATACATAACCTCAAACGCTTTTCCTTTTTCTTGACGAATAAAACCCGTGCTCCCTAGGGCGATACAATTGTTTGAATGTAGCCATTTTACAAAAAACTTCTCCAGCTGAGCCTTAAGCTCTTTCATCTTTGTAGGTGTCATCCATCCCTAGAAACAAGTTGATCATGAACTCAACATCTCATATTGGTAGCATGCCTAGAATATCTTCAGAAAACACATCAAGATACTCTTGGACCACCAGGATTTGCTCTATTGACATCTTGTCATCCTCTATATCTCAAGCACTGCCCAAGATGAGTGGATACCCTTTTCAAAGTACACAACATGAAAGCTTATATGACCTTCATTGAGGGGATAGGTTTAAACTTTTGATATAAGATTCTAACACACATTGGCCCTTACACAACCACACACTCCTACATGTAATCTAAGAGGGTTTGATACACTCCAAGCATATCCATTCCAACAATCACATTGAAGTTGTGAAACTCAAACTCCATGATATCTAAGGAAAATTCTACTCCGCCAAATATTAAGGCCAACTCTTGAAATATCCTAGAGCATGCAATTCTATCCCCCCGAAAGCAAAACAACAAAAGTATAAAATGATGTAAGAAGGAGATAAAGAAACTCTAGCTACAAATATGAATGACACAATATGCCAATATCAAACAACACACATGATAAAGAGCTAGATGTATTAAGCATATCGGTTACCACACCAACCTAGTGCTCTACCTCAAACTGGCTAATAACATTCAGGTTCCAACCTAAAGGAACTCCTAAAGCACTACCTAACCTCTAATCTTACTAAAAGTTGTGGGGTTTCTATCCCCTAGGTTGAAATACCCCAAAAACCTAATTTTCGAATTTTGGCCAAATAAGGGATTAGTAGGAAATTAATTATAGTAACCCATTTATTAAGTTGTAGAGCGTTAACTAAGATAGATTAATAAGAAAATAATAAGGCAATTAATTGGGAGGAAAATTGAGTATTTTCTAAGTATTGTGGGAGTTAAGGAAAGTTCCTAAATAAATCCAAATAAGTAGAGAGGGGGAAATTAGTTAATACTTTATAAATATTAATACCTTAATTAACCCTGGATTTATCCTAACATAATTCATGTAAAATCCAAAACCCCAAAAATAACCCTTCTTTTCTTTTTCTCCTTTTTCTTTCTTTTTTTTCCTTTCCTCTTTCTACCTTCCCGCCGAGATTCGGGCCAGCCCACCGGCCCATCTCCTTCCCCTTCCCTCCTCCTTCCCGCGGCCCAGCGCCGGCCTGCACCCAGAAGCGTAGCGCAGCGTTTCGCCTCCCACCCGGCGGAAACACTGCTCCCCAAGCCAAATAATTATGCCGTTACCTGTCGACGCAAACGCTGCGTTTTCCCAGAACCTCGCCCAAAACACAGCGTTTCACTTAAGGAAATAAGAAACCGCGCGGACCGGCCGATTTCCTCCCCCTTCTTTCTTTCCCCTGGACCGCCGGTCCAGCCCTTTCCTTCGTCTTCCTCCTCGCAACGCCGTCGTCCCGCCGCTGCAACTCACCTGCTCGCCGGAAAATGCAGCGGTGAGCGTCCCATCCTTCCTGTCCTTTTCTCCCGTCGTTTCACCCCTGACTGACCCCTCCTCTTGACATGACCCATCGGGCAGTCGTTTCCCCGCACGCAAGCCTGACCTTTCTTCTCCGACAAAGTACGGTCTGCACCGGCAGACCTGCGCCGGACAACCCACCGGACCTAACCCACCTAACCTCCCACGTGTATTTGTCGTTTTCCCTTCGCTTAGGCCTATAAATTGAACCCTCCACTGTGAATTTCGGGTTCGAAATTCTGGAACTCAGCCCGATTCTCCAGCCTCGCCGCCAATCTTCAGCCGCCCTATTCGCCGCCTCCGATCACCGCTATTACCTGCCTGCGCCACCATCCTCTTCCTTGCACCGCCCACTACGAAACCAAGCCCTCACTGCCTCCGTCCCTGCCCCGCACGAGCCACCCCAGTCGTGCGAAGGTACCTCCCCGAAAAGCGCCGCCTCCGCCTTGCGCCGCCCGTTGCCGCCACCTCCGCCGGAACCAACCCCTGCTCCACCCCCCAAATTGATCAGCAGGTCCTTCCCTACCTAACCGTACCCTCCTTACCCACTACTCCCCTCTCCACCGGTCTCCACCAGTTCCACCACCTTCCTCCTCCCTCGGCCACCTCGTCCGCCGCCGCGTCCGCCGCCGCGCGCCGCTTCCCCACTCACGCCACCACCCTCACTCCACTCCCCTCTCCCTGCTGTCTCCTTCCCCACACTTCATTTCCTTTTTCCTCCTCCCACCTAACAACTTCTCTCCACCTCTCTCCCTTATCCTCCTCCATCACCACCGCCGCCGCCGCCTCGCGCCGCCGCCGGACCACCGCCCCCAGGTGGTCTTCCATTCATCCCGCGCCTTAAACTTTGCCTCCATATAATCTTGCTAAGTTAACCCATATTGATTCGTACTATTATTAATCTTTCATTATTATCTTTTTGTTTATATTAATACTATTACTATTCTTATTTTTGTTATTGTTATTCTTAATGTTTTTACTAGTATTTCTGATTTTATCATCCTAATAATGTGCCTTCTAAATATTAAAGTCACCATTTTTACCATACTTACATTCCTTGGAACCCTAACCTCTAATATACTCAACCTAGTTTACTATTATCATCAACCCTATTATTATTATTATTATTATTATTATTATTATTATTATTATTATTATCATTATTATTATTCTATTATTAACGCTATTACTTTGCTAAGTCATTACTAATATTTAACTCTACTAAGTTATTGTTATTATCATTGCTAGGGTTATAATGGCTACTATTAATGTTATTATTACTATTAATAATATTATTACTATTATCCCTATTTTACTATGACTAGTAAATCCTAGCACTATAAGAATGGAACAAATGGGCTTGATAAATAAGGGTAACAAATAGGTATTATAAATGAACTTATTTTAACCACTAATGTTTAATATGCTAATGCTAAGGTTAAAACTTTAGTTTCCTATAAAACCCTTTTTAGGATAAGAACCCTAACCCTAAGTTAGATTAAGGGTCGGTAGTGTTTATAAGGAAATTTAATACTTAGTTTTTCCCTTTTCATAGGTGACCCCGATCCGAGCCCTAAGGAGCTAGAGGAGCGTGCTCCAAGCCCGGTGCCTATCTAGGTAAGGACGAAGCTATGGCCCTGTGCCTTGTGTGTGTCATGATGTGTTGATAATTGATGAGTGTGCCATGTTATTACGTACTAGGCATGTGTCTTTGAGTAACCTGTTTTATGTAGCGCAGCATGGATTCCGAGGTACGTTGTGTGCACCTTATGTTATCCGTACATGCCCCATTCCATGTTTTGTTTGCTGATGTTGATGTGACGTGTTTTAGCCCTCTAGGACATGCATACTAAGGCTTCAAGTAGTGTGAAACGATGACGAGAGGAAAAATGGGAGAGCATAGGTGGGAGAGTTCGCATGGGGGTATTCTAAGCCCGCATGAGACTAAATCTTACGTAAGGGAAATTCATTTAAGCAGTAAATGGGGTAATATCAAAGTTATGGGCCATTGGGGGCTTGGGTGTAAAATTTCACGTGGGCCGATGTGGGGGAACCAAAGGGTTCCGATCTGGGGTTCTGGGGAGGAAGGGAGTAACTTGAGGGGGCAAGGGTAAAAAAAATGATCAGTAAGAAATAGAGTATGGGGTTAGGGTGAAAATTTTACCGGTATAAATGGTGGGTGAAGGTTTCTAGATGAGAGGGGATACTTGGGGTGAGAGGAGGAGGTTACTTGTCGAAGAAGTAAAGTGCTAGGGTTGGGTGCGCCCAGCTAGGGATGGCGTGGTCGGTTAGGGTTTGAGTGGTCAACTAGGGTATCCGAGGAGGAGCCCTATAGAGGTGAGATCCCGTGAGGAGAGGATGGGTCCCAAAATATGGGCGGTTCCTCTAAAGGGAAATAGTGGTCGCTGATGTATGCATGTCAAGGACCTGATATGATTCAATAAGATACGAATAAGACATTAACTGCTTAAAGTGAAAGACTGATGAGCCCGACCCAGTCCGTTCCACCGGTTATTAATAGTGGTCAGAGGCGTTTTGCCCTGTGATTATATTTCCGGACCACCGGCTACAATAGTGGAGGGATTCGGGTTCGACAGTCCCAAACTAATAAGTTAAACCACGGGAAGGATACTAATAAGACACTAATAACGTAAAGTGAGATTATTGAGCCGAGCCCAGTCCGATCCACCGGTTATTAATAGTGGTCAGAGGCGTTCTGCCTTGTGTTTATTTCCGGACCACCGGCTACAATAGTGGAGGGATCTCGGCTCAATACATCCAAAGTAAATAAGTTAAATCAGGAAAAATACTAAGCACTTACAGTGGAACACCATGCAAGTGCGGGGCCAGTCCGTTCCACCGGTTATTAATAGTGGTCAGAGGCGTTCTGCCCTATGTTTATTTCCGGACCACCGGCTATAATAGTGGAGGTCCCCGTGCTCTCATGGGTTATTGAAAGACGTGTGATATGGACTTAATTCATTAATAAGAATATAAAATAAGGCATCAGGAAGTGACTGGATATGTGCATGCATATCATTGTTTTTCTTATCATGTAATGTGTGTGGGTCGTGTGTGTTATGTGTTGGCCTAGCTCGTCTGTATTCTTACTCAGTACGTAGCGTACTGACCACCCGTCTCATGGGCGCTGCTCATTCCCACGAGCAGAGAGCCCTTCTAACCTTGTGCAGGTAGGAGAGCATGTCTTCGATGCCTACGACACCTTCGAGGCATCGGATAGGGCCGAGTGTTGAGCCTATCCAGGGTGGGGCCGAGAGCGAGTTCCGCCGGACTCTTTTGCTATTCTGGTTTCTTCTATCCTGTATTACCGTCTTTTGTACTTTGTTGTATTTTGAAGTGGAACTTCTAAGTTGTAACCTTGAACTTTGCACTGTCTGTAGTCGACCCTTGTTTTCCGAATGGCTTATGATGGTTGGGAACTTATGTTTTGGGATGATTTTATTAATGATGGTTTATTCTAGCCTTAGCACTTAGTATCGGAGCAGTATGAGTGAACCGGTCCGGTACTAAGTGTGGCGGTAATACCCCCAAGTTTACAATTTTTAATCTTTCGTCCTTGTTAAACTATTCGATTTAAACGAAATTTTTCTGTAGTAAATTTGGGGGTGTTACATAGGTTGAGAGACATGACTAAAAATACTAACTATTGATGGATGAAATTTTTTAATTTTATGCTATTGATGTACCGATATGGTGCTCTAACCTTGAGATTGGCTCCTTTGAACACTACCACCTCCAACATGACACTCATAGGCCTAATGTCATACAATAGGCTCTACAATACTTATAATATTAATACCTCTCCTCAATGTGTCCCTTGGATATGCCTCCTAATTGGGGTTCTAATCCCATACTCCTACTATACCTAGGTAGTATATTGCCTCTATAATAAGCCCTTTTCCAAGAGTGGGAATGCTAGAGAATATCAATCTTCCTCCTACCCTCCCCCCCTCTGACTAAGCACTCCTTACCCGAATAACCTTTGAATACTCTAAGGCCTACTTGTACATCCCAACCATGTCTACCAAGGAAACTCCAACAAACAACTCCTAATATCTTATCCCCAAGCCAATCTTGAAATGATGAACCTACATTGCCTCATCAGCCTCCACCTTAGAAGCAAACTAGACTAAGTTTATGAACCTCATGTAGTACTCATATTCCAACATACTCCTCTATCGTAACATAATGAAATTGTCGCACTTCCTCATATAGAGATGGGTGGGTAGAATCTAGCTTGAAGCACCTCAAGGAAAGGTCCCTAGGTAATAGTGTCTCCACCCTTGTGCTTTATGCTTATGACTAAGGCCACATCTAAAAACATCCAACTACACTCCATCCTATCACCCGATGAAAGCATCACAGACAGCTCTATTCTAGAAGATGGTGATAATCCAGCCTTAGTAGTAAAAGCAGATAAAACAAAAGACAGAGTAACACCCAAATCAAACAGGACATACACCGACAAAGAGTGGATGGTGAACATACCTGTAACAACATCAAGCTGGCGGTTAGCCTCTACTTGACCGATCACATTTAGACGTCCACCTGACTAGGCTCTCTTCTAAGGAAAGGGTCTGGATCTTTGAGGTCTTCCCCTGGTCTCTCAAACTTAGGCCGGATGGGGTAGGCGCTCGCTGGTACTACTATTGGGATGCATTCTAACGATGCTGCTGGTATGCCTGCTGTCAGGATATTAGATCTCCTCCCTGCTGAGATGGTTGAGTCTGGTTCTGTTGAGATCGTGGTGGCTTCCAATACTCTACTACTTTGTGGCCCAACCTTCCATACTTCAGGCAATTTATCAACCTGCCTTTATAATTCCTGCTGGGTGGTTCCGACCACACCGTCTACAAGCAGGTCCCCTCCGGGGTCCTTAGCCCCTAGTGTGATCTCTCGGTGGAGGTCTCATTGGTCCTCTTGACCGGGTTGGGTCCTGCCCCCATAAATCTGACTTTCGAGCTTCATTTCCCCGAGGATGGTGGCCTGCTCCTAGACTAAGGTAGCGGTAATGTAATCACACTTATACAAGGATGCCAGATCCGTAAAGGATACTACACCCATCATCCAGCTGATGTTGAAGTTTAGCCCCTGCTTGAACTGAAAAACCACCGTGGACTTGTTGGCGACAATCTGTGGGGCAAGACGGAGTAGCTCGGTGAAGCGAGCATGATACTGGCAGACCGTCATTGTCCCCTGCGTAAGCTGCATAAACTTTGAGAGCTTTTCCCTTTTCAGGCTTTTAGGATAAAACTTAGAACGGAGAGCGGTCTTGAATGCCTCCCATGTAGCTGGAGGTTCTTCTCGGGCCCGATACTCTACCCACTAGGCGTCTGCTACGCCCCTAAAAAAAGGCTGCGATGCTGAGCTGTCGGGCTGATGGGCAATCCACCACTTCAAAGGTGTGATTCATATCCTTAATCCGCCCCTCGAGAACTACCAGGTCCTCCTTATCGGAGTAGGTAGGAGGGTGATGTCCAGTAACCCTCCGGAGCCAGTCTTCACCATTGCCCTTAGTAGGGTGAGAATAAAGGGCAGGCATCAAGGGCTGGTGTTGGACAAACTCCATGAAAGCCGCTAAGGCCTCCTCTAATCGTCCTACTCGATCGTTTAGAAGCGAACCCAGTGGTTCAAAACAAGCATATCATATAATTTCCCATTTTGGGAAAAACCCTAATCTACCCGTACATTCCTCACCATGGCTAGGCTTTAGAAATTTAAAAATAGAAAGGTCTCATTAAGGCGGAAAAGCACTTTGAAATTCGGTAAAAACTTATAACTTTGAAAGCTGAGCGTGGTCAATAGGACCAACAACTCTAATACTAGCTTGTAACACCCCAAAATTCACTATTTTTTTTTAAATGGAAGTAATTAAATTAAAACCTATGAATTTCGGGAATGTTACCACAACACTTAGTACCAGACCGGTTTGCTCCTATCGTTCTAGTACCAAGTGCTAAGGCTTAAAAGGATTATTTTATAATCATGATAGTCAAATCTAAATAAAACTTCAAATAAACATTAAATGATTATGAGATAGAATTCAGAGTGCGAAATGAAAAAGTCATAATCCAGTGTACACAGTCAAAGCTTTTTAAGAGAAAATAAGTTTACAAATGATAAACGTTATGTCTTAGAAAACTAAAAACAAGGATAGAAATTCATAAATGGGAAGTTCGGCCACGCCACTCTCGATCCACGAGCCAAGTACATGATCAGCACTTGGCCCCGCCTGATGTCTCATTAACATCGAAGGCATCAAAATAGGCATCACCCACCTACACAAAGTCATAAGGGCCCTCTACTCGTGGGAATGAGCAGCACCTATGAAAGGGTGACCAGTACGCTATGTACTAAGCAAGGTAATTGTGCAATAAGATTAACATACAAAAGTATATAGTCCAACATGATAATGTAATAGCATATGATCATTTAAGTAAATACATAAAGGCTCATTTATAGTCTGGATTAATAAATTAAATAATCTCTTATTAGAACTCATTTCACACTATGTTATTTATCAATCCATGCGATTAGGGGAACCTAACCACTATTATAGCTGGGGGATCGGTCACATATAGGGAAACATGCACCTAAACACTATTATAGCCGGTGGATCGGTCACGTAAAGGGTGGAATGCCCTAACTATTATTCCTTACCGGTGGATTGATTTGGGTCCGACTCAATAATCTTCCACTTTACATAATTAATGTCTTAAGGGTCTTATTCAGAAGTTTCACCCTAGACATGCATGACTAAATCTCTCTATGCTTATCCTTCAAAATGTCCCATACCACATCATGAGACTCACACACCTCCTTTCTTGACCCAGCCCACTACTTTTCACCTCCAGCCCACTCACTGCCTCACTCTAGGGTTTTCCCCAAAAACCCTAATTTAGCCCTATGTTGCCCATCCCACTCCACCTCAAACAACCCAAATCATTTTAACACTTCACACATCACAACCCTTAGATTCCACCCTCATCATCACACTTTACTCACTAAGTACACGTATGATCACAAAACCCTAAGTAGCCACACCAAACCCTAGCTTGGTTTCTTATGTGCCTTTATACTGTCCAAAGTACTATTTTTCATCCAAAGTGTTCAAATGCCCAAAAAACTCTTCCATTACCTTCCTCATACCCCAAATCAACTTTCTATATGTAAAATTTACCCCCCATGCAGATTTTATACATCCCATGTAACCCTTTAAATTTTTTCATGCAAAACCCTAAAACTCCCACGTGAAACCCTAGATTCACATATGCAAACCATATATTATTCCATCCGTACTTAGATTCTCCCATGCACAATCCTAGATTATCCCATGCAAAATAACAAATTCTCCCACATGAAACCTTAGATTCTTCCATGCAAAACTCTAGATTCTTCCATCCGTAATTAGATTCTCCCATGCGCCACCCTAGATTCTTCCATGCAAACCCTAGATTCTTCCATGCAAAGCCCTACATTCTTCCATGTAGAACCCTAGATTCTTCCACTCATGGTCATGTAACGTTTAGTTCAATTCCACATCTTTTCACTCCATATCATCACATTACATAACCTAGTATGCATGTCCTAAAGGGCCACATCATATCACATCATAATCACAACTTATACATATTATACGTATGCCATAAAATAACACATGAACATACCTCGACTTTAAGCCACACTACACATAAAATAGTTATAACAATACACATAATATACATCACATATCATGACACATGGCATACAAGGCATATAAAACACATTACATACATAAGGCCTTAGCTACACCCTTACCTAATACAATACCAGTATTAGAGCACGCTCCTATGCCTCCTTAGGGTTTTGACCGGTCTCTCCTATAAGAGGGAAAAACGAAGGATTAGATTTCCTCCTACCAAAAATACTATTATTTCCTAATTTATTTTAAGATTAGGGTTATAGATAAAATAATAATATAATAAGAGTAATGCTAACTAAATACTAATATTGTTAAGGATAATAGTAATAATAGTAATATTGGAAAATGTGATAATACAAGGTTTGAAGATTTTACCCTAATAATAATGATGATACTAAAAATACTACTACTACTAGTGCTACTACTACTACTACTACTACTACTACTAATAATAATAATAATAATGAAAACAATAATAATAATACGAAATAATAATAATAATAATAATAATAATAATAATAATAATAATAAGGGTATTAATCAAAATTAAAGTAGAGTAGGGTTTCGACCCTACATTGAATAAATAATAATAATACTAATACTAATAATAATAATAATAAATACTAATGATAATAATAATAATATATGATATTATTAATAATAATACTAATAATCAAAATAGTGACATAATAGGGTCTCGACCCTATATAGAATAATAATAATAATAATTCTTGTATAATAGAAATATAATAAAATTAAATAAATAAAGCTTGCATAATTAGGGTTTAAGGGTTGAGAGGGTTTAGGGTACCACCTTAGGTTGGTGGTGATAGGCGGCACCGGCGGTGGTGCACGGTGGGGGAGACAGTGGTAGGAAAAAGAGAAGAAAATGGAGAGAGTTGAGTGCCGGGAAAAGGAGAGAGAGAAGGAGGGTGGAAGTTGGGGTGTTGATGGTTTCCTAGATGGAGAGGAGTGGAATGAAGGTGGCAACACAACCAAAGGTGGTGGTGCACGGCGACGGCTATGGTGGCCGAAAAGGGAGGAGGACAGGGAGGAAGAGGAAAAGAAGGGTAGGGGGAGGTAGAGAAAGGTCTGTAGGTGTTTTTGGAAAATGTAAGGGGCGGTGGTTGCGGCGGAAGTGGTGGTGGACGGTGGTGCAAAGGGTGGCAGGGATTAGTGAATGGCTGATTGGGGAGGTTACTTTATATAGATGGGGTGGCCCGTACAGGGCAAATCAAGGGAGGAGGGTGGTGTAGTTAGTTAGAGGATGATGGAGGGAGTGGTTCTGAGGGTGTTTCAAACGACAGCGTTGTACGGTGGTGACGCATGGGGGAAATTTTCTGAGCTGTGGGAAAAAGCTCTAATCTAGGGATGGTAAGGGGGTATTTATAGGCTAAAGGAGGGGGAAAGCGGTCAGAGGGGTGACAGGAAAATAGGGCGGTTAGGAGAGGACACCAACCGGCAACGAGATGCCGACGAAATTCAAATGTGGCAGAGGGTGGTTGCGTAGGAAAAAAGGGGTTCATGCGTGAGAAGGAAGGGAAGTGGGTTGGGTCAAAGTGGCTGGCGAGTCGAGGGGAAGGAGAGAGGAGAGAAACGGCCAATCAATGGTGTGATCGGTGGTGAAAAACTAGGGAGTTGGGGAGGAGTTGCAAGTTGACGGAGAAGGAGAAGAAGGAGGTGGGCGTGGACCGGCGGTCCATGAAGAAAAGAAAAGAAAGAAAAGAAGGGGAAAAACCGGCGGGGCGACAGTGGTCAAAACGTGGCGTTCCAAGGCGGGCTGTGCTGAAGGAGAAAAGGGTAAGGGAATTGGGCCGCAGGACATACCCAATTTGGGGGGGAAAAGAAAAGAAAAAGAGAAGAAGAAAAGAAAGGAAGAAAGAAAAAGGAAATAGAAGAAGAAAAAGGAAAGAAAAGAAAAAAGAAAAGGGAAAATAGGTTGGTTGGGGTATTTGAAATATTTTGGTATTTTGGGATATTTAAAAATAATAATATTTAATTTCCTTTTTAGGCTAATTTAGGATTTTTGAAATGTTTTTCTTAAATTCTATTTTAATTAGCAAAACATCCAAATTTTTTTCCTAATTAAAATATTTATTATTTTCTTCTTGATTATCCCTAATTAATTCCCTTTTATTCTAATAAAAATAATTTATTTAATTAATTTTTCTATTAAATCCTTATTTGGCAAAACTTTCTAAAATTAGAGTTTTGGGGTATTTCAAAAATTTTCATGACGATAATGGCACAACACAGATTAATGTTACTATAAGTAACATTGAAGTTGGAAATGATGCAATATATGATGATGAGAATTATGATGGCTTATGAATAATTGATGTCTTTATCATTTCATTGTATAATGATTTTTTTTTTTGTTTTCACTATCCATTTTGTAAACTTGTTAGGCACTTGTTAATTTGTAAAACTATTTTGATAATTTGGAAAGGTTGCTTGTTGTTAAAACTAAATTTAGACTATTTAAGAGATCAACTAGAATTTGTGTTGTTATTTAGCTTCAAATATAAATAAATTAAGTCGTATATGTCTTACATGTTAATAATTTTGTGATTTATATAGGATTATATGATCCAATCCCACAACCCTCTATCTATCCTGCATAGGATTTTAAAATTCATAATATTTGTTATGGGATATCCATAACATTAGAATGGAATTTCAAACTTTTGTTCTAAACAATATGAATATTAATACAAAATATATGTTATAAATGACGAGCATGAATATATAAGTGCCTATATGTTTGTATGGATAATAATTGATTTATTAATTAATTTAATAAATTGTAATTTTTTTCTTAATAAGAATAATAAAATAACATTACTTTAACTCTCAATGAAAATTGAACCTCAATCATCCTTAACTTGACTTGACAGCAATACCAATTTTGTGGAGACATCATGATTTTATCCCAATATTTCTACTTCTTATATTTGTAATTATATTTTATATTTATAACTGCAAAAAATTATAGGCCAATTTCAGGAAAGCCCTTGCCCTAAGCGGGCTCAAAAGGTTTCATTTTTGTTAATTAAAAAACGTCTCTTAATTCCCGACCCAGTGCGAATTTGCGATCCGATAGTTTCGCGCGTTCTCTCTCTTTTCACCCTCTTCGCCCAGTACCTTCACGAGAAGGTTGAAATATAAATGAAAGAGAAACAGAAACAAAACACCGGACTCCTTACCCCTTCTCTCCTCTCCTCTCCTGCTGCAAATCGACGTCAAAATTGATGCTTCCTTTCTCATCTCACAATTATGTTTCTTGTGCTCACTCTTGTCGTCATTGAACATGATTCAATTAACAATTCGCTTTTCTTTCTGCCTCTCTTATGTTGATCAGTGCGTCATTCATTGAACGGAATCAATTGCTGATGTCTCCGCCTCCCTCTCTCATTCTCTTCACTCAGTCAAAAACCGAACGAGAAAAAAACCTAGTTTACTCGAATGGTACAATTTTGATTATTTTCTGAATCTGCGTCAAATTTTGCGCAGCTCTAATGAGTGAATTGAGTGTGCTTAATTGCGTTGTTGTTGTTTCGCGCAGAATTGAGCTTGAGTTTGGGTTTGCTGCTGCAACATGATTTAATGCTTCTTTTATAGGAGAAATTAATTGATTTTGATCGCAAGATGGAGAAAACGGAGAAGAAGAAATATCCTATTGGACCAGAGCATTATACGCTGTATGAAGAGATAGGACATGGTGTCAGTGCTTCCGTTCATCGCGCTCTTTGCATGCCTTTGAACGACGTCGTCGCTGTTAAAATCCTTGATTGCGAACGAGACAATGTCGATTTGGTTAGTGTCAACTCTACTGTCGCTGCTCGTCCTGCTGCTAAATGCATCAAAATGGGGACACTGGAATAGCAGTCTATTTCTCCGTAATGGATTTTTGTTGCAATTTTAATGTTATACTAGTATATTTAATTCATGTGCTGCAGAACAACATATCTCGTGAAGCCCAGACTATGATTTTGGTTGACCACCCAAATGTTCTAAAATCACATTGCTCCTTTGTTGCTGACCATACTCTTTGGGTTGTCATGCCTTACATGGCTGGTGGTTCTTGTCTTCACATTTTGAAGGCTGCTCATCCTGACGGTTTTGAGGAGGTCATTATTGCTACCATTTTACGTGAAGTTTTGAGAGGACTCGAGTATCTTCATCAACATGGACATATCCATCGAGATGTCAAAGTCGGTCATTTTTTTTTAATCTTTCTTTCCTAGTTAGCTACTTACAGTTTTTCCGTTGTAATTACTTTGTCAATGATTTTTTCTTCCTGTTCTGATAATATTTCGAAATTTAACCCTGCATAGGCTGGAAATATTCTCATTGATTCCCATGGTACCGTTAAGCTCGGTGATTTTGGGGTGTCTGCTTGCTTATTTGAATCTGGTGATAGGCAGCGTATGAGGAATACATTCGTTGGCACTCCTTGCTGGTATGTGTGTATACTTGCTATCAGTGTGATTCATTTACCAGCGGTTTTATAATGTGATTTGTGAGTCTATGCCCCTTGCTTTTCGTGCTATATCTTTCTTGTAGGATGGCACCTGAGGTTATGGAGCAATTGCATGGCTATGACTGCAAGTTAGTCGATTAATCATTTTCACCGCTAGAATTCTATTGGTTTTGATTATTTATGATTTCAGGTTGAACATAATATATATTTGTTATTTTTTATTTGCAGAGCTGATATCTGGTCTTTCGGGATAACCGCACTTGAGCTTGCGCACGGTCATGCTCCCTTCTCGAAGTATCCTCCAATGAAGGTGCTACTAGTGATTCTATACCTATTTAGACTATTGTCTTATATAAATATCAACATCCATGATCAATGTTGCTGCTAATGCTCATTAATTGAGGATATTTTTATATATAGGTTTTGCTTATGACCTTGCAAAATGCACCTCCTGGCCTTGATTACGAAAGGGACAGAAAGTTCTCTAAGGTTGGAGCTAAATTTTTATCATTTTTATTCTTATGACTACTATTTTATTTACCTACTTTTTTTGTCGCACAATGATGCAGTCTTTTAAGCAGATGATCGCTAGTTGTCTAGTAAAAGATCCTTCAAAGAGGCCTTCTGCAAAGAAGCTGTTGAAACATTCATTTTTTAAGCAAGCTCGGTCAAATGATTACTTATTACGAATACTTTTGGAAGGTTTGCCAGCTCTAGGTGAGCGAGTGAAGGCACTTAAGGTTTGTACTTTCATTCTTTACTTGATACAAATGTTTGATGGGTTAATTAAATTCGTTGTTTTGCCTTAAAATTAGGTCTCTTTATTCAGTAATTGATATGAAGCAATTCCTTGTGATTGGTGAACACATATAAAGCTGTCAATTGATAATTATTTGTGTAAGAGGTAGTAGATGTATATCCCATTCTTTGTTTTGAGAAATCACTCCAATTCATAAGAAGAAAAGAAAGAAATCCAAGAGCACATAGAAAGATAGAGATTAATGAATGCTAAGCATTCTTAAAAGATTCTTCCTTTGTAGCTTTGTTCTTTTCCTAATTGTAGAGATTATTCTTTGTGCCAGGGCCGGCCCTGACTATAGCCATAGTAGGCCTGGGCCTAGGGCCCCCAAGTAACATGGGCCCCAAATTTATATATATATATATAAAGATATTTAATATAAAAACAAGAATCTAAGCTAGCATAGTTGGTTAGATAATAAAAATAAAAAAGCCTTATTAAAGCAGGTCGGGCATTCGATTCCCTATCTAAGTAAAAATTTTATACACATAAAATATAGGGCCATAATATTTTTTCAGCCTAGGGCCCCCTGAGTGTCAGGGCCGACCCTGCTTTGTGCTTTTTATTTATATAGCTAAATTGTTTCCATCAAAGACATAGTTCTACAACAAATTGGTATTAGATCATTGGCATCTAAAAAGTAAAATTTTGAGAAATTGTGGCTAGTTAAGATGCTTGCTTTCCTTGCATATTAAGTAGGTGATATGGCATTGGAAAGAGGAGAAATTTCCAAACGATCTAATTGATGCACAAAAGAATTCAATAATGAAGAAAACATATATATATATATATATATATATATATATATATATATATCATTATGTGACAAAGTACTAGAAGAATAGAAAAATTGTTGAAAAGCTATGGGAAACTAGAAAGTTAGTGCATGAGAAAGTCTCTCCATAATCGTCAATGACTAAGGAAACAATTATATACTTTACAAAAATAAGATGGCAAGTCCATTACAATTATATACTTTACAAAAATAAGATGGCAAGTCCATTCACAAGTATATTGGTATTTTTAAATAAATTTTTCTTAGTTTGAAAACTATTGATGTTGCGAGTGATGTTGAGGATTAAACCTTTCTTCTTTTTAGTTCCTTACCAATGTTATATAACAATTGTGCGGGCATCATAATTTTTACGAGAAGTCCACTATCCATGAAGGAAGTGAAAACTACCTTACATCTTTGGAGCTAGATAGGATAATCTATGATCTATGTGGCAGTAAAGGCTTTGGTGAATGTCCAAAAGTAATGTTTTTTTTTTTTGGATTGTGGTGAATCGGGATGAGAGTAAACTAAAAATTTACCTTGGTGCATATTTTAAAATATTGTTTGGATAATATAAACTGAATCTGGGTGAATTAGAGTTAGTGTTGTCCTAATTTTATTTGGATTGAGGTGAATGAAGGTTGAATAAAATAAAATAAATGATACTTATACCTTTTTGTTAAAAAAATAAGTTGGGAAGGAGATATTAGGTTTGGGGTAATTTGGTCTGGTCATACATAAATTTTATTTAAAGTTTCCCCTTCCCCTCCATTACCCCCAAATGTGAGGTTTATAAATATGGGGTTAATGTAGGTGAATTATTTACCCTACATAATACCAAATACCCCCTACCCAAAGTCTCCAAATAGGGTGAACGGAGGTAAATGAAAAATATTCACTTGATTCACCCAAAACCAAACAATACTAAGAGAAAGATTGTAAGAAAGAAAAAAGAATTTTCAAAGTTGTTGCTCTAAGTCACATTAGACCCTATAAGAATAATGATTGATGCCATAATTATTAGAAGAAAGGACACTGTAAGAGAAATTGTCGGAGCTTAGGAATGATAAACCAAATAATTCAAATGGAGCAATTATTGTCTCAAAAGAATTGAACTGTGGAAATGTTCTCTTTGTCTCATCTAAATAGTAACAATTCTTATTGGATTTTTGATTCAACATGCACTTTCTATATGAAACCTAATGGAGATTGGTTTGCACATGTTTAAAGATTGATGGCAACAACTCCTAGGGGAAATGATGGAGCTTGTAGTTTTGGCTGGAAAGGGAAAGCTTCAATTCAAGATGTACGGTTGTATTATAAGAAGTTCTATCACATACCACGCACCAAATGATGTTGATTTTTGATGCAAGAGCATCTCCCATAAATGACATAAGCATGCTAATTAATTTAAGTTAGAAAGTGCTAAAACACTCTTAACTTGGACAAAAATTATTACCTAGGGCTGCAAGCCATGCATGAGTAGATCAAACCACCGTTTTTCTCATGGCTTAAGTTAGCCCAATATGGCTCGCAATCCAGCCCAATAAAAAGCAAAATTTCAGCCCACAATGGTCGAACTCCCAACCATGCAACTAGCCAAAATTCTCAAAAAATCAAGCCATACAAGTCATCCATGCAGCAACCATGCAATAAGCTTCTTACACCCTTGGGCCATGTAAAAGAGGGGGACAATCAGCTCATACTCAGACCTAGTTAATTGACTTGAAGTGGCGGCATAAACATAATTATTTTTGGGTTAAAATGGGGCTCAATTGTACCAGCTAGTTAATAGAGTAGTTAACCATTTTTAGTTTATCAACTTTTCCTAGTTTTACCTAGTTGTCACTTAAAGTTGATTTAATGTCTAATCCCCCTTGTAACTCCCCCCATGGATGATTGAATGGGTGTTTAGAGAGTGTTATTTTTTTTTGTTTAGCATTTTCGATATCACCTAGTAGTGAGGAATTGATTATAAAATTTAACTAGCTAGTTAGATTATAATGTAACTAAGTGTTAGGTGTAGCAATCTAGTCAATCATGGAGGGTGATATGGTCATTTTTGTACCTCAAAGAGCCTAACACACCCCTATATATGTGTTATCTCCCTTTGAATCAGATCATACTATATTATGCTCAGAAATTAGAGAGTTCTTACTCACTTGTATAGTTAAAGCTCAAGTGAAGGGTTTTAAATCTCACACTTTTTATCCTTCGTGTTGTTACCTAAGGTGGTGACTGTAAGTATTTGATCTCAAGGGTTATTTGTAGATCAAATATCTCTTCTACTCTTCTTCTAGCTTCTTTCTCCATTTTCGGTTTTGTGGTGGTTGAATCCCTCTATACCTTTCTTCCTTGTTAGCTTGAGCCATTTGTTTAGTTTATGCATTAATTTCGTCAAGCATTTTAGACTCCATTTGCTCAATGTACTGTAGGTGGAGTCTTAGGAGTTTCTAGAGGTGCTTTGATAATTATGAAGGGGAAGTTGAATAATGAACTATATATCCTATAGTGTAGCATTGTGGAAGGTGTTGCCTTGATTTTTTCCTATTTTCAAATGTGATCAAACCCTTTTTTAGCATTTGAGGTTACTTCATATGAGTGAGCAAGGATTGGATGAGCTTAGCAAACGAGTCGTATTAGGTGGACACCATACTAGGAAGCTAGTTTTTTGCTAAGCACTATTTATGGGAAACATGGTAGAGTCAAGTTCGTCATGGGAGTTCATATGACACAAGAGATTTTTGATGACCTCCATTCAAACTTGTGGGCTCCATGATGTGTTCATTCTGATGGCGGAGCACGTTATATAGTAACTGTTATTGATGTTTTTTCGTGGAAATTCGAAATATTTGTCTTTAAAATAGAAGAGTGTATTCCTCTAGCTTAAGTAATGGAGAACTCTCATGGAAAAACAGACATAGAAGAAGGTCGAGTGACTTTAGAGAACAACATTTGCAAAATAAAATAACAATTTCAATTTATTCTATGCTAATGATGGTATAACTCATCATTTGACTCTTAGTATATGTAGCATTAGAATACCATGGCAAGACGAGAACATTACTGGAGAGAGCTCAGTGCATGCTCCCTAATGCAAACTTGTCCAATTGATTAAGTAGAGACATTTAATAAATGCTATTTGGTGAGATGATTTCAAGACACTTGAAGAGATGCGGTAAGGCTTTATCACAAATAATTCAATTTTGGTGCACTGTTGATGGCTAGCTTAAGCTCATATGAATTAAGGAAAATTAGAACCAAGAGCTACGAATTACATGTTTTTGAGTTTTTAAGATTGTCTTACAAAGTATAGACTTTGGAACCATAAGGAGTTATGAACTCTTAATCAGCAAGGACGTGTCTTTGTTTACACTTCCACTGTAGGTTAAAGTTTTGGGGTGTAAGGGCCGGCTTTGAGGTTGACAAAGCTTCCATTGATGTGCTTGCATCTACTTTGTTACTGTTGAGTCTTTAGTTCTTCTTTTCTTTCTTATACTTCTCCACTTTAATCGCTAAATGATAAAGCTAATCTAAAGTGTAGTATGAGTGCAACTCCACCTTCCTAGCAATATCATGTTTTAGGCTCTTCTATTTCTTCAAGGCCGAGCTAGATGATGGTAAGAACATACAATAAAACCGCGGTTACGGTCGCGATTGCGGTTGCAGTCGCGGTATCGGAGTGTCGTGAATGATATTTTCTATGTCGCGGTTGTCGCGGCGTGATTTTTTAATTATTTTACACAACAAATATCGGCCAATATAGGTAAATATCGGCCAATATCGGTAAAATATCGGCTGATATCTAAAATTTCGCCGATATCGCGGCGATAAATGTGTGATTTTCTGAAACGGCCGCAATTTCGGAATTTCGCGTCGCGGTTGACCCGAAAACCGCGAAATTGCGGCCGATACGCAATTTCGGTACCGATATTTGATTGTATGGGTAAGAACCTTTCCTTCATGAGTTTCCTCATGTTGGACTAAGTTCAAACCTTAGCCTTTCCCTTCTTCCTCCTTTAGTGTATAAGTTTTTCCTACAAAGAGAAACATGCCCCCTAAGCCTTATAACAACCACCTTAAATGCCTTATCATCCAAATACCCTTTTGCTTCAAACGTTCTAGCACTCCTCAACTCCCACTCAAGAAGATCTTTAAGGTTGTGGTTGCCGTCAAATTCTGAAATTTCAGCTCTTACATCGTGAATATGGTATTTCCTTTCATGCCTCCTTCTCCTTGGTTCATGAGAAGAATCACTAGAGGAACCAAACTCACTTGACCCATCTCCTATGTGCATGGCACCTTTATTGTCATGGGCGGGTTGTTTCTTTTTCGTGGGTTTGGAGAATTTTTAGCAGTAGCTGCTCCAGCAATTTTCTAATCTTCGTCATTCCTCCTTGAATATTCTCCACGGACTGCTCCAACCTTCTTTTGTTTCGTTGTAAAGTTTCAATAGCTTTTCTAACATAGATATTTTCTTCAAGACTTAAGTCTCTTAGGTTTGGAGGATCTCCCATGGGAGTTTAAGATTGAAGAAACAATAAATTAGTGGGTAAAGGAAAGATGGTGTTTGAAGAATGGTGGGCTGATTTTTTATTTTGTTTTGGACTTTTCACAGGTATGGAAGAGGGTGAGTAAAAGTGGGTTTAAATGGGGGTTGATAATGGTTGTGGGCTAGTTTTTTTGTGTGTGTGGGGGGGGGGGGGAGGGGGCGGAATGAAAATATGAAAGAAAAGAAGATAAGACCCAATTTAATCAATTGAAGCTTTGATATTAATTTGGTACATATGGGAAACAAATTAGGTCATGTTAAGGAAGATGGTGAAATAGGATAATTACCTCCAAATTAGAAAATGAGAATGAGAGAGAGATTTTTGAATGATAATACAACAAAGTTCTTCACTTGAACTTTGAGGACCTGATCTCAATAAAGAGTGAAAACATGGGCAACTGAATCTGAGCTATTCCATTCAAGTGTGAGCCTAACTTTTTATAGAATGATAGGTTCCATTTAGTTACAATTCAACTCAAGGACTGATTTGAATAACTAATCAAACTAGTTAGTTGTCAAATAGACTAATTTCAAGTGGTTTAATTGTAACCAAAGGTGAATCAGGTCTGATGATTTTTTCCTGAGCTGATTTTGACCCTATGTTTTTCTCCATACTCTATATCTGACGTTGGGGGTGTTGTATAAGAAAAGAACTAAGCTAATAAGTTAAAGCATAAAAAAAAGCAATAAGTAGTCGGTTCCTCTTTAAGAGGAAAAGCTGCAGGCTTAAAGTACCATCATGACGTGATTATAGCTTGCTTTCCTTCCATAATCTGCTACTGCTTGTACCTTCTTGTTGTTGACCTTTATTTTTGTGCCCATAAAGTACTGAAAAGCTGACCTGCACCTGCTGCCATTACAACTGTTTTGTGGGGCCTGGATGCTGATTGTCTTTGGCTGGGTAGTGAGTCATTTTAGCCAAAAAATGAGCCACTTAGAGTGTTAAAAAAGATGGTGACTGGATTAAATTTGCATAGCTTTCATGGCTTGTGTTTTAGTTAATATAATTGCTCCAAACTTTGAAAAATCAATAACTATGCACTTGTTTGGATCTCCTTACAAAAAGTAATTATCTATGATAATTACTTATTTTAAAAATTTTTTAGGCTAAAATGTTTACAAAATAAGTAATTATCATAGATAATTAGTTTTTGTAAGATCCAAACAAGTGCTAAATTACTAGATGCTCTTGCATCACAAACAAAAGAGGAGAAAGAATTTATGGCTTCAGTACCTTACGTAAGTGTAGTTGGGAGTTTGAAGTATGTCATGTGTTGTACTATACCAAATATTGCTCTTGCAATTTGTGATATTAGTTGTTGCATGACTAACCTTTGGAAGGCTTATTGGCAAGCTATGAAGTGGATTTTTAGATACTTTAGAGGCTTAATAGACATACGTTTGGTCTTGGTAGAGGAGAAAATGAAGTTAGGTGATCTTGATCGTAGGATGTTCTTGGCTAGTGATGTGCTTTACAACCCATTTTTGGATATAAGTGTATATGATAACTGTAGAAGCTGTGAAAGAAGCTTTATGGCTTAAAGAATTAGTTGTTGATCATGATTTAAGTCTAAAGGATTGTAGTATGTTTTGCAATAGTCAAAATACACTCAGCTAACCAAGAATCATATTTACCATGAAAAGACAAAGCACATTAACGTTAGAATTCAATTTATTGACGTCACATCACCTTGTGATGTGATGGTAGAAAAGATTTTTACTTATATAATCCAACAGACATGATTAAAAAGGTCTCTCACATCTGTAATTTTTTGGGAGTTAGTAGGCATATGCAAGTGCTAGTTGTTACTCAGATCAGGCAGTGATGATGATGAAAGTCTTGATTTAAAGTCAAGGTGGAGATTTGTTATTTTACCTTGATTTTAGGTATCTTTATTTAGTAGTTAATTTTAAACCATTCTCCATGAGTGGTGAAAACTAGAAATTTTCAACCGGTAATTATTTAATGCAATAGGTAGTAAAAATTCCTCGTTCTTTATTTTGAAAAATCATTCTTACATAGAAGAAGAAACAAAAGAAATCTGACAACACAGAGAGAGAGAGAGAGAGAGAGAGAGAGAGAGAAGTGTTAAGAGTTCTTGAATAATTCTCCCTCTGTAGTTTTATTCTTTTTTTTTTTGGTATTAATAGAGATTACTCCTTGTACTATTTTATATCATTTTTATTTATATAGCTAAAATTTCTCTGTTAAAAACATAATTTCACAATGAAATTGGTGTGCTGTTGTATTTTTTTTTAATTGAAGTAGTCCCCTTTTATTTTTATCAGCAACTCATGGGGTGTCTTACCATTTAATGTAGAAAAAAGAGGAATATTTGCTCGCTCAGAAGAAAATGCCTGATGGTGAAAAGGAAGAGCTCTCACAGGTTTGCACCACTTTTTTCTGTTCTCAGTGGTAGATTTAATGCAGAATGAGATTAGTACTTCCCTTTCTTGCCCAAGTTTGCATGATTATAAATTAAACATCATCTTTTTGTTACTGATCAATTATCTTCTTCTTTTTTTCTTTCTTTCTTTTTTGAATTTCTTATTCTGCATAAATATGCATATCGTTAATCTTGCAACAGAGGCATAGAACAGTGGTCTTTACTTTAATCAATGCTGCAGTGATCTTCTTTATGCAGGATTGTTTTGCACGCATCTATTTATTCTTCATGATATTTTTGTTTTTAGCTATCCATTACTTTTTTCCACCTATAGCAGTTGAGATTTGAGGGCGTGATGCAGTGCAGGCTACAAATGCTTGGTAAGACAAATGGTTTGAGGGTAAATATGGTTCTGTCTCTTTTTCACAGAAAGAGCTGATACGCAACCACCTAAAGTTTATGTTAGATGACAACTAAATCCATGGAAGCTTTTAAACATTCTTAGAGCAGTATTCTGCTGGGTCATGCTATTGACAACAATGGTATAGAGTTCTATAGAATGTTCATAGTATCCCATCCTTGCAATTTAAATAAATCAACCAAAAGTCATGACAATTTTGTAAATTGTAGGTCATCTGTTACCTGTTGCAATGAATGGGACTTCCCCACAAAGAAATAATAATAGCATATCTACTACAAAATATGGAGCCAAAACGAACAATGGTGTTCGGTAGAGCACAATGGCGTGACTGGATTCTACCAGTTAATAATACTACATTGTGGCATGAATCTTTGTTCTCTTGGTTCATCCAATTGAAGTAAATAGGCAATGATATAATTTTTCACTATTCTGTCACTAATCCATGTGGGAATGAATTAAAGGAATCAAACATTGATTGAATTTACTTTTAGAAAATAGTTACGCACTTTCTCAAGGTGTATGTTTTCTGTTGTTTAAGGTGTTCCTGTTTCTGTATCTTTTCATTGGTACAATGAGCACAATTTATCAATTTTTTTTTTTGTGAGTATATAGTGAAAATTTTTTAGAGTGATAAGATTAATTTTGAAGATGAGGGTATAATGCACTGTGTGTTGGGCTCTCTGAATCATTTCTTATTTATTGGCCTTGAATGAAGTGTTTCAGTCGGCATTGCTTTTCCAGTATTTCTTCTTTCCATATTCTTTCTTGCTTATTTTTATTTTCATTCTTACCGCTAGACCTTGATATTTTCATGTGAATTTTGTAGAATGAGTACAAAAGAGGCATTAGTAGTTGGAATTTCGACCTTGAAGATGTAAAAGCACAGGCTTCACTGGTACCAACATGATCATCCTTTTATTGGTGCAGACTTTATGTACAGAATGGCCTCAAAACCAAGGGGATTGGGGATTTCAGGGTTGTTTAATTTAGTAATTATTTAGCCATATTTCAGATCCCAGACGATGATACTGTCTTTGACAAAGACCAAGGTGGGAGCTCATTCAAGATGGATAACCCAGAAAAGCAACTAGAGCACCAATTTTCTGCTGTGGGCAACATTACACAAACTTCAGATGCTGTATGTGCGCTCAAGTGCTTCATGTGGGTCTGTTTTTTCTGCGCTGTGCCTTCTTTGATTTGATTGTTACTGGTGTATGTTTTACAGGAAGAGAATGAACAAATTGCACATCAGCCGTCTCCTGTTTCATTAGTGCCCTCACCTTCAAGTTGTACTGAGTATGCTCTATAATTAGTGTAGATCTACATAACATGTGATGCATTTGTATGGGATGGTATTGTATTAGCATGGTAGGAACTTGTTTTTTTATCTTTGAAGTTAAAAAAAAGAATGCCTCTCTCCCCCCTTGTAACAGTGCTGCTTTTTTCATGATTTCTAGAATGATATTTGAGAAATCTGATGACATCGCTAGTATCTCATGCTCAAATCATGATCAAACTACCTCAAAATATTCGCCTCCTGAATCTCAACGTGGCAACGCTGAGTTGGGTGATATAGAGGCCACTGCGAGTGCTATGGATCATGGTGCAATACAACCTCATTGCAGGAGAGCAAGTTTATCTGTGTTAAATGATACATCAGATATAATATCTCCAGGCAAAGCAGAGAGGTTTGCTCGTGTTCTCATTCTAGAATTTCAACTCAGTTATAAAGCAGGTGTTTTGTCATTGTTCCTTTAGGACCTTTTGTTTTCTTTATTTTATATTATTTCCCTTCTTAGATGCCCTGCACATGCATGCTTAGATTCTTGCTAAATGACTAATTTCTTTATTGGCTGAGAAACAGCATCAAAGTGAGTTGCTGATTTACATGAGATTGAGATGGATCCTTAAGTCTTAACCAATAATCTTATCTTAATGTTGTCAGATCTGTTATTGCATCCTCTTTCTACTGGATTTATGCTGGATACACTCCTATAACTCCAAAGGAAATGTTGTGCATCATATATGCGATATTGTTAAGCTAAATTTATGTAGTGATTTGTGATATCGAGATCTTGGGTGGATCTTACTTCTCATGTCTTCTGTTTTAATGTGAAGTCGTACTGATTGCTCCATGAAATGTACTGTGGTAGATCATGTAAGCAATCAAGTGGTGACGGAGGAATAGGGGCACAACTGCTAGATGAGGGGCAAGATATTATTCAAAAGTCAGCAAAGGCATCATCAGGCACGTATTTCTGTCAGATATTATGAAACATTTCCTTGGAAAATGTTAGTTTTGCATAAGGATTTCAAGCTTTTCTTTCTTTTCTATTCAATTTCTTTTGATGGGCCACTCCATTACAAGCTTGATACTGTTCACCTTGTGTATGTCTGGGAAGGCCTGTGTGGGGCACAGTTTGGATGTGGGATTGGGCCCAAAAGTCTAACTGGGGGTTCAAATCAGACTTCTGATTTCCTCTGTTCTATATTGATCTGGATCCGATATCGATGTGGCCATTTTTTTCTTATACCGAAAATGATAGAACTTTGTTTCATGGAAAATGGTAAGAGTTTTGTTTTGAAGCTTAATCTTGGACAGCCACTCCTTAGTCCTTACCCTTTTGATATTATATTGTCCTGACAGCAAATAATGACGAGGTTAAGGATGAAGCAAGAGTTCCTGTTATTCAGCAGAAAGGACGGTTTAAAGTTACTTCAGAAAATGTTGACCTAGAAAAGGTACTAGACCAAATTGATGTTTGGCATTGCATTTCTTTTATTATGTGGGAGTTGACTTTGCTCATGCCTTTCAGGTGGCTCCGTCGCCGATTCTTCACAAGAGTCATAGTATGCAGGTCGGTAATCTTAAGGTCAGGATGGCCAGTCCAGAACAAAGCTATGGATTATTAGAAACCATACATACTAGTATAGTTTTGTCTTATACTTCGTAGTAAGCTACAACCTCCATATACATTCTTGCATGTATGTAGGATGATTTAGAGTGCACAAACACAATGTCTAAAAGTTCTCTGTGTTTTACTTCACAGAAAAAAGAAACCAAAGAGAGAGAGAGTGTAGGAGGAGGAGGAGGAGGAGGAGGAAGTTCTCTTTCTATTACTTTGCAGAAAAAGGAAATCAAAGAGAGAGAGAGAGGAGGAGGAGGAAGTTCTCTTTCTCTTACTTCACAGAAAAAAGAAATCAAAGAGAGAGAGAGAGGGGAGGAGGACCGGTGTATAATAGAAAGAGTGTGAGTGTAATGTTATACTGGTCTGCTTGTGCAGTTCTTTTGGCAGGATTGTGAAGGCATCTATACCACTACAGGAAAATATATAATACAAATTTAGGTTCACCATCCTATTCACAAATTTTATTCCAAATGATAAGAGAGGCTAGACTTTCCTGCATTTGATATGGGTTGAATTGCGTCTGCCCTTTCTGCTTCACTCCTTGTTGAACCAAAGTAAAAACTATATAAGTAATTAACTACACATAAACTTCCCAATTTAGTTCATTTCTTTAAAAATATTTGTTATGGTTTGCAACTATGTATCATTATCCTCATCAAATTTTAGTTTGTATATCCAATTTATATTATCCTTTTGGAAGATGGTGGATTAGGACAATCACACCGAAATGGATGACAGAAATGGAGGTTGAAGAAGAGGAAAATATGAACTTAAATATCCTTTCAATTCATATACTCACAATCATCATCCAAGGTATTCAACTTTTGAAATAAAATAGGTAAGATTTTGAGGATAAATTCAATCAAACTCTTCACTCAAGTTTGAAGGTTTATCTCGCCAAAAGGGAGGAAAATATGAGGCAACTAAATATGATTTTCATTCATATGTGACTGATTTAGCTACACACTAACTAGAATAAAAGGCAAAAGGGCTGATTTCGTTAGGATCAAACTAGTAGTTACCTAATGAGGGCTAACTTGACTAGTTTAAGTTTAACCAAAAGCAATAGGGATAACTTTCTATGGCTCAAAATTTCGTGCACCAGCAGCCCTCCCATGCCAAGTAGGCTGACTTTGAGATTGCTTACAAGTTAAGGGTTAATCTTTCTAGTTTAGGTCATCATTTCAATCAACTAAATTAAGACTAAGGGTAGCCTTTTACTAAAGCTGATTCTGAGTACAACCATCATCTAAATTGTCATAAAAGTGTTGCAAACACACTTTTCCAATCAGACCTGCCATTGTACCTTTTTTTCTCCATTTTTTGTGCCCAGACATTGTCCAAAAATTTGCCCAATCTCGCTGCTACAGTAGCTGCATTTTTGGTGACTTGATTTTGTGTTGTTTTTTTTCTATAATCAGTACCTGATTGTCCTTGTAGCTTTCTTGCTCCTTTTCCTCGTTTTTTGTGCCAAAATATGGCTAAAATCACACTCATCGGCTGCTGTTTCTGCTGACCATCATTTGCAATTCTTGGGGCTGGAAATGAGCCATTTTTGAGCCACTAAGAGTTGTCAAAAGGTGGCTTGCATGGCTTGGATGGAAAACTGATTCTCAATTATTTTAGTGAAGTTTTCAATACTCTTCCTTAGGCTGGTTAGGAAGTGTACAAATTTGGGATCTTTGTTCTTCAAAATATAACACTAAGAGTTGTCAAAAGGTGGTGGCTTGCATGGCTTGGATGGAAAACTGATTCTCAATTATTTTAGTGAAGTTTTCAATACTCTTCCTTAGGCTGGTTAGGAAGTGTGCAAATTTGGGATCTTTGTTCTTCAAAATATAACACTTGAACGAAATTAAAGTAAATTCGGCCTTTTGATGTGAGCTTAAGGCAAAACAAAATCATCATAATTTTTTGTTAGCAAAAACTAATGTGATAGTGGATGCTCCCGCATCACTTACTGAAACATAGTGATGCAGGAGCATCCACTACAAATGGGCCAAATTTTATTTATTAATTTTTTCAAGGATGAAGTCCCAAAAATCCTTCTAATTTGGATAAAATTAATAAATTAAATTCTAGTATCAGACACATATCTGCTGCAGCAGATTAGCAACAATCCTAGCCATACCTTTGTGTATTTTTGGGCACAAAAATGGAAGTATAAGAGTCAGGGAAAAGACTGATGCAATAACAGCTATCATGGTAGTAGAAAAGTAAGCCAAACAGGTCATGATTGCACTTAAGTCTGCACTCAGAAATGCTGCTTTTTTACTTTTAAATATTTTTGTAGCTTCTTTAGCTTAGATTTTCTTGTAAAACACCCCCAAGTCAGGTATGAAATTATGGGAAGCTTCTTAGGCCATCATTTTGTAAGAAAAGTCAACTTAGTAGGCTTTATAGACCGACTTACTTTAATTTAGAATCAAACTAGCTAGTTTTCTATCTATTAGATAACTATTTAGTTTGATTTCAACTAAATTAGTTTCATAAGTTAGCAAGTTAGCTTGTAAAGGGTGGACATACCTTATAAAGTGTCAATCTTATGTTTGAATGGAGAAGCTTTGGATGTTTTTTCCCTTTGGTGGTACTAAGAATCCCCACTTAGAATTCTAGGGAAGAATTCTGCTTCAAATCTACCAAATCTTGCTTTCTTTATTCCAAGAGTTCAAATCTTGGATGGTGATAGTGAGTAATCTGATTTGAGTGGTGCTCATAGATCGAATAACTACCCATTTCCCTCATCTCTTTCTCTTTTCAATTTGGTGGTAATCACCCTAAATCCACCACCTCCCTTAGCTTGATCCACGTTTCCCATATGCATCACATGGTATAAAATCTTGTTCTCTACACTAATTCCTAACAATTCTATGTACTATAGTTTGCTCTTCTCAAAGACCACATGATTTCAATTGAGCCATGTTGTGTACCAGTGAAGTGAATACAATAGAGCTTTTAACATTTTTGCTTATACTATCCCCCCTTGTCATGCACGTCATCCATCCCATTAGTGTGTTCCAGTCATAGAGCCTTTTCGTAAAGAAGAAATGGTTGAGTATACGACACCAAATGTTGTGAGATAGAGAAGATCCAACAAACAAGTGTGGCATGTTGCTTCATCCAATATCCTAAATTTTCTTTTGTCTCTCTTGTATAGAGGTGTTCAAATGGATTTCATAGGTTAACCTAATCCATTATTATCTCAACCATGCAACCTATTGGTGGGTTTGGGCTGTTGATTAGTAAATTTAGACCTAACTCATCGTAACTTGTAGATTACATGAGCTAACGATGACATGCCCCTAGCTAATGTACACACTAATCACCAAACCACAAGCACCACTTCCACTAGGGCAATAAAATCATCATTGCGCTTAAGGTGGCGGTGGTGATGTCGTGGTATTGATGCATTGGAATGATTAATTATGTATCGCGGTGTGAATATTTATTTTTATTTCATCATATGCTATAATTATTATTTATTGATAATTTAAATATAAGTATTCAATATTGGTGTTTTATATTATATTAGAAGCATTTAAATAAGTCATCATATGTTAAATTGTCCTAATAACCCTAAATTGACGTTGGAATGAAAAAGACATGTTATTAAGTCGTAGATGAGATGTTAAAAAATAACAATACTTTATTATAATTTAATAGTAACTTGGTCCAATATATATATAGTAAATGAATAAGAAGAAATTATCATGCATGCTTTTTTTTTGGTAGATTTAGAAATTCTCAATAAATTGCAGATTTATTAGCGATATTTTTTGATTTATTGGTGATATTTTTGGATCTATCTGCTATTTACTAATTGATAAAGTGAGAACTTTTAAAAGTGTATTGTATCAGTACTTTTGCATTGTAGCTAACCTTAAATCCATTAAATAGTGGCTCTATGCTATACTAGCACTACTATTTAGTTTTATGCTTCCACCACCACCTTAAGTCATCACCACCACGACAACACTAGGTCAGATTGACACAGACATTCTAAAGGCTTCTCACTAGTTTTATCATCTTTTTAGTTAACTAATTTGCATATCTTTTATAAGTAAATAAACAACTTTAGCATAAAATATCTTAGTCAACTATTTTTATGTTAACTATTTTAATATTTTTAATTCAACTAAAATACTAAAACCAGCCATAATGCATGGTGGGATTGGTGTATTGGGTAATTGTATTACCTGCAATAACCCATTTTGACCTATAATACCCTACCACATGCTAATTCATGCAAAATACTTACCCAACCAATCTAACCCATAATCTTATTTTTATGGGCTAGGTTATAGGAGCCATGTCTAACTCAACCCATTGAACACATCTGAATAACATCTAACCACATGACGAGTTTTTGCTTGGGTTGCCCTTAATGATTCTAATCAAGGTTGTGCTAAGGTACTTCCTGCCCCCTTTGTTGTAGTAGGTAATAAACCTATCCAACAACACCCATATTGCAACAATTCTCCTCATCTAACAGGTAATGTACTTTGCTTCTCAACCCAAATATATTCTTCATTGCTCTTTCAGAGGAAAAAAAAAGTAAAGAAAAAAGGAAAAAAAATCTTCTTCATTACCCAAGAGTGCTATTTTTGACACTAATGCCTTTGATGTAAGTCTCATGCGTCCAATTTTGTTTGTATATATATGATGCCATGTTACTATTTGCAAATTATTATTAATATTGAATATCTTTGCTTCTTTTGCTTTGGCACACATAGGCTTTGTGGTTGCAATGGGTTGCCTTTAGAAGTGGCTTATATGGCTGTTTGGATTGAGAAAACATCACCCTTGTACTAATTACCTTTATTTTTCTGCTAGTAATAAAGTACATTTGATCATGGTTTGCTTGTGAATCAGTAGTTGACCAAGCTAGGATAGGCAAGCAAAACAATCAAGGAGTCTGAATTCCAGGTAGAAAATTGAGAGAAAAGTTTAGCAAGAATAGTGTCTAGCAAGATTGGACTTGGTCTCCTCAAACCAAGTTGCCCACTTTCTAGGTCTGTGAGGGGATATAGGTGAAGCTAGAGAGTATGGTGTGGGAGACACGGGGGGGGGGTATGGGTAGGGAAAGGGAGAGAGCAAATGAGACTCCTTTTGATAATTATTTGGTCACCAAAGCAAAATAATTAAGGACTTATGATAGCTACTTTAAACCATCGACATAATATTTGACATTTGAAATCAAATGCGTCGTGTGTATTTGTAAATATATGTATGTATATATATTTGAATATTTTATGAAGATATTGCACGGTCACAATTTCATTACTAGTGTAGATGTTTGTGCATTTTGTTTGATATTTGAGGATTAAAATCTTTGTTATGATTAATGGCATAAGAGCTTAATTGGATTCAAATATATTTTTATGTTGAAATAATTGGAAATACACAATTGGAAAGAATATGATCCTTTTAATGTAAATAAACAGAACGACAATCTTGTTAACATGTACTTGTTAATGATAAATTATGACTTATGCATGCATCTTTTTTCCCTAAATCTAGATTTCTGTGTGTAGGTTATGGGTCAACATCCAACAAATTCTCTGCCTCCTCCATCTGACACATTATCAACACATGTTTTTGCTCGTGCTTTGTTTCCATTGTTACAGTCTTTCTTGCAAACAAATACGACTCAAAGGGTATGTCAAACTGATGATATAATGTGTAAATTTAAATTTAATAGTGTTTGCAATCTAATTTAGTTTTTTGGTTGCTGTTGATAGGAGAGTATATTGAACCTGATGAAACAAATCTCTTCTGGTGAATTCTCTGGTATTTTATTCGTTCCATTTAAGTTGTGGTTATTATTTCTTTGTTGTAGACAATATTTATACATTTATTGCTTTATAATTCAGCTAATTGTACAGGTGATGGAATATGCACACCTGCTAATATGGCTGCAGCTGAGAAATCGGTGGTCAGTTCCATTTTTATATTAAGCTTTCTCTCATTTGGGCTTTCAATTTGGTTGAATTAAATCAAGATAGGGGCAAGGTTAAATTTGGTTCAAACTTACATGAAATCTTTGAATGTGATCATTTGCATCATATTTATATGTATACACTTCAATCTACCCACCTAAATGTTGCAAATTACAGCTTAGAATAATGTTTAAAGAATTGAGAGCGACATTTATAGACTTTGTTCCCCTTACCTTTTGCAATTATAGCAGGTGTGTTTCTTACCTTCATGAATGCCTTATTTTCAAAATATTTTAAGCTCTCCTAATTATTTTGAAAGTGTACCGATCTTATTATTATTTGTGGGAGTTGAACTTGGATCTCCACATTCGAAAATGAAATAGGGATAATGAGATAAATGTAGAATAACAATATGGTCCTGACCTTTAGTTATCCTGTAAAATTGTATGTGTTCAGAAAAAAATAGGCATGACTCACAACTTGGGAGCACTTTGGAAATAAAGGGAGCAAAATAAGGGATTAAGAGAACATTGTATTCTCTCTAACAATCTCATATGCAACTCTAGACTCAAAAAGTAACTTATAGAAGGTATTCTAGCTTGTAGGCCTAATAGGCTAACACTGAATATGGCCAGTTCGGCCCTGTGTTAAATAAACTGTGTTTGTTCAACTTTCAAGTGTATGTGTTCATAATTGGTAATACGCTCATTGATATATATAATCTTAAGCACCAAAAACTTACTAAATTGCTGTTGAGCTCACTAAATATGATAATACCCCTTGTGAATTGTGATCCTACATTTTCCATCTCTCACTTGACTAAAGGGCAGCTTTGACCAAGTATCTCAGCCCATTTCTTCCGTACACACAAATAAGCTGCGGTAAACTTTTCCATCAAGACAGAAAATGGCTTATCATAGTAGTGTGATAGGCAGTAGCTAAAGAAAGTAAATGCTGAAACACTCAGTTGAGTAGAAGGTTAATTGGCACAGTAAAGAAGAAATAATCTGATGGAATCTAGGTTGATAATTGATAGCCAGAGAGCAATGGCACCAGGTATTCAAGGCCCTGGCCCCACGCATACAGTCCTTACACACTTCCTGCCCTTCTTCCCCTCTATTATCCCTTTATAAATCAAAATAAGAGATTCCCAGGTGCCCAGACTCAATTGAAACAGAAAAATTGAGTCAGCAAAAGCATAACAGAACTCAACAGACCACAATTTAAGGGAAAAACAAGAAAATGAGTAATGACACACTTTATAGTGCCCAGCCAGCCCAATTAGTCATTACTCATCTCTTTGCCCTTTGATGATGGGCTGATAAATACTCCCTGCCTGAACTTTTTTCTTGTTTTGGGGTGGAGATCATATAATTAAATATCTGTCTCAATATGTAATATCAACTGAAATTTATTGAATTTTGGGTCAGCCGATATATAAAATTGATGATATGTGACCGTTTTAGGATTTCATGTATTTATCGGTGATATACAATTATTTACCAATATTTGTTGTGAAAAAAATGTAAAAAATCAGGCTGTGAGAACTGGGATATAAAATATCGTCCGCGACGCTCCGATGCCATGATTGCAATTGCGACCGCAACTACGGTTTTATTGCCGGGTGAAGATGGTGAACATCAGCAGACTAGGGGCCTGGTGCCTGTTCTCCCCACCTTATTTTCAGATAGTTCAGATGAGATTAGCAATATATTGTTGATAAAAAAAATTAAATATAAAATTTATTATACTAATAATAATAATTATTATATTAATGATAATAATAGTAATAATGGTAATAGGGAAAATATATTGACTATGACATTAATAATAGTAAATTAGTGATAATAACCCATTAAAATTTTAATTTCAGATAAGATAAGCAAAAATAAGGACAGACCCTAGATCCTCCACTTCCTTCCCAATCATAAAGTTAAGAGCATCCTGTTGGTCAACACAATGAAGCCATTGCCCCTTCCAGAGGCTTATTTCAGCTTTGGGTATAGAGGCTCTGATGTGCTGCCAAGAGCCATGCCGCACCCAGAAAACCCTCTGCCAGTCTGAATTGTCACCATCTGTTGCTTCCATATCCCACAATTCATATTCACTTCATTGAGCAAGCAATATAACTCAGAAAACGACACTTTCGCTATTGAGGACCTACCATTGGTGTCAAATATTTTGTACCCAGCAGTGCATGTGCTTTCCCTTTGCAAGACCAAGATTAGATCAACCTTTTTGGCTACTGTTAAGGAAATTGGTGTGCTTCCAATGCTTTTTATTGTGGGATGGATTAGGAGAATAATCAAACTTGAAATCAATACCCAGATGGCAACAAGTTTGAGCAGAAACAAGGTCATAAATGCATCATATGCAGCTGAAATTGTCATTCAAAGTGGATTTCCTTGACCCAGTTGCACATACTTTGACGCATCATGAAAGTCATAGCCTGCCAGAACTTCATGTTGTCCTTCCATTATGTACAACAATCTCTATCCTTGTTAATATGACAAGCAACTAATGGTACTCATTGTTATTAAAATCTAGATTCGATCCTAGGATCCAAAAATCATAAAATGATTCATGATCCTAAGATAAAATATCAAAATAGTTAAATAGGTCAGAATCTTACGATCTTAGTTAAAATGTACAATTCTACATAATAACTATAACTTGTATCAATTTATCTCCAAATCTATTTTCCCTTTTATCCCATATATATTTCTTTCTTAGTCCTCTAATTCTTGACCTATATTTTTTTTTCAACATGTCTTGAAAATGAGTTGAGGCAAATAAAATATGACTTAGATACCAGTATGACAATAAAGTCGATTGTTGAAGTAAAATGTTGATAAAGAATGTGATGTCCATCTAAATGTTTAAATGAATATATTAAAATTTTAAATATTATTAATTATTAAATTCTATTGAATTCATTTTTTTTATTGTCATGTTAGCTTCATAATGCAAACAAGCTTTAGTATATGGTGTAAACATGATTCATATAGTAACTTAAGGTGTGTGTATATAACCAAAAATTCTTTTCTTTTCTATTGGTGTTTTAAATAAAGTCAGGAGAGGACAGGACATTATAAATAACTACGCCCATCACCTTAATGGTAGAATATGGGTCACTTGGGGCCTTAGTGTGTGGAGTATTATGGCCATTAACAGCTGTGATCAAGCTATACTTTGTGAAGTCGAGCATTTGTCTGGTAGGCTTTTTGTTTACTGCTGGTTTATCTATACTCTGAATAGTGGTGTTGAGATGAGAAAGCTTTGGAATTGGTTGAAACTGTATAGAATTCTCGGAGCTCCTTAGATTCTCACGAGGGATTTCAATGTTGTCATTTCTTCTAGTGAGAAATTTTAAGGCAATTTACCAAATGCTACAAGCATGTAATTTTTTTTAGGATTGTTGTTAAAATTAAGGTTTGACAGACTTATAGGGCCAGGGTTATTTCTATACTTAGTCTAGTAAAAGAGGAGGGGATGCCGAATTCGTGTAAATTGGACAGTACATTGGTCAATTTGGAGTGGCTAGAATCTTTTCCTCTCTTTTGGAGCTGAGTTTTAGCCCTTTGGTGTCGGATCAAGATGAATATGATTCTGCTTCTCAAAAAGATGATGCTGTGAGAGAGGAGGTGTTTATGCTTTAGAAGGAAATGCTTTGTGACCCTTCAAATATAAGGAATAGAGATTAGCCGAAGGTTCTTGAACAAATGTATGGCCATTTGTTGCATTGTGAGGAGAGGTTCTTAAGGCAAAAGCTTGCATTCAATGGTTGAATTGTGGCGAATCAAATCATAAGTTCTTCAATGCTCAATTAAAGGAGAGGGATAGGAGGAAGGCTGTAGCCTTCTTGTTTAATGAGGCTGGCAGGGAGGTGAGGGGTTCCTAGGAATTCAAGAAGCCTTCATTGAGTAGTTTAAGAAACTTTTGGGCACTGAATCTCCCCCAATAGGTCAGCTCAACCCCAATGTGGTGGTTGACTCTTTAACAAATGCTCAGCAAGTAGCCTTGAATGCTCTATTTTCAAATGAAGAGGTTAATTGCTATTTTCTTCAAGAAAAGATGGGGACTAATTGGAGATGAATTATTTATGGCTGTGAGAGAATTCTTTGCTATAGATATTTTGCCTTGGAAGGTAAATGTAACCTCTCTAACCTTGGTTCCAAAGAAGCAAAATCTGCAAAGTGTTATTGATTTCAGGCTTATTGCATGTTGTACCATGATTTATAAGATTATTTCAAAGATCATAATGCAGAGACTGCAAAATATTATGCCCTCAATTATTGACTATGCTCGGACTGTTTTCATTAAGGTAATAGTATTGTTGAGAATGTGTTGTTGGCTCATGAGTTGGTGTGCAAATTCACTTGCAAAGAGGTCTTCTCAAGATGCATGTTCAAGATGGATCTTCAAAATGCCTATGATATTGTCAACTAGAGTTTCCTGTAGGACCTTTTACTGCTGTATGGGTTTCCCTAATCAATTTGTTAAGTTAATGATGACTTGTTTGGATACTGTGACGTTCTCCATTATATGTAATGGTGTGCTAACTCTCCCTTTAAGGCTAAGAGAGGTTTGAGATAGGGAGATTCACTCTCTCCTTATCTTTTTGTACTTGTCATGGAGTATCTTTATTGATGTGTCAAACTTTTGTGGACTATTGGGGCTTTTAAAGGCCATCCTAGATGCAAATCTTTGAAGATTGTTAGCCTTAGCTTTGTGAATGATATTCTCCTCATTTGCCATGGTGACTTGCAAAGTATGAAATGTTTTATGGATGTGGTACATCCATTTTCTAGGCTATTTGGACTGATACCCTCACTTGAAACTCCCTAACTCAAAGAGAAATTTTGATGGTAGAGCAATGTAAACAACCATTGATAAAACTTAAGAACAAGTTAATTCAAGAGGGTTTCCATTCACTCAGAAACAAGTTGAGCATCTCTTGAAACATCTTCAATCCTCACAGATCCCTATTAATTCTTCTTGCTCTCTAGCTCATGAAGGTAATATAAGCTATCTTGTCTCCTATAATGTCTTGTCCACATCTGTCTGGATTATTGACTCCAGAGCAACAAATCACATACAGACTGGTACAAATATCAGGATTGTAGATGGATCACTCTCTGCTGTTGTTGGCATAAGATCTATCCAACTCACTCCCTTACTATCCCTTGATTATGTTCTTTATGTTCCTAAATTGTCATGCAATTTACTCTCTTTCAGCAAGTTGACTAGTGATATTAAATGTCATCTTAATTTTTATTCTTTTCATTGTGAATTTTAGGATCAAGTCTTGGGGAAGATGATTGGCAATACTTAGGTGGTTGATGGGCTCTATCAATTTTTTGGGGATTAAGAATTTGGGCAACCTACCCACAACTCATGTTTTAGTTCTACTTTTGTTTCTCATAATTATAAAATAATGTTATGGCACTTTTAATTAGGTCATCCCAGTTTTTAATATCTAAAACCATTATTTCTAAAACTATTTATTAATAAAGATCCCACTGTTTTTTAGTGTGAAATATGTACTTTAGCTAAGCATCATCAATTTGTCTATCCCATCCAGCCCTATAAATGCACTACACCTTTCACTCTTATTCATGAGAGATGTTTGGGGACTCTCATGAACTCCAGCCACTTTAGAAAAAAGGTTTGTGATTTTCAACGATGATCCCACTAGAATAGGCTGCGTCTTAGATTTCAAAACACCTCTGGACATTATTATCCATCACTTCTATAATAATCGTTTGTCCAATTCCTTACTAGTCAGTTTTTGGCTGCATAGTTTTCATATTTGAGAACAAGGGCGATAAACATGATGCTAGGGCCAAATGATGTGTCTTTGTAGGATACTCACCTACTAAAAAGGGTTATAAATGCTATGGCCCCATCTCCAAAAGAACCTTTGTCACTATAGATGTCAAATTCTTTGAAACTCAGTCATATTTTAAACCTCATCTTTAGGGGGTGACTTTAGGGGAAGATTCGTCCTGAGGGGAGTCTTGCATGATTCGAATCTATAATGTACTACTAGTAGCAATCTAGAATTTACTACCAATAGCACTAGTGACAAAGAATCTGTTGAAAATTCCATTTTTATTTTGCATAACCAACATGACTAGTAGGAAAATAGGGAGTGTGGTGGATGAACTAAACAATATGAACAACCCATGTTTTGGGGAGAACCCACATTCTGATTCTAAAAAAAATCTTCTTTCAAATGAAGAAAACGAAAACCAATATTCTTACTGACATAATTAGCAAGGAAACGATACTCTCATTCTTCCTCCATTTGATTAGTCAACTAAAACAGAAGTAGGTCCTAAGACTAATGGATACTTTGGGTAGATATATTCAAGCAAAACTCCTTACAAAGTAAATATTCCGCACACCCCTTGCATTGCCATGACTTTACACCGGGTCCATTTCCTACTATTGTAAGTACTTCTCATTCTCACTCAAATCAATCACATCAAGATAGCATGTCAGTTTCAAACTTGAACCATCCCATTGACACCAAAAAAGGAACTAGATCTTGTACTAGTGAGCCTTTGTATCCATTATCAAAATTTGTTTGTTTTAAACACTCCTCACCCTCCTTCTCTGCTTTCTCTGTTCATGTATCTTTTGTGGAGATTCCAAAAAATGTTCAGGATGCTCTAAAGGTTCCAGAGTGGAAGAAGATAATCCTCGAAGAAATGAGCGCTCTTGAGAAAAATAAGACATGGGAAGTTATCATTTTACCAAGAGGAAAGTCTCTAGTTGGGTGTAAGTGGGTATTCACTTTGAAATAAAAGGCTGATGAAACTCTCAAAAGATATGAGGCATGATTGGTGGCAAAGGGATTCACACAAACCTATGGGATTAACTACACCGAAACATTTGCCTTTCTGGCAAAACTAAACACTATTCGAGTTCTACTATTTGTTGCTATCAACCTTAATTGGCTCTTATATTAGTTGGACATCAAGAATACATTCTTGAATAGCAATCTAAGAGAAGAAATCTTCATGACACGACTACCGGGCTTCAAGGATAAGTTTGGCTCGGAAGTGTGTAGGCTGAAGAAAGCACTTTATGGTTTAAAGTAGTCTCCTTGGGCTTGGTTTGAAAATTTTACCAAATCTGTAAAGAGACACGGGTATAGTGAAGTTCAAGGTGATAATACAATGTTTGCTAGACACTCAAAAGAAGGAAAAGTATTGGCATTAATTATATCATTGTGACTGGAAATGATTTGAAAGAAATGGATCGGCTAGCAAATTCGAGATCAAGGACTTAGGAGCCCTAAAATAATTTCTAGGAATGGAAGTTGCCATATCAAGAAAAGGTGTTACGGTGACTCAACGCAAGTATGCAGTGGATCTTCTTCATGAAACTAGTTTGAGTGGTTGTCAACCAATTGATATGCCAATAGATGCTAATATAAAATTGGGGTCTTATAAAGAAAGCCAACCGGTAGATACAACTAGGTACCAATGGCTAGTTGGGAAACTAATTTATCGTTCTCACACTTGTCTTGATATTGCCTTTGCTGTTAGCTTGGTTAGTTAATTCATTCATTCCCCACAAACTTAACACCTGAATGCATCATATAGAATTGTGAAGTACTTGAAAGGGTCTCTTATGCGAGGTTTGCTCTTCAAGAAGAATTGAGGATAGGGAGATTGAAGCCTTCATTGATGCTGACTAGGCTGGATCTATTGAAGATAGAAATTCTACTTCTGGTTATTGTACGTATGTATAGGAGAATGTAGTCAGATGGAGGAGCAAGAAGAGTGTGGTAGAAAGGAGTAGCATATAGGCTGAATTTTGAGCCATGGCCTAGGGGATTTGTGAGCTAATATGGCTTAGATGGATTATGAGTGAATTATGTTTACCGGTTAGCTAGCTCATGAAGTTGTATTGTGATAATAAGGCAACCATACGCATTGCATATAACCTAGTTCAACATGATCAAACGAAACATATTGAGATTGACAGTCATTTTATAAAGGAAAAGCATAAGGAAGGCGCAATCTGTCTACCATTTGTACCCGCTACTCAGCAGATACAGACATTCTTACAAAGGGGTTATTCAAGCCTAATTTTGAGTTTTTTGTTGGCAAGTTGGGCATAGTTGATATTTATGCACCAACTTGAGGGGGAGTGTAGAGAATATTAGGTAATATCTAGTAGTGAGTTCGCTATATATTTAGATATTAAGAGAATAAAAAGTTTCAGATTTGACGCTGGATATTAGTAGTTGTTGTTTGACTTTTTTTTAGGATATGTTATTTCCTATTTATTGGGAAGCTGTTAGGATATACGGCAGGAGACTCTCCTCCTTGCCTATATATGTACTTGTGTAGAATAATAAAAATAATAATGAATGATTGAACTCTAATTTCTCCCAAACTAAAAGGGTGGCAAAATGAAGGGGTTGGGAAAGGTAAGGAGACTAAGGTTGCTTTAAAGTAAATGGTTGATGTTGCACAATTGCATTAGTTAAATTTGACTATGGTCTCTTAAATTAATCAGGCCCATGAAGTAGTCCTAAATTATTAAAGTGTGTAAAATTCAATAATTTATGTAAATTTAAAATTTATCTGTAGTTCTAATAATTAGTTTATTAGCATATGTGAGCCTCTAGTTTGACCAGTTTGAACTACTAGTATGACTTGTAAACCAATAAACCACTAATAAAAACAATCTGATTTTTAAACCCATTTTCATAGGTAATCGGAGATAGTGAAATAGAGAATATAAATGGTGGAAGGTAGTTTCATTATTTGCAGAGAAGATATTGAAGCGTTCATGATGTGGGTCCTCCCTTGATTTTAACTTCCTCGTGTCCTTTGCACTCTTTTCCTTCCCAAATTATTTTTCAAGGAAAAGAAAATAGTTTAACCAAATCAATAACTCAATATCACTAGCTACTAGTAACAAATTAGACAAAAGGAATATAATGTAGATAGCCAAGTAACAGACTCACACCACTTAACCAATATTCTACAACAAACTAGTGCTTTCCTTTTCATTTGCTCCGATATATATAATGAACTAGGGACCTTGTAGATCACTAAAAAAAAACGAATGTATACTAGGGAGAATTGACCTACTTTTGTGTGTGTGATTGATAGAGTACTCAAAACTAAAAGAGAACCATATTTGAAAAGCTAGCTATTAAGGTTAGAAAATCCAAGAATGTAAGTACCACTTCACACACAGGCACTCCATTGACATGGGATTCTATCACAGTACCACTCAAAGATTGATGATGCCTACGCCAGTTAGCTCATCCTCAAGCTAACTCTTCATGACTAAACAAGCTATTGATAAGTTGTGGGTAGGTAGCCAGAGACATAATCACCACTCCACAGAACATTATCTTGTTGATGTGAGATTCTATCAATGACATGCTCATTGTCCCTAGTGATCCATGAGATATTCTATCAAGGAGACAAGGACTTTGCGTTTTTGACATACACTACTTTTTTATCTACAACAAATCAAATGTGTTATGTTTTTATTTCTATTATAAACTCAACACAACATTGTGTGTTATTATAAGCTTCTTTATATACCTCCTTACTATTTTTGTCCTCTTATTCTTGCTTCACATATTTAACCACTTGACCTCGCTGTGCAATCACAAACCCTCATCAGTTACTACCCTCTCTAGTCGGGTTTGTAGTATTATGGTATTAGAGTGTTGCAATTACAAATGATATTTTATATATCGCGGGCGTGATTTTTTTTACTATAACTAGGGGTATGCATTTTCAGATATCTACATCAAAACGGATATTTTTGTCGGATATCCGATCCGACCGGATATTGGATACCTTACATCCGAATCCGCATCCGAATACTCTGGCTATCTGAAATATTAGATCGGATTTCGGATATATCTAATTATTGAAAAAAGAAATCTGATTATTAAATTTACATATATAATCTATAATTTAAAAAAAATTGTAGAAATTCTTGTTTTATTGTTCAACCTGCGTACAAAAAGATTTAATACATGATTAATCATATTCAAAAAAATTGGCGACCAAGATTTTTGAACAATGACGCTCTGAAACAGTGGAATGACCAAAGTTAAGAGGCTCAGCAACTTTAAAGTTTTTTTTTTTTGGTCTGGGTGCATGCGTGTGTGTGGGATGTGGCCTGTTTGAGTGTTTTTAGAGTGTGGATGTTTATTTTAGACTTTAGTGAATTATTTTTGGGCTTATGTACTATAGTAAAAAATGATCAAAACTTGAATATTGAAAGAAAAAAAATCATATTATAAATTGGATTAGGCCTAAATATAATGGGCTGATTCTTAGAAATATATATTTTTGGCGGATCGGATAATCCACTAAAAAATCGGATCAGATATTCGCTCCGATTTTCAAAAATCAGATCAGATATCCAAAATTTCGGATAAATTTTTTTGGATACTGGATTGGTTTTTCGAATCCTTTTTTTTTTGGCGCAGCCCTAACTAAACAAGTATCGGCATATATTGTTAAATATCAAAAAATATGAATAAAATATTGGTAAATAATAGAATAATATTGGAATATATCGGTTGAAACTATCATATCAGCCAATATGCATGTGATTTCATTTCTACATGGCATATTGGACATTTTACATAATGGAAAGCTAAAAATCCGATATATATTAGGGATATATTGGTGTAATGGACGATATTTTGTTCCATGTTTCACTCTTTCTCCTCACATTTCGCTCCGTCCTTTACCATTGTTATTTTCGGTGCTTGATATCGGGTTGCTCCGTAATTGGTCTGATACATAGCTAGTCGGGTTTTGGTTTTTTCAATTTTGATAACCTAATTTTTTTAATATTCTCTATGTATTCCTTGATTCCTTAAATTATAGTTTTTTCTTTTAACTATATAGTCTATCAGTATAATTAGATATTCCCTCCATCTCATAATACTAGGTTAGGTTCTATTTTAGTTTGTCCCAAAATATAGTTTTGTTTCTATATATTGTTTAGTCTCTATAATGCCCTTATTTAATTTGTAATGGAACATAACTTTCTTTAACTCAATTATTGTCGCCGATTTCTAATGGGCTAAATATGGAAAAAAAACATAATCAAATGCACTACAGACGTATGATTAATTATGTTTTTTTAATGAGTACAAATATAATTAAGCTTATTTTATGGGACGGAGGGAGTAGTATTTTAGTGAATTAGTTTGTTAATTAGTGTGATTTGGTCAAAACCTAATTTCTTAGATTGATAGTTCCATAGCCTATTAGATTGGATTTTGATTTTTAACATTGGAATTGTTTATTTTGTTTTTCTTAATGAGTGATTTTCCTTAATTAAGCATATTTTTTGATGTATTTTTTTTGCTTGATGTATATGCATCTACCGAATTTTTTATTTGTGTTTATTTCTAGTGTTTAATTTTCCTAATTGACTGAAGTTCTTGAGTTAACTAGGTTCTTAGTGTTGAATTTTCTAATTCCATAATAAGTAGTTCATTTAGTGGCATTTCTTGCCTAATTCTATGAATGGTGATATGATTCTGCGACTTTTGGATACTACCATGTTATGGCTGACCTTGTTTCTGGATTGTTGTATTATATAGTTACACCATGAGGCCAAAAACATGGCTCTGTCACCAGACACATGCCATAACAGTTAGGCCAATAAACATAGAATGTGGTCTTGTTATCGGGGAGTGTGTACCTCACCCCTCTTCACGGGGTTCAATGACATTCGGTGTTGCATGTATGGTTAAGTAGCTAGCATTTTGCATTTTTGGGAAAAGCTGAGCAGACAATAATGCCCAACATTATTTCTTAAATGTTTTGGTGATCAAAAGTGGATGAAATCAGTGTAAAACCTGGCTGGCAAAGTCAGCAATGACAACAGTCTAGCCACATTCCAGCACTAATGTAGAGCCACCACCATTATTATGCTTCTTCATGAGCTTTTAATTTGGTACTCTCCTAAGATCGTGCAAAGATAGATTTTTTGGGTAATTCCAAGACCCTCTTTACCTATTGCTTGGAATACTTCACCTATTCTTTCGCTTCTAAGTTTCCTCTAGTAGTTTCAACTTATTGTGGCTAAGATTATTTCTTATAGGCGCAAAGTTAGTACGACAATGCCTACCATGCATTTGCTTCATGCCAATGCGGTGTTCTTCTTCCATGGTTGGTGACTTCATGAAATCTCAAATTTTGCTATCTACACTTGTTTTCCCTCCTACCTTGAAACAGTAAGGTCTATCCACAAATATTTCTCACGTTCATGGATACTGTGGTTTATATTCTATCTAGTTCTGGATCCATCTAGATTGTAATGGTCAGTACGAGTCTTATTGACCCGACTTTATCACCTGCGCCTAATCTCACCACAGGAAAGTTTCTCAAAAATCAAAGACTTCCTTTTGATGTTGGCCTTGCCTATCTTTATGTATCTCTCAACTGTTCCATCCACATTCCTCTCATTCTTCAAAACTTATTTGTTCTCAAAGCTGTTTGTGTTCTGTGAGCTTCAAATTTTCCTCCAATGATTTCGTTTTTTCTTTTCTCCTTGGTACAAAGAACACATCATCAAGGGTCAGAGGCTTTTCCACATCCATTGTAACATCTCATAGCCTGGTTGTTCGCGAGTCATGTTGTTAACTTGACTTTATATCTTGTAGGTTATGTTAGGATTTTGTATATTCCACTTCTTCGTGGATGTGGTGATCAAATCTGGATCTTCAAGTTCATGAAACTCAAACTTTTGTCACCCTAGTATATGTTGGAAACTCATTTTGCATGAACGTCGCATTCCCAGGATCAATTGTGGTTATCCTTGTACTTTTGTTTTCATCAATGAAAATGAAACTTTTCGAGTTTTCACCATACTAACTTATTGGTCCCAACATTCATATCGCTGGGAAGTCGTGGTGATAGGCTGCTGAACCCCACAGAGGTGAACCTTCAAGACCAATGTTATTGACGGTTCGAAAGTGAAATTAAGGGAAACAAAAGAAAGGGGTTAGACTCCAGACCAAGCCATTAAGTATCCTGAAGACTGAGGCTAAGTCTCCTTTCCAGCAGAAATCCTTACAAATCCCTTCCCGTTGCTTAATAACTCACCTTTGACGAAAACAGTGAGATCATATAACTCCAGAAACTGAGATATAAGCCAAATCAAGGGCATCATTCAAACCGAGAACTGCATTGTCATCAGCCAGGAACACAATGAGCACCAGCAGAGCATACCAAGCCAGTCTAGGGGAACAGAATGCAAAACACGTCTAAGAGATCCCTTATAATAAAATTCAACTCTTCATCTCAATCACAGATTCATGTTAAGGCAAGAATACTTAATGAAGCATAATGGCCTCTTAACTTTTCCTTCTCCAGTGCTCAAAATTCACGGGATTGACATGCTTATGGTTATTCCTCGAAAAAATGGTGCCAATTCTCTAATAATCAACAATAAAAAGGTTCTTTAGGTGTTTATAATTCTCTTCCATGGAAGCTGTTGGTACAATACTCGTGATATGACTATTAATCATGAATTATTGGTATTACTCATCTGCTAAAACTATTTATGAAGTTTGTATGCATAGCTGTTACTTTGATTGGAATGTAAATCAAGACAAGAACATCTCATCTGAATGTAAAATATAATATATGGAATGTATTTGTGTCCTTGTCTACTTAAATGATGTAAAAATCCTAAGTTGTCAACTGGTCATATGGATGTGGAATTTTAAATATTATCTGGTCGTATTGCAGGCCGTATTTTTTCCTTCTTAACTTTTTCTTGTTTACTTCATGTTGAGGTTTATATTATGCCATCTATGATACTTTGATATGTAACCTCATCTATCCAAGTTAAGGTGAAATTAATAATCACATATTCAGAAATTTACATTGCAGATGAAATCTTTTACTGAAATTATGACTTAAATATATTAAAAATCTATTGTGAGAACAAAATTTTTTCATTTTTATTTGATGAATATATTTTTCTATCGTGCCTGCAGCTAGAAACCGCTCATGATAGAGAGAAGGAGTTGCTCTACGAGATAACTGAGTTGCAATGGAGGTACACGTTCTCATTTTGTATATTCATTACTTCACAGTTTTAATATATATCAATAATTATGTATTATTCAATTTCTTATTTGCAGACTTATTTGTGCACAAGAAGAACTCCAGAAATTAAAATCTGAGAATGCCCAAGTCAATCCGTGATACATCATTTTTCCTTTCGACAGATTTCAAGTTCGGGTACATTTGGCGTTCAATAATATTGGTTGTACAGTTGAATTAGTGAATAAAAATAAATCATACTTTAGTTTTGAGTGCTTAGTCATGTCTTTTACGTTTGTTTGAATTGGACTTTAGTTAGGACTATTGTGAAATGCAACATTTTAGTTTTGTTAGAATTAATGCTACTTCTCTTTCGTTAGGGTCATGTTTTTAGTTGAACTCCTATTTATGCTTGTATAAAATTTTGATGGCAGACCGACTTAGATCAATGGGTGCTGCTTATCTGGTGGGGTGTTTGGTCTTTTTGTATTACAAGTGATGGAGGAAAAATATGTGGAGCGATATTCCATGTGCGTCGACGAGATTGCGCGACTATCAGACGTCCTGTGTAGGCTTTGTACTGCTGAACTCTAAATTCAAATAAAAATTAAAATTTTCTAAAAGTATGTATATGAGTGTACTAAATTTATTTTTTATTAATAATTAAGTAATATAAATTAATAACAGTGCAAAATAATTAAAGTTATGGCATAAAAATACAATAAATTTATTATTGGTATTATTTTAATTAGCATCATCATTATTGTTATTATTATAAAAAATTAAACTTTTTTGTGTTAAAATTTCCTTTATTTTGTATTATTATTATTATTATTATTATTGTCGTTATTATTATTATTAGTTTGTATTACGTAATTATTAATAAAAAAAATTAACTATTGTTCTAATATGTATTTATTTTAAGTATAATTTAATGTTTAGTCTGGATTTGGAATTTTAGTATGTAACAATTTTATGCGTGGGCCTATCATTTTGTTCGATTTAAACCTACTGCATCCCAAGGTTTGGCAAATAAAATAAACTTGAGAATAACATGCATCAGGTGAGCACCAATGGTTTGGCATTGGGCTGTATAATATGTTTTCTATTCTAATATTATACTTGCTAAAAGAACTTTTTTTTGGCTAATATTTTTTAGAAAAATTTAATGTTTAGTTTCTTTTTTATATCTATTTTGTCTTTTGTATATTAATTGCCACGTTTTTTTTTATCAAATGACATGATTGTCATATTATGGTTATATTTATTACTAAATTGTTAAAAAGACTTCTTTATTGATAATACAACGAAATTTATGTACAAACAAAATTTGGAACTAGGATTCTAAATTTCCTCATTCTATTTCATATCACACGTTTGGTTTCCTTTCTTTATCCCCTTAATTCAACCATTCAAACCTCTTCTTTTGTTCATTTAAATTGAAAACTGAAAATTTTTTGTGCGTTGTAGTATGTATCTCATAATGCAATTAAAAAAGTGAATATCACATTAATAACATAGATCAAAATTAAAAAGTTTGTACAATTTTGTTTGAACTAACTCAGTCTTTATAGGCAGTAAAATATAGTAAATGCTTCCCTTTATCTTATGCTTTTGACGATGCACATTTAGAATCCAATCTCTCCCTCCTTCACTTTCACCTTTTGGGGTTTAAAGAAAGAAAGAAAAAGACCCCACTTTGTCAAATTGAAAATATGTGCCATGGGATATATTGGTGTTGAATTTAAACAACCGTCCAATACTCAAATTTGACCTCCACTACTTGGTTCCTCCTCTAGTCATTGATAAAAATAATGTAAAGTTACGGTGGATTAGGAGGTCTATCAATGAAGTGCTTATCGACAATTTTGTCGCTGAGCATGGGACATATACTATTTTTAACGATTGCGTTTGATTGAAAATGATGATATGAATTGTGTGTGTGAGTTTGAGCATTACTTTCAGGTTCGTTTACTAAACGAGTTGAGTTTGAGGTTAAGAAAGTTCAGTTCACTTCATTTATAGGTTAGGATCGTGAACTTGACTTGTCTTATTTGTTTAGCTGAATAAGCCGAGTCCAAGCCCAATTATATTTGATTTGACTCGACTTATTTACAACCTTAGAAAAAAGTGTATGCTTAGAAATAGAATGACTAATATTTGTTTCATACACAAATTTGAATGTGTCAAATAGAATATATGTTTTAAAAATGGAGGAAGTGGTCTCTTATTACAAATTTGACTATTTAATGGATATAATATATTCTCCCTATTTTTATGATGTAAGGTTTTTCCCCCTATCCATATTAAGAAACGTTAAATTCTAAATGAAAAGTCATCTATTTTTAATAATATATCATTATGCTAACTTTAATATATTTTACTTATTTAATTGAAAAGAGAACTACATAATGTTATAATTATAAATATACTATTTATGTGTTGATATCTTTTGTAAAAATATTTAGACTATTAAAAAAAACCCAATAATTCTTATATTCCTTCCATTTCATAATATAAAATATATTAGGGTTTGTAAGCATATATTAAGAAGCATGAAAATTTAGACAAAAAGCTATTTATTTTTACTAATATACCCTTACATCAAATTTAATACCCTTACTCATTTAATTAGAGAGTCAAGAATATAAGGTTAGAATTGAAAATAAAATATTTAATTATTGATACTTTTAGTAAAATAGGTTATATTATGAAATAAAATTTGATACCTACTATGTCTTTTATTGTGAAATACATGAAGTGTTATGAAAGAGAGAGTAACATGACTTATATTCTCAATTAGAGTTGATAATTGTTTGGGGCTGGATATAACTAATACTTTGAACATCACTCCTCATATAGACCTAACCACAAACACCACATAGGTTAGACCCACTGGTCTTTCTCCCTTTCCTCCTCCACATCTACTATATCAAAAAGGCATAAAAGCCAAAGCATATACGGAAACATGTCCTACCATAATGAACAAAGTAAATGGTATAAATAATAAAGGTATAAAAACCAAATTCACATATAGACACCTTGTCTTACCACAAATGAAAAAAAAGAGCATTTGGTTATAATGATTAGCACATGAAAATCATGGTTATGAATCAACAAATACGGCCATTATGGCTAGGTATCAACACATGACCATCATAACTAGGAATCTCATTACATTTCACAAAGATATTAATTAACGCACATGAGTGTGTATGATTAGCACAAAACCTCAAAGAATATTCACAAATTGTTAAAAACATTAAAACCCATTTATCCAAAGGATCACCATGGATCATAGGATTCCTCAAAACTCTTTAGAAAACATCCCAAAACAAAGCTCAGAGGCCCCAAGAAATAATTTTCTAAAATTAAAAGTAGTGTACATCTTAACAAGTAAAAGTTTTGAAAACTAACTAAAAGTCAAACACAGGTCAATAAGGCCCTAAAATCCAGCCTATTACATTATTCATCTATTTAATTAGTCATTCAGTGACTTAAAACACACTTTTAAAATTTGAAACTTAATTATAGGTTAAAATAATCCCAAATAAAAGTAAAAATGCTACAAACCACATTTTGTTAATAGGAAAAATTGTATATAAAATTAGTTTAACCAAGTCAAAATAAGGTTTCACGTTAAATTTAAAAAAAAAACTATTTTCCATAAAAATTACTATTTACTGCCTAATAGATATGTCATTTTATACCGAGAAGTTTAAAAATAAAAATATAACTTTGTTTATTATCAATAATTATTATTCACTAAGATTTACTATTCGTGAGGGTAAATTGGTCAAATGAATAGGTTGAGGTCAAATTTTGACTCTAAAAGTCTACTAAAGCCTTTTAGGGATAGTGTAGTCATATTTTGGTTAATTATCTCCAAAAATACAATTTTTGAAAGATTACACCCTATTTAGGGTAATTAGGTCATCATTAGCTAAAAACACATTGAATATTGCAAAGAACATTATAAACTTTTATAATTTTCAACTAAAAATTAGAGCACTCAAACATATTAAAATAAAGGCATGTTATACATGAAAAATTATCTACAAATTTCAACCTATAACATGGCATAGCCAATTTCATAAAAATATATATTAAAGAATCAAAACCCCCTTCATTATACAAATTTTTCAATAAAAAATAAAAAAAATGTTTAGGATCACCAAATTATAATATGTTATACATCAAAGTTACTTTACAATTTACCAAGAATAACACGGTATCATCAATTTAACACATCAAACACATGATCAAAAGGCCTCAAGTTCAAAAATATTCAAAAATTCAACCAAACATGGTATCATCTATTTTAACCATTATCAATCATGCTAAACTTACATATTTTATTAGCTAGTAGTAGATTTGTGTTTACCTTAGCAAATCTTGAAGAAAGATGAATAAATCAAAGCTTGAATAGAAATGGAAGGTTCTAAAAATTTTCAAGAATTAATCTACTTATACTTAGTTAAAATTACCAATGGATTAATTGCTAGAGAAAGGGAGAAGAAGAGAAAGAAAAATGATGAAGATTGGTGGTGCATTTAGTGGCGTAGAGGATGGTGGCAGTGGATGTTGGTTTTGACGGTTATGAAAAGCTAAGGAGAAGATAAAACTTTGAAGATAAATTTTAGAGCATGATCAAGTGGTGAAGGATGCAACTGATAGATATCAAGGGTGGGTATTTTGGAGAATTAGAAAATGTATTAAGGTTATAATGAAAATTTTACAAAGTTAATATTTTTTGTGTGTGGCTAGAATTTCAATAACCTTGGGGGATGAACTTGGCCATTTGTTGGATAAATTTGACACATGGAAGGTTGAGATTAAATCTTATTAATTTTAGGATATAATTGAAGAAGAAAAATTCAATTTGACAACGTATATTCATTAATAAATATCTAAGTTCAAAAATTATAAAATTAATTATATAGTATTTTAAAATAATTTTGAGCTCAATAAAACTAAAATATAGTGACATCTAATGTTTCATAAATTTTAGATAGCTAAAAGGGTCATTTTAGGGCTTAAAATACTAAAATAACACTTTTTCTTAGATATCTCCAAATTAAATTTTGAAATGGCTTAGGAGAGTTGGAAAAACCCAAAGATTTAAAAAATGAAAGAATTATAATGATATGGAATAATCTTGATGGCCAAAAGTGGCTTAAAAGATCTCGTAGGTACAAACTTGAGAGAAAGGATTAAGAAATGGAAACAAAATGTTTCAAAAAATTCCAATTTGATAAAGGATGCAATAAACTAGTTAAAATGATATAATTTTATTTTTAAATACATAAGATCCTAAATATGTTAAGGGTTTTTGAGAAATAGGATATTCTTTAAAAAGAAAATTTATCCTGAAGTTCAGCTATACAATGATGGAAACCGAAGTTTAATCTATAACAATAAATCAAGATTCGATTATGTAGGAAATTAAGGAAAAGTACAATGGGATAAGTTGGACAACAAGAAACTAGTAACTGAAAGCTCCAAGAATAAAGAGAGAATACAACTAGATTTTATAAAGAAAGCAAAGATCACAAAAATTGAAAGGAACACATAAAAAGAATAGCATAACACTATGCAAAAAAAAAATCTAAAAATTAAAACTACAACACAAAACATCATAGTGAAACCCAAACTAAGCTAAACAACTAATAAATGAATTTATTCTTAGAACTGAGGCATCTATGCTAGCAAGAGAATTATACAACCTAAAAGTTGTCTCATCACGATCATCTTTTAGCTACACTGATAAGATACCCTAGTGCCTCTAATATTTTTATCACCCTAATAGCCATAGGTATTCTAAAAAATTGAATCCTTATCAATCCCTTTACACCATTCACTATAATACAAAAGCATAAATTATTTCTTGAATCCAACAAGGAAAAGTCATTACTCCCTACCTTAAAAATAAAGTAATCTCAGATCCATAACTAAGAAAGTGTCCAAGAGAAATAAAAATTAAAAAATGCCGATGATATCAAATAGATAAACTCACCATAAATGTTATTGCCTCAGTAAATCATTCTCTAACAAATATTTTATTTCCATTCCATACCATCAAATCGACGTCAATAGAAGATATCCAAGTGCATGTGACTCCTGAAGGTCAACCAAAATTAATATAGCTAAATCTTCAACAAACATTCAACCCATGCCTATACACTCCCAACTTGCAACATTTTCCTTCATATTGTCTATCTCATCATACCACACTATGACATAACTCCTTAAGATAATCCAAAATCATCTTCCTAGTTTCCCTAATTCAAAATTTGTATCATTCCCCAATCCAAAGATATCATCATTATACTCAAGCTCTAATTAGCTATGAAACCTCAAGAAATCACCAAGTATAGAGAACATACAAGGTCAATTACAACCTAATAGGGTAATTACCCCATTAAAAAGGGATAAGATAAAGGGCTAACAACACATCACATAAAAGGTCAAAGTAAAAGCAAGTAAAACATCAAAACAATTAATTATGGTTAATTGGTCAATGTGAAAACAACATAATAGTTAAGTACTCTATTCCACTACAAGCCTTTAGTTCTATTGTATCCCAAATGAACAAACTCCAAAACTTTCCCTCTTATCTAGGCTTAACACTTGTATGATCATTAATTCTTTTGAACACTTTGATCAATGCAATGACCATGCACCCTTGTCAATACTCAAGATAAATTATTTTCAACTATACTTCAATTCATTGAATTCAATAAGTGATAAGGCTTCCAAAAGATATTCATATCACTCCTAGATTCAATGTTCTAATCCAACCATTTCACATATTCATATGTACTCTCACTTCCCAGCACACAAGATTACCTAAAACCTTCCAAGAATAATGATTTGTTAGAGGATCCACAAAGGACATAACCCGTAAATTCTCCATATTTACTTCTAGCAAAGGATCTTCCTCAATCTATTTGTTATTTTACAATCCTCATAGATTGTGCCTATAAAATCCTAGAAGTCAGGCTCTTTACTATCATTAAATTATGATGGAGCAAAGACATTTCATCTAACAATATCTTTAACATTTGCTAAAATTCTTCCTTATAAATGAGTAGAGGATCTCAAACTATTTTTATGGCAACAATTTGTTTTTACATTGGAATAAGGTGTTGGTTAAATGTCTGGATAAATAATTTAAACTCTTTGTGACATATGAGGATATTAGGATGATGATTTGATGGAACAATGGCATACCAAGATTTAAGACTACGATGGCTGTTATGCATTCATGCAAATTGTAGTGACATTGTTACAAAAAAAATGAAAGTTGATATTTTTTTATGAAATATAGTCTGATAAACTAAAATAACTACTTAATATGCATATTTAGATTAAAAAAAAAAAGAGACTAGACAAATTAAACATGATAAAAAGGTCAAATCTAGGCTCAATTTTTAAAAATTTTTATTTTATTTTAGTCTTTCTATTTATCCTACCTATTACCCCACTCTTTTCTACTAGCTTCCTCAACTACATCTTCTCTTTCAGTTACTTTTTACACAAGAAGTTACCCTAAAAAATGATATCGTGTCTATCTATTTCTTTTTCTCAAAGAATTTTCAATAACACTCCCATTTTTTAAAATCGTTACGAAAGTAAAAATATATATAAAAGTACTCCTATAAAAAATAGGGTGTTACCACTACGCTTAACATTTGATAGATGTCCTAGTGCCCATCCCATATTATATACAAGAATAAGTATCCCACTAACCAACACAAGAAACAGAGTGTGCAAAGCAAATAACATAAAAGATTAAAGAATTAGAATTTAAAAAATCAAGACCATATCATGTCTAAAACAAACTAAAATATATAAAGAGGGAGTTAACTAATAAAAAAATAAAATATAAATTTATTGGTCTCTAAATGACCAACAAAGGAGAAAAACCATCATGACATCTACACTCACATGCCCTATACCCAAAAAATAATTTAGACATCTACTAGCCATCATCACCTATGTGCACAAGGTACTTGTGGAATTGAGTAGGTGACTGATAAAATGAGAATGCATGTATTCTACATACCGATTAAGCCAAGTTACCTTATCATGGGGGTTAATGATGCACATATGGTCATATAAGGCACACAAGTCCTTTTATCATGTCAACATGTTTATATAGTAACACCCTATACTCGCACGACATTCACAACTTGGCTCTCTTATGCATACATATAAGGTAGAAGACATCATGCTTAATAATAAACATTGATTCATGGAGAAATCATGCTTATTAAAAAACTCAAAAATTAAAGGACATGGAAGGTATGCATGGGTTAGACATTCCTCTATCCGTTATCCTACTAATTCGCACATTATGCTTTTCCTAAAATATATAACACGGGTTATGCTAGACATATAACCAACATGCTTTGATATTAACATACCAAAACTTACATAGTTTAATAACACGGTATTTTCATGATGACATTCTTATACACACCTATAGAAGTATATCTCACATATCAATGGTAGGTATGGATTCATGGATAATCATACTTATTGCAAAACGTAAGAGTCATGAATGACCACATAAGTACATGTAAGATAGCATGCTAATGATTTTCACCACCTACGATGACTCTAAAATCCATTTTATTTAATCATTTGTAGGGTTATGATCATAAATATATAAAATCATTTATTTTGGGTAGAATTATGCAATAACATAAATGAAATAACTATATTGAGTTCAAGCATATAAATGATATAAGGTCATATAATACACCCCTAAGCCTCATTTTGGTTATTAAATATGTAGAGTTGTGATCACATATTTACGTTCATGTAAGAATCTCAAGTGAGCACTTAAATGAACTCTAAGGGCCATCCCATTTAATTATTTAAGAAATTTTGATCATGATGTTATGTAGTCATTTATTTATGTTTATTTACATGAGCAATCTCGTTATCATACTAATGAAATAGCCATATCAATATCAAGAATTTAATCAATATAATCTAATTTAGTACACCTCTAAGACTCGTTCTGGTTATTATCGCATGTTAGATGGTCATAGAATCCATTATACAAATTTCTTAAGTAATGGGTAGGATAACCACCATGGTCTCTCGACACCCATGGATGCTACCCCTAATAAATGAATGGATATAAAGTCTGGCTGAAGCTAAGAAAAATAAAGAACATAAGTCCAACCGAAGCTAAGAAAACTGAAGGACATAAGTCCAACCAAAGCTAAATAATCTCTCTATAATAACTATACCCTTTAGTGTTGATACCATTTAGTATTGATATCATCTAGTACATCATAAGCATCTAGAATAAGAAAAGCATTGTGATCAACTAGGATCCTGCTTGAATTATGTAACCCCTCTAATTTTTGAAATATGATTTTTTTTGGTAAGACAATGCAAAAGTATTTGAAAAATAAAACTAGGGAATGTTACCACCACATCAACCATGAGAGAGCGGTGATCATCACCTAACCCATGATGTAAGGTAAAATGGAACAAGGAACAAAAGATGCATGCTTATAACAATAATGTGATAATACAAGATAGTAAAGGTGAGAACCAAATCATAGATAGAATGAGTATAATAGTTTACAAAACAAAATATAGGGAACTGAGCCAAGAGTTTAAATATCCAGAAATACAAAAACTTTCCAATGTAGTGGGCAAAAATACATCTAACTCGTTAGCCAAACTCTCAAGCATAATCATAAACCTCCAACCCCATGCAATAACCTGTTAATGACCCACGACATCACCCTCATCATAATCTAACTGAGAGTCTTAACCCTGCAAACCATCTTCTACTCCCTGGAAAAGAAGTTGGATCATCACATTGAGAACACAAGTGTAGTATTAGTATGGTAAAATACTGGTAAAACATACTATCTAAAATATGGTAAGGCTCATGTAACACATTGAAGTCATATAACAACATGGTGATATCATATTGGTATAACTCTGGTATAGCAAGGCATGCTTGCATGGAAATCATGGAAGTATAGAAATACGGTAAATACATGCAGTCCATACAATATAAAACATTTTATAATTCTTCCTGTAGTGACCACACAAGTTCTGGTTAATAAGATATTTCATTCAACCATACCCAATTCTCCACTATGAACAAAAGTCATGGCAACACAAACAACCACAATGGGATACCACACCCATCACACAAGGTCAGGATACATCAAAGGGGCTTTCTTTAGGGATACCACACCCACCACACGTGGTCAAAGTACACTAAGAGGGCTTGTACTAGGATACCTCATCCACCATACCTTGAATGTCTCCATTTTGAGGGCTAAAAGGTTGGGATACCATGTCCACCTAAGCAATGGATAATATGAAGTGCCAGGGGGCTTGTATAGGAATATCACACCCACCCAAGCTGGATACCAATTCCATGTTGGCCTACCATAGTATAATCCTATACCTCAAAGATATATGCATACCCCCTATTGATTGTAACCCAGTAGAGAAGGAGATAAGTATCGAGTGAAAAATATAACCATAGTATGACCCACCCACTAAGTTCTGGCAGCTACCCCAAGAGCTAGAGAAAAGGGCTCGAAAGAAATCTTAAACCATTATTTTATATTTTCAAGAGATATCAAAAATCAAAACAAAGTCAACAAATAACCAAATTGGGTGCTTCCAAGTGATAACACCAAACACAATTAAATTTTATTATTTAACCAAATTGGGTATTTTTAAATGATAACACCAAACACATCACAATGCATTAAAGCCACAATTTGGGTGTTTTCAAGTGCTAACACCAAACACATCACAAGACATAAAAGCTATAAATTAGGTGTTTAGGGATGACACCAAACTTAACCAAATTCAAGTCTCAAACACCATCATGAAGATTCTTATTAAATCAAGTTAATGATAGTTGGAATTTGAATTAAAATCTTGTAAATACATGGAGGTACCAACACAAAAGGCCCTAGAGAAACACAATAATTTATAATAAATTAGTTGGCTTCCAACTAGACTAGTCGATTGGTCCCTCAAACCATTCGATTGGTCTTTTCGTACTAAACTTGGACCAAAACAATACCAGAGAACCAGTTGACTAGTTGGCCTCACCGATTGAGTGTTCATGGAAACCAGTCGAATGGTTTGGTCTAACGTATTGATGGGTCTGAGTAGAGACGATCCCATTTTAGCCTGCAAAGAAACCAATCGATGGGTTTGACTAACCTATCGACTAGTTATAGAAACTAGTCGACTAGTTTGGTCTAGCCGATTGATGGGTCTTAGTAGAGACCAACCCATTTTGGTTTACAGGGACACTGGTCGATAGTTTTGACCAATCAATTGACTATTCATCGAAATGAGTCAACTGGTTTATCAAACAATCCATTTATCTCATGACTAACCAATCCAAAACTCCAAATCATTTGACTACTTGCATAAACAGTTGATGGGTTCAAGGAATTGATCAATTGGTCTGGGTAAAACACTACCCATACTTACGATACACACTCCAAAATTTACCACACTTTATCATATTAATCCTATCATGCTTCTATGTGAAAACCCGCTTAAAAATACATGATGCACACATCGAATCATATGGATGCTTGGCAATGAACATACTCAAATAAAATCATGAACAAATGGCCAACTTATGATTAAAATTAGAGAATTCCAACAACACTAACTTGGGAAGAATTATACCATATTCTCTGATCATAGAACACAATTAGTTCATGCTTGCATATATGCCAAACATATGTAACCCCAATACACAACATAACCCTATTTATGTTAAAGATAAGGATGCCTTACCTTGAAGGAATTCTTATAGCACAAAAGCTCTAATTTGATGGCTCTCTAGCAGAATTTTGATTCATAAGAGAATCAAAGTAAAACCATTAAATCTTCTTACAAAACTTCATTAAAATCAAGAAAAATCTAAATAAGAAGATGAACACAAACCACCACCTTTTCCTCAAAAATAGGGTGTCAATGGAAGATTTATAATCTTTAACCTTTCTCAACCTTTATTATTCCTTACTTAAGGTAATCAAGAGAGAACTAAAACCAAGATTAGATGAGGATAAAGGAATACAATGCTCACACAAGAAAGGGAGAAAACCAGAGAAAGTCTCAGTTTTTCTTTGTAGCGAGGAGAAGAGGACAAATGAAGGGATGCTCATCACTTGGGGATATTTTACACAAAGAAAAGGGAGAAAAGAGCAAGAAAAACAAGTGAGGAATGGTAATGGATCAGAATTGAAAGGTATAGAGGAAAATATGGGTCAACATTTATAGGAAAGAGGAGGATAAGACTGATGAGGTTGATTATGGGCAAATAAGAAGTGAGAGTTGACTTTATGGGGTGGTGGGGTTTGAGTGTAGTTAGGAATGAGCATGTCAGTGGGTTGGTAAGTCAAAAGATGATGCAAAAAGTTAAAATCACAACCCCAGCTACTAGAAGAGGGAGGGATAGGTAAGGGAGAGGAGAAAAGGTAACACTTGCCTTAAAAGTACCTTTCAACAAAATTTTGGCTAATTAAAATTATGTAATGATCTGAATAATATGAAAATAATCCTAGAACACTAAAACATTCTTATTAGCATAGATGGATTATAATCGAAAGTTTTCATAAACAGAGGAGAAAAGGAAACACTTGCCTTAAAAGTACCTTTCAACAAAAGTTTGGCTAATTAAAATTATGTAATGATCTAAATAATATGAAAATAATCCTAGAGCACTAAAACATGCTTATTAGCATAGATGGATTATAATAAAAAGTTTTCATAAACATTATAGAGAAATTCAAATCAAAATTAGTAATGGATCTAAAATCATAGGACAACCAGTTCATGGGTTTGGGTAAACTAGTTGATTGCTTTGTTGAGAACAAGAATGGAAAGTCCTTAGCTCATTAGTCAAATGGTTAGGTAAACTAGTTGATCTACACGCTTGAAATTCATATTTTTATTAGAATTTCATACCCATTCCAAAACTAAAACTAATTTATTTATATCAACATAATTTTAAATACATATCGAAGAATTTTGGGATAGGGTATTATAAAGTCACATGAAGGTAGTGACAATAAATACACTCGAAGGAAGACTAATCCCTGGTAGCTAATCAAGGATTAGGTAACCTAAACCCATCATAATGCTCATTTCACTTTAAGTAATTTATATCTTATTGGAGTGAGATTTCATATCACACCAAGGTACACATACCATAACATTCTAAGCAACAAGCCATTTCAATCCAAATACAACAATATAATATTCTCGTATTACCTATGGTTCCCATTAGGGGTATCTTAATTTAATAACTCCATTACTTAGTTATTTATACCTAAAGGCAATTATGATATTAAATCTAGTCACCTATGTCCAAGCCACCAAGATACCAAATTACTATCACATAATCATCTCATAACACTCAATATTTCTCATTAGGGTATTAGAAGTGATATCATTATTACTTGGCCAATTTAATCCATTATTTAAGTTCATTAATTCATGCCATCTAGTAGGTTTCCAACATCCAAGAATCAAGGAGGGAGTTCTCTAAATTGTTTTGTTAAGAGCTCTCTTCTCTCTCTTAGGGTTGAGTGAGCCATGCTTGTGTAGATGGCGAAGAAGAAAAATTCTCTGCTGATCTCTGTTGCTAAAGTTTGATCTTTAGCGTAAGAAGTTGCGTCTTTGGTTTCATTTAGGGAAGAACTTGGTTCACATATAGGAAGTGGTAGCCATAAATTGCCTACCACAAAAGGAGAGGTTTTGCAAATAGCGATTAATATGGATTTAATTGATGTTGAAGTTTTGGAGGCTAGAGTTCTTGAGCTTATAGGGACCATTATTACTGATTCCCTTGGTCGTGCGAATGACCATGTAGACAATCCTCCTCAGATTGATTTCCCTAAGTCAAACCTAGAGATAAAGTGTTCTATCTGGGATTATCTTGACATTTTTTCCCTATTGAAGGGTCGACATGGAGGGAGATACTTGCTGGTAATTGTAACCCTAAATAGGGGCTTCCTCTATCATATCTACCTCATCATTGGAGAAGGGTGTGATCATGGTGAAATTGGATGCCAAAGACATGGGCAATGAAGCGGAGCATTGAGTAAATACACTGGTAGGCTACGTGTTTGGAGATTCTCCCACCTATCATCAACTATACGGGTATATCCATACATACTACAAAGGAGTTTCTATACCATAGAATATGTTGTATGCTTCTGGCTATTTTCTATTTAACTTTCAATCACTTCATGATGCAAACATTATCTTGGGGTAGAATTAGACGATCTTCAGTTGGTCTTTTGTGTTAAAGGCATGGAACAGGAGAATAACTTTTTTGAGTCATATTGCTAATGATATTGGTAAACCTTTGTACACTGATGTTATCACAGTTTCAAGGGAAAGACTCTCCTTTCCTATAGTATTAGTTGAGGTAGATGTAAAGAAGCCATTCATGGATTCATTAGTTATATTGGATTCACAGGATCGTGAGGTTTTGCAGAGGGTTGAATATGATTGGAAGCCTTTCTATTTCCTTCTGCGTGATGTTTTTGTTCATGATATCAAAAGTTGCAAGAAGAACAAATCTAGTGTCAACGTAAATAAGGAGATAAGATGTGAGTAGGTGAGGGTTCAGGATAACAAGAAAGGGAAATCGATTGCTCAAGAGGAGGTTACTACACCAAGACACATTTTTATGGTTGAAAATGTAACTCTAGGTGAGGATGGTAAGGCGTCAAGCTCTGATGGTTGTTCATTGAAAACAAGTCCTAGTTCATGTATTTCGATTGTTGTTGTAGTACCTCTAGTTTCTATAAGTATGAAAAAATCTATTAGGGAATGAGCGAGTCTTAAGGCAAAAGTAGAATCTAGGAGAGTACATGTCCCTTCAACTAAGCCAAGGGTGATAAGGCAGAGGTCTGTTCAACATGCTAACCGGGTTGGTAATTTTCTACCTGCCATTGTTCACAATGAGAATGCACATAGGAAAGGTAATATAGGTGTTGAGATTTCTCTCCTTGACCTTGGAGGAGAGGTTTAGTGTCTTGAATGTTAGAGGTTTTAATAAGGCTTCCAAGCACAAGGAAATCAATCATTTTTGTATTTTGAATCAACTTTCCCTAGTTGATTTTTTAGAACCTAGAGTTAAAGAACATAATGTTTTAAGAGTCTTAAATAAAGTTAGAAGAGGCTGGAGTGCTATTAATAACTATGTGTATCATCAAAATGGAAGGATTTGGGTAGCTTGGGATCTTGCTATTTGGATGATCTATCCCCTCTAGAGGTGTGATCAAGCTATTCTCTGTGAAGCTACTAATATGTATTCATCTACAAGCTTCTATGTTAGGTTTGTATATGCACAAAATTGTGGTGCAAAATATAGAAGATTGTGGTATTGGCTTCGATAGCATAACCCAACTGATAAACCTTAGATTTTACTAGGACATTTCAATGTGGTAATGTCCGTTTTTGAGAAAATTTAAGGTGAGCTTCCTTATGATACTCATATGCAAGAATTCAAAAATTATTGTTTGGACCTTGGCCTCTCTGACCTTAAGGGACAAGGGTGTTTTTACACTTGGTCAAGTCGAATAGATGGTGATGATGAGGTTTTGTGTAAGTTAGATAGGGCTCTTATGAGTCTTCACTGGTTGACAACTTTCCTTAACTCTTTGGATGAGTCCCTTAGCCCTCTAGTCTTTAATCATAGCCCTATGGTTGTTCATTTGAACATTCCTATCAACCTAGAAAAAAACATTTTAGGTACTTCCAGTTCTGGGTTGATGATGAAGAGTTTCTTCCTGCAATTTAGAGAGCCTAGAATCTCAAGCTGAGAGGTAATTTCTTACTAAGGTTTTATAAGAGATTAGCAATGTTGAAGCATGACTTGAAGAAGGTTAACAAGGAGAGGTATGGTTCTATCTCACATAAAGTTGTAGTTGCTCGCATGGAGGTGGTAGACTTGTAGAATTTAGTGCATTCAAATCCTTCTGATGTAGTTGAAAGGAAACAATTGAGACTTAAGGAACATTATTATCATCATCTTTTACATTATGAGGAGATGTTTTTGAGGTAAAAAGGGTTACACTATGGTGACTCTAACCATAAAATTTTCTTTGCCCGAGTAAAGGAAAGGAAATAGAGGAAGTTAGTGGCATTTCTGCTTGATTCAGCTGACAAGGAAATTAGGGGGGCTTAGAATATACAAGATGTTTTTGTTACATACTATAAGAAGCTCTTGGGCACCGAGTTCAGGTAGTAATTGAATGTTGTCTGACTTTGGACCAACAGTTGCAACTTACCGCACCAGTAACATAAGAGGGAGTTAAGGATGGGGTGTTCTTAGTTGGAGATATTAAATCCCCTAGAGTTGATGGTTATATTGTTAGTTTGTATAAAAAGGTCAGCACATTGTTGGTGATGATCTTCTCTTGGCTATGCAAGAGTTTTTTGCATTTGGTTTCTTACCAAGGAAAGTGAATGTCACTTCTTTAACTCTTGTGCCAAAGAAGCCTAATACTAATAGCATTTCTAAGTTTTGACCCATTTCTTGTTGTACCATGCTCTATTAAGTTATATCCAAGATTCTCACATAGAGAATGCAGTGCCTTATGCATAGCATCATTGATGTTTCTAAGAATACTTTCATTAAAGGTAGAAGTATAGGGGAAAATGTTCTCTTGGCACATGAGTTGGTTAATAAATATAATACTAGGGGAATTTCGCCTAGGTTTATGCTTCAAGTAGATCTTCAAAAAGCCTACGATATGGTAAATTAGGATTTTGTGAGGGTATTTTGTTGCTCTATGGTTCCCCCCCCCCATTTTGTTAAATTGGTTATGGTATGTGTTGGCCACTATCCCTTATTCTTTGAGTTACAATGGTGTGTTAACACCTCCTTTTCCTAGTAAGAGAGGATTGAGGTAGGGTGACCCATTATCCCTGTACCTATTTGTATTGGTCATAGATTATTTTAGGCGTAGCCTCAAGCAATTATGGTATAGTCCAATATTTCATGGTCATCCTAGATGGAAAGCACTAAAGCTTATTAACATCAATTTTGCTGATGACCTTCTTCTATTTTGCAAACTGGGATCTCTAGAGTGTCATCGGTCTTATGGAAACTTTCAATAAGTTCTGTGCTTTGTCTGGTCTGATTCTTAATCTTTAGAAGTGTAGTGTGTTTTTTGGAGGGGTGCCAGATGATATTAGAACATCTATTCTTTCTTACCTTGATTTTCTTAAAGGATCTTTCCCTATCACCTATTTAGGGTTTCCACTTTCATCTATAATGATCTCTACTGTTCATTTGCATCCGCTATTAGATAAAGTCACTGCTAGGCTTAGGTATTGGAGTACCATTTTTCTTTCTTATGCTGGTTATTTGTAGCTCATTCAATTAGTTCTTTTTGGCATCTAGTTGTATTTCACTCAACTACTTTTACTGCCTAAGAAAGTTTTAAATCGGTTCATTGGCCTCTGCAGGAACTTCCTATGGTTTGGGAAGTTTAGTGTTAGGAAATGGGCTCATGTATCTTGGGATTAACTTTGCTACTCTAAAGTTGAGGGTGGACTAGGCCTTTGGAACCTTGGTTTATGGAATGTATGTGCCTTAGGGAAGATGCTTTGGAATCTTGCCTCAAAGAAGGATACCCTTTAGGTAAAATGGGTGCATGCTATCTACTTTAAGCGTGCTTCTATGTGGGATTTTATTCCCACAACTTACACATCTTGCCTTTTACTAAAAATTTTGCAAACTAGATCTGTATTACAGGCACATTTCCAAGATTGTGTGGAGAGGAGAATTGATTCTTTTAGTATTAAAGCTGACTATGAAGCAGTGCACATCAAACATGAAAGGAAAATATGGTCGGGATTAGTGTGGAATTCTTTATCTATTCCACAATTTTGGTTTCCAATTTGGCTAGCACTAAGGAGTAGGCTTCTAACAAACGATCGGTTATTGGAGATTGGCATGGATGCAGATGGTACCTATGTTTTTTGCTAATAGCATTTGGAGACACATGATCATTTGTTCCTATTTTTTCCACTCACTTTTATTTTTTGGTGTAAGATAAGGACTTCTGTAGGAAGAAACGATGTCATCTAAAGCTGGGATCATGAGGTAAAGGCTTTAGTGACTCATTCAAGACAGCATCCTTCTAAAAAGAAAGTTTTGGGAGCTTTGTATGTATTCTTCATTGCTACTATATGGAATGAGAGAAACTTAAGATTCTTTCAGAATTGTTCTAGAGATAACTTTACTATCCAAAGAGTGATTATCCTTAATGTGGCTAGGAGGATGGCTCACCCATATATGCATAATAAATATGCTTGATGGCTGTTATTACTTGATAATATTATGTATTAAGAGCTGGATGTAATTCTTTCATTTTGATAGTAATAAAGCTTCTTACTTATTGAAAAAAACATCCAAGAATCATATTGTGACATAATATCAATTTTCAAGCCCTTATAAGATCATAAAATATCAAATAAGGCATTATGGTCAAAATTGGTCAATTGGTTATATAGACTAGTTGATCTATTTGGTGTTCCCAAACCTTAGCATCCCTATTGAAACTGATTGATTGGTTTGCCTAGCCAATCGATTGTTCTAAAGACTATTTCATTGGTTTGGCCAAACCAAATGATGTGTTGAACTTGAGACTAAACCAAATAATACCATAAACAAACCAATTAAATGGGTTGCCCTAATCATTTAATTGTTGTAGAGACCAATCGATGAGTTTGACCAAACCAGTCAATTGGTCTGTGTAAAACAACTTGCATATGCAATTTTATAATTGAATTATACCTCCATTAGCATCTATATCACATCCATATCATTTTGAAACTTGAAAAAACTAATATTAACCATGCTCAACTGCTAAATCATGTTGTATTTCCAATTAATCATGAAGATGCATGTATATAACTTATATTTTCTCAACATAACACAACTCAATGCATGGTTCACCATAATAGTACAAATATAATTTAAGTAAAAAAAATTTCATAATCCAAAATACAAACTTATAATAATCTAAATGCTCATTCACTCCACACAACAAGATAAAAATGAGTTACATAGTGAAGCTCCACAAAACTAACACCAAGTGGGGAAAAGCCTAGATGAAAATGTCAAAACCTTGAACACCTTAAAAGAAGAGATGAAAACTTAGCCAAAAATCCTTAAAACTACATATATATATATATATATATATATATATATATAACAAGAAGTTAGGGGGAAAATTAGAAAATACAACCTCACTAAAGTGAACACTAAGGAAAGAATTCAATTCTTCACTCTTTTCCTAAATCTAACTATATAGTGCTCAAAAGTAAAAATAAAATAAAATAGAAAGAGTTAGAGGAAGTATTAGAAAAGATGTAGAAGGTAAGAAGTAGAGAACACAAAGGAGAAAATGGGTGAAGGAAAAAGAGAGAGAAAAGTAGAGATACTCAGTGGTTGAGAGAAAATTAGTAAAAAGAGAGATTAAGGTTGTTTATATGCCTACAATCTAATGGGAAATGAAGGGGAAGGTGTATAATACAGAAAACCTAATTCTCCCACTCAAATTTGGGCTATTTTTGCTAGATTTTGGAGGTTTTGACCTGAACTTGTCCACATAGCTCAAGTGGTCATAGTAGAAAAGTTTTAAGGTAATGTGCCTCATAAATTTTAAAACACAAGAAGGGTAAATGGAGAAAAAGGAGAGGGAAAAAATATCAAACAAAATTTTGAGGTTGCAAGGTTGAATAATCTATTTTGAGTTGCTTAGAAGATAGATAGAGAGATAGAGAGAGAGAGAGAGAGAGAGAGAGAGAGAGAGAGAGAGAGAGAGAGAATTGAGGAAGAAGAAGACAATAGTGGTAAGGTGACAAAACACTTTTTTGTCACTTATGATCCCTAAATTCATTCGAGGTAGGGAAAAGGTTGGATTAATGGTTACTAATCATTATAGATGATTTAGAAATATTTTGGAGCTTGATTACTGAGAATTAAGATTGTTGGAATAATTTTATCAACTCAAATTAAGTACAAAAGTCTCATAGGTTAGGCACCACTCGCTCGTTTTGGTGTACCCATCAACTAGTGAAGCTAGTCAGCTGATTATCCTAATCCAGAAACTAAGCTAAAAATGATGGACTGCATCCAATTGATATGCTAGAAAAACCATTTTCTTCCATATTTCCCAAATCCTTTTGCAAATAAAACGTTCTCAAAACAATATCAAACACCATCAAACACATTTAAATCATGATTAAACATAATAATTAACATACATAAAAAAAATTAAATCCATCCTCCTATAAATTTGTCTAATCTTGCCATACTCCCATAACCACATCTTTTGTCATGCCATGAGAAAAACCAAGCTTGTCATATGAAATATACCCATATACTTAAATAGGCTCTCAACACATAATCACTCATAACCTTGAGCTAGAAATACCAAAATGAATACTATTTAATAGACCCTTCTACTAATACAAGGCCTAGCCCAATGCCACTCCAATATGACCCGAGCCACTAAACCCAAAGCTCCCAAAAATAAGGAAAAACCACCCAAAACCCCCCTACTAAACTACACCTTGATTACCGCAATTAAGGAGGATAAACAACTGATAAAAATCATTTGAAACTATAGGAGGAAAATAAAAGAGATGACAAGGATGAGTAGTGTTTTAAATTTAAAGGCAATATTTAAGAAAAATTAACTGGAGTAATATCATATAAATCAAAATAATACCCTTAATTCTCAAACTCGATATTATTCTATACCTATTATCTTGCAAAGTTAAACAATCGTGGGATACAGTGATACAATTGCATACTTGTTTATACATCTAAATATATTTCTTGGACATGTTGAGTATGTTTCTTAAGGTTCTTGGAGTTTTTTTTTTCTTCAAGTTCAAAACACTTTATTATAGATTTACTTTGAAAATGGATAATCTTCTTAAATAGGTAATTTTGTGCAACCAAATAAAGCCTTGTTGAGTTGAACATTTTGTTGATCGATCAAAGGTGATGAAATGATAAATATTATAAGTTAGCAACATTTATGCCATGTGGATAATGGTAGCTAGGAATTATTTGTAACTAACTAGGGTGTTTGGTTGTTATTTATGATTTTATGTAAGAAGTTATAACTAATCTAATTGATTTATGGCATGGATTGGAAACATGTATTACAAGCTATAATTAGGAATTAAATGATGTGTAACACTAGATAATTAACAAATATTATAGCTAGGAATAACAACTAGTTTAGATGGACTAATTTCATTAGTTGTAATTTAATGTTTATCAGAAGTTAGTTAGGATATTTGTAACTAATTAAACCCTAATTCCCAAAATCATTATAGGGATAGTTGGTGTGGATATTATCCTATCAATAAGGCTTGGGTTGTACACATGATAAGTGAAGTTGAATAATAAGAGTCTCTTTGCGAGAGTTTTCAATCTCTTTGTGAGTTTGTTTGATCATTAGAAAATTACTATATATAGTATCTTTTGACAATTTTTAGTGAATGATTCTTTATGAGTTCTCATAAAAATAATCCTCTGATTAATATTCTTGCGAAGTATCAAAGTTCTATCTAGCTAATGTCATTTGTGCCATATGAATGCATGAGTGGTTCATATATCCACCTGATCCATATTATTAAGGGATAAAGGATGCCAATATGTTGTATTTTAAATACTTCAACCCACATCCACATCAATCTAGTTTCAAAACCAAATAGTTTTGAGGAATACATTCTAATACAAGCAATCGATTGGTTTTGGCATGCCTATTAGTTAGTTTCTTGGAATTAAAACAAAAGACGACTAGTCAGTCAATTGGTTTGCTTGGACAATTAATTGATCTTTGAATTTGAAAAAACTTATTTACATCCACTTAAATTTGTTTCCTTTTAAATCAATAGTAATAAAATATTCATGATGTGAGGTATTACATTTCTAGTCTCCATATTTCAAGTTGATACAGATGATAAATAATAAACTATAATAAACTGAATATAACTCCAACCATGATGAAGTCAAATTCAAATTTAATGAGAATGAAGTGACCAAATGAATATTAGGCACATAAATAGTTATGGGATTGTGGATTCTAAGGACCAAAGGCAATGCTATTAAAATAAAAATTCTACCTATAATTGATTTTGAGGCTGAAAATGGGATTGTAAGCTTGTAAGATCTTATAATAACTATCAACACATGAAAATTATATAATTATATGCTATAAAATAACACATTTGAAGTTAAAAGAAGACAAAAATTATACTATTAATCTCTAATGTATCACAAATTAAGTTTTATCAAGTTACTATTAACACAAACTATTGAAGCAGTTGTACTTATTAGGATATATATTGTTGACCTCATGGGTTACTCAACCTTTTTTTTTATGATAACAAAATCAATTATGAATTTGACTTCTCTTGTTAAGTGTGCATATGTATCATAGCAAAAAGTGAAGTATTCAACACTTAACTAAGTTAAAGAGTGCTAAAGAGATCAAGTTTACAATTCATATCCCACACATAAGCCAAAGTTCAACAATAAGGTCAAAATAATACTCTAGATTCAATAATTTAATTTCATATGTGCAATACACAAAATATGAAGGGATAAGTAAGTGTGTTAAATATTCTAAGACTCAAGTTTTAAAGAGTATGTTACAGTCTTAGGTTTCCTTATATATAATTTACATATTGAGCACTTAGATATTTCAATAATTTTATATTTCTAATCCTATTCAAAAATTAATTTGAAATATCTTAAATTTATTTCATGCATAAAACTTATTTTAAATTAGTTGTGCAAAAAGTTATCTTAAATTGATTTTATTTTAAGCAGCTTTGCATATGATCTGACTTGAAACATTCACCACAAATTATATATAGACATTATTTTTAGATTAATAATACCTCCTTGGAAAGATTAATATGTATACTTTAAAAAAAATAAAATAACATATAAGACTCAATTTCAAGCTTTGTAGTTTAAGTTATGATCTTTTTTGTAAAGGTGTGTAGTGCTGAAAACTAGTCGACCAATTGATTGGTTTGGGCATTTCTAAAATTTTCTTCCCATTGTAATTTGATCGTTGGAGTACTTTTTGCACTAAATGGCTAGTGTCGATTTTTCCATCTTTTAGCACTATAAATTATATTTGTTAGACTTTAATAAACTTTAATCATGCTAGCACAACTCTTCTAAAATCATCATTTTCATCTCACAAAGAATTAAAGAGAGTTTTGATTTTACACTTTTAAATCCAAATCAAAATTCTCTAGTACTCAATTTTTTCTTCATATTTAGCTTGTGTGCTCATATACTTGTAATTATTATTTCTCTAGCTAGATAAAAATCTTCGCTAGTGATTACTTACTTTCATATGCTATCTAGTGGCGATTATTATTATATTCATTCAAACTCATCATCTCAAACACAAGTGAAGAGTGTTGTATTGTCTAGCATTCCTAAGGAAGGTTATTACAATTGTAGTCTCATAAACCTAGAGAGGATCACTAGGAAAAGTATAACTCATCTCTTATAGGGTCAATAAGATTCTAAGCTCATACACCAAGAGAGGAGTGATCATCATCAAACACATACTCTAAATAAAGAGAGATTTAAATCTAAAAGGCAAAACCTTTTGGTAGTGGATGTAGAGAAATGTAATAGAGTTTCTTGAACCACTATAAATCGCGCGTTTATTGTTTTTCGTCCGTCTACTTATTTCTCATAAAATTTTAATTTGGCATTATTTTTACAAACTACTCTATTCATCCCCTCTAGAGTATCCATACGGTATTTGATATATTAAGTAAAAAACATTATAATTGGGCAATCCATATCTAATGTGTCAAAAAAAAGAGGTATGACTATCATTCAAAACTCTAAAAACAACTTAATCCCAAAGAGGACATTCATAGGGTGGCGTGTTTGCATGGAATATTGGAAACTTAATAGAGCCACCCAAAAATACCATTTCCTCTCCCCTTTATTGATCAAATGCTTGAAAGATTGGGGGAAAGCTTTCTATTACAATTTGGATGGATAATCAGGTTACAACCAAATAGCCATTACACCGGAAGACCAACATAAAGCTACATTCACCATCCCTATAGCACATTTGTCTTTCATCGAATGTCGTTTAGACTGTGTAATGTCCTTGCAACTTTTTAGCGGTGCATGATGGCCATATTCATAGACATGGTAGAGGAGACTATTGAAATCTTTATGGATGATTTCTCGGTTTTTGGATATAGCTTTGATGAATGCCTGAAAAATATAGAGAGAGTATTGATAAGGAGTGAATAGATTAATTTAGTCATAAACTAAGAAAAGTATCATTTCATGGTTGAAGAGGGCATTATTTTAGAACCTAGGGTCTCCCCTAAAGGATTTGAGATAGACAAAGCCAAAATTGAGCTTATTCAAAAATTATCCCCTCCTTCCACTATCAAGAGTGTGAGAAGTTTTTTATGACATATAGTATTTTACTAAAGATTTATTAAAGACTTCTCAAAAATTGCTAGACCCCTTTGTCAGCTATTAGAACAGGATAGAAAATTTGATTTTGATGAATGTTATAGGGAAGCATTTGAGCGAATCAAGTTAGCATGCATGAAAGCTCTGATTATCATAGGACCTGATTGGACCTTACTCCTTCAACTTATGTGTAATGCAAGTGATTATGCTATAAGAGCAATCCTAGGATAACGCAAGAACAAGGTTTTTCATAGCATTTACTATGTCAGTAACACACTCAATGAGGCCTAATTACATTACATGGTTACTAAGAAAGAGCTATTGGTAGTAGTATTTTTATTTGATAAATTTCAATCTTATCTCCTAGGATCTAAAGTGATTGTCTATACTAACCATGCCGCTCTTTGATTTTTGCTTGCTGAAAAGATGCCAAACCCCATTTACTAAGATGGATCCTACTTTTGTAGGAGTTTGATATCAAGATTAAGGATCAATAGGGTAAGGATAATCAAAATTTAGATCATTTTTCTAGATTGGAAAGATACAAAAAAAACCTTAAAAGTTTGGATTCAGGAGAGCTTCCCCGATGAGCAACTCCTAACAATTAGGCAAGGTCAAGTACCCTGGTACGCAGATATTGCTAGTTATTGGGTATGTCAAGTACTACCCCTTGACAAGTCTCATCAATAATGGAAGAATTTATTTCATGATTTCAAGTATTATTATTGAGATGAATCATTCTTGTTCCGATAGTGAGAAGATGTGTAACTAGAGAAGAGGAAAGGGACATTTTTGCCACCTGTCATCATGCACCATATGGAGGTCATTTTAGTTGTACAAGGAAAACAAAAAAAGTTCTTTAGAGTGGATTATATTGGTATACCATATTTTAAGATGCCATAGTGGAGGTTCAAAACCATGAGTAATTCCATTGCACTAGGAAAATATCACAAAAAAAAATGAAATGCCTCAAATAGGTATATTGAAAATAGAACTATTTAATGTTTCAGGTATTGAATTTATGGGACCATTCCCACCCTCCTTTGGCAAAGAATATACTCTAGTAGTAGTGGATTATCTGTCTAAATGGATAGAAGCTATTTCGTTTCCAACAAATGATGCCATTGCCAGGGTAGTAACCCATTTCCTCTAAAAGAATATTTTCACAAGATTTCGGACTCCCAGGGAAATCATTAGTGATGATGAAAATCATTTTTGAAATAAGTTGTTCAACCAGCTGTTACAGAATTATGAGATTCACCACAAAGTAGCCACGACCTATCACCCGCATTCTAATGGCCAAGCCACATGTTCTAAGAGGAAAATTGAGAGAATTTTGGAGAAAGTAGTAAATTATACTAGAAAAGGTTTCCTTGCTATGTTAGATGACATATTGTGAGCATATAGAACAACATTTAAGGCACCCTTAGGCATGTCAGCTTATAGGGTTGTGTTTGGAAAGAATTGTCATCTACCCATGGAGTTAGAACATAAATCATATTGGACACTTAAGGGAGTTAATTTTGATCTTTCTATTGTGAGAGAGGCACATAAGTTACAACTGAGTGAATTGGAGGAGCTGAGGAATGCATCGTATGAGAGTGCTTGGTTATACAAATAGAAAACCAAAATATTTCATGATTAACACATCAAGCAAAAAGAAATCTATCTTGGATAGTTGGTATTTCTCTATAAATCACGTCTCAAATTGTTTCTTGGAAAACAAAGATCAAGATGGTCTGGACCCTATGAAATTGTGAAGGTTTACCCATATGGCATTGTGGAGCTAAAGGATCAGAAAACCGACGAGATTTTAAAAGTCATTGGCCATAAAGTGAAACCTTGCCAAGCAAAAAATTTTAACGAAGAAGTTTAAACGTTTCCCTACGAAAGACATAGAGTTATCATAGGTTTTTAGGCTAAAGATATTAAAAGAACTACTCTTAGGAGACAACCTAAGTTTTACCCACATTCTTTTAAAATTTCATTATTTTTTAAGTAGGATTTTGTTTTTTATGATCACTTTTTGCTATAACCACTTGAACTTGGCAATATAATTCTTCTCCTTCTTGGATGTCGAATAGATAACAGAGAGGGGTAGGAAGCATTGATCTACGTATCTTTCGTTAGACAACTTCTATTATAAGGTACATCCCTCATACCGTACCTCAAAACTTGTCCTTATCCTTGCACAACTTTTAAAAAGATGTTCTCCCCTTCATTTTTTTTTCTCATCTATTCAACCGTTCCTATTTTACCATTTCTACTAGTGCTTAGAAATTCTCATTCACTCCCCTCCATCCATTTAACTATGTCAAGGAAAGTCCTGCACAACCTCTATTTACAAGAAGCAAATGACTTCCTCATTGAGTCCTATGAACTACCTTCTTCATCCCCCTTTGCTAAACCCATTGAAATCACCATTCTTACTACCACAAAAGAATTTAATCCCTTGGGAACATACCTTTTGAATCCCTCATCTCCCGACCTTTCTACCCCCACGATGACTAGAAGAACTACCAGATCAATGTATAAAGACACCATTAAAAAACCTCGACCCCTAAACAAAGCTACATCTTTGAAAAAATAGCCACCCCCATCTTCCTTGACCGATGAATTCTCATCCATAGAGGAAGAGGAGGAAACCCATTCCTCCATTCCTCTAACCAAATGCCTAAAAAGTTCCACCAATTCTTTGACTATTTTTTATTTTAACCAGGCTTAAGAGCACTTCAACTCTCTTTATACCAGAGAGTTATACATTGAGAAAGGATTCACACTTCCTGAACTTCCCCCATATTTGGTCAACCCAATCAACCAGCACCAGAGGGATTATTTTTGTCAAGACCCACCCGAATTTTCCCCATTGGTAGTACTCAAAATTTTCTACAACCTATATACAAAGAAAAAAACCCAAGACAACTTTTTTGTGAGGGAAGTTGGTATCCTACCTCGCTACCACCATAAACAACATCTATGACCTTTCCTCTTTTAATATTAATGAATATTCTGAGATGTTGGACAACCCTATCAGCAAACTAGCAAGAGATATCCTCTCCACACTCATTAAGCTAGGAACAAAGTGGAGAGTTACCACAATTAGTACTCTCCATTGCGACAAACAGTAGCTACTCCCTTAAGTGAAGGTCCGGTATCATTTTCTCAGAATTCGCTTTCTTTCCACTACACTTGATTGATCTATCTCATTTGGTCAAATGGTGTTGCTTTATTGTATCATCACGGGGAAGACAATAGATGTTGGTCCCATCATTTAGGCCAATTAGAGCTAGTGGCCACCAAGCCGTAAGGCCCCATTTTTTTTACCTTGCCTTAGTCGTCAGAATATGTGCTAGGGTAGCGGTTCCCCTTACACCAGACGAAGGGAAATTTATTAGCCCCTATTCGATCAACTAGGCTGTTATCAATCAGTTCTTTAACTTACTTGTGGCTACTACTGAAGACAAAATGCCACCTCCATCCCTAGAGTGTAATCTAGGCGGTTTGGAGCCACTATTGTAGGTAGTTAGGAAGGACATGGACATCCTAATGAGAATGAAAGAAGATGTCATCACTATGGTCACAAAACTTATGACAAAAATATAGTTTATAAGATTTTTAGATTCGGAGATTGGGGACATTAAATGTAGGATATCTATATTGGTTATACCTTTGGTGGATAAGAGATAGGGTCACTTGAAATAGCAAGTGGAGGAAGAATTTTTGGGTAAATATGCACAATTTGGGCACAATGACAGGGTGACACATGTCCCCAATGTAGAGAAGGAAGGTATGGCGGATTTCCTAGTTGATGATCCCAAATATGATGATGTGTTTGAAGTTTTGGAGAAAGGAGCAAGCATGATGAAAGTTGTTATGTAAGAAGTAGCCGATCTTATGACCAAACCAACAACTAACCCTAAGACAATATTAGGGTATGTTGTAGTAACTAGATATGTTTTGTTTGGGACTTCAATTGGCCCCCCATCTAGGAATAGTGTTTCTACAATAGGGTTGTCCCTAAAGCCTTCCCCATCCAAATAAGTATTGATTGGCTTGCCCCAAAGATCAACATGAGTCATTTCAGCACATTTTCCCCCACTCATGTACTTCCTAAATTTTTTTAAAATTTTTTGTAACTTTCCATGAAGGTCACCTATCACAAAAAAGTACTCCATAGCTAGAATGCTTAATTGTGGAGTTCTTAAAATTGAATCACCACAAGGATGGTGTACTATATTGATATAAGTAGCTAAAACAATCCTTATAACACTTCACTAAATTTAGGGTATTACATTCACCCTCACTCAAAGAACGCAACATCTTCGTTGTGCCTTAACCACTAACTGTCTCAATATAGTTTTATCCTAAGAATTGTCCCGCTAGGCGACTAACGGGCTTATCTAAGTTTAGCTCACAGTTATGGTTTGCTTTGATACCTTTTGTAACACCTCGAGTCGATACGACCATGTGGGGTTATCCTAGAGATCTTTTAGATTGATTAGCTTGACCCATAGATAAATACGAGTCCTTTCAACATGTTTTTTTCTACTCACGTACTTCTTGAGAAATTTTTAGAAAATTTCCACAACTTCCTATCCCATCCTAAAAATCACTCCACGGCTAGAACACTTAATTATGGAGTTCTTAGGAAGGAATCACCAAGAAGATGGTCTATCATTTTGCTATACGTAGCTAGATCAATCCTTATAAAACTCCGCTCAATTTGGGGTATTACATTCACCCCCACTCAAAGAACGCAATGTCCTCATTGTGCCCCAACCACTAATGGTATCAATACAATTTTATGCCAAGAATCATCCTACTAAGTGACTGATTGGCTCATCCAAATTCAACTCGTGATCATGGTTTTGCTCTGATACCATTTGTAACACCCTAAAGTTGATACAACCATGTCAGGGCTACCCTAAAGCGCTTTCAAATTGATTAGCTTGTCCCAAAGATGAAAATGAGTCCTTTTAGCACTTTTTTCCCACTCACAGGCTTCATGAATTTTTTTTAGAAAATTTATCAAACTTTCTAAGAGGGTCACCCATCCTAAAAATAGCTCCACTGCTATCGCGCTTAACTCTAGAGTTTTAATAATGGAATAACCAAAAGGATTATATACCATGTTGATATGAGTAGTCAGATCAATCCTTAAAACACTCTGCTCAATTTGGGGTATTACATAATTACTTGTGCATATTTTTAAGACCCTTGCACTTGATAGGTTGAACATGTGGTGAACCTAATAATATGATGTAAGATAATAAATTTTTCTAGAAAACCATTATTAGATATTATCATAATCTATATTTTTTTTACATTGAATTTAGGGACCCCACTATTCTTAATCCTATAGAGTAGATTGAAGCACCTCTCTAAGTAGAATGCTCTTGAGTCACTATTATCATCCGATGACATATATACTATATCTACTAGAGCAATATACTCCTAACCACTATTATTAAATTGGTGGAACGGTCTGATGCACCTCTTAAGAAAAAACTTTCTTGAGCCACTATTAGTATCTAATAGAAAAAACACTACATCTCGGTCCTAACTCACGTAATCTTTCACTTTAAGTGATACTAGTCTTATCCATTATTGTTTATCTCAAGATCCTCATGCACACACACATATAGATATGAAATGAACATAATATAACTTAAAATAATTACTTGAAACATGTAAAAAACAACTACATGAATGTTAGGACATCCTCAAGGAAAAATTCCATATTTTCCCTAAAAAACCTTGATTTCACAAGATAACCATACATTCTTTGATAATAATCATTTTACCATCAAATTTAGTATGCAACCCTAAAATATTATTATTGATGAGATATCCAAAATAAATGCTTAACTATAATGTCTTATACATGCAATAATAGCCTAACTCTAAAGTCACTATTCCTAACTCCTTACAAATCCATAATTTTACAAGTTATGCATAAAATTTTCCATAAGAAACATACGAACACCAAATTTAATAAAAAAATAATGATAAAATAAAATTATTAATATAATAGCTCTAATGTTCTACATATGTGATAACTATGTCTCTATGATTGCTATTTCTAATTTAATTAGTTTTCTCACGTTATTAGACTTATGCCAATTATAGTTACTTTAACCATTATAAATTATATACTTAGCATATTTTAAAGCCTTTAACAAATAAAAATACAATATATTTAATAGTAAACCCATATCGACTAAAATACCCTTAAAATGCCAAAACACTCATATTTTCAAAAAAAAAACCTACAAATCACAACTTGATTGAGCCCTCAACACATATCCTCATAAATCACTTAATTACACACACAAAAAAAACAAAATTCAAACATCATAGCCAAATTTGGATAGTGTTTCATGCCAAATGCTCAATTTTAAGAACAAGCTTAACTAAATAATACCTATAATTGCATGCTTTCATGGATTTCTTATTTCTCCCCAATAAAATACAACATATCATACAATGACATTATTATCTTGAAATAATATATATAATGATACCAAACATGATATTTCACATTTCATACAAAAATCTAGTTATGACATGTATTCTTTAACAAAAATGTCTCTAGTGTCTAAGCATGTATACTAAGACTCCTCCTCTAAGAGAATCATAATATCACCTAAGAGTCATGAATAATACATAATTAGAAATTAAGAAATTAACTAAGGAAAACCAAGGTATGGAAGGGTAAAAAATGGAGCAAAATTAAAGCAAATAAAATTAGACACAAAGGGAGCTACTTGCGTGGAAATGTGGTGCAACCAAGGAGGTAGTTGCATGAGGAACTCACATAGATAGGGGAATATTGCATGAGGTCCTCACATTAGTGGAGGGGATCAGCATGAAGGCCCCACGTTGGTGAGGTGGTGCAACATGAATTTGGGCAATTTGGTGGAAGGTGTTAAGTGAGATTGTGAAGTTTTTGGGAGTAGTTTACTTGAAGTGTGGATGCTTAAGAGGGTGAGTTGTGTGAGCTATAAAGAAAACTAAGGATTATAAATGTGAAATTCTCATGTTGTGGCAAGTTTATAACATGAGTTGATGTAGATTATGTAGAGTTTCACCAGAGAAAAAGGGTGAAACAATGACAAACAAAAGATACAAGAGTTGAGGGGAGGATGAAAGAGTTTGGGGAGAGTTTGTATGAGTTGCAAAATGAAGTAATGGAGAAGGGGTATTTATAGGGAGAATGGGTGAGGCATGAGCTAAGAAAGGAACGAATTTTTAGGGGTTAGAGGCATGGTTTGTCATGGTCTTTCACACGACACAACTATAAGATGGTAGTTGTGGGCTAGGGTATAGGGCAGGTGTAGGGAGTAGGTGCCAAGATGGGAACATCGTTGAATCTATATGAGAAAATAGGGATGGCTTGAAGAGGGAGGGGGAGAAGTAGGTCGATCAGGACATGAGGAGAAGGAAAAGAAAAAAAGGAAAAGGAAAAAGAAAGTGGGAAAAGGAGGAAGAAAAAAAATAAAAGAAAAATATATTTTAGGGTTAGGGTTAGAATTAGGTTTAAATTTTATATCAATAAGTTAATGTGAAATTAATTTATCAATCATTAAGGGTTAGGGTTAGGTATAAATATTAATCACTTAGGATTATGATTAAGTTAAAATATTAATTACTTATTATTAAGGTTAGGTTAAATTTTGGGGTATTATAAAACTACCTAGGTAGAAAAACAAGTAAATAAAGGCATAATAAAATCAAAACAACCACAACTTCTAGCATGCTTCTACACTTATCAAGGGCATATAAAATCATTCTAGAGAATGAGGAACATGGATTTATTTTCATCAAATTAAACACCACACACTCTTAATTTCAAAACCACAAAAATCATGCTTAAAGGAAAAAAAAAAGTCTAAACACATGCTCAAACTAAAAAAAGGAAGCATGAATCATGCACCATGCTAAAAAAAATCAAAGATCTTATTAAAACATGGAACAAATAAAGATCATAAGGTTAAAATTTATATCACAAAATCTTAATCATATTAAATCTAAGGATACCTTACCTTTAAGAAAAAATCTTTTGGCATAAGGAATATCTCTGTACTTGATGGCTTCTGTTGGGGCTCTTCATTTTTCCAAGAGAATCAAGAATCAAAATATTTAAAAAAAACCATTTAAAAAAGAAGATGAACCCACCATGTTTATCACATAACTCACAATCATCTATTCCGTGTTTTTCATAAAACTCATAATCATCCATTAAACTTCTTCAACACCTGTATGAACCAACCTAATTTTATGTTGTACATCAAATAATCAGTCAAAGCTCACAATTAGGATGGCTAATAAATGGACTACCTACTGTTAATTTAAATAGCTTTAGTATTTTTAAAGAACTATAATTTATTTTTAGGTTATATTATGTGTGTATTCAAGTTATATATTTGGCATCATTGACTGTGGACTAATCTTTCAAGTGATGTTGATAACTTTATGATTGCTTGAGGATTGACTAAGGAGCGATATTTTCTTTGCTATTTTGGTCATCTTTGTTAGTAATCACCTATTATTTTTCTTCAAGTTTTTATTCCTTTGAAAATATGTTTGGATCTAATTTCATAAATTTATAACAATCATTGTTTTGGTTGTTGTATTTCACTTGTTGTTTATTTTTTTTTTCTTTAGTATCCAAATCAATTCGATGTGGTAGGTCTAACTTAGTTTGATGTTATAGTTATGCTTTTAATTTTGTTATACTTGATCTTTGGAAATTTTTTAGATTTTTTTTATAACTAAGGGTGCTACATATTTAATTATTTACCTCCCCCTAAGTATTCTTGATGGAACTAGTTCGATCATTTAGTTTAGCCTATTTTTACCCTATATTTTAAATTTATTATACTTTTTGATATTTCCCTTTTTTATTTATAAAATAAATTTTTACGAACATTGAACCTATATTGTTTTGTTTTATTATTAATCTTTTGTTCCCTAAAAAATAATTACATTTTTCGTATTTTTATATACTTATATTAGTTTTTAACCATAATCAAAAAAATCATGTTAAACCATGGTCAAATTAGTTAAACCAATTAAAGCATTATTTTTTCACCTTATGTTGGTTTATTTTGTAATTATTAATTTAGTGTTCGTAGAGGGTTTCTCGCTCACACACCAACTTTGTTTTGATCTTTTTCACCTTTATTTATTTTAAAAAATGCACCATATAAACTCGCGTATTGGCTTAATATATAATATAACCATGAGTCACCAAACAACGCTTAGTTTTGAGTTTTAATTGTTATGAAATAGATGGTTATTTATCTATTTTTATCATTATAAATCATTAAAAATTTCAAAATGAGCCTATAAATTACAACAATATTGTTAAGCTTGGTATATGATGCATGCTGATAAACAAATTAGTTTATGGTATGGAGATGGTAGATTAGGGCATTCAACACCAAATTGAAAAGAAAGGTGGGAGGTGAGAATAGAAGGGTAATTCATATAATCTTAGGCACCTCCTAAAGATTTTATACTCTCAATCACCACCTAAGGCTTAAGACTTTTGAGGATAAAGAAAGGAGAGATTTTTTTAACAGTAGAAATCTCAACCCTGGGAGAAGCAGTGGTGCTAAGCCAAGGGTTTATTTTCATTCCTGCAAAATATGATCTTCATTAAATATATTTTTCCACTTTTATAGAAAAAGGGAGACTAACTTTGGTAGCTGCAACCTAGTTATTCTAGTTACATAGAAGCTGAAATAGTTATAAATACACTAGATTGCTTCCTAAGGAAATACACTATTTAGTTAAGTTCTAACCCAAAAGAAAATCAACTCCTCTAAGTGGCCCTAGGATGATTTCAAAATTCCCATAAAAAAGGGACCTTCAGAATGACTTCTACACCTAATTAGGAGGCTTAACTAGGAACGAGATTAGGTAGCTACTTGGGAAGATATATTTTAAGCTAAAAATACTCCAAACCAGCCCTACTCATGTCATATGGCTGGAACTTCAAAAATTATGAAAGGAAAATTCCTTCCTAATTCTTAGATCTGAATTTGGAAATTTTAAAAGAAAAGTAATTATCCATCAAAATTTACAAGACAAGCAATATAAATAGAAAATGAAAATATCCTAAAAGTGGCTAAAACATGCTTGTTGTCATCTAGTTTTGTCAAGGAGATTAAGGACTATTAGAAAATGCCTTGGCTTAAAAAAAGACTTAAAATGGATTATCAATAAGATCCCAAGACGTCTGAATTGATAGTTTCTTCTTGTCTCTCCAAGCATGTCCCTATGTTGCTTAAAAGGTGTTCACACAATGCAAAAATGGCAGTTGTTATGTTGATGATGATGCATGAACATTGTCAGCTAACTAGAGGGATAAATTTTCCATAATTTATGAATAATTTATTGTCTTGAAGTTGTGTATAACCTTTTTCCACATGCCACAAAATACTATTTCCCCATTTATCCCTAAATAAGTAAAATTAGCTAAAAATGTGTAGAGTGGCCACTACCGATTGTAGGTGTTGAATTTTTCCTTCACGTCCTCTTATGAGCCATATTTAAGCATCTTTTTTAAAGTTTATGAAAAGTGGTGGATTAAATTAAAGCCTTCATGGTTGTGCATGGCTTTATCATTTCATCCACTAATATTCTTCCAAGTAAGAAGGATTTATATGAGCCTTCACAATTATATAAAATTAATGGCTACCCTTTGTGATCCTCCATGCAAAATAATATTGAGTTACTCTTCCACATTATGACATTACTATGATCATCCTTCCTTTTCCTTGATAAGGAAAATATTTTCTTAGTTAAGGCCTCTTGAATGAATTGAAATGGATACTAAATTCATCAAAAGTATTTGTTAGAAAATTTTAGTATGATGGATGCTTTTGTGTCATTCTTCTAGGGTTGGTGAAAGTGGTTCTTTTTCTCTCCAAATGATGGGCCTTAAATGTTTTGAGAACGAAATACCTCCATCACCATATCATTTTTTTATCCATCTTAACAAGTAAGCAAGTTATAAGCAATGTTAAACCATACATAAGGAAACCTATGAGCAACTCAATTCATCATAGTACAAAACTTCTTATCAAAAGTGCCAAAATTAAACTCAAATAAAATAACCTTTTCTATAAAAGTTGAATGTTAAAACTTCAACTTTGTAGGTTAATGGATGGGTGGGAGAAGAAAAAGGGTTTTGTGAGTTTTAGGGACTATAAATGGGTTTAGAGTGTTGTTCTTGTAACTTTCATCAAACGTGCTAAAATTTAGCTTGGAAACACATAGTTTTTCATTAAACTTTAGATAGTCAACTCTAATAGTGAGGGGTGGTGGAAGTGGTATGTGAGGGAAAATATTAGGCATTAGAACTAGAGGTGGCAAACGGGTCGGGCGGGTCGGGTCATTAACGGGTCGGGTCATAGCGGGTCATTTGACTATTGCGGGTCGGGTCGGGTCGCTAACGGGTCGGGTCATTTCGGGTCAATCAATTTGGCGGGTCGGGTGCGGGTCGGGTCGGGTCATTAACGGGTCGGGTCATTTCGGGTCAATTTGGCGGGTCGGGTGCAGGTCGGGTCGGGTCATTAACGGGTCGGGTCATTTCGGGTCAATTTGTCGGGTCGGGTCGGTTGCGGGTCGGGTCATTTCGGGTTAATTTATCGGGTCGGGTTAGGTCTGACTATTGGAGTTAAGAAAACTCGGATTCGGATAAATTTAGGTTAACTTGACTGGTGGTAGGGTGACTAGGGTCGGGTTGGTTTCGGGTCATTTTCTAGTTCACGTGAGTAGGTGGCTTCGGCCGGTTCAGGTCATTTTATATTTTCATGTAATAATATAATATGACAGGTTAGTTATGTTCGAGTTGTTTCGAGTTAAATTGATGGGTGGGGTCATTTGACTCATTTCATACAATTTGACGGGTTGAATTCAATTAGTTACGGGTTAACTTAATGGGTCGAGTTTTGACGGGTTTACTCATATTCGAGCCTAAGTAATTATCATTTCATAAATCATAAATATTAGAGACAGACAATCATAAGATTAATATTGCAGATAAAAGAATTAAAAATATTAAATACGCTTTATTTTCACAAATAAATAGTAAAGATATTTATAAATTTTAATAATAAAAAATATTGCGCTTTGAATCAGACATAGATATTTATCATTGATTATAATTTATTTGATAACTTAAAATATTTAATTACTTAAAAAAAGATAATTTTATAAAATAAAGATGATCAAAACAAGATTATACAATGTATAATTAATGATCATTTATTACATTGTATATATTAGATACAATAATAAGATTACTAGTAAAGATAAATGAAATAAGAATATTATATGTGTTTTATTTTTACAAAGGTAAATAATAAAAATATTTATAAGTTTTAATAGTATTATATTCGATTGCTTAAAATATTTATAAATTTTAAAAGTAAAAATATTATATATCTATAATATATTATATTTACTTAATTAGTTAAAATATTTGATTACTTAAAAAAAGATAATTTTATAAAATAAAGATGAGCATAACAAGAATAAACAATGTATAATTATCATTTATTACATTGTATATATTAGATACAGTCATAAGATTATTAGTAAAGATAAATGAAAAAAGATTATTATATGTGTTTTATTTTTACAAAGGTAAATAATAAAGATATTTATAAGTTTTAATAGTATTATATTTGATTGCTTTAAACATTTATAAATTTTACATGTAAAAATATTAGATGTTTATCATATATTATATTTAATTGATTACTTAAAAAAAGATAATTTTATAAAATAAAGGTGAGTATAACAAGAATATATAATGTATAATTATCATTTATAACATTGTAAATATTAGATACAATACAATTATAAGATTACTAGTAAAGATAAATGAAATAAGAATATTATATGTGTTTTTTTTTACAAAGGTAAATAATAAAGATATTCATAAGTTTAATAGTATTATATTTGATTTCTTTAAACATTTATAAATTTTAAAAGAAAAAATATTAGATGTTTATAATATATTATATTTAATTAATTAGTTAAAATATATGATTACTTAAAAAAAGATAATTTTATAAAATAAAGGTGAGCATAACAAGAATAAACAATGTATAATTATCATTTATTACATTGTATATATTAGATACAATACAATCATAAAATTATTAGTAAATACTAAAGATAAATGAAATAAGAGTATTATATGTGTTTTATTTATACAAAGGTAAATAATAAAGATATTTATAAGTTTTGATAGTATTATACTTGATTGCTTTAAACATTTATAAATTTTACATGTAAAAATATTAGATGTTTATTGTATATTATATTTAATTGATTACTTAAAAAAAGATAATTTTATAAAATAAAGGTGAGCATAACAAGAATATACAATGTATAATTATCATTTATTACATTGTATATACTAGATACAATACAATCATAAGATCACTAGTAAAGATAGATAAAATAAGAATATTATATGTGTTTTATTTTTACAAAGGTAAACAATAAAGATATTTATAAGTTTTGATAGTATTATATTTGATTGCATTAAGCATTTATAAATTTTACATGTAAAAATATTAGATGTTTATTGTATATTATATTTAATTGATTACTTAAAATATTTGATTACTTAAAAAAAGATAATTTTATAAAATAAAGGTGAGTATAACAAGAATATACAATGTATAATTATCATTTATTACATTATATATAATAGATACAATACAATCATAAGATCACTAGTAAAGATAAATGAAATAAGAGTATTATATGTTTTTTATTTTTACAAAGGTAAAAATTAAAGATATGTATAAGTTTTAATTATATTATATTTGATTTCTTTAAACATTTATAAACTTTAAAAGTAAAAATATTAGATGTTTATCATATATTATATTTAATTGATTACTTAAAATATTTGACTACTTAAAAAAAGATAATTTTATAAAATAAAGGTGAGCATAACAAGAATAAACAATGTATAATTATCATTTATTACATTGTATATACTAGATACAATACAATCATAAGATCACTAGTAAAGATAGATAAAATAAGAATATTATATGTGTTTTATTTTTACAAAGGTAAATAATAAAGATATTTATAAGTTTTGATAGTATTATACTTGATTGCTTTAAACATTTATAAATTTTACATGTAAAAATATTAGATGTTTATTGTATATTATATTTAATTGATTACTTAAAAAAAGATAATTTTATAAAATAAAGGTGAGCATAACAAGAATATACAATGTATAATTATCATTTATTACATTGTATATACTAGATACAATACAAATATACAATCATAAGATCACTAGTAAAGATAGATAAAATAAGAATATTATATGTGTTTTATTTTTACAAAGGTAAATAATAAAGATATTTATAAGTTTTGATAGTTTTATTTGATTGCATTAAGCATTTATAAATTTTACATGTAAAAATATTAGATGTTTATATTATATTTAATTGATTACTTAAAATATTTGATTACTTAAAAAAAAGATAATTTTATAAAATAAAGGTGAGCATAACACGGTTAGAAAAAATTTACCCACAAATTTTGTGTGCTTAAAAATTTCAAGTTCTTGATCCATACTTGCGGTACGTGGATTTTTTGATACTTTTTAATATATTTTTAGCTCAATTTATAGTGTTAGAATATATATATATAACACAGTTAATATTAACAGTAAAAAAATTTACCTACAAAAGTATTATTTTTTTATCCAATAATTTTTATATCATTTATTCTATCTTTTTTTTCATATTAATTTCTCTATATAATTTATCTTATTAATTTCTCTAGTTGTATTTATTTTATTAACATTATTATATTTATATTTTATTGTAATATTTTTATTAATTATTATTATTATTATAGTAAAAAAAATATAATAATTTATTTTAAACATAATTTAAATTAAATAATAATTTTATATATTTTCATTAATTGTTAATTATTATATATATATTCATATAAATTAAAAAATAAATAATATAAAATATAAATATTAATATTATAATTAACAAAAATAATTAGATATTGTAAATTTAAAATTGATGAATGTAGAATACTAAATTATATTTAAAGTAAATTAATAATATTAAAAGAAAAAATATAACTAAAACTTTAAATTTAGGGTTGTAACGTGAGATACTCTTGATACGAGGTATAGTTATTATTTGTTGGATTTTGTAGGTGATAAGTGATAAATTGATAACTAATAAATGATACTATTATACTCTTCTATTAAGAGTTTCTTCAAATAGATGGATTAGTAGATGTAATGAACACGTTTTGAAAATTATTTTATAGGGTTATAACTGGATGTTTGTCTTTTTTATTTTGGTTTTATATTTATTAATAATATATCTTATTAGGATATCATTAGTAAATAAGAATGGCTACGGTAAAATTATGAAAAATAAGTACAATTTATAAAATACTATATTTTTTAAAAGCTTTAAATGAATAATAAAATATATGTAATTTATTATTATTATTATTATTATTATTATTATTATAATATATTTTGATGTCTGATCAGGTTAATATTGAGTCAGATCGGGTGATTGTCGGGTCGGGTCAACATTGGGTCGGGTCGGTTTCGGGTCGGGTCAAAGCGGGTCGGGTCAATAGCGGGTCGGGTCACTATCGGGTCGGGTCAATTACGGGTCGGGTCGGTATCGGGTCGGGTCAATGACGGGTCGGGTCAATAACGGGTGGTGGGTTGGGATCGGGTCGGGTCGGGTCGGGTTTGGGTCGGGTTGATTATTATCGGGTCAGTGCCGGGTCGGGTCATTGTCGGGTCGGGTCGGGTCGGGTCGGGTCGGGTTGGGCGGGTCGGGTCAACTTTTGCCGGCTCTAATTAGAACACTATTATTCACTAGAAAATGCATACGATTCTCAAAATTAACATAAGGCACATCCATGGGAAAAGTAGCACATATCATTTGACCATTACTTCTTAGTGAGGCAGAAGTAAGATTCTTAGTGACTTCAAATTATTTTTATTGAGGTGCAAAGAGGTTGGAAGGTGCTATTAAAAGATGATTGATTTCCTTCAAAGGTTAGGGGTTGGGCTTGATTAGAGCAACTTCAACAAATAAAGGGGCATCTTCATCAAACAAAGACATCTCCTTATGGACACTTTAAATGGCATATTCAACTCTACCTTCTCTATGATTGAGCGCATCTTTTTGCTTCCCCTTTTGTACAACGTCATCAGTATTATGAGTAGAACTTAAGCGTCTCCTTCTCATGTTCTCCTTCCATTTAGGATGATCATTGGAGTTTAGATTACCATTAAAATATAATGGCTCAACCTTAACATTACTTAGATCATCATTTTATTTATGTGATATTCTTGTTTGCATTTCTTCAAGAAGATGATGAATCTTTCTCACACCTTTAGGCCTTAGAGCTTTTAATTTTCTATCATTTGTGGCCACTCTTTCCATTTTTAAATTTTTTTTTGTAGGTCTAAAGGGTGGTAATTAAAATGGGGGTAAATGAAGGGGGATGATAGTTAGGGATTGATTTTTTGGTTTGGTGTATGAGATGGTCAAAATTAGAAAGGAAAATATTGGAATAAGGAGGATGGTATAGGATGGTTGTTAGGGCCTAAGGAATTAAGGAAATAGATGAAAAATGAGGATGGTGTATAGTGGTGAATGGTGTGATGAATTTGGGAAGATAAAGACCCAATTTTATCAACCTTAATCTTTGATACCAATTTGATGCATAAGCTAAACAAATTGGGTCATGCTATGGAAATGGTGGATTAGGGCATTTACTGCAAAAATATAAAAATGATGAGGAACGTGAGAATAGAAGGGTAATTCATACAATCTTAGGCAACTTCTAAGGATTGTATACTCTCAATCACAACCTAAGATTTAATACTTCTTAGGATAAAGAAAGAAGATATTTTTTTTAAGGGTAGAACTCAACCATGAGAAAAGTGGCAGCACTCTACCAATTGATTCATTTTCATTTTAGCAAGACTTGATCTCCATCACACATATTTTCCCCCTTTTATAGAAAAAGGGAAACTAAGTTTTATAGCTACAATCTAGCTATTCTAGTTACATAGGAGTTGATTTAGTTATAAAGAATCTAGATTGTTTCATAAGTAGCCCTAGGATGATTTTGAAATTCCCTAAAAAAAGGACCTTCCCATTAACTTCTACACCTAATTGGGAGGCTTAACAAGTAACACGATCATGTAAATACTTGGGAATACATACTTTAAGCTAAATATCCTCCTAACCAACCCTAATCATGTCATATGGCTAGAACTTTGAAAAGTACAAAAGGAAAATGCCCTAAAAATTCTTAGACCTGGCTTTGGAATGTTTATAAGAAAAATTAATCAGCCATAAACCTTTACATGAAAAGAAACATAAATAGAAAAGGTAAATAAACTAAAAATGGATAAAACATGCTCGTTGTGCACTAGTTTTGTCAAGGAGATTAATGGCTGTCAAAAAATGCCTTGGCCTACAAAAAGGAATTAAAATGGATAATAAATATGCTCCCAATACACCTAAATTGATAGTTGATTCTTATCTCCCCGCGCGTATCCCATTGTTGCTCAAAAGGTGTTCAAACGATGTAAAAATGGCAATTATTATGTTGATGTTGATACATGAACATGATTAGCTAAATAAAGAGATAAACTTGGTATAATTTATGATTAATCTAACTTCTTGAAACTTTGTATAACCTTTTCCACATGCCACAAAATTATGTTGCCGCATTCAGCCTTGAATAAGTAAAATGAGCTAAAAATGTATAGTAGCTTCTACTAACTCTACTAATTGTAGAGGTTGAATTTTTCCTTCAAGGTTACTTGTGAGCCATATTTAAGCATCTTTTAAGCCACATTAACGTTTATAAAAGGTTGTGTCTTAAATTAAAGCTTGCATGGCTTTAATATTTTAGTCATTACTATTCTTCTGAGTAAGAAGGATGTGCATGATCCTTCATAATTAGAGAAAATTAATGGCTGCCCTTTGTGATCCTTCATGTGAAACAATCTTGAGATACTCTTCCACATTGTGAAATTGTTGTTATTATCCTTCTTTTGCCTTGATAAGGTAAAATTCCCTTAGTTAAGGCCTCTAAAATTGAGCCTAAATGGGGACAAAATTCATAAAAAAAATTTGTTAGAAAATTTTAGTGTGATGATGGATGTTCCTACATCATTTTACCAATTTCCTCCCTTTAAATTATCTTAGAGAAAAAATTCCATAACACCAACTATATATCTTTTTCATCCATTCCTTCACACATTTTTCATCTTTTTAATTTAAAGAAAACTGCCTAAAATGCTTCTAAGTTTTCATAAGAAGAAAAATTCCCTTTCTATTTATTAAAAATTAAGAACAATCCAAAAATGGAAAATATGTTAAAAATCTATAACAAAATTTTAAAATTTTCCTTTAGTTCTCCAAAAATTTCTTAAATTTTATTAAAATTTCTATGTTTTTAGGGGAAAATATAATAATTTTTGAGATTCAGCAAGATTGAGTAATATTTGTAATTGTTTAACAATATTATATAATAAGTTTAAATAGTTAAAAAAAGTTCAATAAAGCTAAAATGACAAAAAATACCCTTTGCACTTACGTAACCTTATTTAAAACACACTATTTTTTTAATAAATTAAAATGAAAAAAGTATGTCCATCAGCTATGATAAAAGGGAAAGGACAAAATTACCCTATGCACTAGATAATCCTAACACTTTAAGTATTAAACTCTCTTGTATAAAATAAAAATGATAAAATACCTTTTTATAGCTGATAAACCTTTTCTTAAAGTGTGACAATTAATTGTTGCAAAGGGTATTTTTAATATTTTAGTTTGTTCATGAAAATGTGGCATCTAAATCATTAGGGTTATCTAATGTAAATAGTATTTTTTTTCATCATAGATGCTATTTTTTTTAGTACAATTCTTTTAAGAAACTTGTGTATTCAAAGTACTAGGGTTATTTTATGTAAAGGATATCTTTATCACTTTAGTTTCATGAATACTTTATTTTATTCAAACTTGGTATAAAATTCATCAAGTTTTGATACATTTATGGATTCTTTTTTATAATATTTTAAGACAATTGTGGATAATATTAGATTATTATTATTTATTTTTCAAAATTTGAAAAATCTAGATTTTTTTCCTTATAACATTGTGGAGTTGCTCATAAAATTTGTAAGTTTGAAAATATTTGTTTCATTTTTGTAAAGATTTATGCCAATGTTTTAATATTTTTTAATAAATAAAAAAGGGGTAATAATTTCATAAAAAGACAAAAATATAAGAATGTTGGTTTAGATTCTTATAAGTTGGGCTCTTGGGAGTAATTCTTGTGTGAACCTAGCTCACTAGTCGGGATATATGAGGTGTTACACCTAACAAATTATATTTTGACACCTGTGTAACTTAGTAAAACTCATTAATTAAATATAATAATAATCTCTACCAAATTAAATTCTGGTATAATAATATTTTGATTTAGTTAATTTCTAAATTACATTATTCATATAACCCTAAATTTCTTCAACAGTTGTCTCCTACCTTACTCCATGGCACCAATTTGCTCTTCCTCTCCACCACCAGGTCTACAACCAGCATTTGTCTCCTCCATGACCTGCACATGTCTCAGCCGTCCACTTATTCAAATGGCCTCTCCACCACAGGCTCCACAACTGGCATTTTTCTCCTGCCCCCGATTGTTTGTGTCCCTCTCCATTTCTTTAAATGGCCTCTCCACTATCGGCTCCACTCAGTCATCGAAGTCGGTTTGCTCCACCGCCGGTGTCACTTTACTTCACCAAGTGCCATTTTGCTCCAAGTCAAATTATCCCTATCATATCATCTTTGGTTGAGTTTTCATTATACATACTAATTCATTTCATATTACTTTTGGTACTTATATTATGCTCTCTCGCACAACCAATTTTTATTGAAAGATAAATTCCAAATATCTCTATCTACTTTGTATTCAATACTAGCAGTAATTTTGAGTTAAATAAGAGCCTAATGAAGAATAATATAGGCAGCCATGGGAAAAGAAAAAAAATTTGTAACAGTTTGTGTTTGACTGTATGAAATGCTTAGGTGCATTTGATTTAACGAGTTAATTATGGAGGTGGGAATATTTATTGAGCTTAACTTTGAATAAATTATAGCATATGCATATTTTTTCTTTCTTTGTTATATATACATTAAATTTCATTTTTTTTATAAACTAGTATCTATGGCTTAATTTTATTTAGTTATTATTTGTTTGTCTTGGTTACAGGATTGAGAACGGCATGGAAAACATTATACTAGCTAAACGAGACAGAAGTTCGAGTACTAATTTACTTGTTATAGTTGCATCTGACATCGAAGAATCATTTAAATTATACATTAAATATGCTTATGAAGTTGGCTTCTCAATAACAATGATACTCCATTCAGACAAAATATATTATTCAAAAAGAGTTATATTGCTCACATCAAGGCTACAAGCATGATATAAATCCTATTGAGGAAGTTAGTTACTGGAGGCAAGAAATTCGGATAGGATACAAAGCTATGGTATGATTTGGGTTCAAAAATGGTTATTGGAAGGCTCTTCGTCATGTGAAAAACCATAACCATTATCTTGCTAATTTTGAAGAATGAAATCTCATAAAATCTCATTGTGACATCAATTGTGATAAGGCAGATGTTATTGACACTTTCAAGAAAGCTGGTCTTGGAACTATCGATACTTATAACTTTGTATCTGAAGATGTTGGATGGTATAAACATGGCTATAACTATACTCACGATAACCATTTTCGTCTGCTGCCACTACTATATTATTACCATCAAGATAATCATTCTATCACCGCTTATACTAGATTAAATTTTGTTGAAGGTGTCCGTTATCATGCATGGATTACTCATTTGCTAATATCATGGAGCACAATTCCCTAAATCTACTGGTCTCATAATTATTGTCTTTTTATTCAATAATGATGTAATAGAGTTAGTAAATGATGATGGCATGACTTCAAAGGGAGAAGGGAGAAGTCACCGGAGACAACAAAGTAACTAAAAATAGAGATTGATGAGAGTTTTTTTTGGTTACCCATTCTTCATCATTATTATATTAGATAACAATTAGATAATGGCAATTTGTTTATTGATTATTAATATATATTGATTATAATTTTTAAGTGTGATGATTAAAGTTATGAACTACCATGTCAGATTTATAACATGTTTAACTGGTAAATTAGGGACTAAAAAGGACCATTATAATAGGTAATGACTAACTTCGAAAAAAGTTAACTACGGGGACAAACCTATGACAAGTAGAATAATACAGGACTAAAACAATATTTGACTGATCTTTTGAGAATTTCCCTCGATCGCCTCCCGTTTGATACTAATCATCATGTTGACGGTAGAAAATGCGGAATTCAACTTATTAATAGAAAACCTTACTCTTCCATCCGTTATTTTCTCCCGCAGGAATCGCGAAGCGCACATCACCGTTATCCGCCCGCCATATAACCATTTTCTTCCCTCTTAAATCTTTCTTCGGGAAACCGCATTTTCATTTGCCGCATATTAAAACCACTTCGATCACGAATTCATGCTTCCCCGTCATTGCCATCAAGCCTATAGCCACCTCCGATTGTTTCGTCTTTGCCGCCATGTCCGCTCCTCTGCTTCGTCGTCTCCCTCCCCCTCTTCTACGTCCAACTCTGATCATACTCAAAATCTTCTTGAATTCTCTAGAGAGGTTACTGATGGTCTCGAAAACCGACAAATTCCTCCTCGAATTATCCACCATACTTCTCACTCTCTGCCCCCTCTCTCTTCGTCCCTTTCTCCCTCCCGTAGTTCCATCATTCTCTCCGCCGCATTCCTCTCCGCCGCTGTCTCCTCGTATCTCATTTTTACTCTCGATAATTCGAAAGACCTTCCCAATTCCAACTCTAACCGGTACCGACATCTCTACTCCTCAATCGAGCACACAATTGACCGATCGAATGAATCCGCGAAGAAGATTATTCACCGCATGAAGCAGACCGGGGTTGCCGCCTCTGTCCTGTGGCAATCGCTCTGGTCTGTCCTTTCTTCTGCTAACCATGAGGTTAGGGCTGGCTTTGAGTTCAGGGTTGCCTCCTTTTTAGCCGACATTGCAGCCGCTAGCCCCAGCCGCAGGGCCGCTATTGTAGCCGCCGGTGGTGGGAAGGTCTTAGATTGGTTGCTGGTGTCTGTTGGGACCTCCGCCGGAGATGGGAATGGGACTCAGGCTGAGGCCGCGAGGGCCTTGGCGTATATGATTGCCGATCCTAATGTGCGTCAAGAGGTTTTCGCTCGGCCTCATGCTGTTCCTCTTCTTCTTAGATTCATATTCTCGTCGCAGCCTCAGCGTGCTAAGATGGTAACAACTCTTATCTTCTCATTGGTTTCTGAGCTGCTCTTATTGTGTTTAATTTTTCAATCTCGATTCATCATCTCATGCCAGTGGTAAAGTTGTATTGCCATCGTCTTAATTTGTTAAATTATTGTTGCTACCAGTTTTATGAAAATCTCATTTAGGATTCTGATTAAAGCTACTTCATTTTCTAGCTGTTGGTGCTCTATTTCTCGCCTGCAATTTGGGATGTCTCAGTTTTATGCTGAAATTTATATGAATTTTGCATTCTTTTATGCGTTGCCAGAGTTTGTTCTTGCACTTACTGTTCCTTTATAAATGATGTCATGTAGCTTCTGTCTTGCATTCCTCCTCCACCTTTGCCCCTATGATAATTGAACTTCCATAGTGCGGCCTCTTTCCTACCTTCTTTGTTTATTGCCTCATGAATATGTGTCTTGTAAGGTGTTTTTTTCCCCTCCTGTCAATTTTAAAAATATCTTGTAATTTATCACGCAATAAAATTCAGTGTTGCTTTTCTGAATCATGTTTCCTTGACTTCATTGCACTTATGTTGGAGCAGAATTTGAGACGTAGTTCATTTGATCTTTCTGACTCTTTGAAAGGCCGGAGTATGCTGGTGGCAGCAATTATGGATGTGGTCACTTCCAACTGTGAGAGCAGAGGCAAGACTTCACTCCATCCATATCTGCCAGCAAATGCCGAGACAAGTGATATTGCCGTGGCTATTCGGGTTATTGAAGGTGGTATGAATGTGGATGATTCACATGGAAATGAAGATGATGATGGTGGAAAAGGATTGAAGGGGATTGGAATAAAGGTTACAGGTGAGACTACTGTTATTGGACTTTCAAGGACTAGTCAGCTTATTGAATGTTCTGAAGGTACTCCTATATATCCTGAAAGATATACTCCAAAAAATTTTTCTTATCAGAGAAGGAATGACAATTTCTTTGGAAACACAAGTTTGTCTTCTGCTGTTGTTCCTGGTCTCTGGGATGATCTGCATTCTTGTCATGTTGCTGTCCCATTTGCTGTATGGGCATTGGCTAATTGGGCAATGGCATCCGAGGTCAATAGAATCCATATTCAAGACCTAGATCAGGATGGGCATGCTGTTGCGACTGCTTTGGCAGCCCCAGAAAGGTCTGTGAAGTGGCATGCAAGTTTGGTGGCTCGGTTGCTATTAGAGGACAATGATCTTCCATTGAATGATTCAGTTTCTGAATGGAGCTCCAATCTTCTTTCAACAATATCACATGCTTGCAAAACTGAAGACTTTCCTTTGGCTGAAACGGCTTTGGCTGCTTTCTTGCTTTCTCTTGAGAGAAGCTCAGCTGCAAAGAGAGTAATTGTGGAGAAGGGTCTTAATGTAATGAGAGACACTGCTAAACGGACAACAAAGCACAAGGACATACAAGAATCCCTAGCAAAGGCTCTAAAACTGATATACTCTGGTGATATGTGTTTATCGCTTGAAGAAAGTCAGAAGTGGTCTGGGGTGCTCCTTCCATGGGCATGTGGAAAGTTCACCTCTGAGAACACTAAGTCATCTGCTACTACAATTCTTTCGCATATTCTTGAAGACTTTGGACCAATGTCACTATCAGTTTCTCAAAGCTGGCTGACTCTCCTATTAACTGAAATTCTAGGGTCCATCAAGGCGGAAGCAAAGGAAAATATTCAGCCTAAATCTGATAAAGTGAAGGTTAATCATTTTCCACCAAGCAATCTATTGTGTTAATTAATTCTTCATATAGAAGATACCTAGATCTAATGCTTTAAACCATTTTTTCAGCATATATTAAGTGAATTTCTTTTTGCAGAGACAAATTAATCAGGCAAATATATCGTCTGCTTCACAAATTGCTAATCAATTGGTTAGTGCAGTTGTAAGTCTGGCTGGAAGTCAAGCTGGAGCAGCTAGTTACTCTGCTGATACGTTCCCTCTTGCAGATCTTCTTTCCCAAGAGCCCTTTGTAGGACTGTATAAGATCATGAATAAAAACCACAGTGCTAAATTTCATGTTGCAGACTCTGCAATGGCTACCCTGAAAGGAATCAAAGCTTTGACTGAAGTTTGTGCTGAAGATCCTCTGTACCAAAATCAAATAGTAGATTCCGGGGTATTGTGTTTGCTGAGACGCTATTTATTGCGAGATGATTATGAAAAACTGGCTGCAATTGAAGCATATGATGCCTCGAGAGACAGGGAGTTGGAGCATCAGGTCTCAAATGATACAGGTCAATCAATAGACTCAAATGCTGATGAATCATCCAGAGTTCGTATTCCACCCACTGCTCATATCCGAAGGCATGCAGCTCGGCTGTTAATGATTCTTTCGGCCCTTCCCAAGGTCCAAAACATTATCATTGCTGATGACAGTTGGTGTGAATGGCTTGAATTATGTGCCAATGGGAAGATTCCTGGTTGCAATGAGCCAAAAATACAAAGTTATTCAAGAGCGACTCTGCTAAATGTCCATTGTTTGAACAGAGGGGATGCAGACTCTGGGAAGACCAGTGGTTCTGGTGATGGTGGTGTCATTGAAAATTGTATTGTTCCTCGTTATGATGACATGATCTTTTTAATCAATCCTGAATCATCACATTGGAAATGCCCTGATAAACCTGAATCTTGGAATATTGCGAAAGAGATTTCATATGCTAGTAATCAACACTGTGTGGAAAGATCATCGGTAGTTACTGAAAATCATGGATCTTTAGAGGCTAGCTCTGCTAAGGGTTATGAGGGCTCACAGGCCGAGGGTCCTTCTCTTGATGTAGTCTTTGTTCATGGGCTGCGTGGTGGCCCATTTAAGACATGGCGTATATCTGAAGATAAAGCATCAACCAAGTCTGGTCTTGTTGAGAAGATTGATCAGGAAGCTGGTAAGCAAGGGACCTTCTGGCCGGGTGAATGGCTTCCAGTTGATTTCCCTCATGCCCGGTTATTTTCACTAAAATACAAGGTTTGTTTTGTGGTGGGTCTATTTGATATATTTTTATGGCAGGTGTAGAACTTATATTTTTGCTAGATATGATGTTGGTTTTCATGGTACATTCTGAAATCATGTTGCTGAAGAAACAATCTTGAACACCCCCTCCTTATTGAGACACACGGACACAATCACTGGGGGCGGGGGTTAGATTCATGTGGTTATATCTTTGCACAATATGGTCTGATGGTGCTTTTTTTTTTCTTTATTACTTGCAGTCAAATCTAACTCAATGGTCTGGAGCCAGTTTACCTCTACAGGTTTGTATTCACTATTTAAGTAATCCCACTAGTTGTTTTGTCATCTATCTAGTGCCAAATACTTTGTTTAGCATAATATCTAGGCATTACTTGATAAACAACATTATAGGCCCTTGGATAAGTGCACTATGTGTGGAGGAACAGGGGAGGACAGGAAGAGTATGTGCGGAGGAATAGGGGAGGACAGTAAGAGTGGAGGAGCCACAGCTGTGATTACTGCAACAGATATGACTCAAGAACTTATTAGTAATTTTGCAGTTTCTTTACTTTTCAATATCTTTCTGTCTTTTTCCTTTTGGTAGTGGGGGCCATGGGTATTTTGTTAGCGGATGTCTCATTTCTGTTATTAATGTGTGAATACCACAGCAAGGTCCGCGGGTATATATATATATATATATATAAGGTTGATGAGAGGGGGAGGGTTAGGCTAATTTGGTTGTTGTGGTGGGAGGCGCCTGGACCTTGAATGCGTGGATGTATCGTTCTCTGCATACCCTGAATCAATACCTTACCCTCTCTTCATCACCCTAACCATTCCCATGTTCTGGTTCTCTAATTTTGATCTGATTACTGTAGTAGGTTGCACTTGTCTCAATCCTAACACATCTTGACAAGTTTTTAACATTTTGGAGCTGCATGAGAGGCTGTTTGTTGGTTGGTTTGTAGAGAATTTTTGTATTAGGTCTTTGGGGTTGAAAAAGTTGTTTTTATTTCAGGGAAAACCTGCATTTTTCATTAACCTATTCAGAATTAGTTTTTTTTTTCGTTATACATGCAAATCACTAATCTCTATTGACTAATATTACCAAACATGCAAACAGTTAAAGCAACCCGCTGATTCAATTAGCTAATATTATTTATTTTCTGACTATTTGCTAATCCAATCAACTTCTGCATTATTTGTTATCAAGCTTTACTGCATAATTATTTACTTATTTTGTGTTCTTGCTTCATCATTACTCGGGGTTGCACGAAAATTTGTAGTGGATGTGTTTTGCATTTCCAAAATTTTTGCAGTGAGAAATGTTGGCTGAAATGCCTTTGCATATCATGAAACATTTTTCTTATAAATGGCCAAAGTAGACCTAACTATCATTTATCATTTGCTTTGTGACTTGTTGCTAGGAGGTCGCTCATTTGAGAAGGTCCTATGTCTGATGCAGTTAGTTAGTTTGTGATTCCTGTGAAATGTTAATGTGTGACTCTCAATATGCTTGCTGCTGCCTTCACTGCTTCTTCACCATCCACTCTGCTGCTTCAGCGGTCTTTGTTATATTTTGGGTAAGTAATGTGGGTTTTTATTACCTCCAAGTAAAGTGTTTGAAGTACAGTCTCAATGAACTAAAATAACGTAGCAATGAAAGAACTAGGCTTAATGCATCTATATAACCCATAAGCTTATGGTAAGATTTGCATCTATGACATTTTAATATCCTCCTTGCCAAATTAGAAAAGATGCATTGTTGTATGTGCACCACTTCCTTATATTCATAGGCAAACATCCTTTTGTTTCTTTCCTCTCCATATATGGTATATGGTAGCAACAATCATGGCTCGAGCAACATGTCTTCTAGTGTAGGTATAATCAAAGAAATGATGGTGGTGGGTCTCAACTTGCTCATTGAATAGCACACATATAGGATCAAGGTATAAACCATAGGAAATCAGTCTATCCTTACTTTGCAACCTTTTGAGTATTGCAAGTCAGCAAAAGAAAGACCGGCATTTAATTGAGAGCTTAGACCATACCAAGGGGTACCACGACGCCCTATTATTGAGAGTCTTGTAAGGTCATGCACGACTAATGAAAAATCTCCCTTGGGGAACAAGTTTGGAAATCAGAAGGATGTAATGTAGCAATGAAGACATCTCTAAGATTTAGTAATTCTTTGATGATCCAAGAGGTTGAGGGTTTGGTGTGAACGTGCCAAATGTCTTCACCCTTGAGGAATTAAGTGTGTATCCACCTGACCCAAAGCAAATGCTTTTTTGAAGCCTAGTGCCACACGTGTTTGCACATTGCAATTTTGTTCCACCAGAGAAGGTTGATAAGACCCTTCTGTCTTTGGCATACACATTTATTCCCATGCAATAGTGGCTTGTTTTGAAGACTCGGAGGTACCTGACCACAAGAATTTCCTACAGATGGCATTGATTTCATAGATAATATGAATTGGAATGGGAAAGGCTAGGCTCCAGTTAATATTGTATCACTTGCAGTATGCTTGCATAGCTAAGTTGTGTTTGCCACAAAGAAAGTCTTGAAGTAAACTTATCAATCAGTTCCTTATATTGTTGTTTTGTAAGGTATCTACCATGGAGAGGCACTCCTAGATATTTGATTGGCAGTTGACCCTCTGGCATATGTAATTGTTCATGCAGTCCCTCCTTTACCTGATTTGAATAGTTTCCTCTATAATAAATATGGATTTTGCTTGTATTCATAATCAAACTAGAATTGTATGAGAACTTGTGAAAGGCTTCAAGGATGACTGTGATTGAACCTATATTTCCTTTGTAGAAGAAAAGGAGATCTGTGAACATAAGGTTCAACATAAAAGTTCTTGCATTTAGGATGAGGAGAAAACATTGAGTTAGACCATACATTATTGAGGGATCTATTTAGTGTGGAGAAAAATGAAGAGCATAAAGGATGTTCTGCAAGCAATCTCACTTACCGAGTCACATGCCTAATTCATATCAATTTTAATCATGATTCTAGGGGAGATTTGCCTTTGATTGTACCCTTTGATAAGTTCTGTGGCAAGAAGAATGTTATAAAAAATAGATCTCCCTTTTACAAATGTTGACTGTGATTCACCAACCAATGAGGAAGATGTTGTAATCTATGACTGATAATGGTGGCAATAATCTTGTATAAAGGGTTCAATAGGCCCTAGGTTTATAATCTTGTGGCTTTGATGCTTTAGGAACCTTTGGAAACAAAGTAAGATTGGTAACATTACGATTGTATGGCATATAGCCACTAATCTAAAACTCCGAGATTGCTAGGAAAAGGTCCATCCCAATGATATCCAACGGTGTTTAAAGAAATATGCATTATAGCTATCAGGCCCTGATGCTGTACCATTGGCTAAGGAAAAGACAACATTTTTTACATCATCAAGGGTAAGGGGTGCTAGGAATTGTTGTTGTTGTGTTGTTGTATTTGGTACTGCCTCATTAGGAATGACAGTATGATCAAAATGTTGGCTTGTGTGTGCCTCTATAGTCAGCAACTGTTTATAAAAAAATTGAAAAGCAGTGAAAATGCTTTTCTGATCCTTGTACACTTCCACTGGGCATCATACAGTAGGTTAATTTTATTGTTCACCTTTCTCCCCTCATTCATGGCGTAAAATAAAAATTCAAATTGTCATCTCCCAAGGCAAGCTAATTAATTCTTGCCTTTTGTATGAAGAACGTCTCTTCATATTTAAAAAAATGTTTATAGTTGTGAATCAAGTGAAGATTCTGATCTATAGGGTTATTGATCATAGAACAATATTCTCCCCAATTCAACCCTAGCCTTATGAACCTTGCCACTAATGCTGCAAAATTTGAGTTTGTTTAGTTGCCTTAGGGGAGCTTTAAGTTGTTTAAGGTTTTGTTGTGAGTAATAGTCTAAAGCCTGTTGCAATGAGGTACACTATCCAAGTGAGACTGAATTAGTGAGATGAAGGATGGGTCCTTATTCTACATATCATAGAAGGAAAAAAGGATTTGACATGAAGAACAATTTGAAGCATTGTGATAGTAGTTGGTGAATGATTAGAGGTGAGTGGGGCGTCAAAATGAGCATGAGCTCATTCAAATTGAGAGAGCCACTTTGGGTTACACAACACATGATTAAGTTTGCACAAAAGTCTATCTTCACCTAGTTGTTCATTCGACTAAGTGGAGAATGACCCTATGAAACGAATATGAGTTAATTGAAGTCAATTGAGATAGTTGATGAAATCTTCAAGATCCTAAATTTAAGCATCCTTTTGACTATTTTACTCTCTATGATGGACGACATTAGAGTCTCCTAATACCAATCAAGAGTCAATAGCAGGGTTATTGAGTTGTAGCCAAGTCCATCCGTCTCTTCTTGAAGCACCATCATTAAAGCATAGACAATGGTGAGAAAAAAGTGAATATTACGGTGGGAGGATGCTACTTTACATGTGATACCTTGAGCATGGGTTGTTATAATAGTGGTGCTCCATGTTTGTGGATCCCAACCTAACCAAACATGACCATTACAATGACGGTCGTAGTTATGTAACCAAGTCCAATGGAACATTAGACCCTTGGTAACTTTATTGACCTTTTCAACCGTAACCCTAGTTTCAACCAAGCTTTAACATCAATCTTTGTTGTTGTTGCATCGACCCTTGTCATTGAATTTTCAATTCGTTCACTTAGGTTTCGATGTTATGTTGTTCCTTTTTATTTGTTGTTTAATCAGGTTATTGGGGAGTGTCAATGCTTCCCCAATAGATAATTATTTTAGCAATAGTACACCTAATAGCAGTACCTTGTGGCAAAATTACACCACATACTCAATTCCTTATTTGTTACATTCATATATCCTTTGTTTATGCATTTTTGCTTCCTATACCCTAGTTTTCATGTATTTGTACATTTTGGCTATGTGGTAGTTAACTTCCGTAAACCCGTAGCCTATCCTGATGATAACCCCCTTCTTTTATACAAAGTAATGAAAAATCCATTATGTATCTCAATTTCCTCTTTGTATGCCCTCAGATCCTAAATCTACCATCCTCTGTACCAAACCACCACAATATTCAGTCAAAAAACAATATCAACCAGATGGCCACTGTGCCCATCATACTAATGGGATGCACAATTTTTTTAATCATAGTGGTGTCTTGGTCTCCATGACTGCACCCTCCATTAAAATTTTACAAATCACTAGTACCTGTGAGGGCCATAACACAGGTAATTTAATATCTTCTAAGATTTGTTCAATCACGAGTACTGTCCTTATATTATCCATTAATATATTATCAATCACTAGTATTTATGGCACAAATCATCCATCTCCTCCTTGTCCACCATTCTTCCCCTATTCTTTTCTTGTTTTCTTACACATAATCCAGTACCTTCAATTGAAGCCAACAGAATGCCATTAAATAGAGCAGACTGAGAACCAAGGCCAAGTCTTCATGCCTCTGCATAACACACAAGTGGCTGACTTTCTGGCGGTGGTTCTTGGAAAAATATTAATTCACTTAACTGACTCTGGCTCAATCTCCTAACTCCAACCCAGCCATCCACAATTACTAATAAAATAGGGACGATGAAGAGGGTTTATGTTTGGTAGAACTGTAGAAGTTCTAAACCTTGCACAGAAAGCGACGGAAATTCTGTAGGAGTTTGATTTGGTAGATGATGATGTTTTGTAGTTTGCTAACTTCCGGTCTAATTTTGGTTTGAAAGATGAAAGGCAGACATTGATGTGAGAGGGATTTTGCCTAATTTTGGTCTACATATTTTTGTTTGTTTGGGGGGGGTGCAAGAGGGAAAAAAGAAAGGGTGGGGGCTAGAATTCAGTTCTACTTGTGTTTTTCCAGGAAGAAGGGAAAAGAAAAACAGACATGCTAGTGAATTTTTTTTTGTCTCCCCTGTTTTATTTTTTACCTTATGATGGTGAGGTTGAAGTTGAAGAGAGTCTTTGAGGTTGAACATAGAAGGATGAGAAGAGAAATGAACAAAATTAGAAAATCTGATCGCGAAATTGGAATAATAATATAAACAACATAACCCTGTCAATCAAAATTTTAGCATAATGGTATATGGTACAAGAAATAATAAACACAAGGTATATGGCTGTAACAAATAAGGGGCTGGATATATAGTATAATTCTGCTATTAGTGTAGCTATCCATTTTCTCCCCTTTCATCAAATAGCACCCATACTTTTTGATGAAAGTAACTTTTTTTGTAATACTATGTTGTTAGGTTAGCTTATGGGTTGGGATATTTTATTTAGACTAAGAAGTATATCTTGTGAATATATATAAATGCAATTAAAGAAAAGTGCGCGTGCACACACACACACACACACACTATTTCTTTGGCACTTTTTAACATCCCTGTTTCATAGTTACATGATAATTGTCATTTCTCTATTTCTGCACACCCCTGTTTTCGCATTCCCATCCTCATTTCTATGCAACCTAGGCATTAGACTTGGGATTCCTATTATAATACTTTGAATTTTTAATCACCCATTGCAAGCATGTGGCTTCTTTGCTCTAGGGTTGTTTCCTGTTGCATTGTTGAAAGAAGGTTGCTTCCTTTTTTCTTCTCAGTTATAGTCTTTTGAACTGCTGATGTCACTGAATATATAATGCATCATCTTTCTTATCTTTTTTTTATCACAAGTTATTCTTTGTTTATTTGGAAAAGAATCTGGCCATCTTGATATCTTATATATTATTGTTTTCTTTCGTGTCTTTTGTATGATTGGTTGTTTGGTGAGATTATACATGTAATGACTAATCAATTTGGTCTATTCTTCTAACATTTCTTTTATGAAATATATTTTTGTTTCCAGTTTGATCGAAATATCTAATTATATTTCTTTTTGGGAACATACCTATTGCAATTCCCTAAAAATGATGAATATATGGCTGAGAAAGAAGTTTCTTATTAGTGCTCTACAAATTCCATTGAGGATTCCTAGGCACGTCATTTTGGGTTGAAATAAGAAATCCCTTTGAATTACTAAGTTGTAGTGAAAGCTTCAATTAATGTGAAATAAGCTTCAATGTTAAGAAAATATTTATTTCCACATTTGATGAATCAGACAGGTGGCTGTTAGGCATAAATGGATTGTCTGATCATTCTTTATATTACCCACTGCCTAAAAGACTTCTTTATATATAAATTGCAAATTTAACCAACTCAAGGGCAGTATTTTCATTTTTATAAAATGCGGAATTGTTGATTTCTAGAACAGTTGTTGATTTTCCCTGTATCTTTGCCATGCCTAATGGTAAACCTAGTCTCCCTTCTTTTGGTTGCTTTTTGTTTTTGTTTTTATTTTTTTGTTTGGCCTCGGGGGGAGGGGGGGGTAATTCATGTGATAAGAAAGATAATCAAGTTTCCTTCCTGTAAGTTATAAGCTTGTAAAATGTGTGACTATAACATCACGCACTGAGTTTTTCTTGGGATATGCAGGAAGTCAGTTCATTGCTTCTTGAGAAAATCGTTGCTGCAGGCATTGGGAGCCGTCCTGTTGTCTTTGTGACGCATAGGTTTGTCTGTTCTTGGTTTTCTGTCTCCTTGTATGTTTTCAATCTTTTCTTAGCCTTGCAGGAGAGTAACTATTGACAAATTTCAGCATGGGAGGCCTGGTTGTGAAGCAATTGTTGTATCAGGCAAAGGCAGAAAACTTAGATAATCTTGTGAGGAACACTATTGGAGTTGTATGTCTTTGACCCTTTTATAAATTTTGGCATGATATTGGATGTTTGCTGCTCTAAAATTCTGATTTTTCCACATGTTAGGTATTTTACAGTTGTCCCCATTTTGGCAGCAAATTGGCCGATATGCCTTGGCGGATGGGTCTTGTACTTCGCCCTGCACCTTCTGTCAGTTCCTTCTTAGCACACTCTATCATCTGACTTTTTTTGGTGTCCCTCAGTGCTTTCCTGTCCCTATAGTCAGTTGTTGAGCTGATGCATTTTAAGACAGCACTGTATTGGTCCCAATACTTTCAGCATTCATCTATCACTTCCTTTATAAGTGGACATTCATGTCTCACTACTTGTTTGTCTGTAGATCGGGGAACTACGAAGTGGATCTGCAAGGCTGGTTGAGCTAAATGATTTTATTCGTCGTCTTCACAAGAAAAAGCTCCTTGAAGTTCTTAGCTTCTGTGAGGTGCTGAAAGATTATTGGCATTTTGGATTTTCATGTTTAAACATAATTGTTACCGTGCATCTGATTTTATGGTGAATCTAATCTCCAGACCAAGGTTACACCAATAGTTGAAGGTTATGGAGGATGGGCTTTGCGGATGGAAATTGTGCCAATTGAATCTGCATATCCTGGGTATGGTGATATTGTGGTAAGTTTCTGATTGAATATCCTTTACCTCCCATTTGTTCATGCTGGGTGAGATTCTATTGTGTGACGTTGCATTCAAGAGATTGAATTGCTCTGGTTGTAGTGATGGTGGTATTGAAGGTGTTTGTGAGTGTACAGGTTCAGCACGCAATTGGGCATGGTAGTGTCCCTGGTCTACAGTTTGCATTTGTGCTCGCATGTCTTTTTCCTTATGTCCTTTATTTATCGTACACGTGCATTTATGTGTTGTATGCATGGGTTATAATAATATTCATAGCTTGTTTTGGCCTTTTCGTCTGTGCACGAGGTTGTTTAAAAATTGCTTCTGACAGGGCCTGAACGCTTTGTTTTCCCCCTTTTGCTTGTGCCTCTGGTGTAGGTATTGGAGTCTACAGATCATATCAATTCATGCAAACCACTCAGCCGTGATGATCCTTCTTACACCCAAGTTTTGGAATTCTTACGTAAATTGAAAGCCGAGTATACATAAGAGGTTACCTTTTGTCTTTGTGTATCTCTGCGTTACAGTTGTTCCAAAAGAAGAAAAAGATGCCTTCCTCGGATGGGTGTGATTAGGAAGGTTCCAACATCTGGAATGTAAACGTGATATTCGTGATTGAGCCAAATACATTGATTCTAGACGGAGAATTTAGAGAATGATGGGTGGGATACTTCATTCATGGAGCGCAGGCCAGGATGCTGCAATTCGATGGCTATTAAATATGTAGTCACAATTAAGGAACGTCACACGCATGTGGAGACCGGCGCTGTTTTTCTTCTGATACAGTAACAAACAGCTGACGTGATTATCTGTCTGGTAGACTCTTACGCCCTGTCTCAAGTGATGACGGTCCAGTTGGACGTGGTCCATTGTACATTGGTGTAGATGCGTAGGCAAGTGGCTTTGTACACATCAAACGCAACGAGTACATGCACACACTCTGGTGATGCTGTTCTTTCCTATGCCTTTATTGCTTTTTAATTTCTATTGTTGGGAAATTATCCCCATGATTAGTTCACTATCAAATTCAAATTTGCTGAAATTGAACGAGAAAAGTACAAGAACAAGAAGTGGGGAGAAAGGAATCAGTTCATTATATAATACTTAAGGGAATATAATTGTGTTGAGTTTGTATGGAGAATATATGTGGGTTGAATTAACAAACCTTACAAACGGTTTAAGATTATATTTTTCCCCTTACGTTCTTAGAATACGAGAGGAAGAGGAGAAAGGCTAGTATATAATTGTTCGCAAAATTTAACTAAGCACGTATCATGTAAAAAATGCAAAAAATAAGTAAAGGAAATATAAGATATGAACGCTTAGCTAATCAATGAAGTAAAGAAATTTAGCATAGCCTAGCATTTGTCTCACAATTGCAATTAATGGAAAAGTAATATGGACCTTTTTCAAAATGTTAAAAAGCTTAAAAAATTGTGCATCTAACTTGCTTTGGACTATTCTACAAGAAAATAGAGTAGGAGAGACAATATGTTTTATCTCTTGAAATGGGAGTCTTAACTTACCTCACCATGTAACTTAAATTCCTCATATTTGGCCTCATCTTCTAATGCACAAACATCCAAAGATGATCCTTAAGGTGATGGTTTGGCATACTTATATTTAGAGCCAATTACATTATTTGACTATGACGATAAATTTAATGATATTGCTTTAAGTCATTCTTGCAGGTATGTAATATATTTGTAGGAAGATGATCAATTCATATAAGAAGTCAAGATATTTAAGATTTCCACATGTTGCAAGGTATTACAAAGGAAGCTATATTGTGTATGAAAGTTAAAGTCAAGAAGACCTAGTCAACTTTTTAAAGTCAACATCATTATCATGATTAAGATTCTTGTAAATTATTTTCATGTAATCTTAGTTTACTTTGTTTGTAATTGTCTTGTTGATCCATGTACTATATAGGATACAAATTTATTGTAATACTAGTTATGTGCTAGTCGGTCATTTTTGTGTCATGTGGCTTAATTAGTGTGCTAGTTAGCAATGTCATAAACTCCTATATAAGGCATGTGTGTCAACGTCCTTGTAGCATGTTGGCTGATTTTGATATTGAAATATAACACAAGTAATTCACTAGGTTAATTCTCTCTTTGTGATTAAATACACATTCTAAGACTATTTAGAATAATCTAGATTGGTGATATTCAAATAGAATTTCTTTGATTCTTGTTGAAATCTTAGAATTCTTGTTGCTTTCTTTTTGAGTTCTTACTTAAATTTCCTAATTCTTCTTCTCAAGACCTAGCCAAAACGATCCTGAACTTCAACTCATTCACACTAATCTTTATCCTTATTGAAGAATCATGTTATCTTCTTTCTTCTTCTCTTCTTGAGGGTGTAGTTTAAGTAGTGGTTTTTTACTTCTTAAATATATGTCATTTACTTTTTCCCTTGGATTTGGCATTGTATCACTTGGTGGTGTGTTAGGCACTCTTCCAAAAATTACATTGGACAATTATATGACTTGTACTTCTAAATTATTTATCAATACCTCTTAGTTATAAAAATGTGTCTTAGTAGTATTAATGAAATTGCTTATCAATTCTTCTAAGAAAGAATTTTGTGGTTGCTAAGGTGGCAATGGAAATGGTTGTACAGGTCTTTTTGGTGGAAATCCAAGGGGCTTCATCGAGTTATCATTCCTCTAATTGAATTTTGGATGGTTCCTCCCACCATGATTATATACATTGGAGCAAGGATTATTTTGTCTGCCAACATTGTTAGCAATATAATTAATTTCATCAAGAGATGATTGGAAATGAGTACTTACCTGACACTTAGTGATACTATGTGATCCACCACATAAGTAACACATAGATGTATTGTCTGGAATCTATATGTATGTAACACCACTCAAGTTATCTAATTTTCTTTGTAATTAAATCCATCTTAGCTTGTAATGTCATGATGCCATCTATAGAATGAATTCCTCCCTTCCTTTGTACCAGAATATGTTTAAAATGCCATAGATAAGAACTAGAGGCTATTTCCTTAATAAAATAATAGATTTGCTTAGTTATCTTATTTATAATAATATCACTTACAATTACATCTAGCATAGAGCAATTAGTACTAGATATACCAGTATAAAAATGTCTGCATTTGCAATTAGATAAGCAAGCCATGATGTGGGCATTTTCTTTAGAATTCCTTAAATCATTCTCATGCATTATATAGTGATTTTAAGTCATTTTCACAAAATTGATGATGCCATTTATTAATTTAGTAGTTTCAAACGTGGAAAGAATTTAGAAAGAAATAGTTTCACCAAATCATCCCAAGTTAAAATAGAACATGGGGCTAGAGAATTCAACCAACTAATAGCCTTATCATGTAATGAGAATGAAAATATCTAAGCCTATAGTATCACTAGAAAGGTTATTTAATTTAAAAGTATAAGATATTTCAATGAAATTAGCAATATGAGTATGATGTATATCCTTAGGCGTACCTTTAAATTGGATCAAAGTCTATATCATCTAAATGATAGTAGGTTTGATCTTGAAATTATGCACTTCAATAGCCTACCTTCTAATATTTGACTTAGAATTCGCTATACTAGTGATAATATAGTCTCTTAAGGATCTCCTAGTTTGTTGTTGTTGATTTCATTTCTTTGTAGTTGTAACAAGTTTCAAATGTGCCTTTAGCTTTTGAAATTTTCTCTCAATCTTTGAGTCCAAATCCAATAGATAACGAGGATTACTTAGGGTCATGTAATAGCATAAGATAGAAGATATGTTTTCAATCTCTTGCTAGATACAAGGTTCTGTTATTAACCAAAACTAAACAGCAAAAAAGAAAATGCTTAAATATCATAAATAATAAAAATAGTTTAGTTACAAATCTAAAAGTGTAATTGAGAAATATAAATCCTGTAAAAGTGGAACCAAATAAGGGAGTTTAAATATCTAAAATGGAAACCATAACATGATACAATGGTCGGTTGTGCATTGCATGGCCTAAATCTCTTTAATAAACCTAAAAAATCCCATAAGAGGGGTCATTTAATGATCAAATAATCATGCACACATAAATTCCTTTGTCATGGCATTGATTAAGTGTCCAAACTAATAGGTATGATTTATGTCAGTTAAGCGGATTGTTAACGTAATCATTTAATATAATTATGTGATTATTTTTTATACTTTAGTCCACTTGTTCTTATTTATTTCTCTTGATTGTATTTCCTAGGTATTTAGAGAAAATGGGATCAAAAGGAGATAAAACACAACATAGGAAACAAATGGAAACCAAGAATGAGTACTCAAGTTGTGCAATGGATGTGCAAATTCAACCATGATGCAATCTTAATTTGGAAAGTGCTACAAATGAAAGCCGTATATCTTTTTTTAGATTTAAAACGTATTAAAACTTGACTTAATTAAACACCAAATGACAAAGTTATGGAAAAAATACACTACATGGACAAAGTTGTCTCACAGCCTTAGAGTCATCATGACTAACCGTGTTACTTGACATAGCCATGTTGACCACAACTAACACCATAGATGAAAAAACATGACATAGGAGGCCCACGTTGATTCTCCTAACCTCATATATAATTTATTTTTGACCTTTTTTTTGATAGAATTATTTGGGAAAAACCTAAACATAATTTAGATGCCGATCTTGGTGCTTAAGGTTCATTAATTTATCTTTCCTTGTCCATAATCCATCCTTAATATCCTAATTTTGTAATTCTAATAAGGTGATTGAATAATGTAAATCCAATTTATGAATGAAAGTGTATTTCATATTATGTTCTTTAATTTCCTAATCTTTAATTGATTGATGAATGATCTTTTAATTTTGAGTATGTGCTTAAATGAAGTCATGATTGGATAATTATTTTGTGCTAAGGTGATGGGATACCCATAATCCTAATGCACTAATACTTTGAAATCCTAACCTAAATCAATCCATAGCCATATGTGTTGTGTTAATGCTTTAATTAATCTAATATAAATGTTGATCACCTCCCTATTATTAGCTAGACATGCTCCAATGAGATTCAAGAGATGAGATAAAGCGACCTCCATTAACATAACCAAAGGGTAAACCACGAGTTTGAGAGATGTTGGTTTGGTCTTTATAACCTAAAAGTGTGAGTTTTGACTGAGTATTTGAAGCACATTATAATATAGTGTTGGTTCGTGCAAGTATCGGAGAATTTTAGTATAAAATGATGAATTATATTAGAAGTATAGGGTTTCCGTATTTGTTAACACATACTATGTTTCTCACCAAATATTTTGATGTATTTTTTGAGAAAAAAGTTGAGAGTAAGGAAATTAATATGGGGTCCTGTGTTTCCTAAACATGGACCATGTTCTATTTATTTCCAAAACATCCTATTTTACCTTATAGGATTTTATCTTTTATAAAAGGAGACATGATGAAATCCTAATTAATAAGTTGTGCGACACAACTTTTTATTCTTATCTATATAATTCTCTATTAAAAGAGAATTGTAGATTTTTGTAATTTATTGATTAATTTTTTTAATCATCTTATAATTACACAAGCACAAAAATAAAGATCTCTAAATTTTCCTCAATTGTATGTTTTGTCATTAAATCCTCAATTGTTCATAATCTTATTAATTTCAATTTTTTGGTTTGGATCTTTTCAATCTACGCTATGCCATAATAATTTGATATCAGATCTATGTTGTTGAAGATATCTTGAAATTGGGATGGGTATAATATTTGATATTGAGAATTTTAATTGGTCTATCAATTTTAGCTTATGGAAATTGAAGATGCGACAATTTTAATTTAGAATGGATTAGATAAAACATTATCCAATCATTCAAACATGCTAGAGTCAATGAAAAATGAGAGATTTTAAGAAGTAGATCTGAAGTCCCTCTCTACCATACAATTGTGCTTGTTAAAAAAGGTACTACATGTAGTGGAAAAGGAATCAAAGGAGGTTACCTTGTAGTTGAAGCTTAAGTCATTATATATGATAAAATCACTAGTAAATCGAGCTACTATTGATGAATCAATTTTTTGACCTAAAATTAGGTGAGGGTTAATCTTTAAAAAGTCATTTGGATGAATTTGACTTTATAGTTATAGTTTTGCATAATATAGATGCTAAATTAGACAGTGAAATTCTGGCTATTATATTGTTATGCTCTTTGCTTGTAAGCTTTAAGCATTTTCGTGAGACTGTTTTGTATGGGAAGGACGTGTTATTCTTTAAGGATGTGAAATCCACTCTACTACAATGGGAGTCGATTGATATTCAGTTAACTGGCAGGAGTACTTCTGAAGACTCACTTAGTGAGGGATTTGTAGCCGAGCAAAAAGGTATAGGAGTAGGAATCTGGTGACCGTAAGAAGTCTAGATCTAAGTCAAAGAGTTGACAGAAGAATGTGACATGCTATGGGTTCCACAAGAAGGGGCATGCTTAGAATTTTCGTCTTAATAGGAAGCTTAGTGCTATGTCTGGTGAGTCATCTAGTGAAAAGGATGATGATGTAGTTGTCCATGATGATAGTGATGGAGATGTGTTGACGACCACTAGTAGATAGAACAAGATCAATGATAGATGGATAAATCTTGTATTATGGGTGTTCTTACCATATATGTGCCAATTGGATTTGGTTTTAGACATTCAAGGTGTCTTGGGGTGGATTTGTCATGATGAGAAATGATTCTTGCAAATTTATTGGGATTGGGACGATGAAGGTGAGGATGCATGGCGGTGTCATCAGAACACTGTCCAACATGAGACATGTCCTAGAGATAACTAAGAACCTCATATCTTTGTGTTCATTAGATTATAACAGGTACCGTTGTTTTATTAAGGATGGTACCATGAGAGTAACAAAAGGGGCTCTAGTGGTGATGAAAGGGAAGCTGGCTAAAACACTGTCTGAGTTAGTAGTTCCACTATTGTGGGGATAGTTGCTGTGACATCGTCGAGGTTGTCAGACATGGATGTTTTGAGAATTTAGCACATGAAACTGAAACACATGAGTGTCAAGGATCAGACTGAGCTCTCTAAGAGGGGGTTGCTGGACGGATAGAGCACATGTACTATAGACTTCTATGAGAACCATTTGTTTGGAAGGCAGAAGAAGGATGGATTTTTAATAGCTAAGCATAGCATAAGAGGACCTCTTGACTATATCCATTTAGATTTGTAAAGTCTAGCGAGAGTGGTCTCCAAAGATGGTTCATGGTACTTACTCATATTTAGTGATGAATTCTCTAGAAAGGTATGTAATTGTTTCTTAAAACATAAGAATGACATGTTTGGTATTTTCAAACACTAGAATACCTTGCTAGAGAAGTAGACTAGAAGTCAAGTTAAGTGTTGTAGGATAGATAATTATCTTGGTAGATATTTTGTAACACCTCCAATTTTTGAACCAGAAAATTTTATTTTTAAGACAATACGAATGAGTTTGAAAAATAAAACTAGAAAATGTTATTGCTATATCAATGATAAGAGATGTATGATCACCACCTAACTCATAAGTGATTTAAGGTAAAACAGAATAATAAATGAAATATGTAAACTCATAACATTAATGTGACACCATAACATACTAAGGGCAAGAACAATATTATAGAGAGAATGAGTATGATAGTCTTACAATACCAAATATAGGAAATCAAGCTAGGAGTTTAAATAGCCATAAATAAAAAAAACTTCCCAACACAGTGGGCAAAATACTTATCATTGGTTAGCCCAAGTTTTAAGCATGATCATAAACCTCTAAACCCAAGCAATGGCCCGCTAATGACCTATGTTATCACTCAAAACATAATCTAAATAAGAGTCATAACATTACAAATTATCCTCTACTCTCTAGTTCACAAGCCTGATCATCATAATGACCATACAAGTGCAGTATCAGTATGGTGAAGTATTACTAAAACATACTATCTAAAATATGGTAAGGCTCATGCAGCACATTGAAGTCACATAAGAGCATGGTGCTATCATATTGGTATAGCTTAATTACAACAAGACATGCTTGTATGGAAATCATGGAAGTATAGAAATATGGTAAATACATGCAATCTATATAATATAAACCATATTAGAATTCTTCCTTTAGTGACCATACAAATTTCGATTAATAAGATAGTTCATTTGACTACACCTAATTCTCCACTATGAATAATAATCGTGGAAACAAAAATAATTACAATGGGATACCACACCCATCTTTTCAGATACATTAAAGGGGCTTTCATCGGGGGTACCACAACCACCACACATCGAGTGCACTTGCCATAAATTAGGAAACCACACCCACCCTACGTGGTTGAAGTACACCAAGGGGGCTTGTACTAGGGTACCACACCCACCACACCTTGCATGTCTCCACTGCGAGGGATAAAAGGTTAGGATACCACATCCACCTAAGCAATGGAAAATACAAAATGGTGCCAAGGGGCTTATACTGGGATATGTCACCCACCCGAGCTAGACACCAATGCCATGGTGGCCTGCCAGAGTATAATCCTATACCTCAAAGATATGCGCATACCTCTTATTGATCACAACCTTGTAGAGAAGGAAATAAGTATTGAAGGAAAAATATAACCAAGGGTGACATGCCCACTAACTCTTGACAGCTACCTAGAGAGCCAAAAAAGAAAGGCTCGAACAAAAGCTTAAACCTTTAATTTATATTTTCAATTGATATTAAATATCACAACAAAATCCACATATAAAAAAATTAGGTGTTTCACCATGACAACACAAAAACCATTAAATTCCATTATCAACCAAATTGTGTGTTTCCAGGGTGATAACACCAAACACATGACAAGACATTAAAGTCACCATTTGGGTGTTTCCATGTGCTAACACCAAATACATCACAAGGCATAAAAGCTATAAACTGGGTGTTTAGAGATGACACCAAACTTAATCAAATTCAAGTCCCAAATACCATCATGATTATTCTTATTAAATTAGGTCAATCATAGTTGAAATCATTATTAAAATATTATAAATACATGGATGTATCAATACAAAAGATCCAAGAGAAACATAGAAATTTCTAACAAGCAAATTAGCTTCCAGCCAGATAAGTAGATTGGTTCCTTAGACTAATCAACTAGTGTTATCATACTAGACCTAAACCAAAACAATACCAAAGAACAAGTCGACTAGCTAGCCTCATTGATCGGATGCTCACAGGAACCGGCTAGTTGATGAGTCTAAGTAGAGAACAACCCATTTTGGCCTGTAGATAAACTAGTTGATGGGTTTAACCAACCAATTGATTGGTTATAGGAACCAATCAGCTAGTTTGGTCTAACTGGTTGATGGGTCTAAGTAGAGATCAAACTATTTTGGTTCGCAAGGATAACAACTGATGGGTTTGACCAATCGATTGATTGAAACCAATTGACTAGTTTACCAAACCAATCTATAGATCTCATGGCCAACCGATCCAAAACTCCAAGCCATCCAAATGCTTGCATAACTAATCGATAGGTTTGAGAAGTCTATTGAATGGTCTAGTTAAAACACTACCTAGACTTGCGATGCACACAGCAAAATTTACTATACTTTGCCATATTAATCCTAACATACTTCTATGTCAAAACACATATAAATATACATGATGGATATATCGAGTTGCATGGACACATGGTAATGTACATACTTAAACGAATGATGCTCAAATAGCTAGCTTATGTATAAAATCTAACAAACCAACAATACTAACTTGGGAAGATTATACCACATGATCAGACCTTGGAATAAAAGTTAGATTATACTCACACATACATCAAAAACATGGAACTCTAATACACCACAAAACCCCATTTATTTTAAAGATACGAATGCCTTACCTTGAAATAATTCGTCTTGTATAAAAGCTCCTACTTGATGGCTATCTAGAAAAACTTTGATTCCTAAGAGAATTAAAGTTAATAAAATTAGAAATCATCTTTCAAAACTTCATTAGAATCAAAGAAAAATTAGAATAATAAAAAGGACACAAAACCCCACTTTTCTCAAAAATAGGGTGTCAAAGGAAGGACTAAAATCTTCAACCTTTCTCAACTTTAATTCTTGCTTGCTTAAGGAAAGTAGGAGGGAAGTAAAACCAAGATTAGAAGAAGATAAAATAACACAATTATCACTTAAAGAAGGGAGAAAGTTAGAGAAAGTCTATTTTTTTTAGTAGAGAGTAGAAGAGAGAAAATGAAGGGATGCTAAACACTTTGAAAATTTTTCCTGAAGACAAGGGAGAAAAGAGAAAGAAAAAGTGAGGAATGAAAATGGATCAAAAATGAAAGATATAGAGGCAAGGATAGGTCGACATTCATAGGAGAGAGGGATATGAGACTAGTAAGGTTGAGTGTGGGTGACTAAAAAGTGAGGGATGACTTGATTGGGTAGTGGGGGTTGAGTGTAGTTGAGAATGGGCATGTCAATGGGTTGGTAATTCAGGAGATGGTGCACAAAGTCATTATTGTAATCCAAGGTGCTAAAAGGAATATTAAAGAGAAAAGGTGAAGCTTGCCTCAAAAGTGTCTTTTGAGAAAATGTTTGCTAACTAAAACTATGTAATCATCTAAATAATGTGAAAATAATCGTAGAGAACTCAAAAATAGTTATTATAATTATTGGACTATAATGATAAGTTTTCATAAACATTAGAGAGAAATTTGAATCAAAATCAGAAATGGAACTAAAATCACTTGTTAGCCAATCGATGGGTTTGGGCGAACCAGTTGATTGGTTTGTCCAAAACAAGAATGTAAATTCCTCGGCATACTAATTGATTAGTTATGTAAACCCGTCAAGTAGTATGCTTGAACTTAATATTTTTATTAGAATTTCAAACCTAATCTAAACCAAAACTAATTTGTTATATATCAAAATAATTTTAATTACATTTTGAAGGATTTTGAAGGGGGGTATTACAACACTACCCTCTTAAAAGTGACCTCATCCCCGAAGTCCACAAAAGAAATTATTATTATAAGCTCAAAACATAATAAAACCTTAATCCATAAACCAAAAGGATATAATAAATAAGGTTTAATACAAAAGAGAAAGGACACTATGCCCTTAAAAGAGGTGGCATTACCCATGGAATGCACCTAATCAAACAACTCCAGATACTTCCTCTTGGTCTCCTTCTCAGACTCTAAAGTTTCCTTCTATGCCCCAAGACATGGCCACAAGAAATTTTTGAATGGAATGACCTTCGATTGCATCTTCTGAGTCTAGTGAACAAGGAACATCCACGAACGCTCCTCATAAGTCAATTTCCGATTGAGCTTAATCGACTGTGGCTGAATGGTGCTTGATGGATCCGACACATACCTCCTCGATTGAGATATGTGGAAAACATTATGCATGTGTGAAATATCAATAGGTAAGGTAAGATGGTAAGAAACCTATGCAACCTGATCTAAAATCTTATATGGCCCAACGAACCTTGGGCTAAGCTTGCCCTTACGACCTAAATGCATTACTCTCTTAGTTAGCAAAACTGTTAAAAAGAGTTGGTTGTTTACCTTAAACTCATTTGCTCTCCACTGTAGATATGCATAGCTCTTTTGACTATCCTGGTTTGCCTTCATTCAATCTTGAATCAAGCTGTTCTACTTAGCATTGTCCTCTACAATCTTTGGCCCCAACACAATCATCTCACTAAAATTTCTCCAATATACAGGACTACAAAATTTCTGTCCATAATGTGCCTCGAAAGGTGCCATCCCTATACTTGCATCACGACTGTTATTGTAGGAGAAATCCACTAAGTCTATATGATCCTCCTAAATACCCTGAAACTCAAGAATAGATTCCCAAATCATATCCTACAAGGTATGAATAGTATAATCAATCTACCCATCTATATCTAGATAGAAAGTTGTGCTCATCTTAAGCTGTGTCCCGAAAGGTGCTTGCAACTTCTAGTAGAAATGTAACAAAAATCTAGAATCTTGGTCTGAAACAATGTTCTTAGGCACCCTATGGTATCGAACCACATGCTTCCTATAAGTACCGATCATCTACTCTATACTCTACGTTGACTTCATTGGTATGAATACCGTTGACTTAGTTAATTGGTTAACCACTACCCAAATCAAATCTAACCCACTATGAGTCTTAGGTAACTCAACCACAAAATCCATTGATAACACTATCACATTTCCACTCAGGTATGTTCAATAGCTGAACTAATCCTGCCAAATGCTTGTGTTCCACCTTAACCTTTTGATATATCTAGCTCCAAGCCAAAAAGCCCGCAACATTTTCTTCATACGAGGATACCAATAGATCCATCTTAAATCCTTTTATAGTTTATCACCTCAAGGAAGGATGGAATAAGGTGCATGTTGACCCTTTTATAGGATCTTCCTCTTGAGTTCACCATAGCTCTATGGAATTTACCCTTCCTCATAAAAAGATATTAACATCCTCAAAAATCTTGAACCCCACTACTCAACCCTTGGATATCGCCTTCTTGATCCAACTGAGCTTAAAATCTCTTAGTTGACTAGATTAAATCTCATCAAAGATGGTCTTGGTGATTGAGAGGGCACTTATTTTCATCTCAAGATCCTTAAATCTAATGATCTCAATGCTTAACTCTTGAAGAATTTTTTAGATCCAATATGACACTACTAGTGAACCCAAGGCTTGCGAAGTCTTTCTACTGAGAGCATCTGCCATGGCATTAGCCTTACTCTCATGGTAGGTCTACTCTAAGTCGTAATCCTTAACCAAATCTAGCCATTACCTCTATCTCATGTTCACTTTTTTCTACGTGAAGATGTACTTGAGGCACTTATGGTTAGTTTAGAAATTACACTATACTCTATATAGGTAATGCCTCCAAATTTTCAAAGCAAAAACCACCATAGCTAGCTTAAGGTCGTGCATAAGATGGTTTTGCTCATTCTCTTAACCCTCAAAGACCAAAGGGAGATGAAGATCGATCCGATGAAGCTAATCCTTTCGTGGCGATACCTAAAGAGGAGGTGGCAGCAATGGCTGTGGAGCTTCCTTATGTTGAATCTGCTGCTCCATGAATGCTCCAACCATCTACATGAAACACTCGAGATGCTAATTCATATCCATCAAAACCCTATAATAGTAAGTCGCATTAGAGGGGAATTTCCTACTAACTGCACAATAATACATATGAAGATAACACATTGCACATAGGGCCATAAGTTAGTCTTATTCTATAAAATTTAGGCTAACTCCCAAACTAAATTGATGCTCGATATTATAATAAACCAGATTCTATAAGTTTGGATTAAACGGAAGAAATTTATTTTCACAAAACAATGTCAAGATTTCAAATCATAGGCTCTGATACCTACTTGTAACACCCTCAATTTTTAAACTAGAAAATTTCACTTTTATGACAATGTAGAAGTGTTTGAAAAACAAAACTGAAATTTTTTAGCAACACATCAACTATTAGAAAAGTGTAATCATCACCTAACCCATGCTTGCTATAAGGTAAATAGAGGAATAAATGAAAGATGCTTACTCATGACATTAATGCAAAAATACAAGATAATAAGGTTGATAACACTATTATAGATAGAATGAGTATGGTAGTTTTACAAAAGTAAATACACAAAATCGAGTCGAGAGTCTAAATAACTAGAAATACAAAATCTTCCCAGCACAATGGGAAAAATACTTCCAACTAGTTAGCCTAACTCTTAGGCATGATCATAAACCTCTCAACCCAAGCATTGACCTACTAATGACCTATGTGATCACCCTTATCATACTATAACTAAGAGTTTTAACTGTATAAATCATCCTCTATTCCCTAATAAGAAGCTGGATCATCACAGTAACCATATAAGTGTAGTATCAGTATGATAAAATACTAGTAAAATATACTACCTAAAATATGTTAAGGCTCATGCAACACATTGATGTTTCATAACAACATGGTGATATTATATTGGTATAGCTCAAATACGACAAGACATGCTTACATGGAAATCATGGAAGTATAGAAATATGATAAATACATGTAATCCATATGATATAAACCATATTAGAATTCCTCCTTTAATGACCACACAAATTTCAATTAATAAGATAGTTTGTTGGACCACAACAAGTTCTCCACCATGAACAAAAGTCATAGAACCACAAATAATCACAATGGAATACCACACCTATCACAAAAGATCAGAATACATTGAAGGGTTATTTATCGAGGTTACCATATCCACCACACATCGAGCACCTACTATAGATTGGGATACAACACCCACCCCATATGATTGAAGTATACTAAGGGGACTTATACTGGGATCCCTAACCCACCACTCCTTGCATGTCTCTACCACGAGTGATAAAAAGTTGGGATACCACATCTACCTAAGCAATGAATGATACAACGTGCTAGGGGGCTTATACTGGATTACCTCACTGACCTGAGTTGGACACTAATGCCATGCCGGCTTACCTTATTATAATCCTATATCTCAAAGATATGTGCACACCCTCTATAGACCGCAACCCAATAGAGAAGGAAATAGTTACTAAGTGAAAAATATAACTAATGGTGACCCACGCACTAACTTCCAGTAGCTACCCCAATAGCAAGAGAAAAAGGCATGAACAAAACCTTCAACCATTAATTTATATTTCTAAGTGATATCACAAATCCCAATAAAATCCACATATAACTATATTGGGTGTTTCTAAGCGAAAATACTAAACACCATTAAATTCTATTATTAACCAAATTGGGTGTTTCCAAGTGATAACACCAAACACATCAAAAAGGCATTAAAGCCACCATTTGGGTGTTTTCAAGTGCTAACACCAAACACATTGCAAGGCATAAAAGCCACCAATTGGATTTTTAAAGATGACACTAAACTTAATCAATATCAAGTCCCAAATACCATCATGATGATTCTTATTACATCATGTCAATCATTGTTGAAATCATAATTAAAATGTTGTTAATACATGGATGTATCAACACAAAAGGCTTAAGAGAAACACATAAACTTCTAACAAACTATTCGGCTTCCAACTGGACAAGTGGATCGATCTCTCGGATCAGTTAACTTGTCCTATCATACCATACCTAAACCAAAACAATATTAGAGAGCAAGTTAGCTTGTTGGCTTCATTGATTGACTCTTCATGGAAACTAGTCGACTGGTTTGGTCTAATTGGTTGATGATTCTAAGTAGTGAGCAACCCATTTTACCTACAGATAAACCAATCAATGGGTTTAACCAAGCAATCGACTAGTTATAGGAACCAGTTGACTTGTTTGGTCTTACTAGTTAATGGGTCTCAGTAGAGCCAAACTAATTGATTGATTTCGTGACCAACCAATCTAAAACTCAAAACCATTCAACTACTTGAATAACTTGTTGATGTGTTCGAGGAACCAATTAACTATTCTAGCTAAAACACTACCCAAACTTGAGATACATATACCAAAATTTACCACACTTTACCATATTAATCCTAACATGCTTATAAGAAAATAAAGGAACACAATAATTGCATAAAGAAGGGGGAAACTAAGAGAATATCTATATTTTTCTTAGTAGAGAGGAAAATTTAAAAAATAAAGGGATGCTCAACACTTGGGAAAATTTTCCACAAGAAAAGGGGAAAAGAGAAAGAATAACAAGTGAGAAATAAGAATGGATCATAAATGAATGGTATAGAGTCAAGGATTGGTTGATATTCATAGGAGAAAGGGAGATAAGATAGGAAAGGTTGAGTGTGGGCAATCAAGAAGTGAGGGTTAACTTACTAGGGTGGTGGAGGTAGAGTGCAGTTAAGATTGGGCATGACAGTGGCTTGGTAAGTCAGGATATAGTACAAAAAGTCAATATCACACCTCCAACTGCTAGAAGTGAGAGGGAGAGGTGTGGGAGAAAAGAAAAGGTGAAGCTTACCTCAAAAGTTCCTTTTAAGAAAAAATTGGCTAACTAAAATTATGTAATGATCTAAATAATGTGAAAATAATTCGAGAGCACTAAAATATCCTTATTAGTATATTAAGAATTTAATTAGAATTTTTCATAAACATTAGAGAGAAATTTGAATTAAAATTAGAAATGGATCTGAAGTCACAAGACAATTAGTTAATGGGGTTGGGTAAACCAATCAAATGGTTTATGGAGAACAAGAATATAAATTCCTTAGATCACCAGTTGATTGGTTATGTAAACCCATCGATCGGTACACTTGAAATTCACATTTTTATTATAATTTCAAACCCAATCAAAATATAAAACTAATTTATTTATATCAACATAATTTTAAACATATTTTAAAGGATTTTGAGATGGGTTATTATAGTTTCATTGATTTTTGCCAATACCATGGGATGGCTAGATGTCACATCTATGTTGGAAGAGTAAAATGGAATGGAGTTGTTGAGAAAAAGAACATAACCCTATTAGAGAAAGCTCGATGTATATTATTATAAGGAGGGATAGGTAGAGAGTTTTAGGCTAAGGCTATTTTCATGGTAGCATACTTGGTGAACTAGTCTCAAAATTGGTCTTTTGAGTTGAAGAAATCTAAGGATTTATGGTCTGGTAAGCCAATTGATTACTATGATTTTCATGTCTTTGGTTATCTTACTTATACTTATATAAATGATGGTAAACTTGAGCTTAGAGCCAAAAAGTATATGTTTCTTGGCTTTACAATCGAAGTAAAGGGGTACAGGTTTTGGGATTCATCTACATAAAAAGTTCTTGACCAGTAGGGATATTACCTTCAATGAGTTTATTTTCCTCTAGAAGACCGAGTCTTATAATGTTGTATCTAAGATTTTGAGCAAGATAGTGCTTTTTTCCAGGTGGAGGTTGAGGTTGATGTAGATAGCAAATACCGTTATGATAAAACCACTATTCCTAAAGTGGGTGGATCCAAGAATTAGGTGGAGAAAAGAGGTGTTGCTCTAAGCAAAGATGGATGATTGTTAAGCCAATAATTAGGTACAAGTATGAAGAATTGGTTGGTTGTGCTTTATCTTATGTAGAGACTATTGTTGATGTGTATGAGCTAGCATTATTCTTAGAGGATATTGAGAGTAGTGATTCTATTGAGTGGCGTGCTTTTATGGAGGAGGAGATGGAGTCATTATTGAAGAATCATACATGGGAACTTGTGATGTAACCTAGGAAGCAAAATATTATTGATTGCAAGTAGGTGTACAAGTTCAAACAGGAAGCTCCAAGGGTCGAGAGACAAAGGTACACGGCTTATTTATTTACATGTGGATTATGTCATATTCAAGGCATGGACTCTAATGAGGTATTTTGGTCTATTTTTGTACATACTTCTATTCATACCTTACTTGCTCTTGTAGCTATATATAATTTTGAGTTGGAGCGCGTAGTTGGATGTTAGAACTGTATTTTTACATGGTAAGCTCGAGGAGGAGATTTACATGTGACAGCGTGATGGGTTTGTGGTTGAGGGGATACATGATAGTGTGTGCCTATTGAGGAGGTCATTGTATAGTTTAAAGTAGTCTCCTAGATAATGGTATAAACAATTTTATTAGTTAATGCTTGATCAAGGTTTCTTCAGAATTGAGTATGATTGATTTGTGTACTTGAAGGATATGGAGGGTGGCTCTTTTATGTATCTTTTCCTATATGTTGATGACATGCTTGTGGTAATCAAATATATCTCTGATGTTGATAAGGTGAAGACAATGCTAAAGAGTAAGTTTGATATGGAAGATCTTGGAGCCACAAAGAGGATCCTTAGCATCGAGATCATTAGAAACCGTGAGAAGAAGCTTCTATACTTATCACAAGAGTCCTATATGAACAAGGTGCTGGAGATATTTCATTTGATAGATGCCAAGATGGTGAGCACTACATTGGCTACTCACTTCAAATTGCCTGCTTTAGATTTTCCCAATTCCAAAGAGGAAGAGGAGTTCATGGCGACTATTTGAAATCCAAATGTTGTTGGTTGTATCATGTACGCTATGATGTGTATCCAACCCGATATTACTTAAGCTATTAGTGTTGTGAGTTGATATATAGTGAATTAGAGAAATGATGACTCGCACTTAGTGAATTAGATCCTTTGGTACTTGAAGAGAATTACATTAGTTAATATTGAGTGTGGGAGATTAGCTTATTTGCTGGTTGGGTTCATGGCCTCTAATTATGGTAGAAGCCTGATAAACTAAATATTTTCCATATTAATACCTAATTTGCCTTCATTTTTATAATTTTTTGGCATATATTAAGAGAATTATCATAGTTCAAGCATCTTGTTTGTGTTACTACTCTCTTGGTAATTGTTTTTTTACAAAAAATTGTGCTTAAACGCAAAATTCCAAGGAAGTGGTACATGGAATAACAAAAAAAAAATCAAATATGAAAGAAATTAAAGGAGTATAATCAACCCCACATAATTTTAGAGAATTTAAGAAAGTTATGGAGCTGAAAGAGGAGAAAGGAAATCAAGAGGAGCAACTTTTAATCATCTGCATGGCTATGCAACTTTTAATCCATCAGCGCGAGAATGAAAGTGTTGTACAACTACAACATAGCCATGCAACCATTGCATAGAGATGCCAAAAATAAAATTTTTGCATGGACTCAACACATCCATGCTTATCACCAAATTATAGAGAGTGAATAAGCTACACGGCTAGCCTATGCAACCTTGCACAACTATATAGAAGACAGTTACCTCTATGTATGCCATCTTTCCATGATCTTTAACACTTTGTTTTTCTTCAGCGATGAGGGCAACATAATTGGGGCTTTGAAGATAGGGATTGGGAGAGCTTATTAATTTTCTTTTTATCCATTATTCCCCTACAGAAAGAACTCCATGTAATTTTTAGTTCATGCAATTTTATTCTTCCAAATTAAGAGTAGAAAATTGTGTATCGCAAGTTTGAAGACAACTTTATCTTCAATTTATGGTTTGATCTATCCATTCTCTCTTCTATTATTGATTGTATCTACAATATGTATGCCATTTATTTTTATTTTCTACATTTCTTTCAAACCATGAGTGGGTAATTTTTTTTTTAGGATTGAACTAGGCTTTATTTGGTATGAATATGATGAGTTAAAGTATATGTCATATATATAGCTTAGATGTCCTATTTCGTATGTTAGGAATTAATTTTATGAGTCTAATTTTATAAAATCTAACTTACATAGAAGTTTAATATAGTTGAAAGGTTGAAATCAATCTTAGAAATTAACATACCAATAGGAATTCAAATGATAACAAATATAGACATTTGAGTCTTAGGTACTATTGAATCAGTGGTATTTAATAAATTTAATCTAATTAGTTAGTCATGAAAGTAGTCAATGAATTGGATTACATATATTCTTAGACCTTGAAAGAGGCTATTCAATCACATCAAACTAATTGTTCGCAACAATTTTGGATCGTACTACAACATATTGTTAATTGATTATTGAATACCAAAAAGGAGACCTAAGTTCAATCCTAGGTTTTATATCTATCATTTCATAATCTATAGTTTGTTAGTTTGTACATTTTTTCTCATTATTGACATCCATACTCTTACTCCATAATTATTTAGATAGCTAAAATAATAAAAATCTGTAATCAATCGCAAAGGTCTTATGGATACGACCTTAACATGCTACAACGAAGACGTGCCCTTGTAGATTAGCACGCATCAAGTTGTTGGCACTGTTGCTAAGGAATTTGACCAATTGATATTGATTCTTTTGTTATTAAATAGGCTAGTTTTTTATTTTCTTATTTTTATTTGCTTTTCTGTCTTTCTTTTCCTCTTTTATAGTTTGTTGTTTTCTGTCTTCAGGTGCCTTATATAAAACAATCTCTTAGTTTAGGACCTCTAGTTGTGTTGAATCCTAAAATAGAGAGAACTTTGAGTGAATTAAGAACTTGGGTATATGAGACAAAAGCAAGCAGAAGATCCAAAATTATGAATAAAACATATGGAGGAGAAGATCATAAGAACTCTCTTCGGAAGTTTGCATCTCTTAATTCATATGGAACACTTTCCAATATTAGAAAGCCAAATGTCACTACCAACAATTTCTAGTTGAAGCCTACACTCCTTATTAGGGTGCAAAAAAATTAATTTGGTGGCAACCTAATAGAATACCTAAATTTACACATTTTAATATTCTTAGAGTACTGTAATACTCTTAAAATGAATGGATTATTTGATGATGCTATCAAGCTAAGGTTGCTCCTTTTCTCATTACAAGATAAGGCAAGAGCTTGGTTGCATTTACTTCCTTCTGCCTGCATCACCACATGGGATCAACTCTCATAAGCATTCCTTACCAGGTACTTCCCTCCAAGCAAGATGGCTCAACTAAGGGATCATATTGTAACCTTTATACAGAAGGAAGGGGAATCATTATATGATGCTTGGGTGAGGTACAATGACCGCTTGAGGATATTTCCACACAATGGATTGGAAGACTATTTTATTATCCACACCTTTTATAATGGTATTCTCTACAACACTAGGATCACTATTATTGCTATAGTACGTGGCACATTGATGAAAAGGAGTGTGCGAGAGGTACGATAACTCATAAAAAATATGACCTAGAATTACTTCTAATGGTCAAGTGAGTGCTCTTTACCCAAAAAGAGCATAATGTATGATTTTGACGCACTATATCATCTTGAATCTAAGGTAGATATTATATTAAGAATATTTGATAAATAAAATGTTAATGCCTTAGCATCTCAATTTAACCAAGCATTATGTGAAATATATGGCATCATAGGTCATACTGCATTAGAGTGTTAAGTTGGAACATCCTTTTTCCCCTAACTTGAGTGTCAATTAGCATGCTAATTATGTGAAAATTTTTAATCAAAAGTGGGACCCTTTTTCCAACACTTATAACTCTAGGTGGAGGAATCATATGAATTTTTCTTATAAAAATAGTCCCCAAAATCATTTGGCTCAATCTAATTACATTTCTTTAGGTTTTTAGATTCAAAGACCTCCTTATCCTCCTACCCAAAAGTCCATTTTGGAAACATTAATGGAGAATTTTTTAATGACTTAGAAAAAAATAAAATGAAGAGTTTAAGAAGCAAATTGATGAGTTTAGACACTAGAACCGAACCATGAGTGATGCTATTTAAAATCTAGCTTCTAATGTTGATTCACTAGCTACACATAACCAGATGTTAGAAAACCAAATCACTTTGGTAGCCTAACAAGCTAGCTCATCTTTTAGACCCTCCAAGACATTCTTGGGGTAACCCAAAAAAATCCTAAAAATCAACTTAATGCCATCACATTAAGGAATGGGAAGGAGATATAAGGACCTATGTTGATGGCTGGTGATGCGAGTTTAGGCAATGATATTGTGGATCCCATAATTGATGCCTAGAAGACTAATATGCAAAAGGAAAAATTTGAGAAATATGTTTCACCTAAACATTATAATCCTCCCCTACCCTTCCCTCAAAGGTTAGCTAAGGCTAACCTTGAAAAGAAATTTTGGAAGTTTTTGGAAATATTAAAAAAGTTACATATTAACATTCTCTTTGTTGAAGCAATTTCTTAGATTCCCTCATATATAAAGTTTTTAAAGGATTCTTTTGTCCAAAAAGAGAAAATTGGAGGAGTATAAAATGATTTCTCTTATAGAGGAGTGTAGTGCTATAATTAAAAATAAGTTACCTCCTAATTTAAAAGATCCACGTTTACTCCTTGCATTATTGGCAATATTTATATTAATCATGCCTTATGTGATTTGTGTGCAACTGTGAGTCTAATGCTATTGTTAATGTGTGACAAGTTACAGATGGGAGATTTAAAGCCCGCCACCATCTCCTTATAGTTGGTAAGTTTTTTATTCTAGTTGATTTTTTTATCTTAGAAATTGAGAAAGATTCTCAAATTTCTATCAATTTAAGTGGGCCTTTCCTTCATACGATTGGAGCTTTCATTGATGTTAAATATGGAAGGATTTCATTAAATGTTGGGAGTGAGAAAGTTAAATTTGATTTATCTACCATTGTGAACTTTCATCTAATTGACGATGCTTGTTACTAGTTTGATTCAATTAACAAGTTGGTAAAAGAATACCTTGTTGAATGCTTCTCAAGTGACCTTCTTAAATAATTTTTAATGAGAAATAGGATACCTAGTGATGAAAATATTGAAAACTCTACTATTGCTAAAATGTTGGAGGAAATTCCCATTTTTCTTCAAGGAAAGGAAAAGGAAGATGTTCTTGAAGTAGAATTAAGAAACCCTACCTTAAAAAAAAGGAAATACCTAAGGTAGAGTTGAAATCACTCCCTTATTATTAAGGTATGAATTTCTTGACTCTGAGTCTAATTACCCTATCATTGTGAATATGGTTGTAAATGAGCTGAGCCAGTTTGGTATTCGGATCCGCTCGGCTCGTTAAAATCTCGGTTTGGCTCGTTTGTTTAGTTAAACGAGCCTAAAAGTGAGGCTCGTGCTTGGCTCGTTTATTAAACGAGCCAAGATCCAGCTCGAAAAATCTCCATTCGGTTAATTTTTTGGCTTTGGCTAGTGAGTTCGGCTCGTTAAAAGTTTGGTTCGGCTCGTTGATTTAGTTAAACGAGCCAAACCTAAACCTAGGGGTATTCAGCTCGGCTTGGCTCATTTACGGCCCTAATTGTGAATGCTAGTCTAACTAAAGTGGAAATTGAAAAACTTCTTAGAGTTGTTAGATTGCATAGAGAGGCCATTGGTTATATTATGGATGATCTTAAAGGAATACATCCTTCCATATCTATGCATCATATTCTTTTAGAAGAAGGGTACAAACCCTCCATTGAAGATCAAAGAAGATTGAACCCTAACATGAAAGAAGTGGTATGAAAAGAGGTACCTAAGCTACTTGACGGAGGGATCATCTATCCTATATTAGATAGTGAGTGTGTGAGTCTGGGGCAAGTGGTACCTAAAAAGGGAGGAATGAGAGTCATTAAGAATGAGAGAAATGAATTGATTCCAACAAAAATTGTCATGGGTTCGCGAATGTGCAAAGATTATACAATATTAACTAAGCCTACCTTGAAGGATCATTTTCCCTACCATTTAATGATCAAATTGTAGAGAGGTTGGCTTGACATTCTTATTTCCATTACTTGGATGGGTATTTGAAAATTTTCCAAATCCCCATTCACCTAGCCAACAAAGATAAGACTACATTTACATGTCCATATGGCACCTTTGCTTATTGAAGGATGCCATTTGGCTTATGTAATGCTGTTGCCACCTTTTAACGATGCATGCTGTCCATCTTTTATGATTTTATTGAAGACTTAATGGAAGTTTTTATGGATAATATTTCAATTTATGGTAATACCTTTGAAAATTGTTTGGGCAATCGTTCTAGGGTATTAGAAAGGTGCAAGGAGGTGATTCTTATACTAAATTAGGAAAAGTTTCATTTTATGGTACAAGATGGAATTGTTCTTAGTCACTTAGTCTCTAACTAGGGCATTGCGGTAGATAAAGAAAATATCTACATTATTGGAAAAATTTCATCCTCATCTGCTGTTAGAGGCATTTGAAGTTTCTTGGGACATGCTGGTTTCTATCTGTGATTCATTAAAAAAATTTCAAATATTACTAAATCATTACTCAATTGCTTATCAAAGATATGCCTTTTGAATTTAATCAATCTTATTTAGAGGTTTTGACTAGGTTAAAAGAGGCATAGACAATTGTCCTAGTGATGCATCCTTTTGATTGGAACATTCTATTAGAGGTGATGAGTTATGAAAGTGATTATGTAGTGGGAGTTGTACATGGGCAGAGAAAGATGGAAAGGTTTGTATAATTTACTAAGAAATTCAAAATCTTGATGATGCTCAAGTAAACTATGCTATAACCTAGAAAGAGCTCTTGGTATTAGTGTTTGCATTAGATAAATTTTGATCGTACTTAGTAGGATCCAAGATTATAGTTTTCACAGGCCATGCAACCCTTAAACATTTGTTGATCAAGAAGGACACAAAGCTACCCTTCATTAGATGGATCCTTTAACTCTATGATTTTAAACTTGAAATTTAAGAAAATAAGGGAATAAAATATTGTAGTGGCTAATCATTTCTCTAGGTTAAGGCTAGATATGGATGGAGGTGAAGGGAATCATATTCCCTTCGATGATTCATTTCTAGATGATCACCTTTTTAAAATCAGAAGCTTGTCCACCCCATAGTTTGAAGATTTTGTAAACTATAAAGCATGTGGGGTAATGTCACTAGAATTATCTTATCTACAAAAGAAGAAGTTCCTTTTAGATGTCATAAACTATTATTGGGATGTTCCTTACCTCTATAAGAAATGTGCAGATGAAGTTTACAAAATATGTTTGGTTGAAGAGGAAGTTGAAAGTGTTATATCTCCTTATCATTCTTCATCTTATGGGGGCCACAACAACACTTCTAAGAACGCTTAAAAAATTCTCCAAGCTATTTTCTAACCTCTTCAATGATGTTAAACAATATGTTACATCATGTGATAGATTCCAAAGTATGGGTAATATATCAAGAAGAAATGAAATGCCTTTGAATAAAACCTTTGAGGTTGAATTATTTGACATTTGGGGAATTAACTTCATAGGACCCTTTATATCATCTTACAACATTAAATATATTATATTTGTGGTAGATTATGTCTCCAAATGGGTGAAGGCAGTGGCATCTCTCACCAACAGTGCAAAGGTTGTGGTTTAATTTTTCCAAAAGGTTATATTTTGAGGTTTGGTATTCCTCAAAAAATTATTAGTGATGGTGGTTCTCATTTCACTAATAAACTTTTCAACAGAATTTTGAAGAATTATGGTGTTACTCTTAAGATGGCCACACCATAACATCCCTAGATGAGTGAAAAAGTAGAGATTACTAATTGTTAGATAAAAATGATGCTTGAGAAAGTAGTGCCTCTCATGTAAAAAGGTTGGTCAATGATTTTGAATGATCCTTTATGGGCCTACCGAACTACTTATAAGACACCAATTAGAATGACACCTTCTTGGTTGTTATATGGGAAATCTTTTCATTTTCTATTGAAGTTAAGAATAAGGCATTCTGGGCAATAAAGTCAATCAATTATGACTTGAAGGCCATTGGGGATAGGAGGAAGTTTAAACTTAACAAGCTTGATAAGTTGAGATTAGATGCCTATGATAGTACATGGATATATAAGGAGAGAACTAAGAGAAGGAATGATAAGAACATTTCCCGAAGGGAGTTTCAAGAAGGAGATTTGGTACTCCTCTTTAAATCTCATATTATTATTTTTTTCTTAGAAAGCTTCGTTTTAGGTGTTTGGGGCTATTCTATGTCTGTAAAGTATATCCATTTGGAGCTATTGATATTAAGAGTGAGTTTACAAGAATTTTCAAGGTCAATGGTTAATGGTTTATGCCTTACATTATTGGATCAATGGTAGAAAAGATGATCACACTTTCTCCTCCAAATCCATCATCAAATTGAGAATAGTACGATCGAGCTAAGGACCCTAAACAAGTGCTCCATGGGAAACAACCCATGTTCTTTTTAAATTTTTGTTTATTCTTGTTTTATTTAGCATTTTTTCTTTTATTATCAGTTTTGTTCACAATGATGTGGTAGGTCTTACTATGATACAAGATGAAGAGGAGCAAATTGGGGATGAAGAATCAAATTCATTATTAAAAGGACCAAAAACATGTTAAAAAGAAGGTTGCATAGCCTCTACATAGACCTAGGCCCTTCTTTATCTAAAACATCTTGGGATGCACAATTCTAACTTATTAATGCATGATTTGATACATTTGAAGCCCAAATAGCTAGTCTGTAGAATTCCGTTGCTCCCATCAACCAGATGAACACCATGATACACCAAATGTATCAATGGCATCTTGAGCACGTATTCCCACCCCACAACCCCTGTAGTAAGTGCACTTCTTTCTCTCCCCCACTTTTTTGTGCACACACATTACAAACAATATGTTCTTTAAGCATGGGGGGCTTTTATTGGCTTGCCATTTGCCATTTTGTTGCTTTTCTTTCTTTTTCTTATTTTGTTGGTGTGTTTTTATTTTTATTTCTTTTGTCCCTTTATTTTCATTTTTCTTTTAGTGTGATGTTTTTTAGGATTATACTATGATCTAAAAAGGATAAATTTAGGAAATGATAGGTTCATTATGAAAACTTAATAGAATTCTCTACATAGCTTGATTATACACTAGTGAGACATATTGATTGCAAGCAAGCATAATGAAAAGAATTTTGAAAATGTTTTAAGTGTGAAGTCTCTAATCAATATACTATAAAGCCCCTTAATATTTTAGCACTTTAGTGGTTCATTTTCATTGATTTACCCATCTAAACCAAGACATGGAAAATAAAGTAGTAGCAAAAGAACCAGTGAGATCTTAAGCCTTATAGACTGTCCATCATATATACAGTCTTATTGATTCCTAATTGTGTGTATTCTCCCTTGATGTGTGAAACTAACACTTGCATGAACTCTCTTTAAGGCCACATATGACTTGTGCATGCATTAATATAATTGAGGCAGATGTTTTATTTTCATAGCTACATTAGCCAATGTACCTAGCAAATGAAATTTAGTTCCTTTACTTAACCTCTTTGAGCCTAAAACCTATTATTAAAATTAAAATCCTACATTTGTAGCCATAATTATAGGTTATTACCTTTCTCTTTCCCCAAAACTAGAGAGGAATAACTCTTAAATGCATTTTAATGTAGGAACACTAAGGATAAGAATGGGGATGTAATAAAGAAGTGTTTGGAAGATTTTGTGTTGAGAAAATGACCATAATATAGCTTCATCGTCTTTATTATCTTGTTCTCTCTTTCATGATCTAAAAAAAATATAGAGAAAAAGAGAAAGATAAAAGAAGATAAATAAAAGAATAAAAGTGTTGAAGTTGAAATGTGGGTAATTAATAATTTGATTCTAATGGGTAGAGATGAATTGGTGGCAAAGGCCTTGGTTAGTATACTTTGGAGTATGGTGATATATTATTATTCTCATATTTGGGGAAATATTTTTATTACTTTCGCTCCACTTGTTTTTAGACCTTTAACTACAATCCTAGACTTGTCCTACCCTTTACCCTAACCCCGTTACACATTCAATAAGACCTTATGATTTTGTGTTTCATAATGTCTTTGAGTGGTGGAGAATGATAATACATGCAATATTATGGTTGATCACAATCGATAGAGAGAATTTTTAGCGAAATAAAAATACACATGAGCATAGAGCAATTACATTCACCTAATGTGAGGAAATCTACTTATCTATTAAACCCTTGTCTCATAAAGATGAGCACCTACATGATCCTAAACATCCTTAGAGTGTCATACTAATACTTATTTAGGAGTCAAGACTAAGGAGTATTCACAAGTTCATGTCCATTTTATTACTATTAACACTCGTAATATAGGTTGATCTTAAGGATTTAAATAGGGCATGTTTGGCATGGGTATAGCTTGACCTGTATCCGTACCCAATAATAAAATCCGTTTCCAAATCCTTACTCGCACTTGAATCCTTATCCCCTAACACATCTATATCTGTATCTATTAGATATCCGTTACCTGACAGATTATCTATTTAATCGTTAATGGATATTATCTAGTAGATAAATCCATTAACTAACACATAAACCCATTTAGAGTTAATCTAAATAATGGTTTAAACCTTATTTTATACTATATTAATTTTAAAATTAAGGGTAAAAGGGTAATTATATATCGTATAAACGGGTATGAATATGGATATGGGTATGGTTACAGGTACGGGTATGGCTATTCCATACCCATATCCATACCCAAACTTGATGGTTATTATTTTTCATCCTCTATATCTGTATCCATATTCGTTTAAGTGTCTGTCGGATAAAATCCATTGGGTACGGGGTAAAATCTACCCCATTTACATCCCTAGTTGATTTTGCGATTGTTTTTTTTTTTCTTGTGTAGTTCATTCTATCATCTAAGGCTTTGATCTCATTTCCCTTTATCTAACTTTTCTGTATGATGTTCGGATTTTGCTTGAGGACAAGTAAAGAGAATGCATGGGGGAGTTGATAAACCAAATGTTTTCCATATTTTTACCCCATTAGCCTTCATTTTTGTTACTTTTTTGGTATAAATTAATAGAATGATCATAGTTTAAACTTCTTTTTTGTGCTATGGCTCTCTTGGTAATTATTATTTTTTAATAAAAAAATTATGCTTAAACTCACAAATCTAAGTGGTGTATGGAAGTGAAAAAAAAATTCAAATATGAAAGGCATTGAATGAAGATAATTATTCCATCATGAGTTTGAATAATTTAAGAAAGATAATGCGCTAAAAAGAGGAGAAAGGAATCAAGAGAATTAAGAAAAGGGTGTTGCATGACTGCATCACAACCAGTTGCAAAACCATGCAACTTTCAATCCATCAGCTCAAGAAGGAAAGTGTTATATGGATGCAGCACAACCTATTGAACAACCATGCAACCATCACATAGATATACTAAAAACAATTTTTTTTTGTAGCCTTAGCTCACTCTCAACACAACCATGTTGATAACAAAATTTTTGGGATTGAAGAAGCAGTATGGCCAGCTTATGCAGCCTTGCATGACCATGTAATAGATAGTTACCACTACGCATGCCATCTTTCTACGATGTTTTCCACTTTATATTTTTCTTTGATAGTGAGGGGGCATAAATGGGGCTTCGATGGTAGGGAATGGGAGATCTTCATAATTTTTTTCCTCCATTATTCCCTTGTAGAAAAAATTGAATGTAATTTTTAGTTCATGCAATTTTATTCTTCCAAATTAAGAGTAGATAATTGTGTATTGAAAATCTATATACAACCTATTTTATGTTCAACATACGGTTTGATCTATCCATTCTCTCTTTCGTTATTTATTGCATCTACAATATTTTTTTTCATTCATTCTTATTCTCTATATTTTTTCAAACTATGAGTGATTAATTCCTTTTTCTAGGATTGAACTAGGCTTTATTTGGTCTAAATATGATGAGTTTAAGTATAAGTCATGTATATGGTTCATATGTTCTATTTTGTACGTTAGGAATTATTGTTATGAGTTAGGCTTGATTAAATTTGACATATATAGACATTGACTATAACTAAAAGGTTGAAATCAATGTCAAAAATTAACATACCAACAGGAATTCAAATGATCATGAAATTATACATTTGATTCTTTAGGATTATTAAATTGGTGGTATTTATTAGATTTAATATAATTTGTTAGTAGCAAAAATGGTTAATGGATTAGACAAGATATGTTCTAGGACCTTGAGAGGCGAGTGCATCACATTAGACCAATTATTCGTAGCAAATTTAGTACATACTATGACATAGTGTTAATTCATTATTAAATATCAAAATGAGACCGAAGTTCAATCCTAGGTTTTATATCCATCATTTTAGAATCTATAACTTGTTAGTCGTTGCAGTTTTTTTCACTATTTACTTTTATAATTTCAATTCATAATGATCTAGATAGCAAAAATAATAAAAATTAGTAATCAATCACTAAGTCCCTATGGATATGACCTTAACATGCTACAACAAAGCCGTGTGCTTGTAGATTAGCTCGACCTTGATAAAAGGAGATCCACTAGTGGATATGTTTTCTCTCTTAGTGGTTCAGCTATTAGATGAAGGTCTTCCTTATAGGCGGTGACTATCTTGTCCATTATTAAGGTAGAGTAGATGACTATGACAGAGGCTTTTCAAGAAGCTTTGTGGGTTGGTGGTTTAGTACGAGAGTTGGAGTTTGGTCATGGTTCTCTAGTCATTCATGGTGATAGCCAGAATATTGTCTATTTAGCAAATAATCAAAATTTCTTTCCATTATCAATTGAAGCACATTGACATCAAATATCGCTTTATTTAGGGTACTATTGTTGCAAGCAAAGTTGTTTTGGAAAAAGTGGGTATTTTGGATAATTTGGATAATATGCTAATAAAGTTACTGAACTTGGGTAAGTTTGATTGTTTCTTAGACTTGATTGGTGTTCATAGGCCATGAGATCCTTTGTTGGGGATGTTTTTTTGGTAGTGGTCTTTACATGTCTTACATCACCAATACTATGTCACAGTGGATATTTACGAGCTTTGACTGGGTATTTGAAGCACACCATAACATTATGTTGGTTCTTTTAGGTGTTGGAGAAGTTTAGTTTATAATTGTGAATTATGTAAAAAAAAAATGGGGACCTTATGTTTGTTAACATAGACCGAGTTTCTCATTGAATATTCTGATGTGTTTTTTGGGTAAAAGTCGATAGTAAGAAAATTAACACAGGGTCTCATATTTTTTAAACATGGACCATATTTTTCTTTATTTTTGAAATATTTTGTTTTTCTTTATAGGATTTTACCTTCTATAAAAGGAGACATGATAAAACCCTAGCTATTAAATAGTGCGATCCAACTTCTTCTTTGTCTTCTTCATAGAATTCTTAATTAAAAGAGAATTTTAGATTTGTGTAATTAATTGATTAATTTGTTTAATCATATTATAATTACACAATAGTATGAATAAATATTTCTAATTTTTCCTTAGTTGTTCTATTTTGTATTTAAAACCTTACTTGTTTATAATCTTGTTGATTCTAGCTTTTGTTTTGGTTATTTTCAATCCACACTATTTTGCAACAAAAAGAGGGGATGATAACTAATTGGTGCCATTTTATCTATGTGTTTATTAATATTAGATATAGATGAGTCTCCTTAGGTAATAGGCTTTAGTGTAACTCCCCCATATTTCACTAATAAAAAATTTCATTTTGAAAATCTTATAGATGCTGAAAACTAATTTACAATTGGAAAAAATGGGGTATTATTGCTACACCTACCATAGGATACGTACCAGCTGCCTATCCCATGTTAGATATAAGGTTGAGAACTTAACCAATTCAAACCAATATAGAGTGTACTAAAACATATTATATAAATATGGAAAGAAAACATATTATATAAATACAGAACCTCGACGGTCCAGAATATTCAAATGCATGAAAAACATTAAGTTAAAGTATATGATCATCAAATTACAAAAACAGAAGTAGGGCGTGACCCTAAAATCTTGCCTTTCACAGACCACTTAATATTCTCCATATGTTTACGCTCTCAAAACCCATGTTCTACACAAGGTTGGCCAACTATTGACCATCCCTAAAAAATACACACGACCTTCTAATTATGGGAAAGAACAGGTGACCGAGAAAACAGTCACATCAGTATGCTTTATACTTAGTAAGCTAAGTTATCTCCTCAATGATATCACCAACTCACAAGATTCCAACATAATAAGAAAGTCAAAATAACATATTTTATACATATTTCATATAAACAAGATGCATTCTCTGTCATGGTCACATCAAGTATAAGAAGCTCATACAATATATGACACATCATGTTTGATAACATAGCACTACATTGTAGATGACAATATGCGAGCTACAAATTAGAATGTCTAGCTCCAGACACAAGATTTCACCGTAGGTCGGTTTAACACACATAATTTATTAATTCATCTATATATATAGTCCATTATCTCCTTTGACATTCTTTTCCTTTTACTTTTACCTTTTTCTTTAGTAACATTCTTATTTCAACTTCTTGTCCAATTCCTCATTTAAGTTAGTATAAAAATACTTGTCCCGGTTAATAGTGAGAGATGGTTTGTGCACCACCCTAATGGAAATAAATTCTAAGCTAGAGCTAAGGAACTACAAATGGATATGCATCCAGACCAAAGCCAAAACCACCTAGGTAACCAAACCCTTTACTATCGATACCCCCAAGTACCTTATCATTTTCTAGAGTAGGTAAAATACTAGAATATACTAAGATCCCTTTTGAAGGCAAAGCTTGAAGGCACTAATAAATTCTGGAAGGCATACAAAGCCCTGGTAGCTAATCGAGGATCGGGTAGCCCAAATCCATACACATCTTGATCATCTTTCACTTTAAGTGATTAATGCATTATTCTCATGGCTATGTTATCACAAAAGGACCATACAATATGCAAGACATGTATTCACATACTTACTCCATCTCAACCATTACTATTCCCCGACTATGTATGGGATTTCCATTAATGCTTTCTCAATATTAACCAAATCCATTAGATTAATCCATTTTAGGATAAATTCTAAATTGCATTACCCAATTAAATCCATCAACTACTTATTTAGGTTTATATATTAAGGCCTTTACAACACCCTTTGATTATGCTATAAATTATGATCCATTTATTTCCATCCAGTAGGTGGTCAATCTATGTCAACAAATGTATTTCTCTTGTTAGAAAAAAATCATATAGCATCATTAGGCATTATCTCAAGGCATATCCATATCAGAAGATCAAAATGACAAAATCTGACCAAACTAATTGATTAGTTGGGCCTAACAGTTGATTGGTCAGGCTAAACGGTTGATTGGTTTGGGCTAACCATTTGATTGGTTTAGATAAGCTAAACCTTGGGTTCCTTCAAATGATTCGATCAATTTAGCCAAACTAGTCAACTATTCTAGGACTAGTGGATCAATTCTATCAAACTAGTTAATGGGCTTAAGTAAGGAGCAAACCAAGGTTACCATAGACCTACCGGTTGATGGATTAGGTTTACCAGTCAACTGTTACAATTGATCAATTTGATCTAACCACTTGATTTATTTTCCCTCAAACAACATAGAACATACATTTTTCATGTAAATCATCCTCAAAATTCTTACCACATCTAAACTAAAACATATCTTGGCATCATACCAATACCTTTTTAGCTCATAAACTAAGATATGATTCGTATTTTATCGATCGACCTAATATCTCTAAAATAATATATTTTGATTATAATTCATAAGTTAATTAACATGCATTAATCTGAAATCAAATTCTCATGATAACTTATAAAATCAAGTCTTTATAGAATTCATTACAACATATGCTTAATGAAGTCTCATTTTTGAAGTAAGAATGACTTACTTTATAAAAGAAATTTTTTTCATAAATAGGAAAACTAGACTTGGAGATTTTCAATTCTCTTACCTTAAAGAAAATAGAAGTTAAGGCTTCAGAAATCTAGGAAATAGTTTTATAAATCAAGAGTAAAATTCGGTGAAAACAAACTTTCCAAACCTAAGAGAAAAATAGAGAGGCTTTGTGCTGAAATAGAGACTCAACTTTCTACCAAATCTCACCCTCCGTTGATTAAAGATAAATAAGAAGGAGCTGGAGAAAGGATGAGAAGAGTGGAAAAGGAAATGAAACTAATCTTGATTTGAAGAGAAAATAAAAAAAAGTTTGAGAGAGTTAGAATATTTTGGTGGTTGAAAGAAAAGTGAGTGGAATGGGTGTTTAGGGCCATTTATAGCAAAAAATTAGTATAAGTATGAGTTTGGTAGGCATAAAATAGAAAACACTAATTTCTACCATTCAAATTTGAGTTGAACGGGAAGATTTCATCAAATATTGGTTAAACTCTTTTCTAGAGATGAAATGGCAATTTTTTGAAAAATGTAGACTGAATTAGTCCAAATATGTCAACCGCAAGAGAGGAAATTAATAATTAGAGTGAAAGGAGTCTCATAGCTAAGTGGAGGCAGGTTTGGGAATTGAAGTAGTGATTTCAGATCGTATAGAGGAGAGTAGTGGAAGATTATTGAGCTTAGGTAATCCTCCCCCTCAATTATCCAAATCAATCTCTCGAATGAGTTTGGGGTAGAATCTTGGGCCAAGTGTGTGATAAGAAAGTTTAAGAACATTTAAAGAACAACTTGGAATGAGATTATCAATGTTTCGTTTTGGTATAAGAAGATATTCGAGAAGAATTATATTTCAAAAATGTACTCAGCTCGACAAACCAATTGACTGGTTTGGCATACCAATCTTGTTGTACTAACTAGTCTATCATTCCCCATACTCGTCAATTCATCGGTTGAGGAAAACCTTTTAACTATAAGGACAAACCGGTCGATCGATTCATGGATCCAGTCAATCAGTTCATCTAAAAACTCATCTTATTCCATTTCTAAAACTTATTCAAATATAACTTTTCCTCAAACTCAATTATAGTTCTAAATCAAAATAAAATATTATCAAATATTAATAAATACCATAACTTCCCATTCAATAAACTTCACTAAAAGATGGGGTATTGCAACACTACCCCTATAAAGAGGTTGTGTCCTTGAGGAATACTAAGCAAGGTCTAGGTACAATATATACACACAACAATTCATATAGTATATTTAATAGGGAAAAAGGGTTTTACCCCCTAAAAAACACACCACATATGTTACACTAGGATAGCAACTATGGGTAGTTTGCTAGAATCTCCTCCTTAGACTCCCAAGTGGCCTCCTTGGTGCCAAGAAATGGCCAAAGGACCTTTACTCGTGGAACACTCTTTATACATGTTGCTTGACTCAACATATCTAGGATACTTAATGGTTGTTCTTCATAAGTTAGAGACTCATCAATCTCTAAAGACTCAGGCTGGAAGACACGTAAAGAACATATTAAGTTCTTCCTCAACTGTGATATAAGGAATAAGTTGTGCACACCCAACAATTCCACTAGTAAGGCTAAATAATAAGTGATATCATCAACACAATCCACAACCTTGTATGGTCTAATGTATCTTAGACTAAGCATACCTCTTCTACCAAACCTTATGAATCCCTTGGTGGGAGTGACCTTCAAAAAGAATCTTTCTCCCACCTTGTAACCCTCAACTCATCTTCTTGATTCTATATAGATTTTATGCTGGTCCTAGGATGCTCTTATATGATTCTGAATTAGTCTGATCTGCCTCTTCATCTCTTTGGTCATCTCTGGTCCTAACATAATCATCTTGCTAATATCATTCCAGCATAAGGGACTACAATAATTTATCTTTTACAAGATTCAAAAGGTTCCATTTTGATACTAGAATGATAAATGTAGTTGTAGGAGAACTTGATCAAGTTCAGGCAATCTCCCAACTTCCCCTAAAATCTAACGCACATGGTCAAAGCATGTCCTCTAAAGTTTGAATGGTCCTCTCTATCTGACTAGTTGTGGCTGGGTGAAAAGTATTGTTCATCTTTAAATGAGTCCCAAAAGTAGCTTATAACTTTTGCCAAGTTGTGACAAGAATCTTATGTCTTGGGTTTGAAATAATATCTCTAAGGACCCTGTATAATCACACAAAGTGCTTCCTATAAGTGTTAGCTAGATACTCCATACTCCATATGGTATTCATAGGTATGAATATTGTAACCTTAGTAAGGCAATCTATAACAACCCCGATGGAATCAAAACAATTATGAGTCCTTAGAAGACCCACCAGGAAGTCCATCGATATGCTATCCCATTTTCCTTCTAGAACTGATAGTTGTTGTACCAACATTTTTGGCCTTTTGTGGTCGATATTGACCTTCTGACAGGTCAAACATCAGATAACAAACTTTGCCATCTTCCACTTCATACTGGGTAACTAATATACCTTCTCTATTTCCTTATAAAGCTTATCCAATCTAAGGTGGTAGCAATAAAGAGTATAATTTCCTTACTCTAGGAATTTTCCCTTAATTTTGGTATATCCTTGTAGTATACACCACCTACTATGGTACTTAACACTACCGTCCTTGTGAAGTTGAAACCCTTGGACTCTACCTTATTTAATACCCTACTTGATCCTTCAAGCTTAACATTACCAAGTTTTTTAGCTAGGATTTCCTCAAATACCAAAGGTGTGATGGTTAGTGCATTCATTCTTGCCTCTAGACTACTAGCGGTGATTGAATTGATCTCTATCTTCTTAAACTCTTGGTATAAATGATTTGAAAATACAATTGTGCCCAAGGAATGTGATATATTCCAACTAAACACATCTATGGTCACATTAGCCTTACCCTTATGGTAGGATAATTCTAGGTCATAATCCTCGACTAGCTCTAACCATTAGCACTGTCTCAACTTTAACTCTTGCTGTGTGAAGATGTACTTAAGGCTTTTATGATTGGTGTAGAAATTATATTAAACCCCATACAAATAGTGCCTATACATTTTAAGAGTGAACACTATTATGGTATTCTCTAAGTTGTGTGTTGGGTAGTTTTATTCAAGTTGTATGAACACACAACCTTGTCCATGCTTGGATGCATCATTATATACTTCAAAGCTATTAAATCCACATGGTAACATGAGTAATGGGGCTATAGTCAAATGGTTCTTCAGCTCCTTGAAAGCTTCACCAGATTTCTAGTCCCTTTGGAATCATGTAGCATTCTTCCACAAGTTAGTTAAAAAAATGAGCTATCTTGGAGAAATATGTGACAAAACTATGGTAGTAACCTAGTAATCCCAAAAAGCTACATACCTCCATGATAGAAGTTGGTGCTGGACATTTAAAAACTATTAGAACCTTTGAAGGATCTATTGTTACCCCATTCTTGGGTATTTCATATCTAAATAAAGCCACTTGATCTAGCCAAAACTCACGCTTTGAAAATTTGGCTTATAGTTGGTACGACCTTAGCAACACTAAAGTCTACCTTAAATGTTGTTCATGCTTTTCTTGATCATTGGAGTAGATGAGGATGTCGCCAATGAATGCCATAATGAACTAATCTAGAAATGGTTCAAAAATCTAGTTCATGAGGGACATGAATGCTATTGGAACATTAGTGAATCTCAAAGGCCTTACTATGAACTCGTAATAGCCATATCTTATTTGAAACGTAGTCTTAGGCATGTCCTTCTCCACTATCCTCAACTTGTGGTAACTTAGTCCAAGATTAATTTTAGATAATACCTTGGCTCCTTTGAGTTGGTCAAATAGGGAATCGATCCTTGGCAATAGATCGTTAGTGTAACCTGATTCAACCCTCAATAACTGATGTACAATCTTAGGCTCCTATCCTTTTTCTTCAAAAATAAGGCTTGCTCTCCCTATGATGATATACTTGTTCGGATGTTGCCTTTTGCTAAGAACTCCTCTAAACAGACCTTAATCTCTTTCTTCTTTGTAGGTACCATACTATATGGAGCTTTAGATATTGGCTCCATTTCTAGCAATATGTCCATGGTGAATTTGACTTCCTGAACATGGGGCGTTTCTATGATCTTCTCAAGGAATACATCAAAGTACTTGTGGATCACTGTAATATGTGCGAAAAACATTTCCACTACCTCAATATCTCAAAAACTACATAAGAAGAGTAGATATACCTTGAGAACAAGGTTTCTCATCACTATCACCGACATGATCTTAGCAAAAGAAGCGAGGTTCACACTTCTGATATGAGACCCAAACACCCTAAGATGTCAATTTTGCCACTTATATCAAAGTTATGCAATTCAAGATCGACAAGGTCTAAGGGAAACTCTAATCCCCCAACTATCAAGTTCACCCCTTTATATAACGTAGAGTATGTAATTCTATCCCCCAAAGGCAACATAAGAAAAGTGAAAATGCTACTAGAAAGAGATGAGGAAACTCTAGTTACAAATGTAGATTACACAAAGGAATGTGATGAACCAGAGTCAAACAATATACATATTAGAAAAGTATAGACAGTAAACATATCGGTCACCACATCAGCCTAATGCTCTACCTTCGACTAGAAAATCACACTCAAGCATCCTCTTAAAGGAAATCCCATGACACCGGTTGATCCTTGACCTTGTTGGAAGGTGTGAGGATTTTGACTTATAGGATGGCTTGCTCAATAAGAAACACTAACTAGTAACAGAGGAACCCTTAGAATTGGTGGCTATAGCTATTAAACTGTTTTGGTTGTCTAAGCTCGAGTCTGACCTCTCTAAACACTACAACCTTTGACACAACACTCATAGGCTTTGTGTTTGACCATACCACACCTTTGGCAAGTCACTTTGTTGCATCCACAATCTACTCCCCTATGAGCTTCTCTACAATTCTTAGAGTAGTAATGCCTCTCATTATCATGTCCCCCAGACTTACCTCTAACTCGGGGTACTAACCCCATACTCCTTCTATACATAGGAAACATGCTACCTCCATAGTAGGCCTTGTCCTTATCATCGTGGCACTGACGACCCTTAAACTTTCGCTTTCCCTCCAACTGGGCACTTTAGCCTTAGATAACTTGAGAAGCCTCCAAAGCCTTCTTGTACATTCCAACCATGTTTGGTAGATTAACCTCCACTAGCAACTCTTGTTATTTGATTTGTAGGCCAATCTTGAAACGATGGATCTCATTGCCACATTATCTTTTACCTTCGAAGAAAATTAGACTAAGTCCATGAATCTCCTATGGTACTCATATATCGGCATGCCTCCCTACTAAAGGGCCATGGAATCTTTATACTTATACATATGGAGATAAGTGTGAAAGAAACAAGAATGAAGAGCCTTAAGGAAAGGTCCCCAACCTGTAGGTTCACTGCCTCTATGATGGGTGCTCCTCCACCAATTGTTTACTCTCCCCCTCATATAGCATATCACCAACCATCATGTCTATAGGGCAACAATATGTGGTGAATGTCTTCTCCATGTCCCTAATCCATATATATATAATTTTGGGGTCCTTGTGACCCTTAAAGATCAATGGGTTATGATTCTCATCCATCCTGAGCTAATAATTTGAAATTGGTGCAGATACTAGCACTGGCGATGATTATGGTGCTTAGATCTCGCCTGCTAGGTAGGCTTCAATGATCTCCATTAATGCCTTTATATGATCATAATGGCAGTTAGCAACCATCAACTTCTAAAGACTAGGAGAAATTAGAAATGATCCATTACGCAATTCTAAGACTAGAATAACAAATCAATAGAAAAGCTACCTACAACACATTCCCCAAGCCACTCTCGCTCATGGACATTCTGGGTTCGAAAAATCTTTACATTCATCAAAATACATACAGAATTTGAGTAATTATTTTAAAAAAAAATTATGGTATTAGGTAAAGGGCTTTAAAAATGAGACATCATGATACAAACTCGTGCTATCAACTTAATAGTTTTTGAAATCAACACACCTTTATGAAAATTCTCTGATACCAACCTGTAACAACCTCATTTTCTACTACTAAAAAAGTTTATTTTGAAAACCTTGTAGAAAGAAAACTAATAAACACTTTAGAAGAATAGGGTGTTACTATCACACCTAATATAGGATAGGTGCAAGCCACCTATCCTATGTTAGATATAAGGTTAAGAACCCAAATAACCAAAACTAATGTACATTGCGCTAAAATATATTATATGCATATAGAAAGAAAGCATATTATATAAATATAGAACCTTGATAGTTTGCAATATTCAAATACATGAGGAAAATTAAGTCAATGTACAGGATCATCAAACTAAAAAAATAAAAGTAGGGCATGACCCTAAATAATGGTTTGTCATGAACCACTCAAAAATCTCCAAATGACCATACTCTCAGAACCCATGTCCCCACACAAGGTTGGACAACTACTGACCACCCTAAAAACCTATAAATAACCCTTTGCTAGTGGGAGTGAGTGGTTGACTGAGAAAATAGGCACATCTATTTACTTCATACTACTAAGACAAGTTATGTCATAAATGGAGTCATCAAAGCACAATAATATAGCATAATATGAACTTAATACCAACATATTTCATACATTTTTCATATAAATAGGATTTACGCTTTACTATAATCACATATGTCATAGGAAATTCAAACCATTTATGCTTTATCATTCTTGAAAATATATTAGTTATTCGTATATGACAATATACAAGCTATAAAGTACAATGTGCAGCTAATAGTATGGCTTCATTCCTCTAGAAACATAATTTCACTATAGGCTATTTCACCATATCTAATTTATTAGGTCATCCATAAATAGATAGCCCGTTATCTCCTTTATTGTTCTTTTCCTTTTACTTTTACCCTTCACTATAGTTACATTATTATTCCAACTTCCTATCCAATTACTCATTCAAATTAGTACACAAATATATTCCCCACTTATTATCGAGCAATGAACTATGCACTACCTCATGGTATCATATGCTATGGAGGTCTATCAAATCCAAAGGACATAATGTATAGGCCAAAGCCAAGTAACCACCAATGGAAATAACTCCAAGTCAAAGCCAAGTAACTACCAATGGATATAAATCTAGGCTAATGCCAAAACCACCTTGGTAATAAGACTCTTTAGTGTCTATACTCCTTAATATATCATCAATGTATAGAGTAGGTAAGGCACCAGAATCTACTAGGATCCCACCCTAGGGAAAAGCCTAAAGGCACCAATAAATGCCCAAAGTTAGAATGACACTTGGTAGCTAATCAAAGATTGGGTAACCTATACCCATACACAACTCAATCATATTTTGCTTTAAGTGATTAGTATGTTATTCTTAAGGTTAAGTGATCACATAAGGCCTATACAATATGCAACCAAGGAATTCACATATTCCATCTTAACCATTACCATTCCCCAATAATGTGTGGGATTTTCATTAACTATATCTCAATATTAATGAAATCCCTTAGATTAATCACTTTCAAGAAAAAATCAAGATTGTGTTACCCCTTTAAAGCCATCAACTACTTATTTAGTTTTACCCATTATTAAATTTACAACATCTATTTAGTATGTCATACATCATGATCCATTTAATCCATCCATTAGATTATTAATCTATGTCAGCTGATGAAGTTCACTCATTAAACAATCATATAAAATCATTATAGGTATATCAAAGTCAAAAGATCAAAATCATACAATCTGGCCAAACTAATCGATGAGTTTGGCCTAACCAACCGACCAGTTTGATGAACTGGTAGATTGGTTTGGGCCAACTAGTCGATTGATATAGATTATCCAAACCCAAGGTTCCCTCAAGCTGGTTAATCATTTTTTCCAAACTAGTTGACTATTCTAGGACTAATCAATTGATTCTACTAAATTAGTATATGGGTTTAAGCAAAGAACAAACCAAGCTCACCACCGACCTACTATTTCATTTGTTGGGTTGACCAATAGAATCTTGTAAGGATCGGTAGATTGGTTCACCCTCAAACAATCCTCAAAATTCCTACCACATCTTGGCATCACACTAACACTTTTTCAGCTCATAAACTAATACATGCTTCGTAATTAATCAAATTAACCTAAATTCATTAAAATCATGCATTTTTCTTGGAATTAATAAGTTAATCAACATGCATCAATATGAAACCAAATTCTCATACCAACTTATAAAATTATGACTTTACTGAATTAACCACAAAATATGCTTAACTAATTCACTTTTTAGAAGTAAAAATAACTTGGTACAAGAAAATATTTTCCTTAAATAAGAAAACTCAACTTAGATATTTTCAATTTTCAAACCTTAAGAAAACAGATGTTAAAGCTTTAGACATCAAAGAAATAATTTCATAAATTATGATTTAAATTAGTAGAAAACAAACTTACCAAGCTGATAAGAAAAATTAGAAAGAATTTGTGCTGAAAGAGATAGTCAACTTTCTCTAAACCATATAGAGAAGAAACATGGAAGAGGACAATACTAAGATCACCTTCCCCATCAATGTTGAAGTAAAGGCCTCAAATTAGTTTGAGGCACAAAATTGGGCTGAATGCATAATAAGAAAGGTTAAGAATCTTTAAAGAACAACTTGGAATGGGATTATCAAGGTTTCTTTTTAGTATAAGAAGGTTTTTTGGGAAATTGAGTTTTGAAATTGCACTCAGCTTGAGAAACTAGTTGATTGGTTTGGCCTACTAGTCAACTGTTCTACTGACTAGTCAATCCGTTCCATAATCCAGTTGATTTGTTTGGTTAAGAAAACCCTTTTAGATAGAACAATAAATTAGTTAATTGGTTTATGGAACTAGTTGATTTGTTCGCTTGAAATATCATTTTATTCCATTTCTAATACTTATTGAAATCTAAATTTCCTTAAAACTCAAACATGATCATATCTTAACAAGTACTCTAACTTCCCATTCAACAAACTTCTCATATTAGTTGGCATTTTGACTTTATGGCTTGAATTGGGGTTCAGGGTGTATATTTTATTTCATTAGGATTGAGGGGGGGGTTAACTAAAGCCTTTGTCTTGTATCTCTTTGTAATTCACCCTTTTTGTGCCTTTATGTTAGTTTTTTTTCCTTAGTTTTTTTATCACTTATTTAGTCAATTATCCCTTATCAGTAGTCTAAACATGGAAAGGTCTTATCACTATTCTAGTCTTCATTCTCCAATCCCTGTGTGATGATATCATGACTACAACTATGATTTGGTGCACTTTCAAATAGATCACATCAGAAAAATTAGGGGCATCGGTATACTATGTATTGAGTAAACCAAGTTACCCTAGAATGCAATTTATGATATTTAAGGATATGCTTAAATACATGTCAGATCAATACATTATATGCAAAATCCATTTATATAAATTCATTTTACACTATAAACATGCCATGTAACAACTAGTCACTCATGGACATATAGACATTTAGTTGCACATGTGGGTCAAATGGATAAGGTTTATGAATAAGCTAATGTGTTGTATCTTACTAATGCCATGCATGCCACATAATTTAAGAAATTATGATGGATCTCTTTAGCAATATAAGAATAATAGGAAGCATGCAAGGAATATACGACCATCAAATGTATGATCAAGGTTTATAATTATTCTCTTTAGTAGAGGTGATCATATAGTCCATGTTTGTTTAGTAATATTAAAAAAGCAATCCAAAGTCTTAGACCATGAAACTAGTTATTGTAGTACCATAAAAAATAAGTCTAAACTAGCAATTATACAAAATGAAGTCCTAACCAATGTGATAGGAAACATAGTCCCAACCATTACATTACTGAATATCCCAACCCTTAAGTGTTAACACCCCATAAGCTCACCCTTAATGCAACATAGAGTAGGAGAGGTACTAGAACTAATGAGCATCATCATAATATAAATAATTCTCGATTATATACTCTAAGGGTTAGAGAGATATAGGCTCAAATGAACTCTTTCCCTTTAAATGATTAATAATTTTTTAATAAGATGGCTCACATTATAGGTCTATTCACATTATGTCCATTATTTTTCCAATATAAAAGGGTTCCACATTTCCACTTATGGACTTGGTTGATATCTCAATCACCTAAAAAGGCATGCCTAACCTTTACTTAATTCATTTATGAACCATTTATTCATAGCTAGAAGTCTAGGTGAGAGATCCTATGACTCAGGTTAACCCATGAATAAGCAACCAATGAGAGATCATGACAATATCATACAAGATTTGTGCAAAGTAGATGGATTGTCTCTAAAATCAATGAAGTAGTTTTGGACCACAACAAGGCATAAAACAATTTAAATAGAGAAACCAATTGACTAGTTTTAGGACTAAATAGTTGGCAGGTCTAATAAGTTTGCTGACCCATTCCAAACAAGTTGGTCAGTTACTTGGGGAAACAAAAACTAAAAATTCCATGTAACTCAGTCAACAATTTTTCATCTAATTGGTTTCCTAAAAAACCAACACAGAGAATTTTGAAACCAATTCACAGATTTCATGAGCTAGTTGCTTGGTCAAACCAATACACTAGTCTATATATATATATATATATATATATAAATAGAGTTGTCTAGCAGACAATATATAGACAAATTTTCCCGCCTAAACTATATCCATTATTACTAATAATAAATTACTACTGCCATATATTATTGCTAATTATTGTTATTCCTAGTTAATAAGATGGAATAATTAATATAACTATTTATTAATATAAAGCGACTATTCATCTCCTATGTGCATTAAATGTATATAAATATTCATTTTCTGCACATATGTCAAATAATTAATTTTAATAAAGTATTAACTATGTATTTTCTAATCAAATATTTTCTTAATTAATTATCCGAACATATGCAGAAAACTATTCATTTCATGCGTATTAATTAGATTGTCGAAGTATTCATCTCTTTCATATTAATATATAAATAATTAATACACCAAAGTGCATATTCATTTGCTTCACATGCATATATCCATTAATACCATGCGACTATCTATCTCTTATGTGCAATAAATTAAATGCATATAACTATTCATTTATTGCACATATGTCGAACAATACATATTAATCAAGTATTACTTAAGTATTTTATTAATTAATTACTTAAACATATACAATAAACTATTCATCTCCTACATATTAATTAAGTTATTAAACTATTCATCTCTTATATAATAATATATAAATAATTAATATACCACCCGTGCATTGCACGGGAAAATGTAACTAGTGTCCACTAAAACCAATTGATTAGTTCTTAAAGAACATAACTCACATATGCAATTTAAGGCTAAATCATACTTTTCTATTATATATTAAGCAACCATTTCATGTATAAAATCCATTTTACAACTTTAGATCTTTTATTTAGCATGCCATATACCTAAAAATGTTTAGATTTGGACCAAATATCAACAATCATGCTTAAACATATTTCATTCAAATCAAGAGTAAATGTCTTATATTATTGCTCATACATTGTGTAAATTAAGATGGAAGCTTGCTAAAATCATCTACATGCTTAAATATAACTTATATCATAATATCATTAAGATAAATAATGCATACTAAGTCCTATTTCCATACTCAACTACTCATGCTTGTACACTTTCAACCATATATGCTAAATATCACATTTCTTCATGAATAATCATGCTGTGATATAAATCACACTAAAACACATTGCTTTTTAGTTCATTCACTACAAGAATAAAATGAATGATTTACCTCATACTTTACCAAAATATAGAAAAGGATAAAAGAATGGCCTTTATTCAACTAGGAGGTTAAAACCCTAAAACTACTTGAGTGCCTTGATAAAAAAAATTATGTATTAAGCTTAAAAATCCTCTAAAAAACTCAAACAAAAGGAAATAAGCTTAAGAATTAGATAAAAAACGTAGAGAAAGAACAACCTTCCCACCAGTATTAGAAAACCAAGGAAAAATTAATTCCTTAACCTTTTCTAAATATACCCTTTTTTGTTTGAGGGAAAATAAGGAAGAGCTAGAGAAGGAATTTGAGAGGGAGAGAAGAGTACCATATGAGGGAAAATGGAAGATACTAACTCAATGGTGTAGAGAAGAGGTATATTGTAAAGTAGTTTCAATATAGAGAATAGAAGAGAATGTGTGAGAAGTGAGGCTAGTGTTGTTAAGATAATTGGTAGCTCAAGTGATTAATAACTATGAAATTTTTGCTCCAAACCCTAAACCAATCAGTATGGGCACTATTAAAGGGAAAATTTGAGCTAAAATTGTGTTGATCTAGAAATGGGGCATAAATGAGCCGCTTTGATGCCTAAGGTTAATTTTTGTTATCAATGAATGGGGCAAAGATAGAAAAAAGGATGTAAAGACCCTATCAAAAGCCTAATAAACAAATCTACAAGTAAATCACATTGATGATTAGTATTTTGTTGAAGAAATGTGAGAGAAAGAAGAAGATAACGGGGGAAAGAGGTTAACAAATAAATTTTTGGTTATTATGTTCCTTACATCAGATTTGGTTCAACTAGCATTTGATTCAAGGGTTATTAAAGCCTAAAAAGTGAATGTTTAACGCCCTAATGTATAATTAAAAATTAAAAAATTGTTAGGAATTTATTTAAACTAACCTAAATGTGGTAATATTCAAGTCAAATGAACTAGTTGATTAGTTCCTCTAGACCAAAAACCCTAAGAATAGGTGAACTAATCACTCGACATGGCCTAAAATAGTTAACTCGTTTCCAAAGAAATAAATACTCTTTTAAATATTCAAATCTCATTTCTATATTTTTTATTAAATCATGGAGAAACATAACTCCTAATCGCAATTAAAAACACCTAAGTCATGAACAACCATATAATTTAACATACATTAGAGGGTCGAAAAATAAAGGTATTAGAAAACTACCTCTTTAAAAGAGGATTAACCCATGGAGCCATCATCAAAGATCTCAAATTGTAATGCTAACAACCATAGTAAATATACCACAAGGAAAATAATAAGGATGAAGGGTTATTACCCCCTTAAAAGAAATGAACTGACTAGGGGAACATAAACCTATGAAAATAAGTCAGAGTGCTTGTCCAAATATCTTCCTTAACCTCATAAGTGGTATCATAGGCTTTATTGCATGACTAAAGAATCTTAACTAATAAAATAGTCTTTGTATGCATATTCAACATTTTAGTATCGATAATACTCATTTGGTGCTTGTCATACATCAAGGATTCATCTAGCTGAACCGTATTTAGATAGATGATGCAAGAAAGATCTATAACGTACTTCCATAATTGAGATATTTAGAATATATTATGCACATGAGACAACTCCAATGATAATTTTATCTAATATGCAACCTTGCTACTTTACTCTAAGATCTCATAGGGCCCAAAATCCCTCAAACAGAGTTTCTGCATCCTATTGAACATCATCTTTCCCTTGGTGGGAGAGTGATAAAGATCTAATAATGCATACTTATGGACTTTTATAGGGTGCATTTGCAAGGATTATGTGAAAATTAATTTCTTAGGGTGTTCATAGTGTATACTCTAAGATTTTATTGTGCACTTGACCCTATAAGGATAACTAGTGTAGTTTTGAATATAATTTACCCTTAAATCATCCATTCTATACTTAATACACTAAGTATATGTAGGAACGATTCTATACTTAATACACTAACTATATGTAGGAATGTAGGAACATATACTCTGTTTTCTCAAGACAATCACAAAAGGAAGAATAAGCCTACCTAGAGTTCACCCCAAGATAATTAAGAAAAACTACAAATAACCACTCATGTTCTTTTCTCTAGAAGCTTCCATTTTACTTTCCTATTTTAATGATTATTCTACCTAAAATTATTAGTTAGCTCAGATGAATACCATAAAACAATAACTATTAGTGATACTTCATACTGATACTTATGCCCTAGTAGTTCCCCCAATATATATATATATATATATATATATTGTATTTTAGGTTAGTGTTTTTAAAATTATGCATTAAGTATTTTTTGTTGGACACATTCAGTATTTGTTGAGTGTTATAACCCTTGAGATGTTTACGTGGCACTGATGAAGCCAAAATGGTGCCAGGGTCATCACAAATATATGAAGAGGCCTTAATGCTAATACTACAAAGTTCATTGTGTGACATTGCCAGTGTTTGTGTATTGCTGAGAGTTTTCTCTACCCTAAGTGGACCCTAGTAAACCTAGGGTTTTGATACCCTATGAGATTGGAATGCAATGATATTCTATGTGTTTCTTGGTTAGGTGATAGCATAATACCCCAAAATGTTACCTAACCTTAATCCTGAGTAATTAAAATCCTAATGTAATTCTAATCTTAGGAATTTCATAATTCTACTTTATCCTAACTCCTTAATCCTAAATCTTAACCTAATACTATTCTTTATTATAGGTCATTAATTTTTTTTAACCTAATCCTAAAAATGGATGGTTGATGAATAAATTTTATCCTAATACCCTAATCTAAATAATTTTAACCAAATTCTAATCCTAAACACAAACCTATTTTTTTTCTTTTCTCCTTTCTCCTTTTTTCTTTTCCCTTTTCTTTCCTTGTTCTTAGTTTCCTTTTTCCTTCTCCTCCCTTTACTTCCAATGCTAATCATTCCACCAACCAAATACCCACTACCATGCTTCCATAACTTACATCCCCCAATCATCATCATCAAGCCATCACCTTCCACCTCTTGTGCTGATATATTTTGTTGAAAATTTTACCCAACTATATGCCTCATTTCCTTTCCCCCCCCCCTTTGATAGTTCAAGGAAATCACACACACACACAGACACACGCACACACACACACACACACATATGTATCGCAACAAAAAAAATCCTCATTTAATGCCCCAACCACCTCCTTTCCTCCCTCTATTTTTGTCAAAGTGTAGTAGCAACCGTGAAGCCTTCCTATTTTCCCTTACTCTTCCTCACCGTTTCCACAGAAGCCAAAAAAAAGTTGAAATTCCACCATTCTCCACTAATTTATCCCTTGCATCAACCTTCTTTATTGTTTCTCCCCTTAACACTAGCTATTACCACCGAACCCACCCCAACCATTCGACCATCATCGCTGAAACCTCCTCCTCATCTTTAGCCTCCATTTTTATCCTTCCCTTAAAAAATGTACATAGTTTTTGTATCCTAATCATATAAAAGGCATCTAGTTTCATTTCTGTCCCCATTTATTCAACATTAGTTTCCGTCCCATCTCACCTTATTGGCTAAAGCTCCACTAATACACCTTTGAGCCTTGTAATTTAGTTTTTGTTCCATTTTTTCACTCTTTGTTAACTTAGCCATTCCTTGGTTATATCACTAAGTTCTAATTATGTTTTGTCATTGTTTATTGGTTTATTTTATATAGGTCTTAGAGGAGGAGGGATAGGTTATACGTGCTTAGAGACTAGTATCCTTTTTAGTAAGGATATAAGTCATAATTAGGGTTTTTGTGCAAATGTTATATATGATTATGTGTATTATCATGTTGTTATTATTATCTTTTTAAATTAATTTTTTCATTTCATGATATGATAATCTGTATTATATGATGGAAATTAAATAAAAATGAGGAATCATACATTTATACAATATAATTACAACAATTATTATGTTGTAAGGCCTTAGTGAATTAGTATAATATATGGTATAGTAGTGTGGCTTTGACTAAGTATGGTAATTGGAAAATGAGTATATTTAATATTTAGGGTGATGTAATAAATTTAGTGTTTGAAAATAATGATATCAAAAATATAGGGTTTTTGTGAAATAAAGATGCTTGGCTATCCTTAAGGGCATTGTGGTTGGTCAATATATGTTTAACATAAAAGATTTGGTGTTTTAATGTGGTAGATGGTTTAAATATTTTAGGAATATCATATGAATGTTTAGAGTAACTATAAATGGCCTAAGTCCAAATAAAATAAGAATTACTTAAATTAGGTATAGTAATCCTAATGGTGGTGTTATTATCGCATGTGTAAAACGTTGGAATTAGACTATAAATTTGGATATGTTGTTAATATTGGAATTTTAATAAATGTATATTTAATTTGGTGATTATATGAATCTTACGGAAAATTTTATACCTAACTTATGAAATTAGGTTTTTGTAGGGGTTTTAAATAGTAACTATTAGCGAAGGACTATTATCACATGTGTAATATATTGGAGTTAGACCTTGATTTTTGGATATGTTGATATTATTAATATTTTAGGAAGACAAAATAACATTGATGGTTACATGATTAATATGGAATAAGTTATGCTTATAATGTAAAATTAGGGTTTCTTAGGGAAATTAAGGTCTAACAAATGATTGAATATTAAATTCCAAAGTCCCTAGTCACGATGCCAAAAAAATTGATGGGCTACCTTTGCAAGTGCACAAATTCGTTATAGCACGTTAAGATTGTATCCCACAGTAACTTTATTGTTGAATATCAAATTCTTTGCTATTTTATTTATCTAGATAAATCAAATTTGGAGAGTAGACAATAACTAAACAAATAAAATAAATTGATGATGTTAAAAATAGTAAGAAAAACTATAATTAAAATTATAGGATTAGACTGTCTTCATCAATAGGTAATTAATGGATATTCAATTTAATTGTAGAATAATTACTTGAAACCAAGAGGGTGAAAAAGCCTCTTTTGAATTCTAAAAGCCATACCTAATCAACCTATTTTCATAGTATTAAATTAGATTAAATCCATTAAATTTTGTGCTAAATCAATAAAAACCTTAAAATACTCTAACCTACTTTAGTGGTTTGATTCTCCCATTTAGAGGTTGTTTGATTTAACTTTTGATAAGTAGTTTTTTATAAAAGTAATTATAAAAATAATTATAGATTGAAATAAGTGTTTGGTTTTACTTTTAAAAAATTATTATAAAAAAGTAGTTTATAAAAATAACTTCCTATAAGTAATAAATTAAAATTAAGTTTTACTTACTTCTGATAATAACTTCTACACTGCTATGGTACAGTACCATTTTTAAAAAATAAGTCGTTCATAATGCGCTCCCCCATATTTGTTTTTTTTTGTCTGCTATGCTACTCATACTCTCTGTAGCATATCAAGAGGCAATGTACTTTTCCTTCCTGGGCTAACAATTTTCTATTCTCTTCTCTATTTATAGCTTTGGTGGCGTATATATATGCAGTATTGTTTGTTTAATGGTATTATATTATATTATATTACATTACTGTATTGTAGTACTATAGTAATAATATTAACTATCCTTCCTCTCTTATTATTTTTTATTTTATTTACCCTTTCTACTTCTATTTATATTTATTTTTGTATTGATTTGGACCTTTTGGGTTTCATTGTATAAGTTGACATATATTAATTATTTTTGAAATAATAATAGAGTTTTCTGGCTATTGTAAAATGAATTTTGTAAAAAACATTATATGTATATATATTTTTTATGTTTCTTATGATTTTTAATATTTAATATTACATAATTTATATAATAATTATTACCAAAAGATATATATAGGAAGATAAAAAATGAAGATGGAAAATAAAAAGTAAATTTGTAGAAAAATGAAAACCAAACACTAATAAGATACAATAAATAGTTTTTTAGTATTAATCACTTATATAATAAAAGTAAAAAAAACATGTATTTTACTCGCCAAAGTACTTTTTAAAAATTAGATTTATAAAATTAGTTTTTAAGTAAAAGTAATTATTAAAAATAAGTAATACCAAACAAGGGCTTAATTATTTTTTTTGTTCGTTAATCTTCACCTTTCAGTCCTTCAATTAAATAACGGTTTCTAATAAAATTAATGATCTAAAAACTCAATCAAAATTTCATAACCAAAAATTGAATCTACAAATTCTAACAATAAAAATACAAATTAAATTAATTTATCATTAATTAAAAATCTAAACTGGATCCAATCCTAAAGAATAAATCTAATTACTCATAATTGTAGTTAAATATGAGAAATAAAATGTAGGAATATAAATAAAATTAAGTATATTGAATAAAAAGGGTAAAAGAGAATGATATAACTGTACATTTATGCCAAGAACCAATGTCAGGAGTGTGTAAAAAAAATCTAAAAGTGGTCTAAATTTAAGAATTAATGAGGAAAATCTTCAATTACTATCATACAGTCCTCTTGTTTTTCATAGAGAAGAGAGTAAATAAAAATTAAAATTCCTTCCAAATTATCTCCCGTATCTCTCTCTCATTGTGATAAAAATAATTTGAGTTGGATTATGTGTCTAATCGTGGGGGGAATGATCCCTGCACAGGTATTCTTATCTTACACATCTAGGTCACATGACATCTTTTCTTTTTAATATGTCACTGAGTGCATGAATGTACTAATTGTGTATAGTCAGAATGTGCATCTTCTTTGTTCTTGGCATTTTGTAATACCCTTAATTTTTGAAAAAAAATTGTTTTTAAGACAAGGCAAAAGCATTTGAAAAGAAAAATCGAGGAATGTTATTGCCACATCAACAATGAGAGAGGTGTAATCATCACCTAATCTATGCCTAAAGTAGGGCAAAACTGAATAACGAATGAAAAGATGCATGGTAATAATATTAATGCAATAATACTATGATAATAAATGTGAGAGCAATAGTATGTACATGAATAGTATTAGAGTTCAAAAAATCCAAATACAGGAAATTAAAGCCAAGAGTTAAGATAATTGGAAGAACAAAAACTTCCCAATGTAGTGTGCAAAATACCTCTAATCAGTTAACCTAACTCTTAAGAATAAATATAAATCTCCACCACAAGAAATGAACTGCTACTAACCCATGCCATCATCCTCAACATACTCTAACAAAGAATCATACCCCTACAAATCGTCCTCCACTCCCCAAAACAAAAGACGGATAATCACAATTATGACACAAATGCAGTATTAGTAAGGTGAATTTCTGGTAGAAAATACTACCTTAAACATGGTAAAGCTCATGAAATATATCGTAGAATGGTGATAAGCATACCAATATAAATTAACACTCAAGCTTAAGGTAGTAATACAACAAGATAAGCTTGCATGGAAATCATGGAAGAATAGTAATATGATAAATACATCATAATCTATGTAATGTAAACCATAATATAAATCTTCCTTTAGTGATCACATAAATTTTAGTTATTAAAATAATTCACTCGACCACACCCAATTATCCACCATGAACCAAAGTCACAGCAACAAATAAACACAATGAGATATCACACCCACCATATAGGTTCAATATACATCAAATGAGATTTTATTTGGGGATACCACACCCATCACACATTGAGTGCACTTACCGCAAGGGTAACACAAATTGGGATACCACACCCACCATACATGGTCAAATTACATCAAGGGAGCTCATATTGGTATACTAATGCATAATTGCTAGACAAATGGAACCATACCAAGCATTAAATTTGGCGTATGGTTAGATTCTAACAAAACCAAAAAAATTAGAATGGGGATGAGGGGATATTGGATAGCAATAATCTTAAGAACTTTCCAAAACTAAATGTTTACACAAACCAATCAAGGTTTCAACTCTTGACATAAATTATGTAAGATTTTTAGGAGGCACAACAAAGCTATGCAGTAAGCTTTAAGTGGTATGAATATTAACATTCATGATTTAATTCCAAGGGGTAGTCTATAGGTATTAGGTAGGAATTCAGAAAATTTATTAGTTGTGTTAAGTTCCTCTATTACAAAATAACCTTCCTACCCTATAAGGGATGAATTAGTTGCATAAACTAGCTATCTATTTCTAACATAACTCAAGTAATTAACTTCTAAATTAACTATAAGGAACAACCTATTTCTAACACCTTTCTTATGGTTGGTTTGCTCAAAAATCACAAGGAAGTCATGGAAAATACAACTCCCTAATTTGAGGACCTGAGTTAGCGGGTTTTACACACAAACATGGTAGGTTATTAACCACACAAAACTACCTACTAGACATGGAGAAGTTTGGTTCTTGTTTGACACTTCATGGGGAACACAACTCCTTGAAATAGGGGCCTAGCCTTGGGGATCTTACGTACAAACAAGGATGGTTATTTAGCTTCATTATTTTATCTTCTAGGAATCAAAAGATGCTAGCCATAATTTACAATTTTGATTATTTAACAAGTAGGTCCATTGGTGTTGGATATTATCCTTTTGTGATTGAGTAGCGTGTCTAAAAAGTTGTTGCATGTGCTGTTGGTTATTACTTGCATATTATACTTGATTTGTGTTGCTAGGATAGGGACCTACGAAAGGGAGAAAATGGGGTTGAGTGATTAAGCAAATATGGCTCCCATTTGTTGGTGTTCACGTGATATTTATGCGTGTGTGCATGAAAAATTATTCACCATAAAATTATGCTGCACACCTCACTCTTGTCTTAACCCAAAAAATCCCAAAAGTGGCTACTGCAGATTGGTTTTTGTGGTTGGATGTTGAGCTACGAAAATGGGGAGTTAGAGGGTTGAATGGCTTGGCTTAGTGGCTCCTAAGTTGGTTGTTTTGTGGCTCATGGACAACTTAGCATGGCTGCCCATTTTACATGAATATTTTGCTCTAATTTAAAAGTATAATGTAGCTTTTTAACTTAGAGAAAATAATTAGTGCCAAAGGACCTCCTTGATGTAAGATTATCTCATCATTTATGATGTGGTTTTTGCTTGAACAAAATTTTAGGCTCAAAATACCTTAAGCTTTTGGCTAAAATAAGACCTTAGGAATATGTTTAGGAAGTCAAACAAAGTCATTATAATTTTGTTAACCAAAATTAAAATGAGGTGGATGCTCTTGCATTAGATACATCACCCACCATACCTATATATGGCAAAAGTTGACCCAACTCGCCTCACCCGACCCGACATGCAAAAAACCCAACATGAGTCAACCTAAACCCATAACTTGCCATAAACCCAACCCACCATAAACCCAACCTATTATCAATCCAACCAGCCATCAACCTAACTCGACTCGACAAAAATAAATTGGATATTAACCAGTTATGATAAATAAAAAATAAATGTCTTATTATTTATTTATAGATTATAAAAAGATATATTATTATTTAAATTTTACTTATTTTTCTTACTTTTATTATGAGCTTAATTATTTACCAACAATATTCATATTTTACTTATTTTTTAACATAAAAGCACAACATTAAAAAGTCATAATAGTAAACAAATAACAATTAATTACACATTACTGACCACATGCTTACATGAAGTAAAACTTAATAAGGTTAATGAGTTTAATTTTGGAGGTCAATGTCCAATTTGACCAAAATCTAAAGTGATTCAATCTAGGATTAGCTAGGCCCAAACCTAACCCAACCCATTAAAACCAAAAGAGACCCAATCCAACAAGTTAATCTGAACTTGACCCGTTAAATTAACTCAAACATGAAATCACTTGAATACGAGATTATTTAGCCAAAACCTAATCCAATAGGGATGTAAACGAAGAGTGTTTAGGGTGGGTATACCCATGCCCATACCCATATCCGATTAGAAAATCCATAGCCAAGTTTATACCTGCATCTTGAACTAGTTTCCTCTAATATATCTATATTTCTGTAGGTTGGATATCTGCTACCCAACAGATAATTCATTTACCCATTAACAAATATTATCCGGTAGATAAATCCATAACACAACAGATAAACCAATTTAGAGTTAAACTAAATGACAATTTCAACCTTAATTTATACTGTATTTATTTTAAAATTAAGGGTAAAAGGGTTATTATATATTATGTAAATATGTACGGATATAGATATAGGTATGGATATGGATATCCCATACTTATATTTGTACCCAAACCTGATGGTTATTTTTTCCATCATCCATATCTATTTATCCATAAGTATCCGATGGATAAAATCAATCACGTTTTGGGTAAAATCTACCTCATTTACATTCCTAGACCCGACCTTACAAGCTAACATAAAATAATTTGAACCAGACCTAACTCAAAATCGAACTATCATAACCCAAACCCCACTCGACTCTATAAATTAACCTGATACAACTTGAATCTACAACAACCCAAACTCGACCTCAAACCCAACCTAACCTAACCTAACCTGATCTAACCTACCTGAACCTACAACTAACCCGCAAAGAAAATGATCACAAATAACTCGACCTGAGAATGACCTGACCAGCTATAACCTAACCTGAACACGACCTGTCTAATCTGATTGCCACATATAACCATACCTTGAATGCTTCCTTTGAGAGGGTTAAAAAGTTGGGATACCTCACCTACTCAATTTGGACACTAATGCCATAGCGGTCTACCATAGTGTAATTCTACCTCAAAGATATTTGCATACTCCCTACCTACTACAACCTTGTAGAGAAGAAAATAGGTGCTGAGTGAAAATATAAACCATAGGGTGACCGACCCACTAATTCCTGGTCAGCTACCATGAAAGTCAGGAAAAAAGTTTGAACAAAATCTTATCCTATTATTATTAATTATCAAGTGATATAACATTCACATATGAATTCCATAAATAACCAATTAGGTGTTTCCAAGTGGTAACAACAATTACATTACAAGACATAAAATCCACCAATTTTATGTTTCCAAGTGGTAACACCAAACACATGACAAGGAATAAAACCCACCAAATGAATGTTTAGAGATGAAACCAAACTTAACCAATTCAAGTCCCAAATATCATCGTTACGATTATTATTAATATTAGAGCAATCATGGTTGTAATAATAATTTAAATTTTGTAATTACATGGAGGTCTTAACATAAAGGCCTAATAGAATAACAACAATTAACAAAAAACTAGGTGGAGTACAACCGAACCAGTCGATTAGTCCCTATAAGAAGTCGACTAGTATGGTTGTACCAAACCTAAACCAAAAATAGCACCAATGGACCAATAGACTAGTTGGCCTCACTGATTGGTTGTACATTGGAAACTCATTGATGGGTTTGGTCCAACTAATCGATGGTCTAAGAAAAGACCAGACCACTTTAGCCATAGGGTCACTAGTCGATAAGTTTGACAAATCGATCGACTGCTTGTAGGGACTAGTCGACAAGTTCTTCAACTAGTCGACCCATCTCGCAACTAGCTGATCAAAATTTCCAAACCATGTCATTTTTCATACAACTAGTCGATGATTTCATAAAACTAATTGACTGATCCTGGTAAAATAGCACCTAGACTTGTGATACACACGCCAAAATTCACCAAACTTTACTATATTAATCCTAACATGTTGCTAGCTCATAGAACACATGAAAATATATGTTGCACAAATATAATTATATGGACACATGGTAATGTAGGCATTTAAGAAAACTCATACTCAAACTACCAAATCATGCATAAAATTAGAGAAACCAATAATGCTTAATTTTAGAAATAAACCATACCTACTACTCAAATTCTAGAATACAACTGGCCCCTTGTTAACATAAAAACACATAAAAAAACATGGAACCAATATACGTAACAAAAATCTCATTCATATTAATGATAAGAATGTCTTACCTTAAAGCAATTCTTCTAGCACAAAACTCCTACTTGATGGCTACCTAGCAAGACCTCGATTCCTATGAGAGTCAAAAGTGAAACCATTAAAACTCCTTTTAAAACTCCATTAAAATTAAAGAAAATTAGAAGAATAAGAAGAATAACAAAACACAACTCAAATTTTTCTTAAAAATATAATTTCAAGGAAAATAAAGCTAGAATCTTCATCCTTTCTCAAACCTTAATTCTTCCTTGCATAATAAAAATAAATGCTAAATAAAGTGAAGATCAGAAGAAGAAAAGAGAGACAATAACTTGACAAGGGAAGTAAGAAAATAACACCAACCTCTATTTTTTCTCAATAGAGGGGAAAAAGGGAGAATAATGGAGAATACTCAATACTTAGCAAAATTTCACCAAGGGAAAGGAAGAAGAGAGAAAGAACAACACTTATGAAATGAAAATGAATTAGGAACAGAATGTATAAGATATATGGATAGTCAAAGTCTATGAGAGAGAGAGAGAGAGAGATAAGACTAGTATGATTGAGTGTGGGCAATTAAGGTGTAAGAGAAGATATGATGGAGTGAGGGAGGTTGAGTGTACTTAGGGAGGGAACAATTATAGAAGGTTGGTAAGTGAGAAACGATGTGCAAGATATCAAAACATGCAACCTAACTTCTAGAAGAGAGAGAGGAAAGTGAGGGAGAAGAGAGAAGGTGATGTATGCCTAAATAAGTATTTTGAGGGAAAATTTAACTAAATAAAATCATAGAATGACCTAAATAATGTGAAAATGATCCTAAAGCACCTAAATATGCTCATTAGAACAAATAAATCCTAATTATAAATTTTCATAGAAAATAGAAAGAGATTTGAATCAAAATTAAAAAAGGATCTCAAATCCTAAGATAATGAGTTGATTCGTTTGAACAAACCAGCCGACTGGTTTATCAGGAATAAAATTATAAATCTCTAAGTGTACTAGTCAACCGGTTAAACAAACTAGTCTATTAGTATACGTGAAATTCATATTTTTATTATAATTTCAAGCCATTTTCCAAACCAAAACTTTTTTTTTATATCAACATAATTTTAAACACATTTTGAAGAATTTTAGTGCAGGGTATTATATATTGCATCGCACAACTATGCTAATTGCGCACAACCAAGCCATGGAGCTTCTTTATTCTCTGCCTTACTTCTCACATATATATTAATTGTGCATGACTAGGACATGCATCCCCATTACATTGAGAATTTACGTATGATTGTCCATGGGTCATCATGGTTATGTTGTGCCTATGAAAAAATGTGCCTTAGCTAAATATATGGTTATTTTTATCCTCTTTTCAACTCCTTAACTTTTCTACTCTTATTTCTTGCACACAAGCTTGATTTTTCTTCATTTAAATCGTTTCATGCAGAATCCTTACCCCAAATTTGTGTAATTTTTCCTTGGTTTTGTACACTTTAGTGTAGATCCTATAAATTAAATACCAAGAGAGTAGTAGCCAGAACAAGAGACAGAGACAATAAAAAAAATTCATAAATTATATGAAACATGGTCATAATATTGAGGTAAAGCATGGTGGAAAAGTGAAAAATAATTAGTCTATTAATGTGCTAATGATTTGATTAGAATATGTGTGACTAATGAAAAAGTTGGAAACATAATGGTAGCATTTCATGAATGACCATATCGAGGACACTTTGGAAGAAATCATCGAGTTTCCAAGGCATTACAAAGTGGATTTTATTGGTTAATGATCTTCAAGGATGCAATATAGTATATGAAGAAGTACAATAGGTGTTCAAGGTTAGGAAACTTGTCTCCATAGAATGAAATACTTCATGTGGGCATTTTAAAAGTAGTTATCTTTGATTTTTGGACTTTATAGGACCCTTCCCGCCTTCTATTATGAATGAGTAGATTTGTGTAGTAGATTATTACATGTCAAAGTATATAGAGGTAACAACCTTATATAAGAATGATGCAAGGGTGGGTAATAGTTTTTTTGGAAAAGAACATCTTCATAACGTTTAACACCCTATGGTTACTATTAGTGAAGGTGGAACCCAATTTTGTAATGAATTACTTTTCCAACTACTTATAAAATATGAAGTTCATCATAGGGTTTCCATTTCCTACCATCCTCAAACATGTAGGTAAGATGAACTGTCTAATAGAGAGATTACAAGAATTCTAGAGAAGGTGGTGTGCCCTATGAGGAAAGATTAGTCTTCCAGGCTTGATGATCCATTGTGGACATATAGGAAGATATAAAAACTACCCTTAGGAATGGCACCCTATAAGTTTGTTTATGGAAAAAATTGTCACCTCCTAGTTAAACTTAATATAGGTACTATTAGGCTATCAAGGTAGTACACTTAGATTATGCCTCAACATATGATGTAAGGAAGCTACAACTTAATGAATTAGAGGAATTTAGATACCTTGCCTAAGATAACATATGATTTTATTATGAGAAGACTAAGAAGTGGCATGGTAATAGGATCTAGAATAAATAGTTATACTCCTAGAAAAGCTCAAATTAAGATGGTTTAAACACTACAAGGTTGTTAGGGTCTATCCTTATAAAGCCATTACATCATGAATAGAAATTTAAAGGAGGTCTTTAAATTCAATGGTCATAGGGTGAATCCATATCTTGTTATGTAACTCAATAAGGATTTGCATACGACCACCCTACTATACCAATGACCCTATAAAGGTTGTTAGGCTTAGGAAAATTAAACCAAGTGCTCTTAAAAGGCAACCTTAGGATTATTTTCTTCCTTCTCATTGTATTTTTTTTGTTAACATGATTATTTCTTATGAACACTTTTTTTACTAACTTTTAACCACTCTACCCTAACAATGGAATTATTGATTATCATAGGGAATATAGGTGTAAGGGCTAAGTCATGATAAGGTAAGGTGAAAAATAATATAGTAGGTATTATGCATGATTAGGAAATTACAAGATCATCATTCAAACACATAATGTGGATCTTTTTCTCCAATTTCCACTAACATGAAACTCATAACCTACTCTCATAAATCCACTCAATGTAATTGAATGATGGTGGAATTAATGGAGAATGTTTATAATGAAATGGAAATTGGGTGTTGATAAATGCTGAATTATTACTTTCAGGAACCTCACAAATATATCCCCTATAAGGATCTTTAAAGATTACTCACATAGAAAACCCTTTGAATAAAATCTAAAGAAGAACATACAAAGAATTCTCTCAAGACCACTCTCAACTTCATAAAGTAACTGAAAGATTTAATTGCTAACAAAGAAGATTTACTTATTTACTCAATTTTGCACCCTCATACAACTATCTGACTCATGCCATATATCTAAGCATAAAAACAAAAAAATAGAAAGCCCATTCACCTTATAATACACGTTCGGATAGGGAGAATAAGTTGGAAATAAATCTTAACTAACTAGGAAACTATAGATAATAATTATCAAATCCTAGTTGACTTGGTTTCCATGTTGTAGGGCTGAATTTACACATCCCAACCCTTCAATTATTCATCTTGACATGGCCCAACTCTTTGCATGACTTTTGAGGTTATGTTTAGAAAATTTTCTTGAACAAACTCTTAATTTATGGCTTAATCTTTGAGAAAGAGTTGTGGCCTTCAAGAGTGCCAAGAGCCATTCCAAACATGAAAAAAAGGATGCTCCTGTATCACTCTCCCCCTCTTGAAGAATTTGACCTCAAATTCAAGAATTGGAGAATAAACAATAACAAAATCTAAATATACTATTTAAGGTGATGTTTTTTTCTTGAATTTATCATAATATCTTCTTAAGAACACCACGGGATAATAAAAAAATTAGTAATATAATAAAGGTACCAAATACATGGGCATCAAGTGCTATATATGTCTTCAAATCGACCTTCAACTCCATGCATTCTTTTTCATATTGATTTATAACCATAATAACTATGTTTTTCAAGCTTCAAATCATCAATGGAACACATGGAATAATGACCACGAAACTTTAAATCACACAATGGATGAATCATCAAATAGAACCATATAAAATCAAAGAAACCCTAAGATAATATTGTACAATATGCTTGAGTACTTCAGTCTATCTCATCATAAAGCAAGGTTCCCATTATTCTTCTCCATTTTCAATTTCATACTCACTTGGATCAAACATATTATCTCAATTATTTTCATCTTCATCCTCCATTCCCTTTTCACAATTCCTTATCTCTTAAATTTCTCTTAGATTTAGGACACTCTTGTTACGACATTACCTTGAAGTATGACCATACCCTCTATATTTGTAGCATTACCTATTAGTATCTTCATTCAAATCCTCTTTTTCAATTTGAGGAAAACGACTTCTGTCTTCCACCTCTAAAGTCAAAATAGGATTTGAAATAGGAAGGTTATCACTCAAACTTGGGGAAGATGGCTTGGAGAATACCTTTGACTTCTTGAGTTGGCGTTCAAACTTGATTGTTATCTTTATCATGTCATCAAGTGTATCATATACAAAAACTTCTACTTTGTCATAAATGTTAAACATTCAAGCCACTAAGGAACCTTGCACAATTTTTCTCCTCTTTTTCTTGAATATCAAGAATCAAGGAAAGTTTTTCAAATTCTCTTGTGTACTCCTCAACACTTGAATTCCTTTTCCTCAAGGAGATCATCTTGATGAATTTGTCTTGCTCAAATTCTTTTGGGATGAAATTTATCTTCATATGCTTCTTTAATTGTTTTCCTAAGACTTGATCTTCGGTTTGACTTTTCTTTCTTTTGATCTTTTGATATTTTGAAACCAAGTTCTTGCAAATTTTTGAATTTGAGATGTCAAGTTTAAATCTCATGGCATCATCATACTCCTTGAAATAAAAATTAGCCTCTATTGTTTGTTACCACTCAATAAAACCCTCGGTATCAAGCTCTCAATTTTTTTTTTCTAAAATCAATCTTAAATCCCTTTTCTTCATCATGATCTTGCCTATTTTCTCTTAGACGTGTACTGCCACTTGAAGTATGCATATCATCTTCAATGTATAGAGATCATCTATTTATTCACTATCCTTTTAGGAGTTCAATTTGGCAACAACTTAGAGTCGTAGTTGACAAAAGAGACACGATTATTAGTTGGCATCAGGAAGTTCAAGCATTATGCACTAGATCAAGTAACCAAGAGCTTAAAAAAAACTATTAGGAGCTTGTTGCTGCACCTATATCTGCACTGTTTGGTATGAAATGAACATGATAATTTCCTAAAAATGTAATTGTGATGCTAAAGAAATCCTTAGAAGCATTGCAATCACTAATGATAGAAGGGTGGCATTCTCTATGTTTAAAGCTAAATATGATAGGTGTATAGGTTTGATGGATATAATATGTTAAAATTTTAGTGAATGTAATTATCTTCACGTCATCAATATAATTGAAAACTTAATTACTAGAATAAAAATATTGGCATTTGAATCTAACTATGAGAAATATTACTTGGTCCTGAATAATAACTAAATGACTTGACCATCTAAGGGATTCCTCTACAAGTGATAGAAGTTCGCCATTGTCATATTTCTTGAACGGTAAATTCAAGCATGTATATTGATATTAGAAAATGCTAATAGACACTCAAAATAGCTTAGGTCTCAATAAAATGTAGTGAAGTATTGATCCCTCCTCAACAAAAGTAGTACTTTGGGTGATAATAGTCCCCTCATTGGCAGGCTTTAAATCACATGGATGGTTGTCCTAATATAGTGTGGAGCTCCAATATGCATACATCTCAAAATCATAACACTGAATAAGAAAAAAAAAGACTAAAACCAATTTATATTACCTCAAGTAACATAGGATTAAGTCTAGTAAGCCACTAGAAGTGAACTCTACTTTTAACCTTTCATTTAGAAGCTTCATCATTATCTCATTCATCTAATCTTTCCTTATAATAAATTCTACTTGTCTTATAGAAAATTTAGCTACTTGATCCCTTACATCCTTTTAACCTTTTATTTTGGAGCATGACAACTAGGGGCATATGAAATAACTGTTATCAATTTAGACCTTTTTGATATCCCTCCAAGTTGACCATTTTACCCTTGGGTCCTTAATGCTTGATTTAAGACATTATTTCTCCCACTTTCTTTAACTTATTCTATCTTTGGGACCTCATCTTATTATAGAAATTATTATAGTTATTTAGGGATATATATTAAATGTTATTCAAAAATTGAAAATTAAATATTTATAAAACCTTCCAATTTTATCAAAGATTTGTCAAGTAATGCATTAGTAGCATTTCATGTTTCTTTGTTGATTTTGGACCTACTTTAGACATATGTTTATGTAGAAACATATGATGTATTTCCTTTTTATGCCTAATTATGTGACACTTTCTTCCTTAGCATGAAGTTAAATATCATTTTAATATATAATAGTTTGAAAATAATAATAATAATAAAAGTAAACTATTGATTACCCCTACTTTTTAGTAGCCTTATTTTTGATACATGAGTTGTTATAAGCATATGTATTTTTTTTGTCCATTTTGTTGGCCCTTTAGGCTCTTTGTCTATCATAATAAAAATTTATATAGAAAATGAGCATATGACAATATTTATTTTTTGAAATATTACTATTTATTATGAGATGTCACACAGAAAAGCTTCTTCTAAGCTTTGGTACCTTACAAACTTGACACAAGTTTTATTACTAATCATGCCCTAATAATCTAATGGGTTTTTTTTAATAACAAGTGTCATTTGGATTAACCATGTGATATATGCTCAAATCGTACTTACAACCTTTCAAAGAATAAAAAAAAATTTTAAATCAAATCTTCTTACAGTGTTCAGAACTTCGAACTTAAGCTATAAAGTAATAAATACTATTAATATATGATCTAATGTTTTATTTATGCTCTTCATACTTATATATTATCCCATATATTCTCCTTAAAGCTAATAGGGGCATCTCTTCAGTGATGAATGGTTATGGGAACACTGACAAAAGCTTTAGCATAAGCACAACTAGCATATTATGTCCCATTCTCTCCTTCTAGTCCCTTAACTCACCAAAATGATCAATTGTCAATATGATATATTTGTCTCTCAACCTTTTAATTATTAGCTTATTAACTCTTCATTTATTTCATTTACCTTTCTATAAGCCATCACTAATAAAACCATTAAAGAAACAAATATGTATCTATTAAAATAATATATAATGAGAAATGAATAAATATATGTCATTGAAATTATACATGTCTCGTACATATATATCATTGGTTAAGCCATCAACAATGGATGAGGAAGGTGCATCCATACCCATTCTCCCTATGAGATTTACACCAAATTAAGGAAGCCATCAAAACCATCTATATACCCTCTAGACAACCTATAAGAGTATACCAATATAAGGTCTATGATATTCTATATTTTTTTAAAAAAAATGAGCATAATAATTCAAGAAGAAAAAAAAATTGCAACAATAATGACAACAAAAACAACAAATTCCCTTATATAGATTTTACTTATAAACTAATAAACAATAATTTCCAATGAACATATTACAAAGCATATAAAAAATTCTACCAAAATCATAAATGTAGGGTAAATTTTAGTAGTGCAAGATTTAGCATCAATGAAGTAGAAAATGCATATCTTGAGTGAGAAGAACAATGGTGGCTATGAAATGAAGAGGAAAGGAAGAATAATGACAACATTAACTTCAAAGGAGGAGAGTGACAGTGGTAACAATGGTAGAAAATTGGGGAAGGAATGGTACGCGCCCCACGCGCCCTTTAGTTGGACCCTCGTACTTCTTGCTTGGCGTTTGCCATGGCAAGAGGTAATCGCCGGAAGAAGTCCTCTCCGGGCTCCGTTGTAACTGCTCAATTGACACCTGAAAATCCTCCTCCATCGTCATATAGTGATCGATCTCCCATTCCCCTTGAATTAACCATTCAAAATTCATTGTTTGAATCGCCCAAGATTTCTGTAGAAGAAACCCTGAATGATCTTGATCCTTCTCAACAATCAAGAGAACTTGAAGATCAAAAACCTGTTTCCCCTATGCAGTCCACTCGATGTCCTGACCCATTGCCTCCTACTTCTCTAACCTGGAAAGACATCATCCTTCAGAATCAAAGGGAACAACCTGTTATGAACCTCTCTTTCACTCCCCCTGAGATTATAAATGGTGTAGCTACAACAAAACTTAGGAAAGAGGAGATTGAAAGAGAAGAGAAGCATTGGTCTCATACACTCATTGGTATGGTGCTTGGTTTTAAACCCTCGATTAACCAATCAAGAAATTTTTTGGTGATCATTGGACAGGGATTTCTGTTGTTCCCCAAGTTCTTCCCCATGAACAAGGATTCTTTCTGTTTTGGTTTAAAAATCAATAGGACTACCTTACTATCTTAGAGAAATAATTTTGGTCCTTTGGGGTTCTTCCATTGATGATCAAGAAATGGAACCCTAACATACCCTTCAATGAAACTGAGTGGAGACGTATGCCCCTATGGATAACATTGCCCGGTCTCCCTTTGGCACAATGGTCTGCTGACTCTCTTAGTTGTATTGGAAGTTGCTTAGGGATCCCTATTTGTGATGGTATGGTGACTGTAACTAGAAGCATGATCTCCTATCTAAGAATTTTGGTTGAAATGGATATTAGTCTACCTCTTGCTGACTATATACCTATAGAATCTAACTCAGGCATTCGAAAGAAGCTAGTTACATATGATTGGAGAACTTTCTTCTGCTCTAAGTGTGATGCCTTGGGACATGATACCAAATTCTGTAGAAATAATACTACCCTATATCAAAAGGCAAAATCCCTCGCCCCTAGGGCCCCCAACCTGCTTGCCCGACAGCTTTGGTTGGAGGAGGTAAATCACGGTGACCCAACAGTCGAGAATACAGTGGTCCCGCTCCATGGTGCCCACAAGGAGTCACCCCCACATTGGAGGGTTGAAACTCCCATACTGCGGCTGCCATGAAATTCGAACCCAAGACCTCCTGTATCAACTTACCATGCCTCGACCATTGAGCTATGCCTGTGTAGGCAGAAATAATACTACCCATCTACAATAAAACAAAGTATGGAAGCCTAAAATAGGAGTCATCAATGAAAGGATAGATTCGCAAAAAACAAAAGCAAATGGCCCAAGTATTTATGATCAACCCTCAACCTCTATTCCTGCTCCATCCACTAATAAGAGTTATAAGTCTCATGAATCAGGACAATTGAAATCCTCTTTCCCTGACAAAGGAAATGATAAGTTTGTTGAGCGTGATCTTACAAGAAATACAGCTAATCTGCTGCACTCCTTACACCCTTTTAATTTCTCAGTCCATGAAACTGACTTTGGCTAGGAAGTTGGCAATCCCCCTCCAGGAGGAACTCCCTCTCCCCAACCATGACCTCCTTTGTTGTGTGGAATATCAGAGGTGTGAATGTACTTGTAAAAAAAAAGATTCTTTGTAAATACCTTCACCTGAAGAAATTCCCTTTAATTTGCCTTTTAGAATATAGAATAAAAATAGACAATCTTCATTCTTGTCATAAAAAAATTGCCCCTCATTACAACTTCATAACCAATCATGATCACCATTACAATGGTCGGATTCTTTTGCTCTGGCTACCAGACTGTCTACATCTATAGATTCTCGAGAGGACTGATCAACTTATTCTTTGCCTCATAACCTTTCTCCCTGGGCAGAAGGCTACAGTCGTTACTTTTTTCTATGCCTTTAACACAAGATTTGATAAGTCTCCTCTATGAAGAGACATAGCCAAAATTAATCTGCTCACTCAGTTGCCCTGGATTGTTATTGGTGACTTTAACACCATTTTGACTGCTGATGAAAAAACAAGTGGCATCTTGCACTAGGGAGACATGCAGGATTTTAAAGATTATATAGATGGTTGTGGCTTGGGCTCCATCCCTTTAGTTGGACCCTCTTTCACCTAGTGTAACAATCAAGATCCCCCTCACAAAGTCCACTACCTCCTTCATAGAGGGCTGGGAAACAAACAATGGTTTGACGATTACACTAATGGCTATATAAAGAATGTTCCTCATTGTTTGTCTAATCATAATTGCCTGGAAGTTTACCTTAATGGCTTGGATATTAAGGGCAGGAAGCCATTTAAATTTAGTAATTTCCTTGCCTCTCATCCTCAATTCCTCACAAAAGTAAAAGAGCCTTGGGATATCTAAATTGCATGATCAAATCAATTCCAGGTTATTCAAAAATTGAAGAGATTAAAATTTGTATGCAAATCTTTAAGTAGAAGCAATTTTGGGAACATTACTGAAGCTATGGATAAGGCAAAAAAGAGCTGAGATGATATTCACCATCTCCTCCTCACTGACCCTATAAACCCTACCCTTATTCAGCAAGAGAAGGCAGGTAGAAAACAGTGGTGGGATAAAAGGAACATTGAAGAAAAATTTCTTCAGCAGAGGACAAAAATTAACTACATCAAGCTTGGCGATGGAATCAACTCCTATTTTCATGCTAGGATTAAGGAAAGACAAAGCCCTAATCCCCTCTATCGACTTCAAAATGATAGTGGCACTCAGCTAAGAAGTTGGGGGGAAATTGAAAATGAAATCCAAAGCTTTTATAATCTCCTATTAGGCACTGCCAGCCCCAGACTTTCAGCCATTGACATTCAGGTTCTAAAGCAAGGCCCTCTCCTATCACAACATAGCATAAATAAATCGATGCACCCAACTTAGATTTGGAAATAAATCAAGCTTTATTTAGTATGGGCGATTTAAAAGCCCTAGGTCCTGATGGCTTTAATGCATATTTCTTCAAGAAAGCTTGTCTTGTGGTGGGTAGAGACATCATCATGGATGTCAAATAATTCTAGTCCTCTAGACACCTTTTAAATACCATGAACAACACTAAACTCCACCTCATCCCCAAAAAGAAGACATGTACAAATATTAATGAGTATAGACCCATTTCCTGTTGCAATGTTATATACAAAATCATTTCTAAGGTGATTACAAGCAAAATCACTGATGTTCTGAGTGAAATAATAGCATGTAACCAGTCAGCTTTTGTTCAGAGAGATGGATTGGTGATAATATCATGCTGGCTCAAGAGCTCCTCAGAAAGTATGGTAGGAAAAATATTAGTCCAAGGATGATGCTAAAAATTGATCTTAAAAAAGCCTTTGACTCTCTGAAATGGTCCTTCATTCAAGCAGCTCTGTTAGGCTTAAACTTCCCTTCTCATATTATGCACCTCATCATGCAATGCATTACTACTCTTTATGCAAACCTTTTCAAGGGAAAAGAGGCATCAAACGGGGAGATCCATTGTCCCCTTACATCTTTGTTATTGCCATGGAGTATCTTAGTGGGTTGTTACATACCCTATGGGGCTGTAAAGAGTTTAAACCCTATCCAGAGTGCAAAAAATCAAAAATCATCAGCTTATGCTTTGCTGATGATCTCCTCTTGTTCTGCAAAGGTAATATAGCCACTACCTAATGCCTTATATCAATCCTAGAAGGTTTTGGAAAAACCTCAGGTCTAGTGGTTAATCCCCAAAAAAGTGAGGCCTATTTTGGGGGTCTCCATGATTCAAGCAAAAACTCCATTCTATCTCAACTTAGATTTAAGGAAGGTGTCTTCCCCTTCAAATATCTAGGTGTTCCTCTAAATTGCTCAGCCTTATCCATCTCTTTTTATCAACCACTCATTGACTGGATCACATCACAATTACACTCCTGGACAAATAAATTCTTAAGCTCTGCTAGACGCCTGCAACTATTATAGTATGTGATCTTTGGAATAACAAACTACTGGCTGCAGGTTTTCCTCTTACCCAAAGCTGTCATTCATCACATTGAAGCCCTCTATAGGAAATTTTTTCTGGTCTAGCATGGACCCATTGAAAAGAAAGGAACCCATTTCTTGGTCCAAAATATGTTTGCCCAAATAGGAAGGAGGTCGTAATATAAAATGTCTAAAGACCTAGAATCTAGATTGTATTGCTAAATATTTCTAGAAACTTATTGAACTCAAAGAAAGACTGTGGGTTTAATGGGTTCATGAGAGATATATTCGTGATGGCTCAATCTGGCAGATCAAGCCTCCACGAGACACCTCCTGGACTTTGAAACAAATCCTGAACATGTAGAATTATGGTTCATGAGAGATATATTACCTGTGGCTCTAAAGGCAAACTCCCAATAAGTAGCCTTCATAATACTCTCAGAAGACAAGCTCCCCCTGTACCATGGGCTGACTTGGTATGGCAACATCCAGGCTTACCCAAACATAGTCTTGTTACATGGATGGCATGCCATGAAAGCGGTTGTCAAAGCTTAGCTGAAGAAATGGAATATTATAAATGATGCTCGTTGCTCAAGCTGCTTACAAGAAGATGAGGGCATTAATCATCTCCTTATTCACTGCCCTTTTGCTCACATTGTTTGGAGATCTACCATCAATTAGCTAATGCTTCCTCATTGTTTCTCTTCATGGAAAAGCTATCTTTATTGGATGATTAATATCACCGAAAATGGAAGAGGTCAAGGACAAATCCGGAGGGCCTCATTTGCAGCTACTATATACCATATTTGGTGTAGCCGTAACACTACCATATTTCAATTCAAACAACCCCTACCAATAAGAGTCACTCACAATATGATAGTTGATCTATTTGTATGCTTTAACACTATCAAAAACACAAATGCTCAAAAATACCGTAGAATGATTGATAAATGGGGAAATTGATGTATAGATGGATTGAGGCTTTGTTGCCACCAAGCTAGCTTATTAGATCAGTATATCAGGCTTGATGTAAAGATGAACCGTCGATGTATTTTTCTTCCTAGTACTGATACTACTTTATTACCAAAAAAATTGAACACTAGATTAAAAGTGAAGGAAGTAGGAAAAAAAACATAAAAAAGAAAATGTGGAAAGAATTATGGATGATGGTATGGTCCTATAACTACTATCTATAGCCTTAAAAATGATAAGGTATAGATGATAGGTATAGGGCTCAGCCACCATCTATGTCATTCCCCTCCTGAGTCGGTTTTTTAAGCATAGAATAGATGAAAGTTAGAAATAAAGACCCTCCATCTCTACCTTTTTTATTACTATTCATTTTCATATCTATATTTTAACTAGATAAATTATATATTACTATCTTAATTGAAACATTTATACATAAGTGACTATGTATTTTAATTTTAATAGTAGTCTTTATGATATTATTCTACCATTTCTTACTATCATTAATAAGTGAGTTGTGATAAACTTAGTATATATCCTACATTGATACTACATTTTTTTTTTGAATAATTTTTTTATAAGTGATCCATGATGAGAATCAGTGTTAATATATTAAGGATTGGAGCTAAAGAGTTATACATTGTTGAAACAAGGGTATGCATGCTTACTAATATAGAAAAGAGAATAAATAGTGGTTCAAACAAGGGTATACATAGTTGTTTTGAATCACTTCCTAATGCATTGTCATATATACTATATGTGGCTATTTAATCGCCATCATCTTAAGTTATAAAAATCGCTTAAATGTTTTTTGTGTAATACTTTAAACAATGGTATTTTGTAAATAATTGCCTCATAAAGCCACCTATACACGATAGTTTTATATAAATACTGCCATATTTACACTTACCTAAAAGAATTTTGGAGGTGTAGAAAGCAAATAGATGGGGACTATGTTAAAAAATTACCTTGTAAAGTCATTAAATACAAAAATAATAAATCAAAACTACCATATATATATATATATATATATATATATATATATATATATATATAAAGTAATTTTGGGTAGGGAAAGAAAATATATGATAATTATATTATATAACTACCATGTATTGTCCATATAGTCAGTGGTTCTATGATATAATCATCTTCTATACCCCCATTTTATAATTAAAGCAACTAATACACACTAAAACTAGAACATATTGTTTCCTACACATAATTTCCATAATGCTTTCACAAACATCACCACTTTATGACTACACTTGCATATCTAAAACAAGCGACAATTCACAAAGTTCTTGCAAAATAATGTAAATATTATACTTTTATTATCATACACAACTTATTATGCAAAGTTCTATTTTAATCATGAGTACACTTTGAATACCAAAAATTTAGGGAGCACATATGATCCTATACAAGTTTGTCATACAACTTTATAATAAAATCTAACAATTCATTCCTAACTTTCTCGATATTGGTTGTATCATATTTAATATGCTCATTATGAAAGTATACCTAAAAATAATGAAAAGTATCATATTAGTAGGTTGATACATATAACTAATCATATTTAATATATGAACTAAACAAAGTAAATACATACTTTTCATTATCCTATCTAATGTTTGTAAATGATTTTTGTTATTTATTTCGTAATTTAGTATCAACAAATAACATTATCTTATTTCCATGGACACTGAAAAAGTATAAATTTATCTTATAATTTCCATCCTAAATGCTTAATATTATATGATACTCATCCTTAAATAATATAACCACTACAAAGATAAATTTTACACCAAGTCATATGTGATGGTGGTGCCCTTTCTTATGTAGCCCAATATATGTCTTGATTACACTAATTGATGTTGTAACACCCCAAAATTCACTAATTTTTTTTTTCTTAAAAGCGGAAGCAATTAAATTAGAAGCACTTAAAACCCGTGAATTCTGGAAATGTTACCGCCACACTTAGTACCAGACCAGTTCTCTCCGACCGTTCCAGTACCAAGTGCTAAGGCTAAGAAAAGAAATAATCAATACAATTCAATTTCCAAATAAGCATTAAACGGTTGTAAAACAAAATCGGAGTACGCATCAAGAAATGTAATTCATTTCCAAAAGAGAATTAAACTTACAACCGATAAAAGATTAACAAAAAGAATTAGAGTCATATAAAGACTAAGATATGGCCACAACTCTCTTGAATCTCGAGCCAAACATGCTCAACACTCAGCCCCAACTGATATTTCGCCCACCTGCATAAATCAGAAGGGCATACTACTCATGGGAATGAGCAGCACCCATGAAAAGGGTGATCAGTACGCTACGTACTGAGTAAGGTAACCGAGCACTAAGGCCAACATGTAAGCACATAATCCATGCAGAATAATAACAGGGAATAATCCAACATAACAACATAAAGGTATATGAACAATTCAGGTAAAAGTACAAAGGCCCAATCATAGTCCGGATTAATTGTTTAATTAATCTCTTATCAGAATCATGTCACACCATACTTTTATTCAAGTCCATACGATTACGGGAACCCCACTATTTTTGCCGGTGGATCGGTCGCGAGGGAAAAGTTCCCTGCCACTATTTTAGCCGGTGGATCGGTCGCGAGGGTAACATACCCTGCCACTATTATAGCCGGTGGATCGGTCTGGCCCCTTCTCGTACGGTGTTCCACTTTAAGTGATTAGTGTCTTCCCATATCGTTCAACATATAACGTTTTGTTTTGTTGAGCTCGGGATCCCCCACTATTATAGCCAGTGGATCGGTCGCGAGGGTACATGCCCTGCCACTATTTTAGCCGGTGGATCGGTCGCGAGGGAAATATTCCCTGCCACTATTATGCCGGTGGATCGGTCTGGGCCCGTCTCAACATCTTCCACTTTACGTGATTAATGTCTTAAGTATCTTATTCAAAGGCTTTCACCATGCACAAGCACGAATCATAATTCATAAATTCCATATTCATCATCATACTTTATTCACCAATTACACACGTGCTACCACCAAACCCTAGTCATGCATGGATCGCTCCCTTTACACTTATCCTCCAATTCTACTTCACATCTCACTCTAGGGTTTTATCCCAAAACCCTAATTTAGTCTCCTTCGTACCCTTAATTTGCTCCACATGCTATTTTTCATCCCAAGTGCTCAAACACCCAAACAACACTTACATTACCTTCCTTACATCCCAAATTAACTTTCCACACATAATTTCATACCCATGCAGACATTAATCTCCCCATACTAACCTTCGAACCTTTTTCATACAAACCCTAAAATTCCATGTGAAACCCTAATTTCAACCATGCAAACCTTAACCATTATGTAAAACCCAAAACCTCATCATACCAAACCCTAAATTCAATCCACATAACCCAAAGATTCATTCATACCAAACCCTAGATCAAACCATATACATCCCAAAGATTCATTCACACAAAACCCTAAATTCAATCCATACCAACACAAGGATTCAAATCATATAAAACCCAAAGATTTTTCCACATAATACAATTGATTAGATTCTCCCCTTTCATAACCACAAATTATATTCTCCCATACAAGACTATAAGTTAGATTTTCCCACATAAAATCATAAATTAGAATCTCCCAAGCAAAACCATAATTTGGATTAATTGGATTCCTCAAAATAAATCATAAATTAGATTCTCCCAATCAAATCATAAATTAGGTTCTCCCATATAATGTCATAAATTACATTCTCCCCAAATAACGTCTTACATTAGATTCTCCCTAACAAACCATAAATTCAATTCCCCCATATAACATCATAAATTATATTGTCTCCCACAAAACCATACAAAACCATAAGTTAAACTTCCCCATATAAAACCATAAATTATATTCTCCATACCAAAACCTCAAAAATCATAAATCAGATTCTCACACACGAAATCCTAAAATTCTCCATTTTATTCCTTTACTCATGAATCAATGGAATACTTAGGTCAACTCACATCCCTTAATCAACTTCTTTCTCCATCCTCCTTTTTCATCCTTTCTCCCACATAAAAATTATATCAACATCCTCACATGCATGTCTTACAGGGTCATACACAAATAATACACATGCCATACGAAAACATACTTCAACTCCATGTCATAGCATATACGGCATAATTAATAATCATAAACATAGAATGCATAGCATACGAGGCACACAATGCACATTAGCACATAAAAGGCCTTAGCACCCCTTACCTGAAACGACACCGGTCTTGGAGCACGTTCCTACGCCTCCTCAGTGCTTTGACCAAATAATAACCTTAACAAAATTCTAACTTTGCTAAAGATATAAAAAATAATAGAGATATTATAACCTTGGTAATATAGGGTTAAATATTTTACCCTAATGATAATAATGATACTAATATAATAATATCAAAGATAATAAAACTAATATCAATGAGAATAATAATAATAATAATAATAATAAATAAATAATAATAATAATAATAATAATAATAATAATAAGCTTTAAAATTTAAAGTGGGGTTTTCAACCCTACTTATAACTAATGACTTACCACTTATTTAATATAAATAATAAAATTACTAACACATATAATAATATTAAAATAATAAAGATACTGATAATATTATCATCAATAGTTATAAGAACAATAGAAACAATAATACTAAAATAAATAAGTGCGAATGTTAATACAAAATTAGGGCCTAAGATTTTCCAGAATAATTAATAAAATGATAATAATAATTATTCTAATAATTATAATATTAGTAATAATAATAATAATAATAAGAATGATAATAATCCCATAATAATTCAATTAATAACTTAAAATTCGAAACTAAAAATAATATTGTTTTATTACCACTCTCCACCCTGCAAGTACAATTCATAATAAAATTTCTCATCAACTAATAATAAAACATATTAAGAATATAAATATTAAGAATAATAATAATGGTAATTATATGCAAATAATTGAAATAAATTAAATCAAGGCTTATAATAATATGGAAAATGGTTGAGAGGGTCTAGAGTTCAACCTTAAGCTGGTGGGGATGGGTGGCACCGGCAGTGGTTCACGGCGGCAGCGGCGGTGGCCGGAAAAATAGAAGAAAAGAGGGAAAGATGAATGTTGGGAAAAAAATAGGGAGAATTGAGGTGGTATAAGAGGTGTTTATTGTTGCCCAGGAGGAGAGGAACAAAATGATGGTGGTGCTGCAGCCAAAAGTGGCGGCGCACGGCGGCGGAAGGCGGTTTAAGGCTTCGGGGTCAAAATTCCGGCGAGAACGAGCAGCCAACTTGGCACGTCTATGGAGGCTCGTGCAAGAAGAATCGAGAGGTTAAAATGGTTTAGTTAATTAGAGGACGTTGCAGGGAATAATTTGGAATGCGGCGGTGGCGTTGAAGTTGGCTAACGGTGGCGGAAGAAGCGTCTGAAGTTGGGGTGGCCGGCACTCGAGCTGAGGGTTTCGGGAAAGAAAAATTCTAAAAACTCCTATAAAAAGGCTATTTATAGATGTTGGAATGGATAATGAGGAGCTGGAGGTCGACATGGAAGTTTTAATTGCAATAATTTGGGTGGCCGGTGGCAGAAAACGGTCGGGCCATCGTTTGGTTTGCTCGAAATTTCGAGAGGTTGGGGAGGCGAAACGGGAGAGAGTTAACGTCAAATAATTATTCCAATTTATTCCTGGAGTTAAGAGGAAGGCAATGAGACAAGAAACGGCCGGTATTACTCATTGTAACCGGAGATGCCATTGACGGGGGAGGGAACTGCAGCGACGTCGACGGAGGAGAAAGGAGGAAGAAGGAAGAAGAAGAGGAGGCGGTCGGGTCGGCCGGGAAAGAAAAGAAAAAGAAAGAACCGGGCCGGTTCGTGCGCGGTCGAGTGTGCGTTTAATGGAACGACGAGCTTCGGAGGAAAACGAGCCAAAACGCAGCGTTGGAAGGGCGACGAAGGGCGCCGCGCGGGCTGGGCCGCGCCGAAGAAGAAGAAAAGAAGAAAAGGGAACTGGGCCGCGAGCTGGCCCAGTTCGGCGTAAAGAATAGGAAAAAGAAAAAGAAGAAAAAGAAAAGGAAAAAGGAAGAAAGAAAAAGAAAAAGGGAAAAAGGAAAGGAGAAATAAAATAGGTTAGGCCCAATTAAATTAATCTAAATATTTAGGATATTTTAAAAATAATAATATTTAAATAAAATAATATTTAAATCCCTTTTTAGGCTAAATTAGGATTTTTAAAAGACTTTCCATAAATTCTATTTTAATTAGCAAAACACCCTAATTTTCTTCCATTAAATTATTTATAAAATTAATATTAATTTGAAACTATTTTCTCCTCATTATTTTAAATAAAATAATTTATTTAATTAATTCCCGAATTAAAATCTTTAATTAGCTAAAATACCCCAAATTCCTCCTAATTAAAACACTTATAAACTTATTCTTGATTTTCCCCAATTAATTTCCTTTTTTTTAATCAAATAATTTATTTAATTAATATTTATGATAAAACCTCATTTAAATATAATATTTTAGATTAGAATTTTTCGGGGCATTTCAGATGTAATAGCCATATTCTAATAATAATATATATAAATGATTCTAATATGTCTTATATAGATAAATATTTACCTCTTACTAAGTAATCGTAGATCTAAACAAGAATCTCTATTAATTGAATCTATATGGCCTTTGAAGATGGATTCAATACCACTTTTACCCAATGTGTGTTAAAGATAAATGAAGTAGAAGCAAGGCCTTATGAAGCCATCTTCATCATGTTAATCAAATACGAAACACAGCTCAACTTATAATTTTCTTTAGATATCATGTTTCAACATAAAAATCTATAAAGATTAGACCCATCCATAACATATGGTCAAAAATTTTCTTTTAATACCCTATAACCATGAAAGAAGAAATTATATATTAAGTATCAAAATATTACTTCCTGATAGCTATTAATTTAAAGTTAACAGGGAAAGGATTGAAATTGCTTTTTATATGCTATTATTTGTTAGCATTGTAATATGTCATCACCTCTTCCCTAATCTAAAGATCCACATCAACTGCTTTCAAGTTCAAATTAGATGGAAGTGGAACCCTGATAAAGTCTCCACCAAGAGAGAGCATGGGGTTCATATGCATCATAAATTGAGTTTTTAAGTCATGACACTTGATTACCTTTTCACTAAGGCTTATTAGGCTTGCTCAGATTCCATCTCTTTTCTTTCCATCTTGCTAGGGACTCTAGTGATAATATTACTAGCCTAAGTAAGAAACAGTGAAAATATAGTTATTAGAATGTATATACATTACCAATTTTTTTTAAAAAGTAATCTAGAATTGAAAAGGTATTAATTTATCCTTGATAATGATAAGGTTACTCATCCATTCAAGGAATTATCCTACGAGTAAATTAAGTGAGGGCATATCCATATCCATGTAATTAGAACTATACACTCCACCCTCCTTAAGCCGGTCCATTGCATACTTTAACAAGACATTGTGAATTGAGACGCAAAATTATTAAACCCAAATGGTTGAGTATGAATGGTTGAATTAGGCTCAATAAAGGCATTATCGTTAGCTACAACAAAACCATCTTCTATTACAATCAAGTCACAAGAATTCTGTCAAACAAATTAATTTATGGCCACAAAGTCAATTGTAGATTATATTTTATAAGAAAAATATATTTAAATTAAAGTAGAATGTAATATATTACCTCATTGATTTTTGGGAATAATGTGTAAGGGCACCTGATCTCAAGTGTGCAACTGATAATTATGAAGTGGATAACATATTATCTAACCTCCAAAGGATTGCCTTGTGTTATTTCATTAATACTTATATTTCTTATTCCATTCAAGTTAATTTGTCCTTTATAGGGAAAGAAAAAGGGTCAAATCTAAAAACCTTAGATAGGTTAAAATAATAATTATGCATCCTACATCAGCCACCACACTCTTGAATGCCTAATGCATGTGTGAAAAGGCCATTAATATCTTCTTGTTAAAAGCACTTATTGAGAGTCCTTTTTCAAACCCTCCTAATATTAGTAAGAAAATATTGGGGAGAAGTAGCCATATTAAACTAAGTAAAGAAAAATATTTTGGGCCTTACAAATTTCTCAAATATATGTTAACTCAGTGGTAACTCATTTACCCTAACATGAATCCAAACATCAACATATTTTGAGGGTACATATAGGGTATGATTTACCAATGTTTCCCCTGTCTATTTTTTCTCCTATTTCATCAAGTAAAAATACTTAGTAATAATATTAGATCATAAAAGAACTAAATATAGGCATATATATATATATATATATATATATATATATATATATATATATATATATATATATTAAGGCTTCTCTAGCTATCTTGCTACCTCTATGCCCCTGCCTTGTGAGCGTAAAATATTTTTTTGTGCATTAGCTCAATTTTAAGGGCTCTTCTCTTATCACATTAAATAGAAATATTATGTTAGTTTGAATTGTAAGATAAGAACATGATAGTTATATTAAAAATTTTATGATAATATTATGTTCTTAAATACTTCAAATTACTATGAGGTATCCTCCATACATAAAACTCCCTCCATTAGTCAAGGGCGATCTCGTCATTGTAGAGCTATGGGGGTGGGTATAATACTACCATTAGTAGCATCCATATAATTCCTATTCATCTAAGATTTCCAATCCATATAGGACTTTGCAACTCAAAACATAGAAAGTCCCTTTTGTTGTTGTCCCATATTAAATCCTTGCTAAAATATTAAAGAATCAAATAGTTATTATGCATATAACAAAATTGATATGGTAATAACAAAAAAAAATCATATCTATTTTAAATATTAAAATCATATCATAGCATCATCCCACACCTTATCCTTTTTATCCTTTGGAAAATCCTTCTAAGTGATTGGGATGTGCACATGAGCCTTAGAGTTATAATATTTAATGAAAACATCCCTCTTCTGGTCCACTAGATACCTAGAATCATCAAACTCAACATTGAAACTAGTGTCCTTTTCTTTATTCCTTAAAATGTGCATCAACCTAATTCTTCCTCTCTTTCTTGTGTTTCCTTCTTTTGCATCTGTATCATCTTCATGATGATCTATACCTAAAATAGAGAACAAAAATTATAGATTAGGAAGTAATTAAAGCATATAATGCAATATGAAAAATATAAGAACACAACATATGAAGTAATTATAGCACGCAATGTAATATGTAAAATATAAAAATAAAACATATGAAGTAATTAAACCTTTAATTTATGTCATTGTAATCTAAAATACCTATCCTATTTTTGCAAAAACTCTAATTCAAGTACATATAACCTTTCTTTATGATCATCTTGTACAAAGAGTTCATCGATAACATCATGGTAGTTGGACAATAAAGGTAAATTAGTATTCAAAATATTATCCCCTTGTATGCCATGCTCTCTTCTTCTTCTTCTTTTGGCATACAAGAACATGTATTATTATTTTTTAATTTCGTTAGTAACATAGAATAACTTTTTTTTGTGAGGAATATAAATGGATCATGCTTAAGAACACACATAGAAATATCCACCCTTCTAAATCCAATTTCCTTAGTACAAACCTCATTTTCATTGTTAACCCATATGACCCGAAATAAAGGAGCTCTAAAAGTGATGTAATAAAAAAAATGTATATGCTCTACCACCTCATAGTATGTCATTAATATATAAACAACGTCTTTATATCTAGAACTTGATATATGCAAAGCTTTTGATACTACACGCACTCCACTAGTTTACATGTTACTCTTGTCATCATGTTTTTTTTTTGTAGAAATTATAATCGATGATAGTATATAATTTGTAGAACATCACTTCCCCATAAGGAGGTGTTACAACCAATGCAAATTAGTATTAGATTCACATGATTACAATAACTACCATTCCAAAATGGAGTTATTTTGTCAATCAATCATCTATTTCTTGCACCTAGATGAATTTGAAGCCCTTAAAATATCCATGTGTTGATCCACATATAGTTGTACATCATCCCTATTATAAAGGATATAGAGGTGAGCTTATGAGAACATTTGATCATCATCAACAATAGCTATGAAAAATCTATTTTCCCCCTCTACTAAATAACTCTTGGTAATTAATCCTTCAAGCTTATTTGGATTCCTCATGTATTCTTTAAGAAATTTCATATACCTTTCAAGTGAATACATTCAATGTAAATGAACTTATCCACATAATCTAACCTCCCTACCTATGTAAACCATTAAATGAATCATGACTGCAAATAATGATGGAGGAAAATCCATGTCACCTTGGCATAATATTGTCACAATCTCATTTTGAAATTTTTCCAACCTTATGAGGTCAATAACATCATTACATAGTTTCTTAAAAAAGAAACAAAATCTAGTGATGATACTTTGAACTTGATTTGGTAATATAGAACATATTATAATGGGTAAAAAATCTTGAATGAGACTTCATACCCACTATTTTCAAATCCTTCATTGAAACAAGGTTCTTGATGTTTAATGAATATCCTTTAGGAGCCTCTTAAATCCATAAAAAAATTCACTGAAAGATATCTTATCTTTTTAAAAAAAGAGTATAACATTTATGAGGTAAAAATGCTATACTTCTTACCTTTTTTGGATATAATTATGTTCTTATAACCATGTTGACAAAGTTCAACCAAGCATTGATGCCATCGCTTATCTTTTTTTTCCCTACACTTAGAAGTAAACCAAATTAGCAATCAGATACATTCTTTTTGGTATGCATCACATCAATACAAATTTGAATACAAGAATCCTTCCAATATGGAAGCTCATAGAAGATTGACCTCTTTTTCCATTCACTTTAAGGGAGTGACTTCTTATTATTTTTCCACCCAAGTGGAATATTAAAGTCTTTCAATTTTTCAAGTACTTATTGTCCCATGAGTATATTTAAGACTCTTACTTCTTCAACTTTTCCATTAAAAGCCTTCTTTTTTGTATGAAAATGATGATTCATAGGTAAAAATCTGTGATTTCTAAGGTAAGCATTATTCCCACTCTTTGTTAGTCGGAAACAATTTGTGTTATATTCACAAATAAATTATACATAGAGTTTGTGCACACTATAACTAGAAATATTACCATAAGTCGGGAAATCATTTATGGTATAAAATAACATTGCTCCTAAGTGACAAGACTATTAGCATATTGCATCAACTACTTCAACCCTATGAGACTTTCAATCTGAAACAAGGAAAATAAATAAACATTGATATCATTAACCAACTAATTTGGACTTGATATAAATAAGGATAACATCATCCATTTATGCTTCATGCATAATAATGGTGGAGATAATAAATCACCAAAATAACAAGCTATAACCTATAGTTGGTGTTGCCACTAAAAAGTTTTATTCATTTTGAATAAGGTGTAATTCATAGGTTTATGTCTTCACCACCAAAATTAGGGTATGCACAATTAATCATCTTCCACTGAAGAGAAATTGCTAGATATCTAAGTTTGTCATTAGAAATCCTTTCTTTCACAATTCATCTAAGGTTCTCTATATTTTCCTCAATATGAAACAAGTGTCCAAATTGTGGTATAATTGGAAAGTACAACAACATCATATTAGGAACCTTAACCCTTTAGTATCATGACATTTGACAATAAGGGCATCTAACTATGTATATTATTTACGATATAAAATGAAATCATTAGAAAAAGCATGAACATTTTCATAATTCAAATACATAAAGCAAATAATCTTATTAGCCTCATAAGCTTGAGGAGGAAGGATATTATCCTTCATAATCATCTATGTTAAGAGATTAAGAAAAGAAGTGCAGGTTTTATCACTTAATCTATTACCCCCCCCCCTTCAAGTGGTACAATCATAACATAAATGATAAGTTTGAAAATTTCATATAACCATTATACAAAGGCATCTTCAAATCATTAAACAACTTTTCAAAAAATTGTGGATCTCCTCTAAGAAGCTCTTCAATACTATTTATTAGGTCTTCCATGTAAGCAAAGTCATTAGTTGTTTCGACATCATCATGGTCAACAACACTAAGTTTATTAATAATTAGCTCTCCATGCCATATGTACCTAGTATAACTCTTGTCAATTCTTTGGATAATGATATGATATTGTATTTCATTTACCCCTCTCCTTATCGTATTTCCAAAATTCACATATAGATAAAATATTCAAAAAGGATCTTCTGAATGTTGAACAACTATCTTAAGAAAGTCACGAACCTTGTTAATATATTATTTAGACAACCTACTTATATTGATTCACTTATGATCCATAATGAGAAGTAAAATCCTCTAAATTATAAATAAAGATGGGGAATTTCATGAGATTATTCAAGTTAAACAAAAAATGCTAGCTAGTACACTACAATAGAATTTACACTATAAATATACTATCTAGTACAAATTTTCTACAATACTATCTATTTTCTTTATATACTCTTTTCTTAGAAATATTTTGATACTATAGCTAGTAAATGATTTTTCACATCCACAAGACATATGAAAGAAAAACAAAATACGAACATATAGTATATAGATATGCACCACAATAACATTTACAGTATAAATATACACGACTTTCAAGTTTTCAAGATAAAGCATATTTTTGAATATTTTAAAAATATCACCAAAGTTCTATTAAAAGTCAAAAAGTGTAAATTTTAGTAAAATAATTTATTCATAAAATATTTAAATATGTCAAATATATCAAAAATTATATGATTGTTGCAAATTCCATATAAAATATTATTAAAATTACAAAGGTAGAAAAATACCGACACAAAATGTTCCAAAATCATGTATATGTGTTCAAAAATATTATAGTCTAGTAAAAATTGCAAGCATTAATAAAAATAACCTATCTCCATGTCAAATGTTTCAAAATGTAAATATGTTGGAAGTTCCAGTTATATGATGGTTGGACAATTTTGGATGGGAAAACTAAAATAATATATATTAAGCCAATTGAATCACTCTAAAAATTCAAATGTTTTGAAAATTACTCTTGACATTGTTGAAGTTTTAAAAATGCCCAATTTATAATAAGTTCCAAAGTGATATAATGATTCAAAAATTTTAGATAATAAATGCTACTAGAGAATCTATTACTACTTTGTAAAACATGTGCTACAAGACAATTCATTGCTGCTTCACAACTTGCAAGCATATGTTCGGTTGTTAAATCTCTAAGGGTTGTAATAGTTTCCCATATATAAATGTTTCTCTAAAAGTTATATATAGATAGATAGATAGATAGATAGATAGATAGATAGATAAATTGATAGAGATATTAGATAAAAGACAATAAAATAAGAAAAGCTTGTTTTTGCATGATATGTATATTTTTGACATTGATTAATGCTCACTAATGGTTTTAAATAATCTATTTAGTTAATTTGTATATATGTTGAGCGTGCTTGATGGTGAATTTATATAAATGGTGCCGAAGGTCTCCGTTGTTAATACAGTAGGAGGTTTAGTAGGTTTTTTTTTAATGAATATAATAAGGTATGGTCTAGAATAGATTATCATTGAAGTATGATACTCGACGCATATGCATGATACGATGCAAGACAATCCAATACCAAATGAGTATTATTTTAGCAAAATATAAGGAAAACATATATTTTTTTAAATATGTAGTTAATTCAATCAAAGTGAAGGAAAAAAATACAAAGCAATGACATAATACAAATTAAGTAAAACGCAAAAGAGGTGATATTTTTGTCTTTTTCTCAGCATACAAATAATTAGTTCGTGCGTTGAACGAGATCAGAAAAACTAGTGTTCACGTGAAAAAGACATACAAGTTCCTACGAATTTGTATGAAGAATGAATCAATTATTTCACTTTAATTTATTATATGAAATTATGTTTATTGTTGGTCCAAGCGTAGAAACATATGATACCTGTTTCACTCATTAGTTTCCTTTTACAGACATATATAATTTGTCTGATTTAGCCAATTCATTCTAAATTTGACAGAAAAGAATAACCATATTAACAAAACAAAGCCACAAAATATACGATCTATCGGTATCAGAATTACACATTAAAAAGAAAAAAAAATTATGGCCGTGCAAGCTAGTACCAGTAATATATAGAAGGGAATTCGAATGATAAAATAAACAGAGAAAAAAAAAATTATAGCTTGAAATTGAAAGTGCAATTGCTAGTTCTGATACTAACAAGATTATTAGAAGTCAAGCTATCGACGAGCAAGGAGCACGTGACAAAAAAATTAACTTTGCGCAGCTTCAAACTCCCCAGCTTGACAGCCACTGCTGCGTCAACCTTCAATTCCAGGGGTACATTTCCTGTCTGTTGCTGCTGCCGCTGCAGTGCAGACAAGAAAGCACTCCCATACTGGTTTTGACCTGTTAAGGCAACATCCAGCACCGTCGTGTTATGGTGACCCTGATAGAACACAGGTATCGGGCCCTTGCACAGTTCCGTCTTAGTATTGGGATACCAAACGCTTATATGCCCTCCCTCCTCATAGTATATCCCTATCTTGTCATTTGGGTTCACTGCTATGATTCGCACGTTGAATCTTGCATATAGGCTGAGATCTGTGTTGAGCCTAAGATCAGTTATTTTCAGCCTTTCAACCGAGTATTTTGGGACCCTCGGTTGGAAGATCAAGTAGAAAGCAAGAGCAAGTATTGCAAGAATGAAGATAAAGGTTAACACCAGGCAAAATGTGCAGCATATACACCTGCAGCAGAAGCCGCTACCAGTACTCTTGGGTGGTCTTAAGGCATGATGTGCTGCTGGCAAGGAGTAGTGCCTCAACGGCGGTCCGGCACCCGCGACATGTTGATTAACCTGCTCTGGAACATGCACGTGAGTAGCCTGTTGGGCATCGCCTATCACACCAATATGGCGCGAATGGGGATCTGGATGTGAATGTGTAGGGATAGGATCATCTTTTCCGGTTGTAAACGACCTACGGGAGGAGATTAATGAGGATATGGCTGGTGCTGCTAGGGGGGTTGGATGTACTTTCTGGTTTTGAGCCATTCGATTCGTCACTTGTTGGCGAACAAGAAAAGAAATCTCAGGAAGATATACCTTTAGTATACGACTTCATGCCTACTACACTAATAATAATATAGCAATAACCGACTTCATTGCATGCGTGTAAGTTATGCAAGGGAAGACGAAACTAGTTCAACAAGTCACCATGGACCTGCAAGGTTACGTGTAGATACGCCGTCGTGGTAGGGGCTGCGTTTGACGCAGTGAAAAACTTCATGCGTACTCGTGGTAGGGGGACCAGGTTAGCTTACAAATCCCATTAATTAAATAAGGCGCGCGGTCTCATCTTTATCTATCTAATACCAATAAAGACAAGGCGTTAAAGTTAATTGGGTAGGTCAACTAAGAAGCAGGGAAAGATCAGAAAGCACGGATCAAAGGCTCACAAGTAAAAATATTACCCTTTTCTGGTAGGACAGATCACCGAAAAGAGAACACAAACTCAAAATTATGATTAGGTAGCTATGATAGCGAAAGTTTCTATTATGCAATCACTCACACGGAAGAGATAAACCCCACTTAATGGCGTGCTTTCGTTTATGCCGCTTATTCCACTTACCATCATCAACATCCATCATCCTATATCCGAGAGCCGAGTAATTCTTGGGTGAACCGGACTCACCGGATGGAATATGTGAGGTGGTATACTCTTAACAAATTATATTTTGATACCCTGTGTAACTTAATAAAACTCATTAATTAAATATAATAATAATCTCTACCACATTAAATACTGGTATAATAATATTTTAATTCAGTTAATTTATTAATTAACTATTCCTATAAACCCAAAATTTTTCATCAGTCGATTCGCTCCTTCTCTCTCCACCACTACAACCAGCATCCGTCTCCTCCACCACCGGCACGAGTCTCGACCTTCCACTTACTCTAACGGCCTCTCCACCACTGGCTCCACAGTTGGCTCCTTCTCCTCCCCTCCAGTGCCGGTATCCCTTTCCACTTATTCAAACGGCCGCTCCACCGTCGGCTCCGCTCAATCACCAACGTTAGTTTGATCCACCACCGGTATCACTTTACTTCACCAAGTGTCGTTTTGCTCCAATTCAAAATGTCCCTATCGTATCATCTTCGGTTAAATTTTCATTGTACATACTAATTCGTTTCATATTACTTTTGGTACTTATATAATGCTCTATCCACCACCGGTTCTACCTAGATCCACAATCGACGTCATTTGCTCCACCACCAGCTTAGCTTCCCTTTGCTCTAATTCAAATTGTATCTACTATTCCGTCTTGGGTAAAGTATTGCTCTTCAATACTAATTCGTTTTATATTTCTTTTCATATTTATGTCCTGGTTAATTTGCAATCTTAAACAATCTCAATCGTATACTGAGTTAATTAGATCACCATTAATCCTAATTCTCCTGGTGGGCTTCAGTTTTGTTGTTTATTTAGGTTCTAATCCAATTTAGGTTTGAAGCTATGTGATCCAATAATTTCTGAAAGAAATAAATGGTTTCATTTGATTATTTACTTGCTCAACTAATTCTTTTTTTTTTTCTATTTGGCTCAAGTATATCTCTGGTATGGAATTCAGGACTGACAATCGCCCTGTGGAACTCAAGCATATCTAAGTTACATACTATACTATACATAATTTTGGAGAAGTTTGACTTATGAAGTCACATGCGTTATCCTTTATTTGTGCTCCTTGGGGGTGCATGGGTTGTATATAACGTGTTATGAATTGTTCTTTGAATGTTGCAACTGATTTTTGTCATGAAGACCAACTAGGTGCCAAAGATTTATTTTTAAAGGCTCGGCAATAATCCAACTTTGTATAAGGGCTAGTTGGTATTATAAGTTGGGATTTAGTTTTTCTTTTTTTTTTCTTAGATGTGCTTTGGGTGTTCTATGTGGCATGTGCTCATGAATGACACTGATAGATTAGGAGTCTCTTAGCAGCCATGTCTTGAGTTACTCATTTGTTCTTTTAAGTGGTTTGGCTTCTTAACACAATGGAGGAATTTTTTCCCTATAGGTTGTATTTTGTGAGGTTTTGGTCAAAAAAATAAATAATAATTGGATGATGATTCTTCTGCAGCAATGCCTCTAATTTTCTTTAATAAATTTAATTTTTTTCATCTTTGATATAGAAAATATACGAGCATTCGGCTGTGCCTTGCTAAGTTATAACATCATTCTTTATAAGAAAGAAATAAGAGCATATTAAAGTTAGTATATCAGTGTCACAGTAAAATAATTTTCCAAGGGTTTAAAAGACTATCTTTTATTTGCTTAGACTTTACCCAAAAAGATACATACAAACACCCTTATAATAGGTGCGGACCTGTAGTCTTACAGTAGAGGAAGTCTTACGATAGATGCAACCTTGTAGTGAGGTAACTCCTCAAAATCTAAAAGTAATGCAAAACACTCAATATAGCAGTCTCCCACAAAACACCATACATCATAGCATTGTGGATAACAACCACACGTCCTTGCGATTACCATTCCAAAATATAGTATCTACAAGAAGAATGTTTAGTGAATGATTCAACCAATAGCTACACAATTCATGCATCAAATGGTCTTGTCCAATACCCATCCTCATTGGTGCAAGCATGGTCTTATGTCTCTATAACTTTGAATATTATGTTGCTGCAATTCTAACACAATATATATAAGTTAGTAATTTTCAAAATAACACACAAAAAATAATATATATCCATTGTATTTTACCTTCAAATAACTTGTACTTTATCATTACATATTTATGTTGAATCCATCTAACCCAAAAGAGTAGGATTCCTAAAAAATTAAAATATATAGCTCTAGTTAGGAATAATTATATATGGCTACTAATAAGAAAAAGGTGAGCATGCCTTATCAAATTTACCTAAGTTGAATGATATGAAGTAGGGTTCATTCCTTATATCATACTTGTAAATAGGACATGTGAGCTTCCAAAATTCCAACCATGAGTAGAATGCTAAGAATGACAACAAAAAATGTTAGAGTACAACTACAAAGTGTGTATATAATTTTATCCAAATTAATAACATTAAAAAAATACCTAAGTAGATATTTGTGCAAGATTATTCGTTGTCGGAACAGAATTCACATATGATGGAATGTACCAATCTTTTTGCATATTATTTGTTAAAAATGACTATAATATCCGCTGTGTTAGCCTTAAATGGCAATGAGGAATATATATATATATACACACACACACACATACATACATGTTTGGTAAACTAAGACACGTACCATTGCTACAAACTTTTGTAGTGTTTGCTATTACATTTTAATCTTGTGGCCTCGAAGAAGATCCAATAATTATAGGAATAAAATTTTGATCCACTAGAACATATGTATCATGTTGTACAGCATTAGTTGGAGGAAACTATGTATAGCTTTAGTTGGAGGAAACTATAATACACAGTATGTAAGTATATATACATTAAAAAAAAATAAATACAAAAAAGAATATAAGTATTTGATAAAAAAAAATATAAAAAGGAAGAAGAAGAAGAAAAAGATGTGTACCTATGGTGCTCTCATAGAGTTTAACATTTCTCTTCTATCTTTGGATTGTAATGAAGCTTCAATAACTTTCTTACAAGGTTACTTTAATAATAAATGTTAGTTTGATTACAATTATTAGTTCATCATTTACAATTCCATAATAATTATTAAAAAAGCATTAAAAAAAACTTACTATGGTTGACTTGTTGTTTTGAAATTTTTTTCTTTTATTTCTTGAAATGTCCTTTTAGATGATAATTTGTCGTGCCCTTTCGCCTTTTTGTAGGTGGGTCTCTTCTTAGCCCATCTTCATTATTACCATAAACAACCATTTCCTTTTATACCACAATATGTTTATCTAAATCTACCTTCGCTAATACTCTAACAACATCATAATTGAGCTTAAAAAAAGTATTTTCACACATCATTCGAGCTTCCTAATTGCCTTTACTTTTCAATGCAACATTATAAACATATCATAACATGAGATTACAAAATACCAAATCCATTTCATTAATATTTTATTTACCATGTATAGTATTAACGGATGACATTCTTAAACTTAATTTCAATCCCTTATCTTTTTGCTTTGGTGATCCATCAAGATAAAACATATTTATCAGGTATCTTCGTAATATTATGAGAAGAAAATATCTTCCATGCATGAGTGTAAAGAAGTTCCAATGATTCAAATTTCATGCAACTACAAGATATAAGTATTGATCATAAAATTTAGGCTAAATTACAACAAAGGAGAAAAATAGAATAGAGAAGAGGATAGAAGAATGATATTAATCTACAAGTAACCCTTTAGATCAAATACCTATAATTACCACTTAAGATAAAGAATATAATATTTCAAGGGATTAAACAAAGCTATACACTAAGCTTTGAGTGGGGGGTTTCAAAAACTAGAAATATGCCAAAGGGGTTGATGCCCTTATTCCATTTAGCTCTTGACTCATGTAAAGAATGTAAGAGGCGAAGAAAAAATTACAAAGACACAACTAACCCTTAAGTACAAACATAACCAAATATGACTCTAATATAAGCTAACTATGGTAGGGAAGAAACTAACCTAATCCCATTAGCTTTGGAGCTGATTTTTGAACCCTTACATGCCCTTCCCAATGCATAATAGCTAATACAATTATCTTTAAAACTAGTCTTAGGGCTTAGGAAATATATATTACAATAAGGGAAGTTCTAGTACACTACTTTAGCTTATGCATAACCAAATGAAGAAAAATAACTCTTTCCCATGCTCCATTATTGGCTAGCTTCTTTAGCTAGATAATAAGCTATCTTGACTCCTTAATTTATGATAATTAAGGTCTTGGAAATCACAAAATTATGCCGCAAATTCTTAAAATATTCCAAAACCCTAATTTTAGAAATTTTGGCAAAATAAGAATTTATTGGAAAATTAATTAAATAAATTATTTTATTAAATTAAAGGGGTTGAATTAAGGCAAATTAAGAGGAAAATAATAAATAATTTAATTAGGAAAAGTTAGGGTGTTTTGCTAATTCAAATGGAACTTGAAAAAAATTATTCAAACTAGCCCAAATTAATCTAAAAAAGGATTTAATTATTATTTTTCTAAATATTATTATTTTAAATAATTAAAAATACCAAAATATACTAAACACCCAACCAACCCATTATTTTCCTTTTCCCTTTTCTTTTTTTCCTTTTTCTCCTTTGCCCTTTTTCTTTCTTTTCCCTCCTTCTCCTTTCTTTTTCTTCTTCTCCCCTGATTTGGGTCAACCCGCATGTCACAAGCTTCCATTCTTCCCTTTCCCCCTCCCGCGTTGTCCAAGTTCGTACCCTCTCCTTTTTTTTCCTTTGCCCATCGCCCAACCCAATCGGCTCTCCCTTTTTTCTTTTCTTTCCTCCCCAAACCGCCCGGTCCAGCCCTTTCTCCTTCCTTCCCCCCTACGCGACCTACAGCCAGAATCTCACTGGCAGCCACCAACTGCCGACCAGTTCGTCCTTTCCCTCTCCCCACCATCATTTTCTTTCAACTTTCAACCCAACCAAGCATCCTCCCTCCTCACGCACGCCTGCCCCCTTTCCTTTCTCTTCCCCTGCCATGGCAGAACTACGTCATCTACCACCACCGGCCGGTGGTCTTGCCTCACCTGCCCCCTCTTGTCATCTCCCCCTATGTCGTTTTCCCCTCTAATCAACCTATATATACCCCATAAGTAGCCCCAAAATTAGATTCCTTCGCAGCCTAGAAATTCCCCCCTTTGTGCCACCTCCCGATCAGACAATCTCCCCATCATCGCCGCCCATCGCCGCCGCCCGAGCCACCCAAAAAAGTATTCCCTATATCACCCTCTACCAAACTATACCTTCCTCTACCCTCGATTTGCCCTACACAAGTCACCCCTACCATACAAAGTTCACCTCCCAATCAGCCCACCTCAACCACCGCCACCCTTTACACCATTGTCCACCGACAATACCGCCACATAAAGCACCTCCTCGACCCTCCAAAACAACCATGGGAGCTTCCTCTACCTCCCCCTACCTCCCTTTTTCCCTGTCATCCTCTCCTTCTCCCTTCTCCTCCCTCCACCACCTTTTGCCACCACACACGCCGTTGTGCGCCGCCCCCTTTGGCTGCACCACCACCTCCATTCCAACCCTCTCCGGCTGAGGCACCCACAACCACCTCAATCACCCCCTCATTCCCTCTCTCTTAGCCTAGACAGTCGCATCTCCATAGGGATGTAAACAAGGCTGATTCGGGACAGATACCCCCATACCCGTACCCGATACCCGATAAGTATATTATACTCGAATCTGTATCCGTACTCGAATGGATATCCGTTAATATATCCATATCCGTATCCATCGGATATCCATTACTCATTTAGATTTTTACTTAACCTATCATATATTATATATGATATATAAAATCTATAATTTCAATCAAACAACCTATTATTTAAAGATTAAATTTTGAACCTGCTCCAACAAGTTCAAATTTTCAACCTACTCCAACAAATCTATATTATCAATATCACCATTCACCAAACTATCAAACAATAAAACACCCAACAATAATATAAGTCTGGTTTAAAAACACCATAGCCAATAATATTTATTTATACAAATACTTCCACAAATAAAACTAAAATCAATAACTACTAAAACATAATAATATAACTTTGAGTAGCTAACAATAGCATTAAGAAGAAGTTGTTTGTTTTGAGCTCCAAAAATTTCATATCACCATTCACCAATTTGTCTTTCCATCTTCGACATCCATATCTTATGGCTTATGCATTCATCTAAAAAATAAAGAAAAAACATAAATAGTTTAAATAATTAAGTATAATCAAATATTTTAATCACTAATAATATTTATGACAATTTTTACCTCATGCCCACTAACATCTGAGTCAGATTCGTCATTTTGCAAGGTAAACCTATGATAAGTTGAGTTCGCAGTACCATCATTATCTAACAAAAACAAAAAATTAGAACATCAGAATTAAACAAATATAATAATAGATATATTATAATTATTTGAACATTAAATATATAAAAGTAAATATTACCTTCATTCCTTATAGTAGCCCAAAGCCAATCTCTACAACACATTAATGCTTCTAGAGTCTTTGGGTGTAATCGGTTGCGATGAGGACTTACAAATCTCCCACTTGTGCTAAAAGCTGACTCATAAGCAACTGTAGAAATAGGGATGGCAAGTACGTCTCTGCCGTTCGTTGTAAAATTGGATACTTAGTATTTATCTTCCACCATGATAACACATCAAAGTTGTCCATTTGTGGCATCACAGGCTCCTCCAAATAACAATCAAACTCGGTCTTCTGTGGCACACTAGTCATGTCTTGGTTCGCCAACCACTGGTTATAATGAAGCTTAAGGGAGACTCTAGAACCCAAAGTCACACTACTAAGACTTGAACCACAACTTTGACTACTAACACTAGAATCACGCGATATTGATGAACTTCTCTCCCTACGCTTATACTTCTCTTCATGCTCATGAAACAATTCATAGCATATTTTACGAACATTATCTACCTCTTCACCATAGGTGCTTCCATAAATGATAGAATAATAACACTCTACCAACTTCAATTTATACCTTGGATCCAAAATAGTTGCCCCAGCCATCATTTCATGAATCACACTCTAATATTTTTCAAACTTTTCTATCATTTTTTTTGCCATACCACTAATAATTTCATCTTGATCAAGATACCATTCAATCAAGAACATTCTGACTTCACAAACCTTGGAAAAGTATAAATTGGCAGTAGGATATCTACTCCTAAAAAACATCAAAGTGACATCATAAAATAATGACAATCTCTCACAAATAGATAGAGTCAAATTCCATTCATCACTTGTAGGACAACAATTAAAATTAGATTCCAACTATGCCAAGCGAGAAAACACATATTCATACATTAGAGCAACATCAAGCATAAAAAATTTAGAATTCCGTCTTGTCCTACAATCATGTGTTAAGGCTCTACTATACGGAATTTCTTTTTTACGGCAAACCTCCATAAACTTTTCCAGCATTTTGGTGTGGCTTTCCAATACATCATACTCTCTTGTATGTTCTCAATAACTTTTTGAATGATTTCCATACTATAGCTAACAATAATATTAAACACATGAGCAGCAAAACACATGAAAATATTTCTCATGCAATAAAAAACACTTTGACTCAAATCTATTTTTCAAATCTCCGATCAAAGCATCATTGGTAGTACAATTATTGACAGTCAATGTGGTAAATTTTGAATCAATATTCTATTCCATCAAACAATTGACCAAAACATCACACAAAACTTTATATGTATGTGGACTTGGAACATAGACAAACATTCAACAAAATACAATAATACAATAAATAAACCAAAGAACAACATATAATTACATAATATTAATATTTTAGAACTACAGATGAATATGAATTTAGTATACCTTATTATTCGACTTTGCAAGGTCCAATGATTATCAATCCAATGAGCTGTGATAGCCATGAAACCCTTTTTTTGATTATGAGATGTCCATATATCTGTTATGATTGAAACTCGACTCTTGTTACTACTCAACAACGACATTGTTTTGTCTTTTTCATATTCAAATAACTTGAAAATATCACTTCGTAGAGTGTTCCTTGAAATCATTTTAAATTATGGATGAAGAGTTGTTGAATATCTTCTAAAGCCTTCATCTTCCACTATACAAAGTGGATACTCATGCATAACTACCATATTACATAGCTCACACCTTGCAACTTCTTGATTAAATTCAACAACCATAAGCTTTCCTTTCCCTTCCCCCTTCTAATCAAAACTCAACTTAATGTGTCCCACCCCTTGTATAGACCTTAAATGTACACATTTCCTCATGTGATCATGCAAATGAGAAGTACCATTTTTTGGATCACCGCTCAAACTCTTATTACAACCTTTACAAATTGTTTTTTTCAAACCATTAATTTCTGCCACATTAAAATGATCCCAAACAACTGAAGTTTTGTTCCTTTTTTTCACTAAAGAAATGGATTCACTTCTTCTACCTCATCATTGGTTGATGGTTCACTAGGTGACGGATTACTAGCTGTGCCGAAAGAATACGGTGGTAGACTTTGTGAATTAGTATTAGGTTGTCTACTTGATGCCATCAAACTAATCAATAATCCCAAACGCTGCACAACAAGAGAACATAATATTTACTTACTCTCACTTATTTATATTTACTTACTCTTAGTTAGTTATTGTAAAAGATATTATGATAAAGAACCTAACTTAATAATGATAATATTAATAATGATAATGACTATAAACATAATAAGATCAGATCAAACAAGATTAGTAAAAAATTAAAAATAAGTTGAAGAGAATACGACCTTAGTTTTTTTTTTGTTACAAAAAAATTTATTTCAAACAATAATTTTAGTTGGCTTTGATTTGTTAACCTTGCACGATTATGCTAAGGTACTTTTACTTTAGTTGGCTTTTGTATGTGTCTGTGTGTTGTTCTCCTAAATGCGATCTTTCTCTATGAATCTTTATGGCATCTTTTTGGTTTTTATATCTTATTTTTTATTCTCGCTTCACTTCTTCTTCTTCTTCTTGGTGATTCCCTGTAGCTTTGTTGCTGCATAATAATCAAACCAACTAATTGATTATTCATTAATTTCTCAGTTTAAAGCATTAACTATCATAATCCTTTTTTCCTTCCTTTCTCATCAGTAGTCTTTCTTCTAAGATTTTTTCTCTTGAAGTTGCATTAGTTGATGTTTAATTTTGATATGTACCTAAGCACAAGTGGAACAGTTATCTGATCAATGTCACACGAATATTCTATGCAAGTACTGGATCCTTAAACAAATGAAAGTTATTAAAAACCCTTTTTAAGGTAGTGCAATATTTATAAAAGTGTCACAATTTTTTTTAACACTCAAATAGTATAGTTTTCTCTAATAATTAATAATAGTTTTCACCCCTCATTGTAGATAATTTCTTTAACTCGACTACTAGTTCTCAGATCTCATTGAAAAATTTAAATATCATTAAATATTCCCCATATACATATATAGACAGTTCTTATAAATAAACTAACGGAAGTGGCCAATAAAAGACAAAGGTATGACACTGTCTAACCAGCAGATTAAAGTGTCTCCGTAAAGTGACCAATATTATTGCTGTTAATTATATATCTTTACTTGAGCATCTATAATTATAATCAACAGTGTCATCCACGCTTGAAAAATTACTTGAACATTTGCATAGTCATCTATAATTACTTGAAATTTTGCATAGTCATCTATAAGCAACAACCACATTGTGACTGGAAGAAGCCTAGAGTTTGGGCAGATTAAGCTACCTAATAACAGATCACTACCTAGCTACTAAAACCAGAAGCTCGAATCGAACTTGCCATCGGAAAAAAGAAAAAAAAATCAACTAATTTGGTAATTGTAAACAATAGACAGATGCTAATGATGAAGAGGATGTTCGGATTTCAGAAAGAAAGGCAAAAAGAAATAACTAAGTAGATTAATCAAGAGGATAAATTCAGCAGTTCAATTAATTAATCCATGTTTACTTAGATACTAATGAAATCATCGATACTTCCAGGAAGAAGGGGGAGGGGGAAACAACAATCATCTCACAGAAACCAAGCCGCATTCTTCCATTCCATCATCAGATAACAAGTTTTAAAAGAATATAAGAAATATAAATAAACAAACATGTTTAAACATTGAGCGCCCACTAAGTGAAGCAGCTGAAACAAAGCTCAATCAAGGACTGAAGCATTGAGAAAATTAAAAACAAAAACATTGAGAAAATTGGAAGAAAGAGATTAACGTTAACCTAAAACAAATCTCCAGTGCTCCACGAGGACCACGACGAAGAGTATGCAGTGATATCAATCAAGCATTATCCTTAGAAATATAACTGAATAAAAAATAAAGCAAATAATCAAAGAAACTCACCTAATTTTAGATGAGAAGACAAGATCGAGAACTGCAAGAAGCTCAATCACTCGCGCACGCACCCAGGTCTCAAGAGAAGACGAAGAAGAGAAGCTGACCAGGTGAAGTAAGAGTGTGAAAAAAAAAATGTCGCGTGACTCATCGAAGGAAGCCGAACTACCGAAGGCTCGAAGCCGGAAGCGGAAGTGCGTGCAAACTGCAGAGGTCGACTGCCGAAGGAAGGTCGAAGGAGATGCTCAGATGCAGGATGCAGCTGAAACTTGAAGTCGAACGACGGAACGGAACGAGCCGGCGAAATGGAAATATGGAATCCCTATTCCCTGTTTCCCTAATAGGCTAATAACTTAACTTAAGTTACGAAGTCAGAATTTTATTTTTAATTATACAAATTTAATTGTATAATTTAAATTTAATAGAATATTAGAATTTTAACTTAATTACTATTATAACCTTAATGAATATATTAACTATGTTATATATATGAGGGGAAAAAAGGTAATTTTATATCGGATTTTATCCAACGGGTACTGATACAGATATGGAGACCCGTTATCCGTATCCATATCAGAACTCGACGGATTTTTTTCTCCATACCCGTATCTGTTTATCCATATCTGTTTATATATCCTTCGGATTTTATCCGTCGGGTATTGGGTAAAACCCAACCCATTTACATCCTACCTCTCCATCTCTCTTCTCCCTCCACCGTCGCTACCACTGTGTGTCGCCGCCGATACCACCACCGTCCCTAGGTGGTACTCTATCCTCCCCAATCCCTAAACCCTGTTTATATAAGTGTTGGCAATTTTTAGTAGTATTAGTAGTATTACTCTTAATAATAATAATAATAATATTATTATTATTATTATCATCATCATCATCATCATCATCATTATGGTCACTACTTTCGTACTACTAATATCACTATTATTATTATTATTACTAGGATTTTGGTTGATATTAATATTATCACTACTACTACTACTACTACTACTACTGATATTGAAGCTATTACCTTTAATAATATGAATATCACTATGATTACTAACATAAACCATTATAGCTACTAAGACCTATTTTGATTAGTAGTAGCATAATTAGCTACTTTAAGAATAATAACCCTACTTTTACTTATAAAACTACCATTATCATTATTATCCTTAATAGTAAGTTATGATAAGGGTAAGGTAGGAATAATGGTATTTTTGGTGAGAGTGAGATTAACCCATAGTATTTCCCTCTTACAAGGTGAATCAAGTCAAAACCCTCACGAGGCATAGGAACGTGCTCCAAGATCGGTGTCGTATTAGATAAGGATGTGGCTTAAATCAACTATGTGTATGTTATGTGCCTTATGGGCCATGTGTTATGTCATGTTGTGTACTTTATGATTATAATGACTAATTAATTGTAGCACAACTTGGAGTCGAGGTATGGTTATGTGAATCCCTTATGGCATGTGTATAATAATTATATATGTTGTGCTTATGATGTTATATGATGTGACCCTCTAGGACATACACGCTAGGAAGATTAATAATATAATATGGGATGAAAGGATTAAACAGAAAAAATGGGAAGTGAGTTGAATAAAGGGATATGAGATTGACCCAATTATCTCATGATCCATAAAGGAAAAATAAAAGGAGGTTATGATAAAAACGAACGACTTATGCAAATCTTGCATGGGAGTTTTCTAGGGTTTGTATGGTGTGGATGAAGTCTGTATGGGGATGATCTTTACGTGAAAAAAGTTTTCTTAAGGCTTAAGTAAGGTAAGGGGAGATTTGTGGAGTGATTGGAGACTTGGGGTGAGAAATAGTGTGTAGGTTGCTATAAGGGTACATAGGGGACCTGGTTAGGGTTTAGGAGGAAAACCTAACATGAGGGGGAATGTGAAAGTAAAAATAATTTAGGAAGAGTAGAGTATGGGATAAGAGTGGAAACTTATTATATGAGGGATGAGTATGGGTGCCATGGGAAAGAAGAGATGTTAGTTGAAGAATGGAGAGGTAACTTGTGGGGGAGAAAGGTGCTAGGATTTGGAGTGGCCAACTAGGGTTCATGATCACTTGTGTAATCGGTAAGCAAAATGATATGATTAGGGTTAAATCTAAATGAGATGATATGTTGGGTTATAAAAGAAATAATAGTTGTGTAAGTTAGATGAAGGATGGGCCACATATGTCCAATTAGGGTTTCAGGGGAAAACTCTAGAGGATGATTGTAACACCTCTAAAATTCAGTATTGAAAATTATCATTTAATGAAAAGGTTTAACAGAAGCGAAATAACAAAACTATAAATTTTGGGGATATTACTGCCACACTTAGTACCAGACCAGTTCACTCCTATCATTCTAGTACTAAGTGCTTAGGCTAAAGAGGATTATCATTCAACATAAGTGATACTTAAAACGAGAATTCATAAAAGAACTGAACCATTCACCATATAGAAATCAAAGTGTGGTTAAAAGAGTTACAATCCAAGGAGTAAGTAATTAAAGTTTCCAAAGACCGAAAATATCATACGATAGAACAGAACTAAAATAAAACAATACAGGATAAAATGAAATGAAACATAAAATCCAGCCAGGTCACTCTCAATCCCCAGGCCAAGTCTAAGCTTAACTCTCAGCCCATCTTGATGCCTCATAAGTGTCATAGGCATCTAAGATATCAACTTCTACCTACACAAACTCAGGTGGGCCCTTTGCTAATGGGAATTAGCCGCGCCCATGAAATGAGTGGTCAGTACGCTACATACTGAGCAACGTAACCATAAAGCTAAGGCCAAACATATAAGGCATATACCACAAGCATGATCATATAGACAACATACAACAATACAGATAATGAAGGTCGGATTATGGTCCATATAAACTTATTCTTTAGATCTCTAGTCAATATATTCATTTCACACCATACTCTTTATCAATCCATGGGAGTATAGGAACCCTACTATTATAGCCGATGGATTGGGAACATACAGGGCAAAATGCACCTGATAGCCGGTAGATCGGTCTCCAGGGCAAGATGTTGCTTGCCACTATTATGCCGGTGGATTAGTCTGGCCCCGACTCTCATGGTGTTTCACTGTAAGTGCTTAGTATATTTTATATGCCTTATCATGACTTAGAGTTTGATTTATTGAGTTCGGGATCCCCCACTATTATATTCGGTGGATCAAAAACGTTCATGGCAGAACGCTCCTGACTACTATTATATGCTGGTGGATCGGTCGCTAGGGCACCCCGACACGTGGCCACTATTATGCCAGTGGATCGGTCTGGGCCCGGCTCAATAATCTTCCTCTTTAAATGGTTAATATCTTATTTGTGTCTTATTAGATAAAACTTTCACCCTTGACATACATGTTACCAACTTTCTACTTCTATCTTCCTAAGAGGGTTGGTCCTATATTTTGAGACTTCTACACCTCCTAACACACCCTGACATCCTCTCACAACGAATGCCCAACTCCTAAGTGTGTGGGTTAAGGCCTACCAACTTATGACATCCAAATCCACTCACTATCATCCTCTAAGATCTTCCCCTAAAACCCTAATTGGACCTATGCGGCCCATCCTTCCTCTAACTTACATAACTATTATTTCTTTTATCGCCCAACACATCATCTCATTTAGATTCAACCTTAATCATATCATTTTGCTCACCAATTACACAAGTGATAATGAACTCTAGTTGGCCACTCCAAACCCTAGAACCTTTCTTCCCTCATAAGTCACCTCTCCATTCTTCATCTAACATCTCTTCTTTCCCATGGCACCTATACTCATCCCTCATATAATAAGTTTCCACTCTTATCCCATACTCTACTCTTCCTAAATTATTTTTACTTTCACATTCCCCCTCATGTTAGGTTTTCCTCCCAAACCCTAACCAGGTCCCCTATATACCCTTATAGCAACCTACACACTATTTTTCACCCCAAGTCTCCAATCACTCCACAAATCTCCCATAACCTTACTTACGCCTTAAGACAACTTTTCTCACATAAAGATCATCCCCATACAGACTCCATCTACACCATGCAAACCCTAGAAAACTTCCATGCAAGATTTGCATCACTTGTTCATTTTTATCATAACCTCCTTTTATTTTTCCCTTATGGATCATGAGATAATTGGGTCGATCTTATACCCCTTTAGTCAACTCACTTCCCATTTTTCCAGTTTTATCCTTTCACCCCATATCATATTATTAATCTTCCTAGTGTGCATGTCGTAGATGGTCACATCATATAACATCATAAGCACAAAATATATAATTATTATACACATGCCATAAGGGATTCACATAACCATACCTCGACTCTAAGCTGCGCTACAATTAATTAGTCATTATAATCATAAAGTACACAACATGGCATAACACATGACCCAAAAGGCATATAATACACACATAGTTATTCTTAGCCACATCCTTATCTAATACGACACCGGTCTTGGATTACGTTTCCATGCCTCTTGAGGGTTTTGACTTGATTCACCTATAAGAGGGAAATACTATGGGTTAATCTCCCTCTTACTAAAATTACTACTATTCCTACCTTACCCTTATCATAACCTACTATTGGGGCTAATAATGATAATAGTATTTTTATAAGTAAATGTAGAGTTATTATTCTTAAAGTAGTTAATCATGCTTCTACTAATCAAAATAGGTCTTAGTAGCTGCAATGGTTTATGTCAAAGTAATCGTACCGATATTCATATTATTAAAGGTAATAGCTTCAATATTACTAATATTAATAATAGTAGTAGTTGCATTGATAATAATAATAATAGTGATATTAGTAGTATAAAAGTAGTGACCATGATGATGATGATGATGATGATAATACTAATAGTAATAATAATAATAATAATAATACTAGTAGTGATAGTAAGGTTAGTGATATATGAAATATTAACAATAGTGACAAGGTAATAATAATAATAATAATAATAATAATAATAATAATAATAATAATAATAATAATAATAATAGCAACAACAACAACAATAATAATGTTAAGAATAATACTAATAATAATTGAAATGGTAATAGTGATATAAGGATTCAAATATTTACAATAATAATAAAAGTGATAATATGCTAAGGTTAGTATTAATAATGATGATGATGATGATGATGATGATGATAAAAATAATGATAGTCATAATAATAATAAGGTTGTTGACCATTAACAATAACAATAATATTAGTTAGAATAATTCTGAAGTTAGGTTAAATAATAATAATGATAAATGTGATAATAATGATAACATAATAGTAATAATAATAATAATGGTAATAATAATAATAATAAGAATAAGAATAATACTACTAGTACTACTAAAAATTGCTAACACTGGTTGTTTTAGAGGGTAGAGAGGGTGTTTGTTGTGGCGGAATTAGAGGCGGATGGTGGTGCGAAGGGCGACGGTGGTCAAGGTGGGCCGATTAGGAGGTGAACTTTGCACGATCGAGGTGGCTCGTGCAGGGCAAATCGAGGGCGGAGGAAGGCGTAGTTTGGTAGAGGTTGATGTAGGAAACAGTTCTATGGGTGGCTAGGGTGGTGGCGCTAGGAAGCGGTGACGGGGCAGTCGTCTAATCAGGAGGTGGCGCAAGGGGGTTTCTGAGCTGCAAATCATAGGAACCAACTATGGCAGCCCTCGGGGTATTTATATTCCCATTGGAGGGGAAAACGATAGAGGGGGAAGAGGATAAGAGGGGGTAGGTGATGCAGGACCACCGGCCTACAGTGGCAGGCGGCATAGGTTTACCATGGTAGGGAGAGTTGGTGGTTAGGGGAGAGAAAGGAAAGGGGGCAGGCGTGCGTGAGGAGGGAGAATGTTGGTTGGGGCAAAAAGGGGAAAGAAAACGACAGGGGAGAGAGGGAAAGGATGGGATGGGCAGCGGTTGGAGGCTGCCGATGAGATTCAGGTTGCAAATCTGGGCTGCAGGTCGCGCATGGTGCGGGGGAGAAGACAGGGCTAGACCTGGCGGTCCGACAAGAAAAAGAAAAGAAAGAAAACGGGGAGAGGGAACCAACCAGTCGTCAAGGAAAGGAAGAGGGAGGCGGGCCTTGGGCCGCACGGGACGACATAAAGGTAAGAGAGTTTGGGCCATGGGGAAGGCTGGTGCAAACTAGGGGAGAAGGAGAAAAAGAAAGGGAGAAAGGAGGAAAAATAAAGAAAAAGGAAAAGAAGGAGAAAATTGAAAAAAAAAAAGGAAAAGAAAAATAATGGGTTGGTTGGGTGTGTAGGATATTTTGGTATTTTTGATTACTTAAAATAATAATATTTAGAAAATAATTAAATTCTTTTTTAGATTAATTTGAGCTATTTTGAATAAATTTTCCTAAGTTTCATTTTAATTAGCAAAACACCCTAATTTTTCTTAATTAAATTATTTATTATTTTCTCTTAATTTGCCTTAATTAATTTCCTTATATTTATATAAAATAGTTTATTTAATTAATTTCCCTAATAAATCCTTACTTTGCCATAATTTCCTAAATTTGGATTTTGGAATATTTCAATGATAGCCAGTGGATTCGGATGTCATAAGGTGGTAGGCCTTAACCCACACATTTAGGAGTTGGGTATTTGTTGTGAGAGGATATCGGGGTATGTTAGGAGGTGCAGAAGTCTCAAAATATAGGATCAGCCCTCTTAGGAAGATAGAAGTAGAAAGTTGGTAACATGTATGTCAAGGGTGAAAGTTTTATCTAATAAGACACAAAGAAGATATTAACCATTTAAAGAGGAAGATTATTGAGTCGGGCCCAGACCGATCCACCGGCATAATAGTGGTTAGGTGCCTTGTATATCGATCTACCGGAATATAATAGTGGTCAAGAGCGCTCTATCATGTACATTTCTTATCCATCGGATATAATAGTGGGGGATCTCGAACTCAATAAGTCAAACCCTAAGTTATAATAAATCACGGGAAAGATACTATGTAATTACAGTGAAACACCAAGAGAGTCGGGGCCAGACCGATCCACCGGCATAATAGTTGCTAGGAGCACTTTACCCTAGAGACTGATCCACTGGTATAAATAGTGGTTAGGAGCGTTCTACCTTATATGCATGGATTGATAAAGAGTATGGTGTGAAAAGAATATATTGACCGGAGATCTAAAGAATAAGTTTATCTAGACCATAGCCCAACCTTCATTATCTATATTTTTATATGTTGTCTATATGATCATGCTTGTGTTATATGCCTTATATGTTTGGCCTTAGCTGCATGGTTACGTTGCTCAGTACGTAGCGTACTGACCACCCGTTTTATAGGTGTTTCTCATTTCCATGAGTAGAGGGCCCACCTGATTTTGTATAGGTAGGAGATTATTTCTTTAATGCCTACAATATTTACGAGGCATCGAATAGGGATGAGAGTTGAGCCTAGAATTTTCCTGGGGACTTAGAGCGACTTGGTCAGATTCTCCTTTTCATTTCCTTTGCCATGTATTGTTTTATTTTAGTTCTGTTTTATCACGTTGTACTTTCTTTTCCTTTGGGAACTTTAATTATGTACTCCTTGGATTGTAAACCTTTTTACGCGTACTCTGATTTCCATATTTTAAACTTCCTAGTTCTTTTATGAATTCTTATTTTAAGTATTCACTCATTCTTTTACGATAATCATCTTAAGCCTTAACACTTGGTACTAAAACTATAGGTATGAACCGGTATGGTACTAAGTGTGGCCATAACATCCCCAAAATTTATAGTTTTGTTATTTCACTTCCATTAATCCTTTTCATTAAATGAAAATTTTTGACAGTAAATTTTGGGGGTGTTACAAGTTGGTATCAGAGCGTTGGTCCTTGAAACCATGCCTATTTTTCAAAGCATAATTTGATTTACCAAGTTTTTATCAGATTTTGAAGTGTTTTCATACCTTAACGAGACTCTCCTATTTTTAATATTCATGAGTCCGGGCCACAGTGACGAATGAAAGGGTAGATTAGAGATTGTCTGGAAAAGGGAAATAGCGTGAAATGAGTTTTTCGAATCAAAAAGGGTTTGCCCCTAATGTTCCTTTTCTTGTGTAGCTTCCACTAATGATGAACGGCCGAGTAGGGCGCTTAGTGGAGGCCTTTGAAGACTTCATGGAACTCATCCAGAGCCAGCCCTTAGCACCGACCTCACACCCCCACCACTCCGAGGGCACTGGTGAGGATTGGCTCCGGAGGGTCAGCGGGTATCACCCTCCGACGTACTCTGGCGAGCAGGATCCCGTGATCCTTGAAGGGTGGATCCAAGACATGGATCGCACTTTTGAGGTAGTGAATTGTCCCCAACTCGACAACCCAGCATAGCAGCCTTCTTCCTGAGAGGCATGGTACATGCTTGGTGGGTAGAGCATTGTACCTGGGTCGGTCACTCGGCAACTTAGGAGACATTCAAGACCGTCCTCCACTCCAGATTATACTTTGAGAGCCTAAAGAGGGACAAGCTCTAAGAGTTTATGTAGCTCTCCCAAGGGTCAATGATAGTACGACAATATCATGCCCGCCTCACCGAGCTATTACATTTTGCCCCAGGGGTCGCCACTAATGAATCCACAGTGGTGTTCTAGTTTTAGCAAGGGTTAAATTTCGGCATCCACTAGATGATGGGTGCAGTTTCCTTCACCAATATAGCTACACTGTACAAGCACGTCTCCCTCACCACCACCTTAGTCTAGGAGCAGACCACCATCCTTAGGAAGAGGAAACCTAAGGGCCAAAGTTCTGGGGCCAGACCCAGCCTTAGTTAGGAGGACCAATGAGACCCCCACCGAGAGATCGTAATAGAGGTAAGGGTCCCCCGAGGGGAGCCTCATATAGACAGTGTGGTCGGAACCACCTGGGAAGGAACTATGGAGGCAGGTTGGTGACCTGCCTGAGCTATGGAAATTTAGGTCACAGAGCAATTGAGTGCGAAAGGCAGCCACATTCTCAGCAGTATTAGCCTCGATAAGCACTGCAAGGGGAGCCTTGGTGCCCCAAAAACAAGCTTACCAGCAGCATCCCCATACTACACCCCCACAACACTACCAACGAGCACTTGCCCTAGCCAGAGCCATGAATAGAGAGGTTAGGGGAAGGCCTTAGGGACCTAGAACTTTCCCTTAGAGGGGAGGCCAGTCAGGCGAGTGCCTGAATGTGATCAGCCAGGCAGAGGCTGACCACCAAATCTACGTCATCACTGGTATGTTCCCGCTCTCTATCGGTATATGTCCTATTTGATTCAGGTGCTACCCTGTCCTTTGTTTCATCTACTTTTACTACTAAGGCAGAACTATCACCTGCTGCTAGAATAGAACTATCTGTGATGCTTCCATCCAATGATAAAGTGGAGTGTAGTCAGCTATTTTCATATGTAGCCTTAGTCATAAGCGGAGTAGACATCCTAATTGACCTATTCAGGATGGACTTAAAATACTTCTACATGACTTTGGGTATGGACATATTGGGGAAATACAAGATCGTTATTAACTACGCTTAGGAGCGCGTGATCTTGCGAGGCCCAAAGGGGACTAGGGTTTTGTATAGAAGGACCCAGCCTAAGCCAGCTACTAGGGTGGTATCGGTAGTGACTCTACACTCTTTGGTCCAAAAGGGGTATCCCCTATACTTGTGCAGTGAGCAGGAGCTAAACAAAGACTTAACGACCTTAGACAACATTCTGATAGCTAGAGAATTTCCCGATGTGTTTCCATAAGAGATATCGGGTATGCCCCCAGTTCAAGAGATCGATTTCAAGATTGAGCTAATGTCAGGAGCTGAGCCCATTATGAAGGTACCTTATCGGATGGCATCGGTTGAATTAAAGGAGTTAAAGGCCCGTCTAGAGGAGTTGTTGGAGCACAAGTACATCTAGCCAATTGTGTCACCCTTGGGAGCACTAGTCTTGTTAAGAAGAAGGATGGTAATCTCCGTCTCTATATTGACTATTGAGGGTTGAATCAACTAACAGTGAAGAATTGGTACCCACTCTTGAGAATTGATGATCTGTTTGACAATTGAAGGGTGCCACAGTGTTCTCAAAGATTGATCTGAGGTCGGGTACCATCAGTTGAAGATCGCCGATGCTGATATTATGAAGACCATATTCCGGACCTAGTATGGACACTACGAGTTTAGGGTGATGCCATTTGGACTCATGAATGCACTTGTAGTTTTCATGGACCTGATAACAAGGATATTCATGCCATTCCTTGATCAATTCATCATGATATTCATTAATGACATTATGGCGTACTCCTGAGGGAACGAGGAGCATAAGCAGCACTTCTACACCATTTTGAGTCTACTGAGAGAACACCGCTTGTACATGAAATTGTTGAAGTGTAGATTCTAGCTTTGAGAGGTGGCCTTCTTGGGACACATTGTATCAGCTGGAGGAGTAACCATGGACCCAACCAACATCGTGGCCATCATATAGTGGAAACCTCCCACGAACATAACAGAGGTTTGGAGCTTTCTAGGCTTGGCTGGGTATTACAAAAGATTTATGCAGAACTTCTCCAAGCTTGCTTAACCACTTTCTAGCCTCATGAAGAAGACTATGAAATTATAGTGGGACGAGACTTGTGAGGGGGCCTTCTAAGAGTTAAAAAGATGGTTGACCACCGTACCTATGTTGACTCTGCCAGATAGGATAAAGGGGTTTGAATTCTACAGCAATGTATCCAAGCATGGACTTAGGTGTGTGTTGATGTAGAAGGGTAGAATGGTCACATATGCCTCCCAATAGTTGAAGCAGCATAAACAAAATTACCCCACCCATGACCTGGAGTTAGCTGCCATGGTGTTTTCCCTAAAGATTTGGAGGCACTACCTGTACGGGACAAAGTGTAAGTTCTTTATGGACCATAAGAGCTTCAAGTACATCTTTAACCAAAAGGAACTCAATATGAGGTAGAGGAGGTGGTTAGATCTTTTTAAGGACTATGATATTAAGTTGACTTACCACAAGGAGAAGGCCAATGTAGTTGCAAATGCCTTAAGCAGGAATACCTCGCATTCTGCACTTTGATGTGTGGTCGTTGATAGGGTGATAGGTGAGTTATCGAGCTTCTGAGCTAAACTGATTCAGCAAGGGGGTCTTGAGGCCTGCATGAGCGCCTTGACAATCACTCCCACCATATTTGAGGAGATCCAAGCCGACCGGATTAGAGACGTCAAGCTTGACAGAATCTGATGGAAGATATAGGGAGGCTGAGTAAAAGGGTTCAGAATTCATGAGGATGGCATCCTTCGATTCAAGGGTCGCTGGTGTGTACCTTATAAATGCCCAAAATTGAAGCATCGTACCATGGTGGAAGGACATCAGACCCTTTATTTAGTCCACCCTAGGGAGATAAGTTGCATAAGGACTTAAAAAAGGTTTATTGGTAGCCCTGCATGAGGCGGGAAATGACCGAGTTCGTGTCACGATGTTTGGTATGTCAAAAGGTTAAGATCAAATATTGGAGGCCTGCGGGAATACTTCAGCCCTTGGAGGTAACAAGATGGAAATGGGACTCCATCTCCATGAATTTCATCAGTGGTTTACTAAGGACTCTGTGCAGCTATGAATTCATTTGGGTTATTATGGACTGATTAACTAAGTTGGCCATGTTTATTCCAATGAGGTCCAACTAGAGTATGGATCAGCTAGCATGTGCCTATATGAAGTTTATGGTCAGTTGTCATGGGGTCCCAGAGGACATCATGTTAGATAGGGATTCAAGGTTTCTCTCTCATTTCTGGAAAAAGCTATAGGAGGTCATAGGGACAAGGTTGAAGATGAGCACGGCTTTCCACCCTGCCACGGATGGGCAGATAGAGTAGACCATACAAACCCTAGAGGATATGTTAAGGGCCTGTGTGTTGGATTTTCAGGGTTGGTGGGAGGAACGCCTGTATTTGATAGAGTTATCGTACAACAACTGCTACTGTACTAGTATTGGGATGGCTCCCTTTGAAGCTTTGTACTGGCATAAATGCCGAACTCCCTTGTGCTGGAGTGATATCAGCGAGACCTTGGTGTTGGGGCCTTAGATGATCGAGGAGATGACTAGGCAAGTCCGTCAGATGCATGATCAAATGAGAGAAACCTATAGTATACAGAAGAGTTATGCAGATCGGAGACACCGGGATGGTGATTTTGATCCGGGGGTAAAGGTGTTGTTGAGGGTTTCCCCCATAACGGGCGTTTAGAGGTTTGGCAGAAAGGGCAAGCTAAGCCCGAGGTACATCGGCCCCTTTGAGATCTTGAAGTGTGTGGGTGAGGTTACCTATCGATTGGCTCTTCCTCTAGAGTTGGCACAAGTTCACAATGTGTTCCATATATCTCAATTGCGAAAGTATGTTGCTGATCTGTCCCACATGATCCGACCAAATGAGATAGAATTGGACGACTTCTTAACCTATAAATAGTGACTAGTGCGGATCCTCGATACCAAGCTATAGAAGACCCGCACAAGTGTAGCTCCCTTTGTCAAGATTCTATGGAGTCTGTATGGAATCGAAGAACCTACCTGGGAAGCCGAGAAAGACAAGCATGAAGCGTATACGAAACTCTTCACTGCAGGTTTGACCATCCTTAGTATGTCTTTCTTTAAGGGGTTGGTTGTGTAGTTGTTCATGATAGTTGTGTCCCTATCCACTTAGAACGTTCTGGCCTTAACCTTAGGAAATTGCAAGTGACATCAGGGACAAAGTCTTTCTTTAAAGGGATAGTGATGAAATACCCAAAACCCTAATTTTAGAAATTTTGGCAAAATAAGAATTTATTAGGGAAATTAGTTAAATAAATTATTATATTAAATTAAAGGGGCTGAATTAAGGTAAATCAAGAGAAAAATAATAAATAATTTAATTAGGAAAAATTAGGGTGTTTTGCTAATTTAAATTGAACTTGGGAAAATTTATCCAAAATAGTCCAAGTTATTCTAAAAAGGGATTTAATTATTATTTTAAATAATCAAAAATACCAAAATATCCTAAACACCCAACCAACCCATTATTTTCCTTTTCCCTTTTCTTTTTTCCCCCTTTTCTCCTTCTTTTCCCTTTTTCTTTCTTTTACCTCCTTTCTCCCATTCTTTTTCTCCTCCCCTAATTTAGGCTAGCCCACATGGCCTAAGCTTCTCTTCTTCCCTTTCCCCCTCCTACATGGCGTAAGCTCGCACCCTCTCCTTTTTTTTCCTTCGCTCGTTGCCTAGCCCGATCGGCTTTCCCTTTTTTTCCCTTTTCTTTCCTCCCCAGACCGCCCAATTCAATCGTGTCTCCTTCCTCCCCTACTACGCAACCTGCAACCCCAACCTGTAACCCGAATCTTGCCGACAGCCACCAACTACCAACTAGCCCGTCCTTTCCCTCTCCCCCCCCCATCATTTTGTTTCCACTTTCAACCCAACTAAGCAACCCTCCTCACACACACTTTCCCCTTTTCCTTTCTCTCCCTTGACCACCAACTCCCTCTACCATGGTAGAACTACGCCACCTGCCACCTTCAACCAGTGGTCTTGCCTCACCTGCCTCGTCTTGTCCTCTCCCCCTTCTGCCATTTTCCCCTCTATAAGCTGCCCCAAAATCATATTCTTTTTCGCAGCCTAGAAATTCCCTCCTTTATGCCACCTGCCGATTAGACGACCACCCCGTCGCCGCCACCCATCAGCACAGTCTGTGCCACCCACAAAACCTTTTCTTGCATCACCCTCTACCAAACTACGCCTTCCCCTACCCTCGATTTGCCTTGCAAGAGCCACCCTGGCCGTGTAAAGTTCACCTCCAAATCAACGCACCTCAATCAACTTCGCCCTTTGCACCACCGTCCACCGCCAATTCGGCCAAGACAAACACCCCCTCAACCTTCTAGAACAACCAGGGGAGCTTCCTCTACCTCCCCTACCTCCATTTTTTCCTACCACCCTCTCCTTCTCCCTTCTCCTCCCACCACCACCTTCGGCGACCACACCTACCACCATGCGCCGCCCACTTTGGTTGCACCACCACCTCCATTCCAACACTCTCCACCTGAGGCACCCATCACCACCTGAGTCACCCCCTCATTCCCTCTGTCCTAGCCTAGACAACCACCTCTCCATCTATCTTCTCCCTCCACCGCCACAGTGTGTCGCCGCTAGTACCGCCACAGTCCTTAGGTGGTACTTTAACCTCCCCAACCCCTAAACCCTTTTTATACAAGTGTTAGCAATTTTTAGTAGCATTAGTAGTAGTATTCTTAATATTATTATTATTACTAATATCATTATTATTATTAGGATTATTGTGTTATCATTATTATCACATTTATCATTATTATTATTTAACCAGACTTCAGAATTATTCTAACTAATATTATCGTTATTGTTAATGGTTGACAACCTTATTATTATTATTATCATTATTTTTATTATCATGATTTTCATTATTATTATTATTATCACTATTATTATTAGTAGTAGTAGTATTAGTACTAACCTTGGTATATTATTACTTTTATTATTATTGTAAATATTTGAATCCTTATATCACTATTACCATTTTTATTATTATTAATATTATTCTTAACATTATTATTGTTGTTGTTGTTGTTGTTGTTATTATTAGCTTGTCACTATTGTTAATATTTCATGTATCACTAACCTAAGTATCACTACTAGCATTATTATTATTATTATTATTATTAGTATTATTATTATTATTATTATTATTATTATCATTATGGTCACTACTTTTGTACTACTAATATCACTATTGTTATTATTACTAGGATTTGGGTTGATATTAATATTATCACTACAACAAAAACAACAACAACAACTACTACTACTACTACTACTATTATTAATATTGAAGCTATTACCTTTAATAATATGAATATCGCTATGATTACTAACATAAACCATTATAGCTACAAAGACCTATTTTGATTAGTAGTAGCATAATTAGCTACTTTAAGAATAATAACCCTACTTTTACTTATAAAACTACCATTATCATTATTATCCTTAGTAGTAAGTTATGATAATGGTAAGGTAGGAATAATGGTATTTTTGGTAAGAGGGAGATTAACCCATAGTATTTTCCTCTTATAGGGTGAATCAAGTCAAAACCCTCAGGAGGCGTAGGAACGTGCTCCAAGACCGGTGTCGTATTAGATAAGGATGTGACTTAAATCAACTATGTGTATGTTATGTGCCTTTTGGGCCATGTGTTATGCCATGTTGTGTACTTTATGATTATAATGACTAATTAATTGTAGCACAACTTGGAGTCGAGGTATGGTTATGTGAATCCCTTATGGCATATGTATAATGATTATATATGTTGTGCTTAAGATGTTATATGATGTGACCCTCTAGGACATACACGCTAAGAAGATTAATAATATGATATAGGGTGAAAGGATTAAACGGGAAAAATGGAAAGTGAGTTGACTAAAGGGATATGAGATTGACCCAATTATCTCATGATCCATAAGGGAAAAATAAAATGATGTTATGATAAAAACAAACAAGTGATGCTAATCTTGCATAGGAGTTTTCTAGGGTTTGTATGGTGTGGATGTAGTCTATATGGGGATGATCTTTACATGAGAAAAGTTGTCTTAAGGCGTAAGTAAGGTAAGGGGAGAGTTGTTGAGTGATTGGAGACTTGGGGTGAAAAATAGTACGTAGGTTGGTATAAGGGTGTATAGGGGACCTAGTTAGGGTTTGGGAGGAAACCCTAATCCGAGGGGGAATGTGAAAGTAAAAATAATTTAGGAAGAGTGGAGTATGGGATAAGAGTGAAAACTTAGTATATGAGGGATGAGTATGGGTGTCATGGGAAAGAAGAGATGTTAGATGAAGAATGGAGAGGTGACTTATGTGGAAAGAAAAGTGCTAGGGTTTGGAATAGCCAAGTAGGGTTCATGATCACTTGTGTAATCAGTGAGCAAAATGATATCATTAAGGTTAAATCTAAATGAGATGATGTGTTGGGCGATAAAAGAAATAGTAGTTATGTATATCAGAGGAAGGATGGGCCACATACATCCAACTTGGGTTTCAAGGGAAAACCCTAAATAATGATATTGAATGGATTTGGATGTCATAAAGTGGTAGGCTTTATCCCACACACTTAAGAGTTGGGTATTCATTGTGAGAGGATGTCAGGGTGTGTTAGGAGGTGTAAAAGTATCAAGATATGGGATGGGCCCTATTGGGAATATATAAGTAGAAGGTTGGTGACATGCATGTCAATGGTGAAAATTTTATCGAATAAGATACTAATCATTTAAAGAGGAAGATTATTGAGCCGGGCCTAGACCGATCCACCGGCATATAATAGTGGTCAGGATCATTCTGCCTTGTACGTTTTTTATCCATCGGATATAATAGTGGGGGATCCCGAGCTCAATAAACCAAACCTTAAGTTACAATAAATTATGGGAAAGATACTATGTAATTATAGTGGAACACCATGAGATTCAAGGCTATACCGATCCACCAGCATAATATTGGCCTGGAGCACTTTGCCTTGGAGACCAATCCACCGAAAAAAATAGTGGTCAGGAGCATTATGCCCTATATGTTTCCAATCCACTGACTATAATAGTGGGGTTCCCGCACTCGCATGGATTGATAAAGAGTATGGTGTGAAATGAATATACTAACTAGAGATCTAAAGAATAAGTTTATCTAGACCATAGCCCGGCCTTCATTATCTATATTATTGTATGTTGTCTATATGATAATACTTGTGTTATATGCCTTATATGTTTGGCCTTTGTTGCATGGTTACCTTACTCAGTACGTAGCGTACTGGCCACCCGTTTCATGGGTGTTGCTCATTCCTACGAGTAGAGAGCCCACCTGAGGTTGTGCAGGTAGGAGATGATATCTTTGATACTTACGAGGCATCGGGTGGGGCTTAGAATTGAGCCTAAACTTTTCCTAGGGACTGAGAGCGACTTGGCTGTAGTATCCTTTTCATTTCCTTTACCTTGTATCATTTTATATTAGTTCTGTTTTATCGCGTTGTACTTTCTGTTCCTTTGGGAACTTTAATTATGTATTCCTTGAATTGTAAACCTTTTTACGCATACTCTAATTATATATTAGTTCTTTTATGAATTCTTATTTTAAGTGTTGACTCGTGTTTGATGATAATCTTTTTTAGCCTTAGCACTTGGTACTAGAACGGTAAGAGTGAACATGTCTGGTACTAAGTGTGGCGGTAATATCCCTAGAATTTATAGTTTTGTTATTTCGCTTTCGTTAATCCTTTTCATTAAACAAAATTTTTTAGTAGTAAATTTTGGGGGTGTTACAATCCTACTGCACCATTTAAACCTAAAACGCTCCTTATTTCTTCTTGATTTTTGAATATTAGAGCAAAAATTATGGCACCTTTGAACAAATACCTCCATCAACAAAAATTAATCTTCTCTACAAGAGTACAAGAAGCCACATTTGAACAAATACCTCCATCAACAAAAATGGAACATATCTTACCAACTATTGTATACTTAGTATGAAATATATTTTCCCTTTGTGACTCCTCATCTAATACCTCATTTTAATGTAACACCCTCCTCCCCCTTAAGGCATCTCCAACATCCATTAGGAACTCCTCAACTTTTGCCTCCCCCTCCATGGCCGAATGCTCATCTCCCTCTTCCTCCTCCAATGTCACCTCCTCTAGGTCAAGTAAATTCATCACCCTTTGTTTGGACATTTGTTTTGATAATGCCCAATTCCTTAACACTTAAATCGCCTCACTCCTTTACTTCTACTTGTCTCACCCAATTTTTTGCCTTCCTTTACCTTTAACAGAAAATGTCTTAAGTGTAGGAGGTGGCTTAGGTGACTCCCTATGTGTTATTTGGTTTGATATTACCCCCTAAATTTCAAACATCTATTTTCTTCTTTATGCTTTTACACCTTAATGGCTAGATGAAACAATTCATCTAGGGTTTAGTATTTGTAAAGATCCACCTTTCTAGCAATGAGACTCCTTAAACCTCCTAAGAATATTGACATTGTGTACTCCTCCACTTCCTCCAAGCCAAGTCTCACAATGAGCTTTTAAAACTCTATAATAAAATCTTCTACACTCATGGACCCTTATCTTAACGAAGACATTTTATTGTAAAGATCTTGAGTATAAGAAGATGGTAAGGAACCTCTCCCTATCAACTTCTTCATTTTTGTCCAACTCCTCACCTTAGAATTTCCTTTCCTTCCCTTTTTATGCACTAAGTTCTCCCACCACAAGAAAGTATTCCCTTTTAACTTAAGGACTGCAACCTTAAAAGACTTCTCATAATCATAAGATTTAGCCTCAAACATCCTATTACATCTCAACTCCCATTCTAAAAAGTCTTTCAGATTGTGTGATTCATCAAATTCCAAAACTCTTATTTTGATATTATGAGAGGATTCTCTTCTAACATTTAGCGTGCTTCCTTGAAGCTTAGGGGACTCACTAGAAAAAGAGCTAAAATCACTAGTTTCTTCCTTGAGGTTCTACTTCTCCCCCTTTTCATGGGGTGATGGATTTATTCTTGGTGGTGGAATTTTAGCATTTGGTATAAAAGATTCCAAAATTCCTGACAATCTCCTCATGTCTTCTTGTAAGGCTTCAATAGCCTTATCCCTTCTTAAGTTTTTTCTCCTTCAAGACTCAAACCTCTAGGAACTTGTTGATTTTCCATAATGGTTTGAAATTGAAGAAGTGAAACAAGAGAGTAGAACAAGCATTATGGTCGAAGGGTGGGGATTTTTTTTGTGGTGTTTATTTCGAATGGGATGTGGTGGGGTGAGTGATGGTTGAATGGTGGTTGATGGTTGAAGGTGGTTTTAGTGGTGGTAGTATGGTCAAACGGTGGGGGGGTTTTTTGTGGTGTTTGATGGTGGTTTGAATGGTGGTAGTGTGGTGATGGTCAAATGTAGGGCTAGAGGTGATGAATGAATGTGTAGAATTTGAGAAAAGAGAATAAGGGACCCAATTTATCTGAGCTTTGATACCAATTTGACGCATAATTGCTAAACAAAATGGGTCATGCTAAGTGTTAATGATGAAATTTGGGCTAAGTTCTAACAAAAGAGAAAAATAGAATAAAGAAGATGATAGAATAATGAATTTGACCTATAAGTAACCCTTGATATCAAATACTTACAGTCACCACTTAAGATATTAACATTTAAGATAAAGAATGTAAGATTTTAAGGGATCAAATAAAGTTATACAGTAAACTTTGAGTGGGGGTTGAAAACCATAAATATGCCAAAGGAGTTAATGTCCTCATTCCATTAAACTCTTGACTCTTATAAAGAGTATAAAAGGCTGAGAAAAAATTAAAAACACACAACTAACCCTTAGGTAACCATATGGGTTACAAACTTAACAAAATAAAACTCAAATATAAGATAACTATGGTAGGGAAGGAACTAACCCAAACCCATTAGCTTTGAAGCTGATTTTTGAACCCTTACAATCCCTTTCCCATGCATAATAGCTACAATTAGCTTACAAACTATTATTAAGGATTAGGAAATGTAATCTATAAGAAGCAAAAGTCTACTACACTACTTTAGATTATGCTTAACCAAATGAAGAAAAATAACTCTTCCCCATGCTCCATTCTTGGCCGGCTTTTTTAGCTAGGAAATAAGGCATCTTAAATCCTTAATTTATGCTAATTAAGGTCTTGGAAATCATAAAATTATGCCCTAAATCCTTTTAGACAAATAAAACTTGAAATGTTCCTTTTTTCTTCTTAATATTCAAATATTGGAACTAGAATTATGGTTGTTGTAGCTGGTGGGTTTTAACCCCTTTCTTAGCTGATTTTAAGTCATATTTGAGTCATATTCAAGCCATAATGGATTTTATTTGGTGTTTCATGGCTTTCATGACTCCTAATAATCTAGCTCATATATTAGTCCAAGTAAGGAAAGTTTTAAATTCTCCCAACTTAGAAAATTTATTGAATAGATTATTATTATCATGTAGGAAATATGCTCTTGCATCAAATTTTATACCCTATAATATACATGTTGTGGTACAATAATCCACATCTGAGACCATTATATATGTATGATAGGATGCATATTTGTGGCATAAAGAAAAGATCCTTGAATTTTTATACACATTTTTTTAGCACAAGATACACATCTTGTATAACAATAATACTCATGTTATAATGAACAATACACATTTTATATAGTACAATTCGAAGATGTGTATGAATACAATGCACAATAACCCAAAGGTGGCGGTATTATAACATGTGTATTCCCTAAATTTCTTGTATTCCCTGAACAAAACATATCCTAAATACCCCAGACATATTATTAACTTTCTAAAATATCTTTAAAAATTAGAAAAATTTAATTTGAGCCTTTTATGGTTGTTAATTTTGCAACCCCATTACTATTACATTTTATTCTTATTTTCTACTTTATTCCACAAATATCTCAATAAAATATCTAAACTTAACCATTTATTCTTCCTACATTATTTCTCCTTTATTATTTCATCTATACAAGCTCCAAAATTGAAAATTTTCTCTCTTGTTGTCCTCTTCCATTGCATGATTCAAACCTTTCTTCCTCTACCATCATTTCCTTTGGTTTCTTGATAGTTTTGTTGGTTTTTTGTATGTTGTAGGTATTTTTTGTGCATAATTTTAAACAAAAGGTGTTATGCTTGAGGGAGAATGTTCTCTATCTCATTATGGAGCTTTGGAATCATGGTAAACATAATCAAACTAATATTTGATAGAATTCTAGAGTTAGCATGACTAAATACCTAGATGTTATACATATACTATTTTGGCTAATTTTAGGGATTTTTGTTTTTGTTATTGGTTGATGTGATTATGGTTGTGTTGCATAATTTATAAGCATGTTCTTGTGCTTATATAGGTTATTTTTTCTTCAAATCATATTTGAATATGACTACATTTAGGGTATGTACAATTTTGATAAAGTTTTGCTGTCTTTTTTGAGTAATTTCAGCCGCTAGTAAGAACTACATGTGTTGTAGAAAACATTGATTGTAGTCTAATAAGATTGGATATGTATAGCAATCAAAACTAATAAGATAATTAAAAAACCAATTGATAAATTAATCAAAAAAATAATAAGAGAAAATTCAGAAATCTCTATTCATGTAATTGTATAATTACAAGTGGATTCAATAAATCACTTAACATGATTACATAATTAATAATTCTCTTAATCAAAGAGAACATAATAGAGAATAAGAAGATATCACATTTGACATAGCAGCTAGTATTTTATCATAACTCTTTTATATCAGATAAAACTCTATAGGACAAAGCGACATGTTTTATAGATGAACAAAAAAACACGGACCATATTTGTGAAACACAAGCCCCCCATATTAATTTATCTACTCTCAATTTTTGGTAAAAAAAAATAATTTAGGAAATTCTTTGGACAAACATAAATTGTGCTCATAAACATTCCCCCCACCAATGTTTGTCATAGAAACCATATGCTAACCCACACTTCTCTGGTAATTTGCACTAACCAAAACTATATTTTGTTGTGTACTAAATACCAAGTCAAAGCTTACAATTTTCCACCTTGACTTAATATTTGTGACTCGTGACGTGAAAATACCACTATAAAAAACTTATGGCCCTCCAAAGGGCCTCATTGCTTAAGAACGTCGATCAAGTCCGAAAAACACTCAAATTTTCCTATAGCTAGTGGCTTTGTTAGTATTTCAGCAATATTATCCAAATTACCCACTTTTTCAAATATAACTTTGCTAGTAACAATAATACCTAAAATAAATGGTACCAGATGGAAATATGTTCCATACATGAGGGAAATAATTCCACTGCTTTACAAGATAGATACCACTTTGGCTATCACCACAAATGACTAGAGCACTACAACCAAACCCCAAATCACGTACTGAGCTATCAAGCCATAAGTCTTCTTGAAAAAGCCTTAGTTATAGATATATACTCTACCTTAGTAGTGGACAAGTGTATTAACCCTACATTTTGAACCAATTTTTTTTATTATAAATATAATACAAAAGTATTTATAAAAGCAAAACCAGGAAATATAACCACCACATCAACCATAAAAGAAGTGTGATCATTACCTAACACATGTATAATGTAAGGCAAAAAGGAACAACAGACTAAAATATGCACGCACCGATAATGCATCAATGATAACAACAAGATGAGATAATATATATGAGAAAGGGGTTACAAGATCCAAATGTAATAACTAATTCTAAGAGTTTAAATAACCAAAAGAATAAAAACATCCCAACACAATAGGTAAAATGCATCTAGTCAGTTAGCCTAACTCATAAATAACAAAATATAAATCTCAATCCCCAAGTAATGGTGTAACATCCCAATTTTTACCAACCAAAAAATTTCATTTACAGAGTTAAGCACAGAAGCTAAAATTGTAAAAATAAAGGGTGTTACCACCACACTTGGTACAAGTTTACTTACCTTTACCTTTCTCATACCAAGTACTAAGGCTAAAATCGTTACTCTACTTAGATTTCATATATATGCTTACAAGAAAGATAATAAAGGTGACAAAAATTAAGTATTGGGCTATATAAAAGTAACATAAGTGATTTATAAAACTTAAGAGAGAGATACCAAAGGACATTGGCATCCAAATACAACCAAAATTGATATACCAAAAGACACTAGATAACCTTAGGTCCTCAAACTGAGCTACCATATTTGACTAAACTTAGAAGCTGACATTCAAAGATCACTATCCATTAAATAGGTAGGGGCCCACAAAAAAAAATCATTCAGTACAATGGTACTGAACAACCCTTTGTACTAAACCAAAATGAAAAACCAACATAGAACACATGCAAGGCATCAAAATAATTAATGGTATAAAACACCTAAACTATACATGCATTAATTAACCATTCATATAATCACATACCACCAATACCATCTACTATTCAAACTCATTCATCTAGAAATAAATGAAGCTTATTAGTGGAACATTTAATAGATGCTCTTTGCTATATAAGTAGAAAACACATCTACCCCAAAAACAATATAATCACCACAACCCACATAACTCATTATCATTCCTAAAAAATCTTATAACATAGGTAAGATCACAAGTATACATCAATAACAATGCACGATATTATAGGTAGGCATGAAGGTAGCTACCAGACCATATATAGGTACGAAGATAGCTACCAAACCACAAGTAGGCACAAAGATTACTACTAGACCACTAGTAGAAATAAAGGCTACTATTGAACCACAGGTAAGTACAAAGGCTTCTATAACCAATCCAATAATCCAATAATTATTTTCGTTTTTATTTACTTGAGAGGAGATCACATCGAACCTAGAGAAACTAAGGTAATCCATTCATACCAGAGCACCAAGGCAGCAGAGTTTCCTACAGACTATCAACCCAATGATACAAAGGTAACCTGGTCACACTAGTACATTAAGGTAACACATTACCCTACTGACAAGGACACCTAATCCATAAGTATACATGCCCCCTATTAGTGTGCAAAACAAAATAAAGTATGATATAGGGATTGGTTGAGGCACTAAGACATAACGGTAGAAAGCTAAAATCAACCATAGGATAAACTATGTCTTTAGGGTAATGAAACTGAAAGAGCCACCATTCCTGATCTCAAGGTATTTCAATTTAACTATTAGTATTTTTATTAAGAATACCAAAAAATTGCATACAAATCACATTGATCTAATTTCCTTAATTAACCATTTTACTCACTTCCAATTATTATGAGATAACCCAAAATCGAGATCATTACTAAGGTTAGTCATAAAAATATACTAAGACCATCCTAGGGTCAATTATTCACTTTTGGACACGTTAGGCCAAAAATGATGAAAATACCCTTAGGGTCAAGATTACCACATTAACACTCTCTTCAATTACTAAATCCATTTTATGTATTAAGTTACCATAAAAAGGTCAAAACATAATAACTAAACCAATTTATCATGCAGATAATTTATTAGATAAGTTAAAAGACTAATTTATCCTTATTCAATGTTTTACATATAAAATCCTAGCATGTGTATCTAATACACTGAAGGTCACATAATCTCATGCTTAGCAACATATAACACAAATTAAGAATGCTAGTCATGGTAAAATCATGATACTCATAAATTAACCAAATTACCCATAGGGCACACATCTACAATTAATATTCCATAAATAGATTTAAGCATACTCCTCCTATCATTTTCCACGTACATGTCACACATAATTATGAAAGATCATTTTTAACATAATTTTGTCTTGAATTTTTTTTGCATATTATAACGTGTTATTATTATAGATTTTTAGGATATAACACATAATCATAATTTAACAAATCATGCTTCACATGTTCAAACACAAAAACCCTAATGTGCTATTATGTAAAATTTAACATTTTAAGAGAGTATAAAAGTTACCTTAATTATAGCAAAAATACAAAAAATAGCGATATCCTACTAATTACTACGAGATCTTGCTAAACAACTTTTGTACCTAAAAATAATGCCAAAATAACATATTATTATTTTAACTAATAAATATTTATTTTTTCTAAAATTACCAAAATACACTTACATATACATAATATTACCAAACTAGCTTTAAAACTAAACACAACTTATGTTGCACATGCAGCATGACCCATGTGCACACGAATAGGGGGAGAAATAAGGGTGGCAAGTTAGTCGGCTAGGGCAAAGGGGTGACAAAGGGCTAGAGATGGTTGGAGCTATGGATGGAGGGTGCTATTATGCAAAATTTAACATTTTAGGATAGTATAAAAGCTACCTTAATTGTTGCAAAAATAAAAAATAGCGATATCCTACTAATTACTATGAGATCTTGCTAAACAAATTTTGTACCTAAAAATAATACCAAAATAACAAATTAATATTTTAACTAATAAAATATTTTTTTCTAAAATTACCAAAATACCCTTACATGTACATAATAGTACCAAACTAGCTTAAAAACCAAACACAACTCATGTTGCGCATGCAGCATGAGCCATGTGCACACAAGGATGGAGGAGAAATAAGGGTAGCGAGTTAGTAGGTTGGGGCAATGAGGTGACAAAGGGCTAGAGATGGTTGGAGCTATGGATGGAGGGTGCTAATGGTAGAAAAGACCATGGGGGAAGAGAATAAAAAAGAGAACAAGGATTTGAAGGTTCAGTGGTGGTTGTTGGGTGTTGTGGTGTTGCAAGAGAAGGGTGGTGTAGATCATTGTGGTGTATGGAATGGCTAGGAAGGTTGGTTGGGTTGGAGTGGTGGTTGCAAGGTGGAAGATGCAAGAAGGAGGAGGTATATATATTTTAGCAAAAGGTGTTGAGTGGGGGAGGGGTAGCAATGACAATAATTGTTGTTGTCCAGGAAGGTGATTTAGTAAGTTTTATCATAAGGGGGTTAGGGATTAGCAAGATCTGTTGTAGTAAAGGAGAAGAAAATAAATATAAGGGTGGAAGGGAGGAAGAAGAATAAGAGGATGGATGTGGTTGTGGATGGTGAGTACATGGCTAGAAATAGTGAGTGCAAGGTAACGGTGATGATGATTGTGGTTGATGGCTAGGAAGTTAGGTTTTGTGAAGGATGCACGAAAATGGTTAGGGGAAGTTGTGATAGGTTAGGAAGTGCAAAGGGAGATGGAAAGTTGAGAAGAGCTACACAAAAATGGTTGGAGAGGTTGTGTGTGCTATATGTAAGTATATAGAGAAAAGAGGAGATGAGGGGCTACACATATATATAAGGGTAAGATAGGGAGTTGTGGGTGTGTGTAGTTTTGCATAGGTGGGAGAGGAGTATGGTTAAATAGAGGGTGAGGGATGACTGACCAGCTAGGGGCATATGAGTAATGAGATAAAGGGAGGGAGATTAGGAGAATTTTTAGAATAGGAGTTTCGGGGACACAAGGATAGAATTGGGATGGTAAAATGGTAGGGTAGAAATAAGCTTATTTTATTTTAGTCTTAGGTTTAATTTGGTTAGGTTAGGTTAGCGTGTAGGAAAATAATCAGAAAAAAATAATTCGGTTTAGGATGGGTTGAATAGGGAGGAAAAAGGTAAGAATAATCGAGAATAATGTTTAGTAATTCATTTAAGTTACGATGCAAATGTTATTAATTAAAAAATTAGGCTAAGGTTTAAGGGTTAGTTTTGAATAAAAGGCTAAACACCTAAAAGAAAAGGTTACAAAATTTTATGGTGTTACAAATGGTGAGCTACAGGCCCACATCATCATCCTCAACATACTCTAGCTGAGAATAATACCCCTATAAATCATCATTAGATCATCAAAACATAAGCTAGATCATCATAGTGACCATAAAAATGTAGTACCAGTAGAATGAAGTAATGATAAAACATACCACCTAAGACATGGTAAGGGTTCATATTACACATTGAGGTCACATAATAACATGGTATATAATCATACTTAGCAAGAGGAACATGGTGCATTAAATCATAGATACACATGTAATATAGCAAGGCATATAGAGTACACATAAATGAGTATCGAGAACAAGCCACAACATGTCATTATCCATCATAGAAATCCAACTCCCACCACTACTATATGCTAGCATTAGGGGATTTTCTAAAGGATCTTTAACATCCACTAAACCTGGATATTTAGGTGAGGGAGCATACGCTAAATTTGAGGTATGGAACACCCACTACAATAACACTAGTGTTAAGGGGATTTTCTTAAGGATCTTTAACATCCACCACACTTGGGTGCCTAGGTTAAAGGGCATAAAAGAAGAAATTATTTGGAATCAAACCATCATCTATATCTAAGACTGGGATGAATGTAGGATTACAACTCCCGCCACCACTATATGCTAGTGTAAGGGGGATTTTCTAAGGGATCTTTATCATGCACTAAATCTAGGCACCTAGGAGAGGGGACATATGCTCAAGTTTGGATTTACTACACCCACAGCTATAACGCTAGTGCCAAGGAGCTTTTCTCAAGGATCTTCAACATCCACCACACTTGGATACCTAGGATAAATGACATAAAAGATAACAAACCCTAGTATACTGTAGGGGAAGTCTTCTATGATTCCATTATTCAATTCCAAATATCAATATAATTGGGTGTTTCAATTGTTGATACCAAACACAAAATAAAGCATGCTAGCTACCAAATTAAGCGTTTTAAGGGAACAACAAACTCAACCATATAAGGCACTATAATATTACAATTTTGATACTCATTAAATTTTGGTTAAGTATGGTTGAAATCATGATTAAAATGTTGTAATTACATGGACAGATTAAGCTAGAAGTTACAAAAAAAAATATCATCATATAATCAAGCAAGCAAGGTGAACTCAAGCAAACCATCAATCGGTCGCTAGGACTAATTAACTAGTCTAACTATGCAAACATAAGACAAAAAAAATAGTCATCTAGTTGGTCCCATTTACTGATTTTTCATAGGAACCAATTGACGGGTTTGATCAAATTGTTTGATGGGTCTAAATAGTTACTAAACCACTCTAATCACAAGGTAACTAGTTGATGAGTTTGGGAAACTAATTGACTCTTGGGAACCAATTCACTGGTTCATCAAACCAATTGATTACTCTTATAACTAGCCAATCAAAAAGTCCAAAGTGAACGATAACTTCCACCACTAATTGATCGATCCAACAAAATAATATGCTAGGTTAGGCGAATAAGCACCTAGACCCACAATCTAATTATCAAAATTTACTTAGTTTTTTCATATTAATCCCAGCATTCTTCTATATCATAAAACACATAAAAAGATGTACTATAGACATAAGATCACATAGGTAAATGGTATAATTGATTTTAAACAAAATCATGCTCAAATCTACCAAAAATCATGCATAATATCAAAGAACTCAAAACATGCTTAAATTTCAAAGATGAAAACGTTACTACATGCTTGAATCTAGGAACTCAATTGATCCATGCATAATATAGAAATATACCAATAACATGAAGCCACTACATACAACAAAAGTCCTTATTCATGTTAGAGATAATATTGACTTACCTTATAAGAATTCTTGTAGCATAAAATACTCTTAACTTGACAAATTTTTACTAAGTCCTCGATTCCTACAAGAATGAAGAATAAAAATAACTAAAAATACTTTTCCCAAAAATCAATAAAAATAAATTAAGAAGAAGAATGCCATAACCCAACCATTCTCTCAAAATAGAATTTCAAGGAAAAAAAAGCTAAGATCTTCAGCCTTTTTTCAAAACCTTATTCTTGCCTTACTTAAGAGAAGGGAGAGTTAAAGATAATTTTAGGAGAAGAGATAAGTGATAATAATTAACCAAGAAGATAAGAAAATAAGAGAAAAACCTTTTTTTTTCTAGCATAAAAGAGATGGGAGGATAATGGAGAAATGCTCACTAATTAGGAATTTTTTCCACAAAGGAAGGGAGAGAATAAATTATTGTAGATGGTAGGGAGTGATAATGAATCAAAAATGGGGTGTATATAGGAGATTTAGTCAAAATCCATAAGTGGGAGAGAGAGAAGACTAACTTAGGTTGAGTGTAGGCAACCAAAGTGTATGAAAAATACATGATGAGGTAAAGGAGGAAGGAAGAGTCATAACATAGGGTTGGTATGTCAGGGAAGAGGTGTAGAAAGTCAAATATGTAACCATGGCTGCTAGAAAAGAGAGGAAAGTGTGGGTGAAGAGAGAAAATATGAGAAACACCTCATAAAGTGCTTTTGGAAAAAATTTGGCTAGATAAAAATTATAGAATGATATAAATAATATAGAAATAACTCCAAAGTACCAAAATATGCTTATTGGCGCAAATATATTCTGATTAGAATTTTCACAAATAATTGAAATAGATTCAAACCAAAAATAGAAAAAGATATGAAATTGTATGATAACCAATCAATTAGTTTGAGCAAGTCAGTTGACCGGTTCATTGAAATATGAAATCACCAGTTTCTGAGTATACCGATCGATCTGTTAGTGAAATTGGTCAATCAATATGCCTGAAATTCACATTTTTATTTAAAATTCAATCCCTTTCTAAAACCAAAACTAGTTTCTTTTATATCAACATAACTTTAAATATAATTTAAAAAATTTTAGAATGAGGTATTACAACAAGGTTTTGACCTTTTTCAAGTAAGAACTTCAATTGATAGCTAAACCACCAAGGAAAAAAACTATAATACTCCATCCCAAAATCCTTTAAAATTAATTTAGAATTATTTTGATATAAAATAATTTAGTTTTAATTTTGAAATGGGCTTGAAATTATAATAAAAATGAGAATTTCAGCCATAATGATCTACTGATGCACTAAGGAATATACATTCCTATTCTCGACAAGCCAGTCGACTAGTTTGCCTAAAATAAATTGACTAGTTGTCATGCAATTTTAGACCCATTCTTGATCTTTATTTGAATTTCTCTCTAATGTTCACGAAAACTCCTCATTAGAGTCTAACTATGCTAATAAGCATATGTTTAGAGCTATGGGTTATTTTTATATTATTTAGATTATTTCATAATTTTAATTAGCTATTTTTTTTTTCAAAATGTACTTTTGAGGTAAACTTCACCTCTTCTGTTCTCCCTCACTTCTTCCTCTCTCTTCTGGCAGCTAGGGTTGCGAGATTGATATTGTGCATCATTTCCTAACTTACCAACTGTAATACCCCAAAATTTTGCTTATTCTAATCCTACGTCATTAGCACCCTAAATTAATTCCAATCTCAATAAACCTTATGTTAACCTTAACCTATCCTTAATCCCAAAATATTAACTAATTCTAAAAACCTTAACTTTGATAAACTGTAATTCGTAAACCAAAATCAAAATACACTAAATTTTTTGCTAATCCTAATTACCTTTAGCTAATCTAAAATAACCCTAAAATAATCCCCAACCCTTCTCTTTTCTTTTTCTTTCTCTTTTCCTTTTTCTTTCTCCTTTTCTTTTCCTTCTTATTTTCCTCTTGCCAAACTTGAGCTGCAACTCCTAAATCTATGCAACTTGCACTTGCAACTTGAACCATCCACTTATACCATCACCTTTCTACATCTATCACCCATCACCTTACTTCCTTTCTTCTTTTCATCTTCTCCTTCCGTATCCTTACCCCTACCCGACTACACCCCATAGCACACTCTACACACCCATCTTTCCCCCTACCATTTTTCTTCTTCTCATGCAAAACCTACATCAACCATCACCACCCTTATCCTGCAGCAACTACCCTACCCTAACCATCCCCTACAACCATCACCATCACCTTGTAGCTGCACAATCACCATCATTACTGTCACACACCAGCACCCTTTGTTCTTTTTCTTCTTCCCCAGCTCACACCACACACGCACACACGTATGTATGTATATATATATGTACCTCACACTCTCCCTATTTCTCTTTGGTTTTACCTCACCCTGCTAATATTTGTGCCAAAGAGCCTTACCGAGCTCCATCTTCTTTCTCCTTTTGACCTTCTCCCTTTTCTTCTTCTTCTTCTTCTTCTTCTTCCTTTCCCTATTTTTGGCTTTCACACCACTGGCTCCCCCATTGTGCACCACCTCAACCATCACTCGCCACCCTTTGGCCTATAAACCAACCACCATGGTATCCCCAACCTTTCCCCTCATTGTCGTTGACCATCACCGCCAACTGCTACTTCTTTTCCCTTCTTTCTCTTCTCGTGTGTTGCAACTTTGTAGAGTGCATGACCAATGCACTGCCTGTTGCACTGTTGTGCATCGCTTAAATCCCTTCATGCACAACCGTGCAACCCCTAAACCGTCTAACTGTGCATAATTTTTCCTCTCAGCTTGTTTCTGCATGACTGTGTAAATTTTGTACCGCCTGGCCATGCACCTTATTTTCTCTTAACTAGAAGCTGCATCACTTACTGCATAGCCGTAGAACCTCATTCCTTTGGTTGTGCATCCCTATTTTTACCTCAAACCTCAACCAAACAACACCAAAATTTAACCATGGCCCCATCATACATTCATCTATGCATCAACACATCTTAAGCTCTCATTTGACTACGCTTATACCTATTTTTACCCTCTTACCTTGATTTCTCCTTTGATTTAACTCTTCGAGCCTAACCGTAAATTTAATTATTTTTATAGGTAGGATTCCAGTAGCTGTAGAGGAGGAAGTATAGGATTTGCATTCTTAGATCCTAGTTTCCTAGTTGGTAAGGATACTATTCGATACTTTGGACTTTTAATCATGTTTGCTTGTATGGATAATTGTGTTTTTCATGATATTGTTGCTATATTATGTAATATATGTTGATATTGATAATTTGTAATTATATGAATGTTATGTTGAAAGAAAATAAGAATTGGTAAAAGATATCATTATTTTATGATTTGTGACGATAATATCATATTTGTGAAAATACATCTTATGGTATAAAATATAGGTTGAATGATAATAACATCACACTTGTGGAAATATATCTATAGTATAAAATATGGGTTGAATGATTACCACATCACACTTGTTGAAATATATCTATGGTATGAAATGTGGGTTGAATGATGATGATGTCATAATTGTGAAAATATGTCTTATGATATGAAATATAGGTTGAATGAGTTGTGGTAAATGGGCTTAAGGTCTCTCATGAGGTATGATGATAAATGGGGACTTGGAGAGATAATATGAATGGAAGGTATAAGATTTATAAAATAAAGGTTTTATTTGTGCTTAAAGGGTAACTTGATCATTATGGGATATTAAGGAAGTTTTGGTAATTTATGTGTTAGGAGCTTTAAATTATGACAATAATAACTTGAGTACTTCATAGGAGTATTATCGTTATTTGGGGTTCATAAATATTTAATAGTAAATTTGGGACAATCTATCTAAAAATGTTAGTATTAATACTCCATGTTAAGGGTTTAGAGGTTATCTATTGGAATTAGAAGTCATAAAAATTTCATGGGAAGTGTTATGACAATTTTATGGAATATGGGCTTGAATACTTCAGTGCTTAATATATCAGAATGAGATTATTAAAGCAAACCCATAGGAATTAGGTTATGCATTTTGGGTATGATACTAATGGTGGGATTTGTGTGATAATGTAATATAATGTGAGTAGAACAACTAACATAGAAGAATGAACACTAGAGGAACTGTAATTAGGGTTTGACAGGACTTAAGGATTTGGACCTATGTTATGTGTATATCTGTTTGAATGTGTCTTATGCCTAAGAATCAATCTTGAGTAAGATAATAATCACTTAAAGTGAAGGAGCACGTGAATAGGGACATGGTGATTATGTTTCTAAACCTATATATATGTATCTCAGTCAATAGTGGCTCGGGAGCGTTCTACCCTGAGATGATATTTTTAATCACCATTCCGCCGGAAAGAATAATAGCTCGGGTGTGTTATCCCTAATAATTTCATACTGTTCCACTAGTTTAAGAATAGTAGGGTCCCTACTCATCGTGAAATAAAATATATATTCATAACCTATAGGAAATATACTAATGATTTACAATGGAAGAATACGTAAGTTAAGACCAAGGTGATATATTTTCTATATGTATATGTATTCCTGTTCCACTAGGTAGAATAGTGTATCTGGAGCATTCTACCCCAAGGATATGTTTTGAACCTCTATTCCATTGAAAAGAATAGTGGATCTGGTGTGTTGTCCTTGAGAGTTTCAGACCGTTCTACCGGTTTAAGAATAGTGGAGTTCCTTCACTCAGCTTATATAAAGAATAAAAATGGACTATACTTTAAAAAAAGGATCTGGACGGTAATATGCCTTATGAGATATTTCATTTACTTAGTTATATCCCTTTATTTATAATGTAGAAGCATGCGTTATTTTTATTCCTATGTCGATAGTATTGTTCCCTTACTCAGTATGTTGTATATTAACCACCCATTTTATGGATGCTACTCATTCCCACGAGCAAAAAGCCCTGGATCTTATATGCAGGTTTTAGAGGATCAGGTAGATGACTTTGTGGTCTGTGATGCCTTATGTGGGGATGAGTGTCTCCATCTATATAGATGTCAGGTGAAAGGTATATATTATCCACATTATGTATTTAACTGGATACCCTTTTTAGACTCTTGACCCATGATATCCTATTTTTGTATTTTGGTATTGTAAAACTTAGATTTAAACTCCAAACTTAGTATTATACTATAAATGTGCTCTTGTTTTCTAATTTCCTTATATTACCTTAAATTTTTAAGCCTTGTGATTGATGTAAGGATGGTCGCATAAACCAAAATTATGTTGATCACAGCGATAACCCCACTATTTTACTTAGTTACTTCCGCTACAAAATGAAAATTTTCAGTAGTAAAAATTAGGGTATTACACCAACCCACATCTATGTGCATTCCTAACTACTCTCAGCCCCCACCACCCCATCAAGTCAGCGTTCACTTTTTAGTTACCCACACTCAACCTTACAGTCTCATCCTCCTCTTTCCTATGAATTTTAACCCATCCTTTCCTCTATACCTTTGTCTTTTCTCCCTTTTTGGTGTGGAATATTTTCTCAAGTGTTGAGCATCCTTTCATTTTCCCTCTTCTCCTCTTTACTGTGAAAAAAATAAAGGCTTTCTTTGATTTTCTCCCTTCCTTGTGCGAGCATCATCCTTTTCTTTCTTCTAATCTTGGTTTTAGTTCTCTCTTACTTTCCTTAAGAAAAAAATATTTTTTGTTGAGAAAGTTTGAAGATTTTAGCTCTTATTTTGGCACCCTATTTTTTAGAAAAGGTGGTGTTTTATGTTCTTATTCCTCTAACGTTTCTTCGATTTTTATGAAGTTTTGAAACGTGATTTTTAATGGTTTTAAATTATATTATCTTAGGAATCAAAGTTCTACTAGATAGGTATTAAGTATGGTGTTGTGCTAGAAGAATTGCTTCAAGATAATACATTCTTATCTTCAACATACATGAGGTTTTGTGGTGTATTAAGGTTCTATGTGTTTAGTGTATATGTCTACATGATCTAATTTATATTCTATAAGCTGAGCATGTGGTATAATTATCCCCAAAATAGCATGGTTGGAATTCTCTAATTTTAAGCAAAAGTTGGTCATTTGGGCATGATTTGTTTGAGTATGTACATTACTACGTATCTATGTGATTCTATATATGCAACATGTAATTTTATGTGTGTTTTCACAAAGAAGCATGCTAGGATTAATATGGTTAAGTGTTGTACATTTTTGTGCGTGTATTGCGGTAGTGTTTTACCTAGACTAGTTGATCAGTTCCTTGAACCCATCTACTAGTTATGCCAACAATCGAATGGTATGGAGTTTTAGATTGGTTGGTCATGAGATCAATTGTGTGGTTTGATAAACCAATTTAGTGGTTTTGATAATGAATCAATCAATTGGTCAAACCCATCGATCGGTTAGACCTAACCAATAAACTGGTTTATATGAAAGTTGATCGATTAGTCAAACCTATCAACTGGTTTCTTTGTAGGCTAAAATGGGATGACCTCTACTTAGACCCATTGACTGATTGGATGAAACCCATCAACTAATTCCCATAAACAGTTGATCGGTGAGGCCAACTAGCCGACTAGCTCTCTAATGTTGTTTTGGTTCAGCTCTAATACAATCAGACCAGTCGATTGATCTAGGGGACCAATTAGTTGGTCTGATTGGAAGCCAATTGGTTTGTTTATAAATTATTGTGTTTCTTTTGGGTATTTTTTATTAATACCTCCAAGTATTTACAACATTTAAATTATGATTTCAACTATGATTATGCTAATTTAATAAGAATCATCATAATGGTATTTGAGACTTGAATTTGGTTAAGTGTAACTTCACCTATAAACGCCCAATTAATGGCTTTTATGCCCTATGATGTTTTCGGTGTTAGCATTTGGAAGTATCCAAATGGTGGATCTAATGTCTTGTGATGTGTTTGGTGTAGTCACTTGGAAATACCCAATTTATTTAATAATGGAGTTTGATTGTGTTTGGTATTGTCACTTGAAAGCGCCCAATTTGGTTATGTATGGATTTTATTATGATTTATGATATCACTTGAAAATATAAATAATAGTATATGATATTTAGTGATTGGGTCACCCTGTGGTTATATATATATTTCACTCAATACGTATTTCCTTCTCTATCGGGTTGCGGTCAGTAGGGGGTATGCCCGTGTCTTTAAGGTATAGGATTATATTGTGGCAGATTGGCATGGCATTAGTGTTTAGCTCGGGTGGGTGAAGTATCCTAGTACAAGCCCACGGGCACTTTATATTATCCATTGCTTAGGCGGGTGTGTTATCCTAATTTTTTAGCCCTCATAGTGGAGACATTCAAGGTATGTTGCGTGAGATATCCTAGTACAAGACCCCTTGGTGTACTTCAACCATGTCTGGTGGATGTGGTATCCTGATTTGTTGTAGATGCACTCGATGTGTGGTGGGTGTGGTATCCTCAAAGAAAGCCCCTTCGATGTACCCTAACCTTATGTGATGGGAGTGGTATCCCATTGTAATTATTTGTGCTACCATGACTATTGTTCATGGTGGAGAAATTGGTATATTCAAATGAACTATCTTATTAATCACAATTTGTGTGGTCACAAAAAGAAGAATTCTAATATGGTCATATTATATGGGTTGCAATGTATTTACCATATTTCTATACTTCCATAATTTCCATGCAAGCATGTATTGTTGTACCACTACTTATGATTAAGTGTTGAGCTATATCGTTATGATATCACCATGTTGTTATATGAATTTAATGTGCTGCACAAGCCTTACCATGTTGTAGCTAGTATATTTTACTACTACTTCACTATACTAATACTATACTAGTGTGGTCACTGTGATGATTAGGCTTCTGATCCAAGGAGCAGAGGATGATTTACAAGATTACGACTCTCAGTTAGAGTATGCTCAGGGTAATGGTATGGGCCATTAGCGATCCATTGCTTAGGGTTGGAGGTTTATATCTATGATTAAGAGTTAGACTAACTAGTTAGAAACGTTTTTCTCACTACATTGGAAAGTTTTTTGTATTTTCAGTCATTTAAGCTCTTGGATCGATTTCCTATATTTGGTTTTGTAAACTATCATATTCATTCTTTCTATAACATTGTTCTAGCCCTTATTATCTTTTATTGTCAAATTATGTTATGAGCATGCATCTTTTGTTTATTATTCCATTTTTACCTTGGATCTCGCATGGGTTAGGTGATGATCACACCTCTTTTATGGTTGATGTGGCGGTAACATTTCCCCGTTTTATTTTCAAATGCTTCCACATCATCTTAAAAATGTTTTTTTTGTTCAAAAATTGGGGGTGTTACAAGTTTGTATCAAAGCCTATAGTTTTAAATCCTAAAGTTGTTTTATGAAAATGAATTTCTTTGATTTCTTCTTAACATGTAGAATTTGGTTTAATTTGTGAGCGAGCATTGGTTTGGGTTAGGATTTGGCCTTAATTCTATAGAATATAACTAAATTATAGCCTTATGTGTAATGTGCTATCTTTATATGTATTAATGGTGTAGTTAGTATTTGATCCCTTTCTAATGCAGCTTAGTATTCTAGCATTTTGATAGCTGGTAATCGGCATCTTACGCATTTCATGGAGATTTTTGGAGCATTCATGGAGTGAAAGATTCAAAGTGAGGAAGCTTCGCAGGCGTTGCTGCCACTATAGGATTGGCTTAGTCGAGTTGATATGCATTACCTTTCGGTCTTTGAGGGTCGGGAAGACTCAGATGTATTGGAACGGTAGTTAAGGAACTTTGAGATGATTTTTGTAGCTAGTAGTTTCCTAAAGAGTAGGCAGGTTGACATTGGGGTATTCCATCAGTGGGGTCATGCTAACGAATGGTGGAGAGGTTAGCAACTGGGGGGAGCCACTATAGATTAGTGGGAGACCTTCGTCGATATGCTTAAGGCATGATTCTACTCTATTCGCCTGAGGATGTTGAAGTATGATGATTTTATGGCGTTGTTCAGGGGACATCTTCGGTAGAGGAGTACCATAGGCATTATTTGGATTTAGGCCTCTTTGCTCCAGAGGTTGACACTAACAATAGGATGAAGGTGCATAGTTTCCAGTTGGGGTTAAGTTTAAGGCTTCAAGAGATGTTGGTGGGGACTCCTACGTACTACTTTCAAGCATTGTATGATTATGCCTTGGAAACATCAATGATTTCTCAAGCCCGTAGTGCTTAGTCATGGGCCAAGTAAAGGTTTGAGGGCAATTAGTGCCATAGGGGAGAGAAGAGGCTTCAAACCTCAGGTAGTTATCAGTTGGGAGTGGTACCACGTTTTGGAGGGCAGTTGATCCAGCCAAGTGTGAGGCATTTCATTTACTAGCAGTGTGGTAAGAACCACTCGATGGAGGATTATGCTGGGTAGCTTGTTCTGTTCCATGGTTGTGGCTAGTCGGGGCATCATCGGTTCAACTATCATACCACTAGGGGCAGTTTTCTACAAGGGTAGGCACGTTCACAAGGTATTGTGGCACAGATGCCGCCAATCAAGAAAGCTTATCTGATAGATAGTGGAGGTAGCAGAGGATGTAGATGCCTCGTGCCTTTCAAGAAGGGAAAGTCTTAGGTAGTGCTGCAAAACCACTTCCAAGCAATCGCTTGAATGTGATGAACCAACCAAAGGATGACAAGCATGTTGATGTCATCACGGGTATGTTCACCGTTTCTTCCTTTCCTACTTACATATTGTTTGACTCTGGTGCCTCACATTCCTTTGTGTCTACTAATTTCGTAGCTAGGACAGCTATGATTCCTTCTAATAGGATAGAGACTTCTATTATGCTCCTATTTGGGGATATAATTCCACGTTCTAGATTGCATAGAGATGCAACCTTAGTTGTTAGCAAAATCGAGCTTCCACTATACCTTATAGAGCTTAAGCTTTGGAACATCAATGTTATCCTTAGGATGGATATGCTCGTGAGATATCAAGCTTTGGTTGATTGTGCACAAAAGCAGATGGTTATTAAGGGACCACATAATGCTAGGGTCTCTCATCAAAGATGCAAGCCTAGACCCTTAGTGAAGACGGTGCCCATGATGATGTTATGTACACTAGTGTGGAAAGGGTAACCACTCTTCTTGTGTAGGGTTCAGGACCTGGACATCAAGGAGTCATCAATTAACGAGATTCTAGTGGTAACATAGTTTCTATATGTTTTTCTTGATGAGATCTTGAGGATGCTGCTAGTGCATAACATAGAATTCAAAATATACCTTCTACAAGGGTTAGAACCTGTGTCGAAGAGGCCCTATTGCCTGACATCGATTGAGATGGCAAATTTGCATACTCAATTAGAGGAGTTACCAGAGAAGGGTACATTAGATCAAGTGTGTCACCTTGGGGAGTGCCATTCCTTTCCGTAAGGAAGATGGATGGTGGATTGAGGCTTTGTATCGATTATCATGAGTTGAAACAAGTTGGGATGAAAAGCTATTATCCTTTACCATGGATCGATGACCTCTTTGATCAGCTGCATGGGGAAATAGTGTTTTCCAAGATAGATCTTAGATTAGGATGTCATGAGCTGAGGATTTCCAAGAGGTCCATACTGAAGACAGCTTTCAAGACGAGATATAACCATTGTGAGTTCACCATATCAATTTTACACCAAGATCTTGAGATGTGAGTTTTGGTTGGATGAGGTAGCTTTCCTTGGTCAGGTCATTTTAAGGAAGGTGTTTTAATGGATCATTTGAACATCTGAGTGGTGTTAGAGTGGACTAGATCGACAAATGTTAGGAAATTTCATAGTTTTCTAGGGTTAGTAGATGACTATAGACAGTTCATCTAAGACTTCTCAAGGATCGCTTGTCCTTTGCCTACCTTATTGAAGAAGACATGTGGTGTACTTCAACCATGTGTGGTGGGTGTTGTATCTCAATTTTTGACAAGTGCACTTGATGTGTGGTGGGTGTAGCATCCTCGAAGAAATCTCCTTTGATGTATTCTAACCTTGTGTGATGGGTGTGGTATCCCATTACTTTCATTTGTGCTCCATGACTTTTGTTCATGGTGTAGAACTAGATGTGGTTGAATGAACTATCTTATTAACCAAAATTTGTATGGTCACTAAAGGAATAAATCTAATATGGTTATATTGTATTGGTTATGACGTATTTACCGTATTTATATACTTCAATGATTTTCGTGTAAGCATTTGTTGTTGTACTACTACTTGAGATTAAGTGTTGAGTTGTCCCATTATGATATCACCATGTTGTTATGTAACTTTAATGTGATGCATAAGCCTTACCATATTTTAGGCACTATGTTTTGCCAGTACTTCACCTTACTGATACTACACTTGTGTGGTCACATTAATGTTATGAGCATGCATCTTTTGTTTATTGTTCCGTTTTTGCCTTGCATCAGGAATAGGTTAGGTGATGATCACACATCTCTTATGATTGATGTAGCAATAACATTCTCTGATTTTGTTTTCAAGCATTTTTGAATTATCTTAAAAAAATTGTTCAAAAATTGAGGGTGTTACAAAAACCATATCTACAAATATACCTCCTATTATCAAGGTCTACAATATAATCAAAATCTACAAACCCAACTAGTAGATCTACTGATCTCCCATACTCTAAAAAAGCTAATGACATACCCTTTAAATATCTAAAGATCCATTTCACTTCTTTCTAGCGTGCCTTCCCCGAATTTTCTATATATCGACTCAAAACATTAACAACTTGAGTTATATTAGATAGGACGCACACCATAGTATACATGATACAACCAACAATATTAGAATAGAGAATAATGGCCATGAACTCATCTTCCTATTCAGATTTGGGTTAGTCAAAAGCTATCAAACTAAAATGAGTGATCATTAAATTGGTGTCCATTATATGAAACCTCTCAAGTACCTTGTTCACACATGACTCTTATGGCAAGTACAAATGCTTCCACTTATGGTCTCATATGATATCTATATCAAAGATCCTTTTCATAGCTTGAAGATCTTTCATCTCAAACTTACTCTTCAACATTATCTTCTCCCTCTCAAAATCAGAAATATCTTTTACTTCCACAAGCATGGCATACACATATAGCAAAAGATAAACATGCTACCCACCATCCATCTCTTTTAAGTACATGCACCCATCATACTCACTCCTGAAGAAATAATGATCAAGCATAAACTAATCCAACAGGTTATACCACTGTCTAGGAGACTACTTTAGGCTATATAGTAATTTCTTTAATAGACACACGATGTCATGAATCCTCTAAGCAATAAACCTACCAGTCCGATATGTGTAAATATCGTCTTCAATCTCACCATGCAAAATTATAGTTTTAACATCAACTTCTCTAACTCTAAATCATGCATGGCCACAAGCACAATCAAGGTACGAATAGAATTATGTCTGACCACAACTGAAAATACCTTGTTATAGTCCACACCTAGAATTTAACTAAATTCATGTGTTATTAAATGAGCCTTATGCCTTAGTCTGTCAACTCATGGGATTACTTGCTTGAACTTGTACACCCTTGCAGTCAACTATCTTCTTCTTCTTGGGTTCCTTCACAAATTTCCATTTCTGGTATTCAATAAAGACCACATCCTCCATAGCCACACACCGCTTAGAAGAGTCAGAACTCACAACAGCCTCTGTGAATGACATTAGCTTATGCGCATTAACAACTATCTCTGTACTAGATAAGGCATATGCAACCAACTCCTCAAAACCATACCTAAACGGAGGCTTAACATTCCTTTGTGTTATGGTTAGAGCAACACTCCTTTGCTGGCACCTACTACTTAGATCCATCCACTTTAGGCATAATGGGTTTATCATAAGGGTCTCTATCATCCAAGTTAGCCTCAATCTCCACCTAGCCTAAAACACTATCCCACTTCACCTCCTTTGATACACTATCACTAAACTTAGTCTCTTAGAAGAATATATACTCATTGAAGGTAATTTTCCTACTAGTCAAGAACTTGGATATAGCTAGGTCTTATAACCTATACCCCTTCGCTCTAAATGTAAAGCTAAGAAAAATACACTTTTTGGCTCTCAACTTAAGTTTTCCATCATTCACATAAGAATAAGCAAGGAAACCAAATACATGTAAATCAAAACAATTGGTTGGTTTAGTAGATCACGACTCCGAAGGTGTCTTCAACTCAATAAACTGGTTAAGTGGCTAGTTTACTAGGTATGCCACCATGTGAACCATATCATCTAAAAGCTCTCTACTTAGCCTAACCTATAGTAACATGCAACGAGCCTTCTCTAATAGGGAGATGTTCAACTACTCAGTGACCCAATTCTAATGTGGTCTCTCAATACAAGAGCGGTGTCTCATTATCCTATGGTTCTAAAATAACTCAGTGAAACTCTGCTAAAAAAAACTCAAGACTATTATAAATTTAGAGATACTTAATTTTTTTTTATGAGTTTGCTTCTCTAGCAAGGTCTTCTAGCATTTGAAAACATCAGAAATATTAGTCATATGTTTCAAAAAATACAAACATACCTTTCTAGGGAAGTCATCAATAAGTGTGAGCAAGTACCATAAACTTCCTTTAGAAACCACTCTTGTGGAACCCTATAAATTTGAATGGATATACTTAAGAAGTGCCCTCACACTCTACTTAGTTGTCAAAAAGCTAACTCGATTCTTCTGCTAAACAAACTTTACTTGTATAAGTAAATAGTATTAGTAATAGGTCCATCTAGTAGCCCCCACTTAAAGAACTCCATCAATTCTCTAACACTCATGTGCCAAAGTCTAGTAACATTTAAGTCTTTTAAACTTACCAATGCCACAATAACTATACCCATAATGGTGGATCCCACCAACTCATACAGTTCCTAACTCATTTCCTCTTCATTGCCACAAGATCCCTTTTTCTTTAACTCTCAAGGTATTATTCTCAATCCCACATTGGTATCCATTAAAATCTAAGGAATTCAATGAGATAAGGTTATTGGTTATCTCTGAGACATGTCCCAAGTTGGAAAGTGACATAACCACATCATTATACATCCAAACCTTCACCATCCCAATCCTAAAAACTTTGCAAGCGACACCATTGCTCATCAAGATAACTCCACCTTGAGTTGCCTCAACGTTGAGTTACCTCATAAGTATGAAACCAACCCTAGTTAGGATATATATGATAAGAACATCTAGAATCTAAGATCAAAATATCAGTCATCTTGGTATGTCTATCAGTGGTCGTCAACACATATTTGGCTTATTCGATTTCTCAAATAAAGTTTTTTCAAACCCATTCTAAATCAAGATTGTTCGCATATTCAATTTACATAATATGAAATTGATGGACCAATTGAACTTCTCTATATAAAATATTATATCCATCATAAATACTAGATGTACTTCAGCAATCAAGCTCTTATATTAAATTGTTGCAGAAATCACTGATTATAGTCTAATAAGACTAGATCTAAACAATAATAAAAAAAAATAACAAGAAAATTTTAAAAAAAATTGACACATCAATAAAAAAAATAATAAGAGAAAAATTAGAGATCTTTATTCGTGCAATTGTGTAATAAAAGAGGAACAAATCACTTAATAACATTACACAATCAGTAATTCTCTTAATCAAAGAGAATAGAATAGAGGAGAAGAAGATAACATGTTCAATATAATGGTTAGGATTTTATCACAACTTTTTTTATATTAGATAAAATTCTATTGGGCATAGTAGTGTGTTTTTAAATGAACTCAAAAAACATGAACTACATTTGTTAAATAAAGATCCCTCGTGTAAATTTCTTTACTCTTAATTTTTGCCCAAAAAAACCTAGGAAATTTTGTGGAAAAACATGGTTCGTGTTCATAAACATGACCCCCCGGTGTTTGTCACGAAAACCATATACCAGCCCACACTTCTTTAATAACCTATAAGAATTAAAACCCTCTTCTGTTGTGCACAAAATATCAGGTCAAAGCTCACAACATGCCATTGTAATTTTTATGAAATATTAATGATTATAATGAATTTTAAAAAAAAATTTAGGTATGATTTGATATATTTAATCTCTTAATTTCGATTTGTATAATTTAAGTTATGAGCTAATGAATTTTTGGAATGAAAAAGGATATTTTTATCCATTTAAATATGTGCTAAAATTTTACTAAATTTTTAAGATTTCATATGGCAATTAATGAATAGTATGAAAAGTTTGAGGAGTCAGATCTTTATGTGCTAAAGGTTTTGGCCTTTTAGTATATTTAGGGTTTCAGGGGTAATATGGACATTTTACTTGGTTATATTTGATTATGCTAATGTATGAAGTTTAGTATGTTACAATTTTTTCAAGTATGATTAATAGTAACTTTCATAATTTTTTTAATTGTGTCTACTATTTTAATTGGATTTTATAAATTGTAAGCATTTTGAGGGCAAAATGGTCTTTTGTTTTAAAAAATAGATACTTCTTGAGATATTTTGTAACTTTAGGATATTTTGGGATATTTATGATGAGTTTGAGATATTTTTGTTAAAAATGACTTGATCTTGAATAGTACCATTAATGAATAGTGATTTGACAATTTTAATTGTGAATAGTATTTTTTGATAATAAATAATTTATTTTTTTGTAAGTACAAGATTCTTGGTATATATTTTTATTCTCCAATTTACATGAATAATGTTTGATAAATAGTAACTTTTTATGATATTGGTGTACAGGATTCTTTTGGGGTGGTAAACAATAATATTTATGAGTTTTATAGTAATTTAAGTGATATGTGAAATAAATAGGTTTATGGGTATTTTGTGCCAACTATGCATTAGTTGGTAATTTCAATCAACCTATTAGAGTTGTGGTGACTATGATTAATATATCAACTAGTGGTTTATATCCCATCTCTATTAGCCTCGATATTGGCTCCAAAGTAGGGTTCTAGGGTAGATGTGTAACACTCTCAAAATTCACTACTGAAAAATTTCGTTGAATTAAAAGAAAATTAGCAGAAGTAAATTAATAAACTGTGAACTTTGGGGATATTACTGCTACACTTAGTACCAGACCGGTTCACTCCTACCATTCGAGTACCAAGTGCTAAGGCTAAAAGAGAAAATTACAACTTACAAGAAACTCAAACCAATGATTAAATCATAGTAGAGCATTAAAACATTTTATGAGAGTATAATACACCACTGGTGGTTATAAATCAACAAATACACTGAAACCATAAATCTTAAAGGGGAAAGAATACAACCCTAGAATTTACGGGATAGTACCTTACGCTCTTTCCCGAAAGCCCACTTGAATAGCACCTGAAACGACCTACAAGGGACACTACCCATTGAATAGGCAGGGGCCTCACAAATGGAACACTTCAGTACTACAATACTGAGTAACCCTTTAAATCACACTTAACGGCAGGCCCGTAATGTAACACACGATACTATATACACACGTAATGAAAGATAAATACTAAATATCCACGTTTATACAACCACATACTTAACAAAGCAACCAAATATTAATAGGTCATAGAGAACAATCGATATGTCTGGGCCTTCAGTCCTTAATCCATCATTATCAATCATATCGGATTATAATTATTCGTGTGAGTGCGGGAACCCCACTATTATAGCCGGTAGAATGGTCATGCAGGGCGAAACGCTCCTGGCCACTATTATTCGCTGGTGGACCGGTCTAGCCCCGACTCACATCATATTCCACTATAAATGATTAGTATTTTCCATAATTTATTCACAGCCGAATCAAATTTATTGAGCTCGGGACCCCCACTATTCTGGACGGTGGATCGGAATACAAATATACGTCATCCAGGGTAAAACATCCTAGGCCACTATTATATCCGGTGGATCGGTACTCATAATATATAATTCAATTCGGACTGGCTCATTAATCTTTCACTTTAACGATTAGTGTTTTCCCTTTTTAATCAGCACAATAATTCCATTTATTTGCCTCGATAAGGAGATCAAGATCCTGGAACACAAAGGTATACCAGTCGCACTAGTGCATAAAAGCTACTCAGTACCCTTCAACTATCAACCCAGGGACGCAAAGGTACCCTGGTTGTACTGGTGCATAAAGCTAACTTAGTACCCTACCGACAAGAACACCTAATCCTTAAGTATGCATACCCCCTAACTAGGTCCATAGAACTAGATAGAGTAGATATAGGGCCTGGCTGGGGCACAAAGGCACTCCAGAAAATACCAAATAATCGTGGGCTAAACCACGTCTTTAGGGTAGCGATCCCTAAAGAGCCACCATTCCCGATCTTGAGGTCTTTCACTTTAAGTATTAGTCTTAATTAAGGGTGATCACAAAAGCACAACAATCAGATAATTATTCACTTTTAATCGTTCGAATATCATCGGACATTTCTTATTCAAATGGTTCTCGTGATACCTACTAATCATCAAATACTCTCACCTCACTAATTAGCGTTAATTGAGTCATATTATGAAATTCCACAATCACAACAACATGTTAGATACAAATTCCACAATCATTTACCCCTTATTTATATAATTACTAAGCCATCCCTTCCTTACTTGACAAATTACCATATTAGACTCATTGTTACAAAATTACCATGTTACAACCTCTTACTCGATTTAAGTTACCAAGTTATCGCCCTTACCTATTAGGTCACTAATCCCCTTCATAATTATTACCCTTAATATACTTTCCATTTAGTTGGTTATATTACCACTTTGCCCTTTCTCCTTTATTATAATTGATAAATTATCCTTGAGTTGGTCAAATTACCAAATTACCCTTCCTCATTATCCTAATTACCAAATTATCCCTTTATTTAGTTAATTACCAAATTATTGTCCTCTATTATCAATTACCAAACTACCCGTCTTTATTGTCAAAATTACCAAATTATCCTTTGGTTGGTTAAGCTACCCTTTTATATGATCATAATTACCATTTTACCCTTCTCTATTATTAAATTTACCAAATTACCCTTTGGATATCTAAATTACCAAATTGCCTTCTTAATTGTCATAATTACCAAAATACCCTACTCCCTTATCAAAATTACAAAAATACCCTCTAGTCGGTTAAATTACCAAATTACCCCTCACATTTATCATATTTACCATTTTACCCTTTTCCATTATTAAATTGTCATTTTACCCTTTTCTTTTATTAAATTATTATTTTACCCTTCTCAATTATTATAGTTACCATGTTACTCCTTTCCAAATTTTCACTTTTACCCCTTTTATTTATAAAATTACCATTTTACTCCTTTACTTTCAAATTTACCATTTTACCCCTTAACTTCTAAAAATTACCATTACACCCTTTTACTTATAAAGGTTACCATTTTATCCTTAATTACAAAATTACTATTTTACCTCTTTTAATTTTCAAATTACCATTTTGCCCTTTAATCACAAAATTACTATTTTACCCTTATATTATAAAATTACCATTTTGCCCTCTTCTTGCAAAATTACCAATTTACCATTTAATCACAAAATTACTATTTTAGCCTTTAATCACAAAATTACTATTTTTCCCTTTAATTACAAAATTACAATTTTACCCTTTTTAATTAAGAATTACCTTTTTGCCCTTAGTACATCAGTTATATTAAATTATTATTATTACTACATAAAATATTAATATTAACTCCTTATCCACCACTCTTATAATTAATATAACATTATTAGCACCCATATATATATTAGGTAATATTCTTGTACAAGATACCTTACTAAAATCCCCTAAGGCTTCCAAAATATTAATCATGCATTAAGAATCACAATAGCATAATATAACATGGTTAATACTTAACATTTTCATTAACAACCAAACTCTTATCCTAAATAATATTTCCATACATAGCAATAATCTATCATGCTTCCTTTTCACCAATCAACACAAGAACCACATATATCATATTAAACAACATAAACCAAGCATAATAATATATTAAAAATCCTAATGTGCTAACATACGTTAATCCATGCGTTTAAGTGGGATTTAACGATTACCTCGATTCCTGAGATTCCCGCAAAAATGAACCTTACTGGTATTTAGGTTAAAGGTTCAAGCTTTGATTATCAAAACCAATACCTAAAAATAATATCAAGATTTATTACATTAGAAATAATAAAATCAAAGTATAAAACTTTATAATGCTTAATTAATAAAATACTTAAATTAAAATATTATTATACCTTAAAAAGCATTAAAAACTAAATAAAGAAATGCCGAGACTCATGCTGCTCAGCATGAGCTGCATGCAAAGAATTGGGGAGGAGGGGCTCGAAGGTGGTGAAAAGAGGGAAGAATGGGCATTTTTGGGTAAGAGGTTTGGGGCTAGGAAAAAGACATGATGGGGAAGGATTTGGGGTAAGGGAATGGTGCAAAAGTGTAGAGGGGGTGTAGGTGGTGGTCGGGGATGGGTTGAAGGTGGCTAAGGGCGGCGGAGACGGCGGCAGCGAGGCTGCGAAGGTGGTGGTCGAGGATGGAGTCGAGATGGAGGCTAGTGAGGAAGGAAAATGGGGAGGGAAAATAAAGGCCTTTAGGTGGTGTTTTCGGGCAAGATAGGATTGGGGGTGATAGAGGGGGTTGCAAGGATTATTGTGGTGGCTCAGGTGGCGGCATATACGGCGGAACGGGGGCGTAATCTGGCGGTGCAGGGTGGCTGCCGAGAAGGGAGGGAAAGAAGAGAAAAAGAGGAGAGGAGGAAGAATGGGGGCTGCGGGGTGGCTCGATGGAGGCTGGGATGATTCGAGGGTGAGGTAGAGGGTGGCAGAAGGTGGTGCAGGTGGCGTTTAAGGCGGTGGCAGCGGTGAATCTAGGTGGCAAAACAAAAATAGGGTGGGAGAGGGGAGGAGAAGAAAGGAAAGAAGAGAGGGTCAGGGGAAGGCATTTAAGGCTCGAAAAATGACAGAATAAGGCAAAGGAAGAAGAAGAAAAAGAAGAAGGAGAGAGAGGAGGGGATAGGTAGGCTTGAGGGTGGTGGTAGGTGGTAGGGAGAGGGAGAAGGAAGGTGATGGCAGGGAGTAGGTAAGAGAGAATGGTGGGGTCGGTATAGCAAGAAAACGATGAGAAGGAGAGGGAGGGAGATAGGGGGAGATCAACGGGGGAGAGGGAGTTGCAGGCAGGGATGGTGAGGGTCGGGATTCTCACCGGTGATGGAGGAAGAAGAAAGAAAGAAGAAGAAGAAAGAGTCGGGGAGGGGCTGGGTGCGTGACGGGCAAGCAGACCAGCCGAAGGGAAAGAAGGAGCGGGCTAGCCTGATCGGGGAAGAAAGGAAAGAAAGAAGGGGCGGCCGGCTCTCTCGAGAGAAAGAAGAAGGAGCCGGGCCGGGGAAAGGAAAAAGGAAAGGAGGGAGGAGGGGGAGAGACGAGCCAGGCCCAATCGCGCAGGGGGTGAGGGAGAGGCAGACCAGCCAGCCGGCGGCCCAAAGAAGGAAAAGGAAGAAGAAAGAAAAGGGAAAAAGAAGAAAAAGGAGAAGGAAAAAAGGGAAGAAGGAAAAAGAAAATGAAAATGGGATTAAATAAAATAGTTTAATTTATAAAATAATAAAATACAATATTTTTGGGTAACAAATTTATTTAATAATTTAAATTAATATAATTAAAATATAAGGGTTTAAAAAAGGATAATTTTAGTAAAATAAGGGTTTGAAATTTTATTTAAATAATAAGAGTGTGATAAAATAAAAAAATATTTATTTTAATTTATTAAATATTTATATCCAATCTTGTATATTCAAAAATCCATAAAATAATTAAATTAAATATATTTAAAGGATAATTTATCCCAAATAAAATTTATTTATTAAAATATAGGCTTTTAAAAATTCAGGGGATTACAAGATGTATTTCCTAAGCTTTTGTGTGAGTTATCATTATCAAGCAATAGAAAGATCCATCTCTCCACTCTAAAGGTAATCTTTTAGGTATCTTAAGTGGTCTTGTAACATCCCTAGTTTTATAATGAGATTTGTTTTACAAGACATTTTGTGGAAGAAAAATAAGAAATGCAAAGTGATATCGAGACATTTAGCAAAGGAGAGGTATGACCAAATACCTAATCTACACCAGATACAAATATAACAAGTAAACTCCTATCTCAAGAGTTAAAGTGTGGCTATTGTAACATTCCCATTTTTTTTTACCGATTTTTTGTTTTTGTCTTACAAGACATTTACATAAGTTAATTTTGAAATATAAGGTATTACCATTACATCAAAAATATGAGAGCTACAATAATTACTTAATATATAACCATTACAATACTAAAAAGTAAACTCGCATTCCACGAGTCAGGTATGATTGTTACCTAACCCAAGTCCAATGAAGACTTACAAAATAATACAAACTTAAAAACAAGATTAACAAGATACATCATAGTTCTACAAGAGCAAAATAAAATAGAATACAAGATCCTGAGGATCTAAACTACAATAATTAAGGAGCCAACTAGGGACTCAACACTCTCAACCCTATATAATCAATGCACGAGAAACCTATACAAGATTGAAATTATGTGGTATCAGTATGACGAGTGTACTTGTAACACTCCAAAACTTATTATGAAAAAAAATCATTTAATGGAAGCATAATAACAAGATATTTTGGACTGTACTCAACATAAGATTGGCTTATCATACCATACTTATATTAAATATAAGGAAAAATATTGAGAACTAAAAATAATATAGGTAATGTATGAAGGAACCTTTCATAAAACTTATATAAGTTTTTGGAGATTTACTTCAAGTAATGAATAAAAAATATAACAAAAAGGGATCCAATAGAACTAAGAATCCAAAAAATTATTTGAATAAAACTAAAAAACAAATAACAATAAATTTATTTTCAAACCCTATAGGATAACATAATCACCCCTCCATAGGTACCAAAATCATCTAGTTAGTACTCATTGACATTGTAACACCCCTAAAATTTACCGCAGAAAAATTTCATTTTATTTTTTAAGAAAAGTTAAGCAGAAGAAAATATAGTAAATTTTGGGATGTTATCGCCATATTTAATACCATACCGGCTTCCCGCCATCGTTCCAATATCAAATGTTATGGATAAAATGTACTTACATTTAAAATAACAATTATAAAATAGAGTAGCACAATAGTTATAATACAAGAAATACAACCCACTAATTATGGTTACAAAATAAAGTTAGTGGAAAGGAAATATAGAAGATCATAAGGAAAACACATAACTTTCCTAGATAATCCTACGCTGTTAACCCGATGAGCAATTGTTGAATAGCGCTTGCAAGCTAACCTACAAAGGTTACTGCCTATTGAATAAGCATGAGCCCAAGAAATGAATCCTTTAGTACTATAATACTGAGTAACCCACTATACGAGACTAATATGTAAGGCCTATATGTAACACATCAATATATCACATTAATCACATAAACATGGAATTATACAGACATTAACTAAAATACAATTATCATTTAGATAGCCATATGGATCAAAATCATATACCATCATTGCTCCTTCACTTAGAAATAACAGAATTTATCCATGGAACATCCAAGTGATGCACTTTGTAGTATAATTAGAGAGTCACATCATCCTCAACAATACACATCATCCACTCAACTTATAGGTAATCCCACAGCCCATCAATACAATACAATAAACAATCTATCATAGTAGGCACAAAGGCCGTTACAAAATTACAAGTAGGCTCAAAGGCTACTACCAACTCATAGGTAGGCTCAAGGCTACTACTAATTCACAGGTAAGCACAAAGGCTGCAACTGATGCATGAGTAGGCTCAATGATTGCTATCAAAATATAGGTAGGCTCAAAGGTTGCTACCAAGGCTCAAGTAGGCTCAAAGGTTTCAATCAAAACTCATGAAAGTTCAAAGGCTACTACCGATACACAGGTAGGCTCAAAGTTTGCTACCAATACACAGGTGGGATCAAAGGTTTCTAACAAAAAATCCTAATAATCATTTCCATTTAATTATCACACACTTCCATTTTTATTTACTTGAGGGGAGTTATGCACCTGGAGACCCTAAGGTACCCTACTCATATTGGCACATAAGAGCAACACAATATCCTACCAACTAACAACCTAAGGACGCAAAGGTATCCTAGTCACATTGGTACATGAAGGTACATAGTACCCTACTGATAAGGAAACCTAATCCATAAGTATGCATACCGCCTACTTAGGTCCGTAGAGCTAAATAGAGTAAGATGTAGGGTGAAATACCCCAAAACCCTAATTTAAGAAATTATAGCCAAATTAGGATTTATTAGGGAAGTTAATTAAATAATTTTTTTTATTAAAATAAGAGGAAGTAATTAAGGCAAAATAAATAGGAAAATGATAAATAATTTAATTAGGAAAAATTTGGGTGTTTTGCTAATTAAAATGGAATTAAGGAAAAACATTTCAAATATGCTAAATTATTCTAAAAAGGAAATTTAATTATTATTATTTTAAATATCCCAAAAATACCAAAATGTTCTAGATACCCCAACCCATGTATTTCTCCTTTTTTTCTTTTTCCTTTTTCCTTTTTTTTCCTTTTTTTCTTTTTTTCTTCTTTCCTTCCTCTCCTTTCTCCTTTTCTTTTTTTCCTCTCCTTCCCTGATATGGGCCAGCCTACACCCGCAACCCAAACCTCCCTCCTTCTCTTCTCATCCCCTATGCAGCCCAACACCCATTACACTTCTTTTTCCCTCACCAATCGCCCGGTCCGGCTCCCCCTTCTTTTTCTTTCTTTTTCCTTTAGGTTGGCCAGTCCACCCTTTTCTTCTTCCTTCCTCCCTCGACTTTCCTTCTTTCCCGACCCTTCGTCTTCCCCTATTCCCCTTGTAGGCACACGGCCTCTGCAATGTCGTATGCTGGCTTGCCACCTCCCCTCTCCTCCCCATTGATGCCTCTACCTTCTTCACCCAATCACCCCCCCCCCCTCTCTCCTCACGTGTTCCCCTCTCCCCCTTCTTTTCTCCTTCCTTGAGCTGATAGACCTGAAAATTTGTAGGCTTGTAATGGTTGTGCGCCGCCAGCTAGCGACCTGCCACATATGGCATTCCCTTCCCCTCTTCCCCCTCTCTCATTTTCCCCTTAAATGGCCTATAAACACCCTTTAACCACCCCCATTCAATCTTTTTTCACTATCCAGAATTTTCCTTCCTTTGTGAGTCACCTCATGTTTAGTTGTTTGCCCCGTCGCCGCAGCCCAACTTCACCGCTCGAACCACCTCCCAAAACATTCTGATGTGAATCAAAGTGGAGGAAGAAGCACAGGATCTATCAACTATTGTTTCGATCGGTGGCAGGTTGAAGTTGAGAAGAAATGCTTCGGTTTAATGCAGGTTAAACTCGACTTGTTTGCAGATTTGGTGATAGGATTCCTTTGAATGTTTAAAGCACATTCGAAGGTCTAAAATGAAGAATAACCCCGAGCACTTCTTCAATCTAGATAGGAATCCAAAAGGGAGGAAAAAACACAAGCTATGCTTGAGGGTTGGTGTTCAAAAATTCTATTATTCAGCCTATGCATATGCGTGTACGAGGAAGTATATATATAGGAAGAGTAGTCAGCTAACATGACTTAACCTAGCCGATTATCCTTCTTAAATCAAACTAAATTTAAATCACTTGAATTAAGCCTATATAATACTTAATCTTACTCATAATATCATCATTTAAATGATATTAATGACTAACATTACAAAGTCGCACAATCAACTATGGTACATACATGAAATTACAACAAAACCCTAGCTTACATAAAATATACTTAGGGTTTACAACAAGCTTAATATAACTAATGATAACATCACTATATCTTATTGTAGTGTCATCTCATGTATGCCATAGCCTTGCATGCTTTGAATGCTTGTACACTTTAAGTCTCTTTTTGTGCATTAACTTCTTCACCTTGCAAATATGTAATATACCTGCAAGAATATCTTGAATCGTTTTCAATACCAAATATATAAATATTATCAAGAGCATTTAAAATGATTGGCTCCATGATTAAGAATGCTAATTCTTCCTTACCTTGAGAATCATTAGAAACATGAGATACATCAGATGCACCTGCATCATTCTCCCCAAGTTGAGAAGAATTTGTCCTCAAATTATCATCAGTATAATAAGGAGACAAATCACTAATATTAAAAGTTATTGAAATTCCACCATAATGATCTGGAAGTTCAAGTTCATAAGCATTATCCCCAAATTTCCTTAGTATTTTAAAAGGTCCGTCAGCTCTTGGCATTAGTTTATTTTTACGTAAATTAGGAAATCTTTCTTTACGCAAATGTAACCAAACTAAGCCACCAGGAGAAAATATCGGTGGGGTTCTATACTTATTTGCTTGAGCTTTATACTTGGCATTAGCTTTTTCAATATTGTTCTTTATTTTCTAATGAAGTTGTTAAAAATTTTGACTCTATCCTCTACTTCATAATTTTGTAATTCACCTTTCTTTAAAGGAACCATATTAATTGGCATGTGTGGATTCACTCCATAAACCACCTCAAATGGACTATCTTGAGTAGTACTTGATGGACTTTGATTGTAAGCAAACTCTGCATAAGCTAACTTAACATCCCAATCCTTGGTACTTTTATTAACCAAACCTCTTAATAATGTACCAAGAGTTTGATTAGTTGCCTTAGTTTGACCATCGGTTTGTGGATGATGTTAAGTGCTAAATAGCAATTTATCACCAAGCATATGCCAAAAAGTTTTCCAAAAATAACTCATAAACTTGACATCCCGACCTGAGACGGTACTTTTAGGCACACCATGAAGTTTAACAATTTCTCAAAAATACAAGTTAGCAACATGTGTGGCATCATCGATTTTATTACATGGAATAAAATGAGCTATTTTAGAAAATCTATCTACTACCACAAGAATAGAATCTTTACCACGTTGTGTTCTTGATAACCCTAGGATAAAGTCCATACTAACTCATTCCTATGGTTTATCAAGAACCGGTAAAGGTGTGTATAAGCCTTTATGAAAGTAACTCTTACATGTTTGACATGTAGACCATCTACTTATCATAGCTTGTACATGTTTAACTATTCGTAGCCAATAGAAATTTTCTTGTAATAATTCTATAGTCTTATGTATACCAAAATGTCCCGCAATGCTACCTTCATGTATTTCTTTAATCAGTAAGTCTCAAATACTAGATCTAGGAAGACAAAGTTTATTTAGTCTAAACAAAAATCCATCTTGATGACATAGTTACCATGGTATCCACTTTCTTTACATGCATTGAATATATCCTTAAAATCTTCATCTTTAGGATACAATTCTTTTAACATTTTGAAACCTAAGATTTTGGCATCCATCATAATAAGTAATGTAGATCTACAAGAAATAGCATCGGCTACTACATTTTCTTTTCCATCTAAATGTTTGATAGATAACATAAATGATTGTAAGAAACTCACCCACTTTGCATGTCTTGGATTAACTTTCTTTTGACCATGTAAGTATTTTAAACTCTCATGGTTCGAGTGTAACACAAAGGGTTTTGGTCTTAGATAATGACTCCATGTCTCTAAGCTTTGTATGATAGCAAAGAATTCATTGTCATAAGTTAAATAGTTAAGTTTGGCTCCATTCAACTTTTCAGAGAAGAATGTTATAGCTTTCTTTTCCCGTGAGAGGACGCCTACTATTCCAACTCTGCTAGCATCACAAGTCACTTCAAAGAGAAGGTCAAAGTTGGGTAGAGATAAAACACGGGCATTACAAAGTTTAGTTTTGAGGGTCTCAAAGGTTTTAATAGCTTCTTGTCCCCAATAAAATTTACCTGTTTTCATGAGTTGTGCAATAGGTGCAGATATAGTAGAAAAATCCTTAATGAGTCTTTTATAAAAACTAACTAACTCATGAAAACTTCTCACATCATGAACATTTTTAGGGATAAGCCATTCTTGTATAGCTATAATCTTATTAGGATCCACTTTAATTCCCTCACCACTAACAATATAGCCTAGGAAAACTACACTTGGAAGCATAAAGTCACATTTCTCAAGTTTTCCATAAAGATTAGCTTATCAAACAATTTCCTCAAATGCACTAGGTGATCATGCCCATTTTTTCTATACACAAGAATATCATCCAAATATACAACAATAAGATCACTAAGGAAAGGTCGAAGAACTTCATTCATAAGTCTCATGAATGAGATAGGTGCATTACATAGCACAAAAGGCATAACCATCGATTCATAAAGACCATATTTAGTTTTAAAAGCAGTTTTCCACTCATCTCCATCTCTAATCCTTAGTTGATGATATCCACTTCTTAAATCAATTTTGGAAAATACTTGTGCTCCATAAAGTTCATCTTGCATATCATCTAACCTAGGCATAGGAAAACGATATTTGATAGTAATGTTATTCACTGCCCTTGAATCTATACACATACGCCAAGTACCATCTTTTTTAGGCATTAGTAAAGCAGGAACACTACAAGGACTCATACTTTATCTCACAAATCCTTTATCCATAAGCTCTTAGATTTGTTTTTGTAATTCCTTAGCTTCCTCTGGGTTACATCTATAAGCATGTTTATTTGGAAGAGGCATTCCGGGAATAAGATCAATAACATGTTCTGTACCTCTTTTAGGTGGTAATCTAGGAGGTAACTCATTAGGAAATACATCATGATATTCATCAAGTAGCTTAGTTAGATTAGGATTTTTAATTTTGTTGCTCCCCAAGTTTAGAATCTTTAGCAACTAAAGCATAGCAAATTCCTTCTTCTTCTATGTATTTTTCCATACCCTTTTTATATAAAAATAATCTCTTTTTTATCATCACTCAAAGGCATATGATCACGTAGAAAAGGTGTCAATCTATACAATTGTTTTCCCTTTTTCACCACATATTTATTAGTTACTCCATCATGAGTTGCTTTTCTATCATATTGCCACGGTCTTCCTAAAAGTAAACCACAAACATCCATAGGCAAAACATCACATAAAACTTCATCGTGGTAGTCTCTAATGCAAAATGTGATTAGGGTTCTTTTGCTTACTTTAGCTCCTTTATCCTTGTTTAGCCATTGTAAATAATAGGGTTTAGGATGATTAGTAGTCTCTAAACCAAGTTTATTAACCATTGCTTCACTAGTAACATTTGTACATGAACCACTATCAATAATAAGTCTACAAACCATATCACCTATTTTACACTTAGTCTTAAAAAAAATCTATTTGAGTAGGTGTCACATTAGGTTGAATTTATAACACTCTTTGAAGAACAAAACATGGGTCTCCTTCTTCTTCACCCAAGGTTAAAATTTCATTCGGAGATTCAATTTCTAGATTCTCATCATCACTACATGGTTCCATATCTTCTATTTCACTCAAGGTTAAAGTTCTTTGGTTAGGACATTCTCTAGCAAAGTGCCCATATCCTTTACATTTAAAGCATTGTTTATTAGACATTTCAACCACTTTATTTTTACCTTTTTCATCTCAATTATTCCTTTTATCATATGAAGATGTAGTTTTAGGTATAAAGGTATTCGAATAGGGTTTTATTGAGGTTGAAACATTAGACTTAACATAGCCTTTGGTTGATTTAGTTTGTAACACCCCAAAATTCACTACTTTTTTTTAAAGCGGAAGTATTTAATACTCAATTTAAAACCCGTGAATTCTGGGGATGTTACCGCCACACTTAGTACCGAACCGGTTCTCTCCGACCGTTTCAGTACCAAGTGCTAAGGCTAAGAAAAGATTTACATTGAACTCAATCAACAATTCATAAAAGAACTCGAAAGATCATACGTTAAAAATCAGAGTAAGCATAAACGTTTATGAACCATAATAAAATAGAAATCAGAGTGCGAAATCAAAGAGGATAAATACTTAATACAAGGTAATAAATCAAAGAGGATAACTCCAATATAAAAGAAATAATAAAAGGAATTAAAATTTCATAAAGACTGAAATACGGCCACAACTCTCTCGAACTTCGAGCCAAACATACTCAACACTCAACCCCGACTAATGTCTCGCCCACCTGCACAAAGTCAGAAGGGCCTACTACTCGTGGGATTGAGCAACACCCATTAAAAGGGTGATCAGTACGCTACGTACTGAGTAAGGTAACCGAGCACTAAGGCCTACACATAAGCACATAAATCATGCAGAAAAATAGAAGAACACAATCATAAATGCATATGATCAACCAGGTAAAAGTACGTACAAAGGCCCATGAATAATCTGGATTAATCACTTAATTAATCTCTTATCAGAATCCGATTCACACCATGCCTTTTATCAATCCATGCGAGCATAGGAGCACCTCACTATTATAACCGGTGGGCCGGTCACAATAGAGCATCATGCCCTAACCACTATTATTACCGGTGGATCGGTCACACATAGGGTAAAACCCTAACCACTATTCCTAACCGGTGGATCGGTTTAGGCCCGACTCAACATCTTCCACTTTACGTGATTAATGTCTTAAGTATCTTATTCAAAGGCTTTCACCATGCACATGCACGAATCATAAATCATAAATTCCATATTCATCATCATACTTTATTCACCAATTACACATGTGCTACCACCAAACCCTAGACATGCATGAATCGCTCCCTTTACACTTATCCTCCAATTCTACTTCACATCTCACCCTAGGGTTTTATCTCGAAACCCTAATTTAGGCCTTAACATCCACTCTTACTCCACCTCACATCACCCAAATCATTTTAACATTCCACACATCACAAATCATCGATTCCATTCTCATAATCACACTTTAATCGCCAAAAACACATGATACAACAAAAACCTTAAACAGCCATGTGAAACCCTAAATTCAACCATGCAAACCCTAATACCACCATACAACCATCAATGCCACCATGTAAACCCTAATACCACCATACAACTATAAATACCGCCATACAAACTATGATTTTGTCATACAAAACCCTAAATTCAATCCACACAAAACCAAAGATTCACCCATACTAAACCTAAATTCAAACCATATAAAACCCAAAGATTTATCCATACCAAACCCTAAATTCAATCCATACCAACCAAATATTCATCCTTACTAAACCCTAGATTCAAATCACATAAAACCGAAGATTCATCCTTACCATACAATTGATTAGATTCTCCCATTCATAACCACAAATTAGATTTTCCCATACAAGACCATAAGTTAGATTATCCCACATAAAATCTTAAATTAGAATCTCCCAAGCAAAACCATAAATTGGCTTCCCCCACACAAATCATAAATTATATTCTCCCAATCAAATCATAAATTAAATTGTCCCATATAATATCATAAATTAAATTCTCCCAAACAAACCATAAATTCGATTCTCCCATATAACATCATAAATTAGATTCTCCCAATTAACATCATAAATTAGAATCTCCCAAACACACCATAAATTCGATTCTTCCATATAGCATCATAAATTAGATTCTCCTAAATAAAACCATATATTATATTCTTCGCATAAAACCATAAATTATATTCTTCCACATAAAACCATACATTAGATTATTCCTTATAAAACCATAAAATTAGGTCAACTCACTTCCCTTAGTTAACTTATTTCCCCATCCTCCTTTTTCATCCTTTCTCCCACACAAACCACATCTACATCCTTTCATGCATGTCTTACAGGGTCACAACATATATTGTCATATACACATAGTACATATCCCATACAAAAACATACTTCAACTCCATGTCATACCGCATATAAAATAATTAATAATCATAAACATAGAATACATAGCATACGAAACACATAATGCATATAAGCACACAAACGGCCTTAGCACCCCTTACCTAAAACGACACCGATCTTGGAACACGCTCCTATGCTTCCTCAAGGCTTGGACTAGTTTTACCTATTATGAGATAAAAGCTAAAATTAGACTCCCTCCTATCAAAAATAATATTAAGCACTAACTTAATATAAGACTATGCTTTTGATAAAATAATAATAACAAAAATACCAAAAGTAATATCAATATTAATATTAACAAAAATAATAAAAATAGTAGCAATAATAATAATAAGGCATTACTCAAAAATAAAGTGAGAATAATGGAAATTCAAAATAGGAAATAATAATAATAATTATACTTATAACATTTTAATATTAATAATAGTAAATACAGAAATAATAAGAAGAATAATAATAAAATCAAATTAAAATACAATAGGCTTCAGCCCTCAAAATAAATAATAATAAAAACATTAATACTAATAATAATAATAGTAATGCATATTAAAAATATAAATATTAAGAATAATAATAATAGTATTTATATGCAAATAATTGAAATAAAATTATTTAAGGGTTATAAAAATAGGGAAAATGGCTGAGAGGGTCTAGGGTTCAGCCTTAGGCTGGCAGGGATAAGCGGCACCGGCGACGGCGGCGGTGGCAGGAAAAAGAGAAGAAAGAGGGGAAAGTTGAATGTTGGGAATAAGATAGGGAGAATGGAGGTGGAAGTTGGGTTGTTTAAGAATGCCCAGAGGGAGAGGAACAGAATGATGGTAGTAGCACAGCTAAAGGTGGCGGCGCACGGCGGCGGTGGATGGTGGCCGAATGGAGGAGAAGGAGAGAAGGAGAGAAGGAGAGGGAGAAAGAGGAAAATAAAGGTATGGGGAGATAGAGGAGGGTCTTCAGAAGATCTTGGAGGTGAAAGAAGCTGCGGAAGCGGCAGAAGAGGTGGCTAAGGGTGGCGCAAAGGGTGGCGGGGGTTGGAAAACAGGTTGGTCGACGGGGTTATTTCGCACAGCCGGTGTGGCTTGCGTAGGGAGAATCGAGGGTGATGAATGGTTTGGTTAGCTAGAGGGAGGTGCAAGGAATACGAGGGTGGCATGGAAGAGTGGCGTTGTTGGCCGGAGACGGTGGGCTAGGCGTCTGAAGTGGAGGCGGTGGCAAGGTCGGGATTCTGGGTTGGAGACCAAAGGCTCGATGTAGGGTAGATTATGGGGGTATTTATAGGTTGTAGAAGGTAGTTTAGGGTTCTGTACTTCGGTGATGGGGTAATGCAATTAGGGTTAGGGTCACCGGCGGCGTGGTTGGCCGGTGGGAGTCAAAACGGGCAAAGGATACGCAGGAGAGAGAGAGAGAGTATCGCATGATAAAAGGGAGAGTTGATAGGGTTTATGAGGCTACCGAAACGAGGGGAAGAGAAAGGGAGGAAAATGCCGGTCAAATCGGGCTAGATCGCCGGCAAAAAACCAGGGCGGGCGGCGAAGGTGACAGGCGTCGGTGGCGCCGAGGCTGGCAGGTGCGAGGGGCTGGGGGAAGAAGAAGGAGGTAGGGAACCAGGCGGTTTGGGAGGAAAGAAAAGAAAGAAAAGAAAAGGGAGGCGGACCGGGTCAGTCGGGCACGAGGGAGGAGGCATTAAATGAAACGATGGGTTTCGGTGGAAGTGGAATCAAAACGCGGTGCTGGAAGAGGGCAGGAGGCGCCAGCAGCACGGGCTAGGCTAAAGGAACGGAAGAAGAGAAACTAGGCCGCGAGCTGGCCCAGTTCGGGTGAACAAGAAAAAGAAAAGAAGAAGAAAGAAAAAGAAGGAAAAAGGAAAAAGAGAAAAATAATTAGGTTAGGGCCAATTAAATTAATCTGAATATTTAGGATATTTAAAAATAATAATATTTAAATAAAATAATCTTTAAATCCCTTTTTAAGCTAAATTAAAATTTTTAAAAGATTTTCCATAAATTTCATTTTAATTAGCAAAACACCCTAAATTTCTCCAATTAATTTATTTATAAAATTATTATTAATTTAAAACTATTTTCTCATTCTTATTTTAAATAAAATAATTTATTAACTAATTTCTAAAATAAAACCCTTAATTAGTTAAAATACCCAAAACTTTTCTATTAAAAATTTATTTATTATTTTATTCTTAAATAGCCCTAATTAATTTTCTTTTATTTTAATAAAAAATAAATTATTTAATTAATGTTTATAATAAAACCTCATTTAAATATAATATTTATAATTAGAAATTTTCGGGGCATTTCATAGTTTTTCTTTCAAATTTTAATGCCAACTTAATTAAGTCATCAAGAGAATCATATGAAAACATATCAACTTTATCTCTTATCAAATTATTCAATCCACCTAAGTATCTAGCACATTTTTGTTCTTTTCTTTCTTTGACATCTCACATAAGTTCTAGTTTTTCAAATTCTCTAGTGTATTCTTCTACACTAAATAATCCTTGCCTTAGAGTTGTCATTTTCACATACATATCTTGTTCATATTATCTGCTTTTTAAGTTTTTCCCAAGATTTAATTTTTAATTTCTCTTGTCTTTTTTAAGTTGTCATACCAAATCCTAGCAAATATTTTGAACTTAAGAGTAGCAAGCTTACATTTTCTCTCATCATCATACTCTTTAAATTCAAATATAGCCTCAATTTCATGCAACCATTCAAAAAATAATTCCACATTCAATTCACCATAAAATTCAGGAAAGTCAAGTTTGATACCTTGATCCTCATTGTATGCATGTCTTACTTGGAATGGATGTGGTCTTTTATGATTACTTGAGCCATATGAACTCATCTCTTCTTCTCCATCCTCGACATGATGCAAATTCGTATATCCATGTCCTCTTTTTGCTTGGAAAGCATGCTTCATCTTCCCTTCCACACTATCTTGTGTGGCTTCTACTCGACTTGGCCATGGACGAAGCTTTTCTTGATCGGCTAGCTTGGCTTCCACACTTTGAAATTGTTGCTGAAGTGTTGCTTGATTATGAATTTGGGCATCCATGCGTGTGGTCAAGCTCTTGATAGACTCTATCAAGGCACAAACATCTTCACTTGCCATAGTGAAGTTGGAACACACTACTTTCTTCCACAAAAGAATGCAGCAACTAATGGAAGTTCTAGAAGTTAATTTACAACCGAGCAATATAGGATATATTTTGCTAATTCTTAAGCAGATCTTGACTAATTTCTGGCTATATTGGTCACGCACAATTTGAAAGGGAGATGGCCGAATGATGCTCCAAATATTCTTGGCTGAAAATGATGCTTCCTTTGTGACACACAAATAGGTCACATAAAATACCAATGGAGGTCATCGACTATAATTCAATGAAGTGGTATCTTCAAGTTGAAGATGCTGGTTACTTACCACTTAAAGATGTAAAGAATAAAAAGGGAAGAGTATGTGTTGAAGGTTGGAGATAATTGGGAAAGGATAGACATTAAAAAAAATTTCTTTCTTGGAACCAGGGACGCGAGGAGGGTTTTCCTCTTTGGGTAAGAAGATATGTAGAAAAAAATGAAAGAGATGGATGATTTGACAGAAGAAAGGAAAAGGAAAGGTTGGACATCGAAGTAGGAAACTAGAAGTTAAGAATGGAAGAAGGTCGATTGAAGATATGAAGAAAAGGAATGGTTGAAGGTGGCATCGAAGAGAAGTTGATGGTATTCTCTTGGTTGAAGCTGCAAGTATCTTCAACAAGATTGGTGTAAGAAATTAAAACCTTCAATCAAGATGCACTTTTAAGATTCAATAACAGGATGAAGATGCAAGAAATGGCTGAAGATGGGTTGTTTCGGTGGTTTCTTGTAGGATAATTTTCTTGCATGTAGCAGTAAGACTAGCAAGAACCTGCACTGTCGGAAGAAAACAAAAGTTTGGGAGCTTTGATACCAAAATTTGATGTGAATCAAGGTGGAGGAAGAAGCATAGGATCTATCAACTATTGTTTCGATCGGTGGCAGGTTGAAGTTGAGAAGAAATGCTTCAGTTTAATGCAAGTTAAACTCAATTTGTTTGCAGATTTGGTGATAGGATTCCTTTGAATGTTTAAAGCACATTCAAAGGTCTAAAATGAAGAATAACCCCGAGCACTTCTTCAATCCAGATAGGACTCCAAAAGGGAGGAAAAAACACAAGCTATGCTTGAGGGTTGGTGTTCAAAAATTCTATTATTCAGCCTATGCATATGCGTGTACGAGGAAGTATATATATAGGAAGAGTAGTCAGCTAACATGACTTAACCTAGCATATTATCCTTCTTAAATCAAACTAAATTTAAATCACTTGAATTAAGCCTATATAATACTTAATCTTAATCATAATATCATCATTTAAATGATATTAATAACTAACATTACAAAGCCATATAATCAACTATGGTACATACATGAAATTACAATAAAACCCTAGCTTACATAAAATATACTTAGGGTTTACAACAAGCTTAATATAACTAATGATAACATCACTATACCTTATTGTAGTGTCATCCTATGTATGTCATAGCCTTGCATGCTTTGAATGCTTGTACACTTTAAGTCTCTTTTTGTGCATTAACTTCTTCACCTTGCAAATACGTAATATACCTGCAAGAATATCTTGAATCGTTTTCAATACCAAGCATAGAAATATTATCAAGAACATTTAAAATGATTGGCTTCATTATTAAGAATGCTAATTCTTCCATAGCTTGAGAATCATTAGAAACATGAGATACATTAGATGCACCTGCATCACATTCCCTGCACCACCCTCCACCGAACTACACCACCCACCACCCTTGATTATCCCTACATGAACCACCTTGGCCATGCAAAATTAGCTCCTCGATTAACTCTTTCTCACCAACCACCGCCCTTCTTGCATCCGTCCGTCTCCATTCCCACCGCAACCACCACTCCCCTACCCCCCCCCAAAACCACCAGTAGAACCTCCTCTACCTCCCCCTACCTTCCTTTTCCCTTACCGCCCTTTCCTTCTCCCTTCCTCCCCCATCACCACCTTTGGCCACCACACCCACTGCCACCTGCACCACCCCTTTGGCTGCACTGCCATGACCATTCCAACCTTCACAACCTAGGACATCCCTGACCACCTCAATCACCCTCTCAATCCCCCTCTAATTGTTTTAGCCTTGTGATTGATGTAAGGATGCTTACTTAAGCCAGACTTATGTCAATTACGGTGGTAACCCCTAATATTGTATATATTTACTTCGTTGTAAAATGAATTTTTTTAGTAGTAAAAATCATGGTGTTACAATATAGGTTATGGCATGGTAAAGGCATGGTTGTAGGAGAATGTTTCACGCAAGAAGAATAGGAGATGAAAGGAAAAGGGCGATTGATACATGGGGAAGAACAAAAAAAATAAAAAGGGGGAAAAGGAAAGTGCTTGGGTTTGGTTTTAGAATTAGAATTAGGCTAGAACAATTTAGGTTAGGGTATTAGGGTAATTTAATTAGATTAGGGTTAAAAATAAACATTAATAATTAGGATATAGATTAAAGTTAAGTAAAAATATAAATGTTATGGGTATTATAATTAGGTTACAATATTAATTACTTAGGATTAGGTTAAGCAAAAATTTGGAGTATAATAATTTCAACATATTCTCACACTTGTAGAAGGTATGAGGTTATAACTCAACTAGACTCTAACAACAGGTAGAAGCCGATTAGATGTTAAACTATCCAGTTATCTAAAAATTCCTAACTAAAATAGTTTAATTCTAAAGTCAAAAGTCAGCTTGTACAATTTATCACCCTTCTCAAACATGTGTTTTGTGCCCTCCCACCTCACCTTGGATCTGATTGTGGGTTATAATGCAAGCAAAAATTACTTATCTAAGTTAATCATCATGTTAAAGTCTCAAAAAGAAGCTATTAAGCATAGAATGTACCAAGGGATGGAATAAGTACTACAAAGTAACGGATTAGTCTATCAAGTGGCTACTACAACTTTACAAAATTCAAATCAACCCTTACCAACCTCCTCCTTATTTTTTTTATGTCTTTTCCACGCCTAGGAATGGTCCCCATTAGCTGTGTTTTGTAGAAATTGTTGGTGTTTGTGGTGACTTGAGTGCCTTTGGTAGCTTGGTGGGGTGATGGCTTGCATTTGACCAAAAGGGAGCCATAAAAGTTGAAGGCTTATGCTGGTTGCATGGTATGCATGGCTCCATGCAAGGACCAGCCATTTTCTTTTTATTTAGCACGTAAAATTTTTCCAAAGTAAAAGAGTTTTTGGTCCTTCTAATTTTGGAAAACAAATAGCTAGATGCGGATGTTGTAATAAGGATGCTCCCACATCAGTTTTCTATCATATCTATTTTCTATCTTTTTTGTAATATTGTATCATCATGGGATCTAATACTTCCTACACTTGATCTCTAGGTACATGTTACTTTTTAACCTTACACTCGATAAAGATGGGGTATATGGAGTCTTTCTTTGATGTTTTATGTGGTGTAACACCCAATATTTTATTATTTATGTTTCCACAAAAATGAAAATTTTAGCAGTAAATTTTAGAATGTTATAGTGTGGCTCCTTTACTCCCGCTTGCTGAGAGAATAAGAAATACCATCTTGGTAATATCCTAAAATTTTATAAAATTAAAATCTTGCTCTATCAACATTTTTAACCTAATCTAAATTCGAAATTTTTTTCTCTTTAATTTATTTTAGCATAACCCCAACCCCGAAAAAATTATAGATAAAATTTCCAATAATTTAAACCTAAACTTAAAACCAAATTCTAAACCCAATTTTTTTTTCATGTACCTTTTCTTCTTTATCATTTTCCTTTTTTTCCTATCTTCCTTCCTTGGGCTATGTCCCGGCCTATTTTCTTTCTTCCCTTCATTCCTCTCCTGGACAACCCCAACCTAGCTCACTCTCCTCCCCTTCTTTCCTTTCCTTTTTTTTCTTCTTTATTTTCTTTTTCCCCTCCCACATCACCGCCTGCCTCTTTCTCCCTCTCCTTGTCCCTTTCCTCTGTTGGCCGAACAGGGCTTTGCCCCTATGCACCTGTTGTGCCTCTCCTTCCATTTCTGACCATGCAGCTTGTTACCCTGCCACACCTTCCCTACACCACCAACTCCACTACTAACCCAATCCCTGCACCCCTAAATTTGTCCTCACCTACCTCGCATGATGGCCCTATTCTCTACTGCCTTCTTTACCTTCCCTCTTCCTTTCCATCAATCCTACAACCATGCACCATTTATATAAATATATATACATGCATGCAATAGCCTCCCCTTCTCCTTCCTTCTCATTTTCCTTTTTTTTTCCTCCCATCATGACACACGATGCCTAAGCGACCCAATTTTTTTCCTCCTTCCCCACAACACCACCTTAACACCAGCACCATCGCCCTTCCCATTACCCCTGGCTGAGCTTCCTTCCCTTTCCTCCTTCCTCGCCTACTCAACCCAACACCACCACACTACCTGTGCTACTTTTTCCACCATCACCCATGCCCACATAACTTGCTAGCTCTCATCGATACTACCGTCGTCGCCCAGAACAACCACCTCCTTACCTTCCCTTTCTCCTCTCTGCCTACTTGACTCAACACCCCCTCACCACGCCAAGTCTATCCCTTTTTCCTCCTTTTCTCTTTCTTGGTCACCAACTCTCATTTACCCGACACCATCACACGGCCACACCCCTTCCATCCTCAATCACCACCTACAACCCACCAACATTGCCCTATCGTTTCCCACCAGATCTACTCCACTCCCTTGGTATCAACCGTCCTTAACCACTAAGCACCATCTGCCTAAGCTACCATCACCGCTAGCCACACAACCCTCTATTATCAGACCCCATCACCACTACCACTCCCTGCTTCCAACTCTCGCTAGTTCTTGCACCATCATCACCTAAATCCTTACCGCCAACCATCACCCCATCCTTAACCGCCACCATCACCACCATCTTCGCCGCTAGTGAACCACTTTGTTCAAGCCTCCCACTTTTAGTTATCTCTGTTTTTCTTCTCTCTCTCTCTTGCCTTAGTTTTCTTATATTAAATTCTTAAGTTTAATTTGTGTATATTTTAACTTTTAGATGATACCCCAATGGTAGTAGGAGAAGAAGCATAGGTCTTACGTGCTTAAATACCAGAGCTACCTTGTTAATGATACATATCATATTTAGGAATTTTTATGTGCAAAATGTGTATTTTTGTTTGTGTATCATACTTGGAATTGTTGGATGAAAATTATTATTATTATTATTACGATAATATTACTGCATGATATATGGTGTTATGAAAGTATGAGTTTGTGTAACTTTTTGGTTGAGATGAATTTTGGATATGAAATATTTCTATATAAATGCACCTATACATTTTTATGATAATAGTATGCATGGGAGGTTGAAAGATCATTCATGTTAGGAATCATGAGATTTTGGTAGAAAAATAGGTATTTTGGTTGTCTTAGGTGAATTTTGGTCAATATGGTTTAAAAGTGAAATATTATGTACTTTAGTGTGTTAAATGATTCAAAATATATTAAGTATATTATCTGGAATGTATGGAGTGAAAATGAATGGTTTAAATCTAATAATTGAGGAAGATGGCTTTACATGTGAATAGTACAACTTAGGGGCAAAATCATTATCATATGTATGAAATGTTGGAATTTGACCATAAAATCTAGACATGATGTTAATGTTAACTTCTTAGGCATACATATAAAATTTGGGAGTCATATGAGTTTCAAGGGGAGAGTTACAATTAAGTTGCAAAATTAGAGTTTGGGGGAAATTTATGAATAGTAATTCCCCATGGTAGGCTATTATCGCATGTGTGAAACGTTAAAGGTAGGTCATGACTTTCAAGTATGTTACTAATAATAGTGTTTTAAGGATAGGTGCTGAAAGTGGTGATAAAATGAATACTAAGAAGGAATTTATGGCCGAATTATGAAAAATAAGGTTATTTAAGAGGAGGATGGCCTTTTCCTTAAAGAGGATATTGATATTCATATGTCTATGCTTTACATGGTTTGAGTGGTTGTGTTAAGATATATTATGTACCTTACATGTCTACCTATGTGTATATATTAGGACCTTAAGAAATATCACATTGAATAGGAGACTAATTATTTAAAGTAAAATATTAATTAATTCAAGGCTTGCATCCGTTCCATTAGAAGATAATAGTGCTTAAGTGTGTTTTTTTTGTGAGAGGTGTTCCAAACTATTTCACCGGTTTAAGAATAGTGATCAGGTATGTTTTACTTTGAGAGATGTTGGATTTATTCAACCAGATGATAATAGTAACTCGGATGTATTGTTCATAAGAGGTATTTTAGATCGTTCCACTAGTTCAAGAACAGTGGGGTCTATGAATTCAACGTATTAAAACTATGGCTTTACGATTGTAATTAATAATGGATCTTTAGAATTAGCATTATTTACCTTATATAATACATTGCTTATGCACCTATATGTTTTATGCTATGTTTACCTGGTTATGATTGTATTGTTACCTTAATTAGTACATAGCGTACTGATAACTTTTTTTTATAGGTGTTGCTCATTTTCACAAACAAAAGATCTCGCTGAGTTTGTGCATGTCGTTGAGGACCCGCTAAACGATTATGCTACTTAAGGTGCTCTAATTGTGGTAGAGTGATATATCTCATGTATGGTGTTTGGGAATTGAATGGTTATGTTATCCGATTCTTGTTTCAACCCAAACACCCTTTTGGCATTTTTTCTGAAATATTTTCTTTATGTATTTGAATCTTGTACTCAAAATTAGACTAAAAAACTATTACTTCTAGTTATGATAGTTTTATCACTTTATGTCTATTATGTTTCACGTTCTAAATTGTTTTGTCTTATAATTGATGTGAGAATTACATATAAGCCAAACTTATGTTAATTACATCAATAATGCCCAATTATGTTTGTTTTACACTTTCACTTAATGAAAATTTTCAATTCTATAATTTGTGGTGTTATAAGCTCGGGCATAACTTAGTAACTATCAAACTATGTGGTCTCGTTCAAAGTTGAGATAACTCGTCAAACTCGCCTTTGGTCATGTAATACATGATCTTTAGTATTGCTGAGACACGTGCTATAATTTATAGGAGTGCGATATTACTCTTTTATGAGAAAAGAAGAAATAAAATTAAAGACATTATGATTAGTTGCTAGATTTAGATTAATTTTTTTTATAAAAAAAACATCAAACATATAAAGGTTAGGAGGACCCTCGTTACATTATTCTGAGCTAAATTATAATTTTTAAAAATTTCTCATAATAAAATATACCTTCAACATTGTACTATAGGTAAAATATCATTTTTTTATTAAAAAACTCTAAATAGACATCAATAATATTATAAAAATCATCAATTTATCACAATAATATTTTTAATAATTTAGAATCCAAAAATATAATTTTAAAAATATTTTATAAGATTTTTTTTATACTTGAAACCATACTAATAAAGATAAAAAAAAAAGAGAAAATGATGTGGTAAAGCACTAAATTTAAAACTTATTATTTAACATTAAAAACCATAATGTAATATAAAAAAAATATTATAATGTGGAATACACTCATTATAGAAGATTATATAAAAGTTTTGTTATTTAAAAGTTGCTTAGATAGCTTTATGAACTAAAATCTTATAATGAGTTTAGAAACCCTTGAAATAACTTTTAGAATTACTTATGATATAAACACTAATGATTTTGATGTATAAAGACGAAATGTTTAAATAAAATAATTTATGAAAATTTTCAAGATTGAACTCATAAAATAACATGTTTTATTTGATTAAAACTATATAAAGGCTTTAAAAAACTAATATTATAAAATAGGAGAGGAGAGTAAAATAGGGAAAATGATAAAATAGGAATTTTTACAACTAAAATATGTGCTACTCATATATTTTATTGTTCAATTAATCATTACACTTCTATAACTATAACTATGGTCTGTTAGCTATCACAGGTTCCATTTTCTATTCCAAGGGTATTTTAGATGACATTTCTAGCTTTTTATTACTTGCTATGATTATCAATAATAATAATGAATAATTAGCACAAAATAAAAATAGAAGAGTCAAAGATGATAAAACATATATACATGTACATAGAATAATATTAACAAAAAAATTCACCCCCCAATCTCACCCAATTGATAGAATAATTTCTTATATTAATTGTAGTAATTTCAATATAGAAATTTTTTATATTAATTATTACTATAAATACATCCATAATTAAAATTTGCCTACAATAATATTTTTGTAATGTGTGCATATATCCATAAAATTCTTGTAACACCCCCAAATTTCACTCCTGATTTTTTTTAAAAAGAAATAAGCAGAAGCTAGGAGAGAATTTGGGAAATGTTACCGCCACATCTAACATAAGATAAATGTCAACCATCTATCTCATGTTAGATGTAAGGCTAAAACCTGTCAACAATTAAATCCAAATTTTAAAAGCATAACAGCGTACGAGAAATTAAAAGTTAGTTACAATACCCTTGAAAATTCAGATACAACACTTGTAACTTCCAAAGAGAAATACAGTTAAACAAGATAAAACCCGACAGATCAATTTCCAGATTACCTACTCACTCAAATCAAGCCTTCCACCCCAAAACAGTATCCGATCTTAAACCTGCATAAGATGTCTACTCCCCACCATCGGTGGATCATCACAGGACTCATTCAACCAATGTAGTATCAGTATGGGTCCAATACCGAGTAAGTCCCACTACTCTATCTTATGAAAGAGACGTAAACTATAACATCAGGTGTATATTAAATCCTGGTACAACACGTTGATACAATATCATACATATTCACAACCCGCAGCACGAATCTTGCCATACACCCATAGTAACATATAAAACATATGTAACATCCCATTTAACATATAAGCGTGGTATAACCGAAATATATAGTGGCTAATGCGCCTCAGGTAGGAATAATCCCTATTATTGAAACTCAATACGTGGCATACTCACGTAAGCAGCATGTAGTAATACAGATAATAAAAGCCGGTCATGGTCAATTTAGACTTATTTCCTTTTTATCTTTGTTAAAAATAGTCATTTCACACCACAGTCTTTATTAATCCACGTGAGTGCGGGAACCCCACTATTATAGCCGGTGAACCGGAATACATGAACTCAAGGCAGAACGCTCATGACCACTATTATTTGCAGGTGGACCAGTCTCTAGGGCAGAACGCTCCTGGCCACTATCATTTGCCGGTGAACCGGTCTGGCCCCGACTCACATGGTATTTCATTATAAGTACTTAGTGTATTTCCCGTGGCTTAGTTTATTTACTTTGGTTTGTTGAGCATGGAATCCCCCACTATTATAGCCGGTGGACCGAAAATCATACAGGGCAAAACGCTCCTGACCACTAGTGTTCGCCGGTGGCACGGTCTCCAGGGCACCTTGGCTCCTGGCCACTATTATTTACCGGTGGACCGGTCTGGGTCCGGCTCAACAATCTTCCACTTTAAGTGATTAGTGTCTTAACATATTTTATTTGAAAGTATTTTACCCTTGACATGCATGACTAACTATATCCACACTTATCCTCCCAGGAGGGCCCGCCCCATATCTTGGAACTCGTGCACCCCTTATCACACCTCGATATCCATTTCCCTCTATAATTACACATAATAAAAACCAACTCCTAAGGGTGTGGGTTAAGGCCCAACACCTCGTGACATCCACTCCACATGCTATTTCCCTCTAGGGTTTTCCCTTGGAAACCCTAATTGGACCTATGTGGCCCAACTTTCTCTCACATACACTAACATTACTCCATTTATCACCCCACACCTCATCTCATTTAGATCCAATCCCAAATCATATCGCTTTACCCATCAATTCCACCTGTGACCCTAAAACCCTAGTTGGCTACTTCAACCCTATTACCTTTCTTCTCCCACAAGTAACCTCTCCTTTTTACCCAATATTTCTTCTCTCCCATAACACCCATAATCATTCCTTATAACATAAACTCTCACTCTCAACCCGCACCTCACTCACCCTTAATCATTTTTACTTTCGCCTTTTCTAGATTATTAATTCTTCCCAAAACCCTAATCGGGTCCCTTACACTCCCCTTTAGCAACTCACTTCCCATTTATATATTTTTTTTCTTTTCATCTCCATGTCATAATAATAATCACCATAGCATGCATGTCCTAGAGAGTTACATCATGTCACATCACATCATAATCACCACATACGGATATCAGATTCATGTCATAAGAAAAACACATACCACATATCTTAACTCTAAGCTGCGCTACGCATAAAACACGTTAAGGGCAAACATGTGATACACAACAGGACATGGTATATATATACGAATCATCCAAGGCAAGTAGATCACATATCACACAAGCGGCCTTAGCTAGACCCTTACGAAATACCCATAAGTGGAGGTAAGTAGAGACTTACCTGGATCCGAAGCTAGCTAAGCGAGATAAGAGGGAGAGAGAAATCACTAGCTCGTGGATCCACGAGAAAGCTTTCCTAGATCCGATAGAAATCGAAAACTAAATAAGAAACTATCCTATCAATCAATAATTCACATATTCTAATTAAATAAACACAAATGACACAAATGATATTTCTTAGAAAACGTGTCCAAAACTTAGAACTTAAAAGCATAGCTCTATTAAGATTTAAGATTAAATATAAATCAAAACAGATTAATACAAATACACTTAGGACATTTCACATTAATTTGGAAAGCCCAAGAAAGATAATCGATTATAAGTTACTTTATCGAAAATAACCTATTCATTAGGTTTTACAACTAAATGGGTAAACCAACCATCTACATAGAACCAAATCCAAACCGATTAGATTAAAACATAATTTAAATGATTTAAAACCCAAAGATAGAAATCGATTAGATAAAAGACGCATAGCAAAATTAATTTTATAAAATCATCCCCAAAGATTAGGGTTTTTAATGCCTAAACCACGAATCAGCCAAATCACTTCGATTACCTTAAATTGATAGTTTTAAAACACAATTAAACCAATTTTAGATAACTCTAGACAATCAATTTCAACCAAATCATCTTCCGATTAACCAATTCAAGACGATCCGTTTCCAAAATTAGGGTTTTAAAGCCCACGACACAAACTCAAGTAATTCAATTTAATTAATTCAAATTAAAGGTATTATAAAGCAATTAATACCATTTCAACTATTTCTATAAATACAATTTTAGAAAAACAACAATACAAGTAATCGATTTCATAATTTCACTTGAAATTTAGGGTTTTAGGCCCGAAAATACAATTCGTTAAAATCCTATAAATTTAATCAAATTGAATGTTTAGAAATGCAATTAAACACATTTTATAACATATAAAATAATCAATTGCTCAAAACCAACAAAAGAAATACACAATTTAGCACAATTAGGGTTTTTGAGCCCGGAACGCAAATCCGATCAATTATTGCCAAAACATATCAATTGGCAGTTCGGAAATGTAATTAAACTTATTCTAATGTAATTTATATAGTCAATTGAATAAAATAATCCGGTTACACAATCCAATTTGGACCCGCAAGAGTTTTGACCTAAAAATCCAATTCTGATCAATTACACACAATTTTCCCAAATTAACACTTCCAATATAAAATTAAATACATTTTAAACGATATTATAAAATCAATTGAGCGGGACGGCTCAATTATATGACCCAATTTCACTACACCCAAATTTTGACCTAGGAATCAAATTTCGATAAAACCTGCATAAATTTCTCAAATTGACGGTTCCAAAATGAAATTAGATACATTTTAAAACATATTGTATAATCAATTTACCTGAAATCGCCAAATCGGACGAATTCGAAAAATTTGGGCATAACCCGGCCAAAAATCCAATTTTTCCAAAATCTCAACATAACCATACAATTAACCCATCCAAATCATTCTTACAACACATATATACATAATCAAACAACTAATTTAGCTTATCACAAGCTAAATCATACTCAATTAATCAAATATATATTAGGGTTTTTAGAAATTTATACCAACAAAAATCAGCAAAAATCGAAGCAAAGGCCGCCCAAAGAAGCTTCGTCAGGGAACGGGGACAGTTCGCCGGTGGTCCGTAGGGCCTGCCGTGGCCGGACGGCAGCGCAACCAGCGCGGCCTGCGGCTGCTGCTGCTGTCGTCCACTACGGCTGTCCGTTGTTGCCACGCGGCTTCAGCTGCTGCTGCTGTGGTCGGTTGCGGCTGCTGTGCAGGTCGGTGGCGGTTGGAGGTGTGGCCGACAACGATTGGTGGAGCTAGGGAGAAGAGGTGGTTGGGGTGCGAACAGGGATAAAGCACAGGGTAGGGGAGTCGGGGAGCTGGGGCAGGGAAAGAGAAGAGAGAAAGAAAAAGAAGAGAGGCGGTCGGGTACCGACGGGTTGGGTCTTTTTTTCTTTTCTTTTTTTTTTCTTTCTTTTTTTTACAAAGGCACCTAAAACAAAATACTTAAGTTTAAAAATTATTATTGGAATATTTTATCTAAAATTTATTAAACGAAAATTATTTCGAAACGATTCAAATGCTTAAAATTAATAAAAAGCTATATAAAGAATTTTGGAAACATTTTCGGAAGAATTTATCAACGAACGTACAAATTTATATTATTTATATAAATACATTATAAGACCCCAAGATAATATTTAAAAACATATAATAAAATATTTAAGTAAAATTCCAACAAACCGAGACTAATGTAAATAATTTCCAAAATCGGTTTTTCGCAAACAAAAAGCGTAAAACGGAAGAAAATTAATTTCAAAAAGAAATTCTTAAATAAGCTCCAAAAATATTTTTAATTTAAACTTTCCAAAAATATTAACGATTTTTGGAATCGAATAAATTTAAAGTCGGACATATTTTTTATAGATAAAATTGTTAAAATATCTTTAACTATTTAAATAGAAATTCTATAAAATAAATAATATATTTCATCAACAAAATATAACTTCAAAATAATGTCGTAATCACATGAAAAGGTTATAATCAAAAAAAACTCTAAAATATTAATATATATTTTTAACCAAAAATTGAATTCATAAGAATATAATAAAATCATTGTCGTGAACGAATTTATCTAGAATGGTTCGCAACGACAACGATTAATTAAATTTAAATATGAATTCGAATTGTCGATAAATCCATAAAACGAATCGAAATTAAAATAATTAATTGTTTACATTACATTACGCAAATAAAATTATTAAATTTAATAAATCTAGATTTTAAAAATACGGGGTATTACAATTCTACATAGAATTACACACACACACACACACATATAGAGTAAGAAGCCATGCTAAGACCCAAAATGGGCAAGAGTTCTCACCCATGATCCATTACTAAATACAAAACTTAATATTAAAATACTCACACAAGTATATTTAAAGGCATCAATGTTTTTTGGTTTTTTCCCATAATAATATGAATCCTGTTGAATTTTCACAAAGGTACAAACATTTAAAGTTTATTTTGATTAAGGCATGAACGTTTTAAAAATGACAATATCAAGGTATAAACATTTAAACTTTATTCCTATTAAAATATAAATGTTTAGGTTTTGACTCCATTAAAACAAATTAAAATAACCATAATTACCTAAAATTTAAAGTTATAAAAATATTATGTTTTAGTGAGAACAAAATGTGTATATTTATGCTTTTATTTAAAATTCAAAAATATTTGTCTTTTTGTGGGAATAAACCCAAAATGTTTATACATGTTTCATTAAAATATTATAAATAGTATTTCATCCATATGTAAAATACTATCATTACATATTTCAATGATAAATTTGACTATTAATTTTTCTCAAAGTACAAAATATTATAAAATAAAAATCTAATTATTATATTTATATTAAAAAATTATACCTTTTTATCAATATATATTCAAGATATTAGTGACTAAACTTTATTATCAAAATATGCAACAACAATATTTTAAATATGGAGGGAGTGCACATAAGATAAGTATTTAATATTGTTATGCATATGAAAGTTTAATGCAAGTGAATTTTGGTAAACTTAACAATTCTTAGAATATCCAAATATTTTAATATTTTATATATTTATTCAGAGCACCTTATATTTTTATATTTTGCTGTACCTAATATGCGCTTCATATACTGAGGGTTTATTTTTTGTTAATATAATATGACATGAATTAAATTTTTAACGAGTTATTATTTTTTTTAATATTATTATTGTTGTAATTAATACTTACCTTATTGTTATCATCATCATCATCAAAAATCTACTAATTTGTTCTATTAAGGAGAACAACCCCTTCTTTTTTTTTACCTTGATTTTATAGCTAATTCTTATACCATTATTTAGTTATTGTTTTTTTTATGCATACCGTCCTTATAAATTTGTCCGAGTCATGTCTGTGCAATATTTTGTGTATTAGAGTATTAACTTTCTAGGTATACTTTTATATAGTAATGATAATTGATTAGGTTCCAATCAAGTTATTTGAACCTCAACAAGAATATCTGTACTCATATATATATATATATATATATATATATATATATATATATATATATATGAATGAATAACCATGAGCTCACCTATACTTGAACTTGTGAGATGTTTTATACTTTATGGGTAATCCCTTATTCGATGAATACTTGTTATCTGCTGTATAATATGTTACTCACAACAACATAAACATATTTTGTTTCAAAATTAAACCTGGACAAATTATATATTTCTAACTTTGACCCTAAAATACATACATACATGTATAGGTATATGGAACAATGTACTTTTATAATGCATAGATACGTGTAGGATTATGTGTGTATGAATTTGAAGAGCTCGTACCAATATCCTATTTAACAATTTTTTTGTCCCTCACCCATCTTAATACCCATACTTATATATATTCATATATGTATCTAATGGTTAAAAATGGCCTAATTTTTGGTGAAATATGTATGCTTACCATCCCTATTTTCATACCATCATTTGTTTAGAATGTAAATAGTTAGATTATTTGATGTAGACCTTTGTTAATAAGTCAATATATTTCATCATTGTTCTTCTTGTATTCTACATTTATTTTTTAGTTGTCAGAATTATATATTGTTTTTAAAAATTCAAATTTAACATGTTTTGTCAAAATTATTTTGTAACATTTTCACTCCATTTATATTATAAAAAAAGTGTTGCCTGTATATGATTTTATTTACATAACAATTACATGTTTATTATTTGTATAAGAAATATTCTTTTGTTAAAAAACTAATATTATTGTATCCAAAAATTTGAAACTATGATTTATGAAAAAAAAATATAATTTGTGCATTATACAACCTCATTTAATGCATTTAAAGTTATGTTGGTCGCAAAAAGAAATTTGGGTAAATTAGAGGCTCATTCTCTTCAACTTGTTTTTATGAAACTAGATAAATTTAGATTAGAAAAGTTTTAATGATTATAGATTAATACTTATACTTATAATAATGACAGTAATGATAATAATAGTAATAATACCAATAAAAAATATTAATTATGATGACGATAATCCATTGAAAATTTTATTTTAGATAAAGTAAATAATATATGAATTGATTTTATTTTTCTAATTAGACTAAATTATAGTAGTAAAAATATATTGAGTAGGATTGGCCATAAATTTTATTGTTGGTTTAGCTGGTTCACTTTATTTATCGAACACACAAAAATATGGATGGAAAAGAATTGAGTCGGGGGTAAAATTAGACGCAAACCTATTTATAGTATTTAGATCTATATCCGACCTAAATCTATCGGATATTAAAAGTTTATATCCAAATCAAAATTTATTAGATCTAGAAGATAAAGGGCTACTAAATTAGTCCAACTATTTTTTTTTAAAGTTATGTGAATATACTAATTCACTTATATTTTATATTGCTTAATAGAAAAGTTTTGTTAAAATAATACCACCGGTGAAAATATAAACTTTTCAACACAATTACTTTAACTTTTTAAATAATATTTTAGAAATAAAATGTGTTATAAATTGTTTCTAAAGTTTAAAACACATAAATACAAATTAAAAAAAAATAAATTAGAGTCTAAAAATATGACGATATATGTGTGAAAAATGAATTATGAGTCTAAAAATATGACAATGTATATAAATATATATATGTGTGTGTGTGTGTCTATATCCGCACACACATCTAAATCCTAAAATTATTTAATCCATATTTAAATTCGTTTAGATATATAAATTTAAAATTCTTGAATCCATATTTACTGAAACACAAGATTGGTCTAGTTGTTGGGTTAATGTTGATAAAACTCAACTGGTGTGTGTGTGTGGCTTTGGGTTTGATGGTTTACATAGATTGGAGCGTCTTATTAGAGTCTCGAGTAAGAGAAGGCTAAAAGTTTTCCCTCGACAGTTTGTTACAACTGAGTGAGGGTCAAATTCGTCTTTGTAAAGGCTCATATATATAAAGCCTGGAAATGGTTCTGTTTTAGTGTTAGAAATAGAGAAAGCGAGAGAAAAAGAGAGAGAGAGTTCTGGTCGAGAGTTTTCTCGGGAAAAATCTTTCTGTACATTTTCTTGGTGGCCTACTCTTGTTGATAGTGGATTCCTCTGGGATAATCTCCCGGCGAGACGTACCAATTCTTACATTGAGATTGGGAACTCGTAATTCTGTGTGTCTCTGTTTTCTTTCTTCATTTACTTTTCTGCTTGTCTTCTTCATCGATTGTTTTTTTTTGCCCTTTGTGTGTTTGACGGTGAGCCTGAGAGAGTGAATCTTCACAAAGTGGTATCAGAGCCCGGTTCGTGGCTGAATCAAGACAAAGCGAATTCGAAGAATGACCGAAGAGAAGGATCGAAAACAGATTGTCAAGGAATCTGAAAAACTTCCAGAAATGCCAAGTTCTAGAACAGAGATTGAGAAATTTGACGGGAAGGCCGACTTTTCTTTATGGAAAGAAAAGATGCTTGCGAGCTTGGAGGTTATTGGATTAGATACAATCGTGCTGAACCAAGATGATGACGGGGTGAAGACTGAAGAATCGTTATCGGAGTCAAAACCAACAGTGAGGTCTGATAAGTGCAAGAGAGCTCGAAGCCTGATCATTCTGGCGTTGACAGATCAGGTTCTACGTAAAGTAATTCATGAAAAAACAGCCTCAGGTATGTGGCAAGCCCTTGAGCACCAATATATGTCAAAGTCCTTGCCTAATAGAATATATCTCAAGCAAAAGTTCTATGGCTTCAAGATGAATGAGGCGAAAATCATGGATGAGAATATAGATGAGTTCTTGAAGTTAGTTTCTGATTTGGCAAGTCTGCAAGTAACAATTGCCGATGAAGATCAAGCAATTATTCTCTTGAACTCGTTGCCTTCCTCATATGATCAACTAAGAGACACTCTTAAGTACACAAGAGATACACTAACTCTTGAACAAGTCACAGTCTCGGTGCATTCGAAAGAGGCTGATATAAAGAATCAGTCAAGAGTTTCTTTGCAAAGGGGAATGGCTGAAGGTCTAACTGTGAGAGGAAGACCTGAATTTAAGGGTAATGATCGATTTAGGAATCGATCTAGATCAAAATCAAAGCCAAGAAATGGCAAGGGATGCTGGTATTGTGGTAAGGAGGGGCATCTCAGACGCGACTGCTTCTCGAGGAAGAGAAAACTACAGGAGGAAACAGATCAGAAAGGCCAAGCTGCTGTAGCTCAAAAGGAGCTCATAGAATCAGAAGTACTTACAGTGATTGATAAAGAAATTGATGAGAATTGGATTCTTGACACGGGATGCACATTTCATATGACTCCGAGGCGAGAATGGTTTGTGAATTTTCAGGAGATGGACGAAAACTATGTGAGAATGGGAAATGATACAGTTTGCAAGGTGAGAGGAATTGGGGATATTAGAATCCTGCTTTACGATGGAACTACAGTCTTGTTGACAAAAGTGAGATATATACCAGACCTAAAGAGAAACCTCATTTCTCTTGGGTTTCTGGAAGAACAAGGCTGTCGATTTCAGTCTGAGAAGGGTGTGCTCAAGGTAATAAATGGTTGCAGAACATCGCTAAAGGCCTCTCGAACGGAAGGTCTATATTTTCTGCAAGGTAAAGCCGTGGTTGGGGAAAACTACAGAGCTGAGATAACAGAATCCAAGCCTGAAGTATGGCACAGTAGACTTGCACACATGAGTCTGAAAGGGATGGAAATTTTGGCGAAAAAGGGTCTCATTGATGGGGACGGAATCAGCACAAAAACCTTCTGTGAAAACTGTGCCCTTGGTAAATCTCACAGGTTGTCTTTTAGTATAGCAAAGAACACAACGAAAGGTATCTTAGACTATGTCCATTCCGACCTATGGGGCTCATCCTCGGTTGTTCCATCTCTCTCGAAGTGTCAATACTTCGTTACGTTTATCGATGATTTCTCTCGAAAAGTTTGGATCTACTTCTTGAAGACTAAAGATGAAGTATTCACCAGATTTGTGGAATGGAAACTGCTGGTGGAAAATCAAACAGGGAGAAAGATCAAAGTCCTGAGAACTGATAATGGACTTGAATATTGTAACAAACAATTTGACAACTTCTATAAAGAGAACGGGATACAGAGGCACAAAACATGCACCTACACACCTCAGCAAAACGGTGTGGCCGAGAGGATGAACCGTACCATAATGGATAAGGTGAGATGCCTATTGAGTGAATCCGGACTTCCTGAAACATTTTGGGCAGAGGCGGCTTCGACCTCAGTTTATTTGATAAATCGATCACCCTCTATAGCACTGAATTTCGAGATACCAGAAGGAGTTTGGACAGGATCTAATCCGAGTTATAGTCACCTAAGAAGTTTTGGGTGTGAAGCTTATATACACATAGACCAGGGGAAGCTAAAACCTCGGGCAAAAAGAGGAGTATTCATAGGCTATCCTCAAGGCACAAAAGGGTATCGGATCTGGTTACTAGATGAAAAGAAATGCATCATAAGCCGAGACATTGTGTTCAATGAAAGAACCTTCTATAAGGATCTGAAACAGAAAGAAAGACAACAAGAACCAAATGCAGAATTGAAAGAATCTTGAGCTATTAGTATAAACATACCTGAAGAAACTGAAGCTCGAGGTGGAGTAACGGGCATTCTGAGATATGAATCAGAACGCGAGGTGATACAAGAAGAGGGAAGTTCTGAAACTGAACAGCAAATTGCTGAACAACCAGAAGAAAGTGATGAAGCAGAAGATTACTCTGGTTATTTTTTAGCAAGAGACAGAACCAGAAGAGAGATAAAGGCTCCAGCGAAGTATGATCCCAGTCAATATGTGGCCTTTGCTCTGGTCTCAGCTGATGAGATAGAATCCCTGGAACCGAGAACATATGCTGATGCAAAAGGAAGCAGAGAATGGAACATGTGGAAACTAGCAATGGAGGAGGAAATGGAATCTTTGATGAAAAAATCAGACATGGTTGTTAGTAAAAAGGCCTGATAAGAAGAAAATAATTGGGTGCAAATGGGTCTTCAAACTGAAACCAGGAATTCCAGGGGTCGAAAATCCTAGATATAAAGCGAGACTCGTAGCCAAAGGGTTCTCGCAAGTTGAAGGAATTGACTACAACGAGGTATTTTCACCTGTTGTTAAGCATGTCTCCATTAGGATGCTGCTGTCTCTGGTTGTAAATTTTGATATGGAGCTTGAACAACTCGATGTTAAAACGGCTTTCCTGCATGGTACTCTTGAGGAGAAGATTTATATGTTTCAACCTGAGGGATTTGTACAAAAAGGTGGAGAAGATCTTGTTTGCTTGCTGCAGAAATCTCTCTATGGTCTCAAGAAATCTCCTCGACAATGGAATAAACGTTTTGATTCATTTATGCAGAGCCAAAAATTCCAGAAAAGCAAGCATGACAGCTGCGTTTATTTCAGAACAAACAAAGGTCAGGCACCTGTATATTTGCTCATATATGTTGATGATATGCTCGTAGCCTCGGAAAGTATGACTGAAATTGCAAAACTCAAAGAAGTGTTGAGTTCAGAATTTGATATGAAAGACTTGGGTGAGGCAAGGAGAATTCTGGGCATGGATATTAGCCGAGACAGAAACAGAGGAAGATTGACATTGTCTCAAGGAGGTTATATCTATAAGGTGCTGAAAACTTTTGACATGGAATCTTCGAAGTCTGTAAACACACCTTTGGGAGCTCACTTCAGGTTATCAGCAGCGAAACCGGAAACTGATGAGAACAATAACTCAGTTTCGGGTTTGGTTCCTTATTCTAGTGCTGTTGGTAGTATAATGTACGCAATGGTGGGTTCTCGACCAGATTTGGCATATCCAGTGGGTGTGATTAGCAGATTCATGAGCGACCCGCAGAAAGAACATTGGCAAGCGGTAAAATGGGTATTGAGGTACTTGAAGAGATCGCAGAATCTGAGACTGGTTTATTCGAAGTCAGACAGATTTGATGTTACGGGATATTGCGATTCAGATTACGCAGCAGATTTGGATAAACGCCGTTCGATTACTGGTTATGTATTCACTATTGGAGGGAATACGGTCAGTTGGAAATCAAGTTTGCAACACGTAGTTGCTTTATCAACTACAGAAGCTGAATATATGGCACTTTCGGAGGCTGTAAAAGAGGCTTTATGGTTAAGAGGATTGGTCGAGGAGCTGGGTTTTGAGCAGAAACAGGTTCAGGTGTTTAGTGATTCACAATCAGCTATATGTTTGTCGAAAAACAGTGTCCATCATGAACGGACGAAACATATAGATGTGAGAGTTCACTTTATCCGAGATGTTATAGCTGAAGGAAGAGTTGAAATTGAGAAGGTTCAAACTTCGAAGAATCCCGCAGACATATTAACCAAAGTGTTGCCTGTTGACAAGTTCAGAAGAGCTTTGAACTTGTTGATGCTAACAGAAGATTGAAGAGTTAGCATCCGGGAGCAGAGGAAGAAATCCACTGAAGTTTCTTATCAAACACAAAGCCAAGGTGGAGTTTTGTTGGGTTAATGTTGATAAAACTCAACTGGTGTGTGTGTGTGGCTTTGGGTTTGATGGTTTACATAGATTGGAGCGTCTTATTAGAGTCTCGAGTAAGAGAAGGCTAAAAGTTTTCCCTCGACAGTTTGTTACAACTGAGTGAGGGTCAAATTCGTCTTTGTAAAGGCTCATATATATAAAGCCTGGAAATGGTTCTGTTTTAGTGTTAGAAATAGAGAAAGCGAGAGAAAAAGAGAGAGAGAGTTCTGGTCGAGAGTTTTCTCGGGAAAAATCTTTTTGTACATTTTCTTGGTGGCCTACTCTTGTTGATAGTGGATTCCTCTGGGATAATCTCCCGGCGAGACGTACCAATTCTTACATTGAGATTGGGAACTCGTAATTCTGTGTGTCTCTGTTTTCTTTCTTCATTTACTTTTCTGCTTGTCTTCTTCATCGATTGTTTTTTTTGCTCTTTGTGTGTTTGACGGTGAGCCTGAGAGAGTGAATCTTCACACTAGTAAATCTAAATTAGATTCAAGACCCCATTGATATTCATCCGCAAATGTCAATTGTTGTAAAAGTATCAACAATAAAAAATATAATTTATGTTGCATAACTAGTTATATGATATGCATTGTCCACTTAATTGTCATGTCAGAAATTTTGGTGTCCATACTTGTTCTTCTTCACCATTTTGGCCTCAAATTTTCTTTACCCACCTTTTGTGTTTTTGCTCATAAAAATTTATCGATTTCTAATTTTCCATTGATTGATTTGATTTTCTGAAGCTTTGTAATTTGGTTGCTAGAACCTTGTAGGGAATTTTTATTTAGCTTTTTTATGTCTATTATTATTGGTGAAATGAAAGTGATTTTTTGTACTTTGTTCAATTTTTGAGAATTAATTTTTGGATAATGAAGTTAAGCATGTTGAAATTTTAATAGAATAGTGTTCAAACATCATAATAATAATGTTGTTGAAATATTACAATACTAATGTTGAAAAATGATGACAACATTGATGAAAAATATTTAGAAAATTGTTGAAAATGAGAATAAATTTATTTATTAAATAACCATATATGTATTATTAATATAGAGTAATTAATATTTTTTTGGATTCAAATAAAAAATGATGTTTATGGTAGAATGACGAAAATAATATTGACAATAATGCTTGATAATTTACTTTGTGTGTTGTTGCGGTGGGAAACATTATTATTATTGTAGTAGTAGAACGATGATAACAGTATTGGCATATATGCCCTGGAACATATATTGAAACATTATGAAAATAGTGTTTCAAAATTATGATACTAGTATTGGAATATAAGTTTTACGATGTTGAAATATACGTACACACTACACTAGTCACTAGTAGTATCGTACTAGTTTGACTGTAACTTATACGGAAATAAGAAAAACGCTATTCAATTAAAAAAAAAAGCTGTTCAGAAAAGAAAAAAGAAAAAACAATGTCGAATTCTTCGCGCTAATTTTTTAGGGTTTAAGGCCCTAATAGCTGCTCAAAAGGACGAGATTTATTTCATCCTTGAGCTGCTTTGTAGTTGTAGACGATGGAAGTTGACATGGAAACTTCTCCGAGTTATTTCGATCCCGAGGATCTCAGCACAAGGGAAACCTTCCGCCGATACGGGTTTGGACCTTTTTCTCGAGCTGTTATTTTTACATTGCTTCAAACTATTCAACTTTTGCGTTAACTCATGTTTCTAGGTTGCATATGGTGTCAAATATTCGAGTCATTGATATTTGTCGGCTGGACTTTCTGCAATTTCATCTCTTATGCATACATATGCTTGATTGTGAAGATATGCTGAAATTGAGCTTCAACTTACGAGGAGAAGCGGGCTTGAACCGCAAATGCATTTATTAAATTTATACTGATGCACAGTTCCAGTGCTTAAGTTTTCTAGTTGAAGTTTCGAACAGGCTAAATTGTGTGGTGTATCTGAAGACCATAATAATACAAGTTTTAGTAATCTGATAGTTCTTGTTATTCTTATAAGTTTTATATGTTGTTGCATTCTTATTTGATGCCAGTGGCGCTCTAGTTGTAACAAATATGAATTGATTGGTTGAGAAGATGAGATCTTGACTGTTAACATACAAGTCATGTATTTCAACTATCATGCTGCCTTCACTTGATCAATTTAGATTGGTTCTGGTTCTTTTAGTATCTAGAGAAAAAAAAATCGACAAACTCACAGAAGTAATGGAGCACAGTTGTGGTTATAGATTGAAAAGTCTACATTTTTTTTTCTTAGTTGAATGGAGAGAGGCAGCAAAAAAAGTGTCATTCTATCTGAACTGTGTTCAACTGCAGGAAGAGGCCATCCACTTCTAGCATATCCCCACAGCAAGATTCTCTGGTCTCTAAATATGCTGAAGGTAGGATGCCCAATGCCTCTCTATTTCTTGAAGATATAAAACAAGAAATAGAGGGCCTCGATTATTGTGAAGGCACACCTTCAAGGACACATTCAAATTTCAAGAGGAGATCTGTTAATAGTCATGCTCCATCTGAGTTCAATGCTGGTGTTAGGTCAGCTCGTCGTGGTGGAAGCTACTCAATAAAAGCGTGCAAAATTGAGGAAGATGTATCCCTAGATGGTGGAGAGACAACAATTGCGTTATTTGCCTCCCTGCTGGATTCCGGTCTTCAAGGTGCTCTAATCAGTGACATGTGCTGACACTGAATTCTTGTTGAGTGGTTGTGCTATCTGCTCATATTGATTGGAGATCTTACAAATAGCAACATCTTAATTGCAGGATTGATGACAATTCCTCATCTTATTCTGCAATTTGAGAAGTCATGTCGTGATGTTTCTGAGTCAATAAGGTGTGTATATTTTATTGAATAGTTGCCATCTTATTCTGGGTCTCTTTCAGTCCACTACTTCAAGCCAAAATGATGGTTGTTTCCTATTATGGCAATTTGAGTGTACTTTTGTTGTTTCATGAGTTGAAGTTGCTCCATGGAAATTTCTCTATTTCTATTTTATGATTGTTGCTGATAAGTAAATATTTTGTGAACATCCTGCAGCTTGATCTATGACCATGTAGGTGGTAGTGCAGGCCTCAACTCCATTCAAGAATTGTTTATTAAAAATCTAATGATTTGATAGCGTTTTATTGCATGAAATGGTTGTCGGTATTGTAGTTACCCACAACCAAATTAGAAGAGAAAACCCTCAATAAAGACGTAAGTTTCCTTGATTGATCTATCAAGGGCATGCATTTGTTTTCAGAGAGCCCTTTGGACCTTGGATGTTTATTTATTTATTTTAAAATTTCCTTTGAAAGCCAATTTCCAACAATTTCCTTATTTCTTATGATGTGCCAGCTTTAACCTCTGATCGCATCAATGCAGACCTTACCTGTTAAGAGCTGGTTCTGATGTTTTGAATCTGTGCTTGAGTGCAATTGGGTATATTTAGATCAAAAGCAGACGGTGAATGCTTTTAGCTTTTATATCATGGATAATGGCAACTTTATGTCATTTGATTCCGTCATCAGTTGTTCGGATTCTTTTCTTGCCTTCCATAGTCCATCCGACCAGAAAATTTCCTTGATTGAGATGTTGGAAGAACTGCTACTGTATATATATTTGAAGATGTTCTTCTATTTTCCAAAAATTGTATATTCTTGACATTTAATATTTTTTGTTAATAAATTGTTGGTTATAGATGCTGTACAGTAATGTTAAAACTGTTTAATTTTTCTCTTCGGTTGTTTGGGGTTGGGTGGAAGGGTGTTATGAAATTTGGAGGCAGTTGCTGACCTAGACAGTTTTGGGTATTGTTCCAACCCCTCTAGTTGGGATGATGTCTAGTCTTATATATACGGTACCCTACTTGTTTGAGGATGACAAAATATGATGAATTCATGGTACTGTGCCAGGGTATGTCATTGGTTGAGGAGTACTGTAGTTGCTATCTCGACTTGGTTTAATTTGCCCCAAAGGTTGATATAGATGAGAGGATGAAGTTTGACTGATTTTAGCTGGGGGCTCAGTTTGAGGCTTCAGGAGATGTTGGTGGGGGTGCATTTGCCAGACTCTATGCCTTGGAGGCATCCTTGTTTTGTTGAGACCTGTGTTGCCCAGTCTAGACTCTAGGGCCAAGCGGAGATTTGAGGGCAGTTAGTGCCCTGGGGGGGGGGAGAGAATTGGTTTCATTGTGCATCTAGTCATCATACGGGGTTTGCACCTTGGTATGGAGGACAACTCAATCAGCCGTAACCAAAGAGACATTTCTGTTGTAAGCGGTGTGGCAGAGATCATCCGGAGCGGATTATTTTGGACGGCAGGTTAAGTGTCATATCTGTGGGAGGCTGGGGCACAGGCAGGTTGAGTGCTTCTCTGTACAGGGCAATGTCCAATTTTGGGTAGCATATATAACTAAAAGCATTTTTATACAGGGTAATACAATCTTGGAGAAACACCCTTTCTTTAATTTGGTGTGAAGTTATGATGGAATCATAGACACTCTGATAAAATGCTGTTCTTCCATATGCTGCCATTTTTACATGCTTTGTTGCTTGGAACTACGACTGGGTATTTATTTCACTACATCTTATTTCTGTGGTGAATTCTTCAGATATGGTTTTAATGGGAGGCATCGGATTATGGAGGACAGGTTAATGATGCAAAAGGCTCAGCTTTTGCTTGACGAGGCTGCTTCTTGGTCACTTTTGTGGTACATCTATGGAAAAGGCAATCAGTCTATTGTCTCTGCTGTTTTTCTATTTTGGATATCGGCGTACTCAATCACTGCTGCATTAGTAATTTTTTTGTTTGCTCTACTAAGATTTCATTTTCTATGTGTGCTAATCTGAGCAAAGTTTCTCAACTTCCATTTCTTATTAGGAGTCTCTGTATTTTCTTTGTAACTTTGATGGCATAAAATTGTGTTGTCATAATGTAATAATTAATTTTGTTGTTGTTAATGTTGTTTACTGCTAGAATATCTGTCTGGTGAGAAAGTCTTTTTTTTTTATTATAGTTGTTTTATGCATGTTGGACATCAATTAAATAATTTTTTCAATGCTCTTTTCATCTATTTACTTCTTGGCTTGTCCAGCAGAGTATCCTGTTGTGCTCCCACAAACATGTTATCTTGATAAAATTTGATCAGGAAAAACTGAAGTACATATACTGTTAATGTTTAGAACCTAGGTGATTTTCATGTCTTGAGATCATATGTATAATGTAGACCGGAGAATTTTAAACGACCATTGTTAGTCTATTGCATTGTTGTTGGGTGAACTTACACAACAAATTCTATAACCTTGACTAGAAAACGTTCAATAGATACCGGTATTAGGCAAGGTAGAAAGTAGATGAAATTGTCTAAAAGTACTGATATTACAGTGATAATTTAGGTTTTTGAGAGCCTGATCTCTCCTAATTCTAGTTATTTGAGAGCACGGAACTCTCCCAAACACTTCTCTGATTTTCTCCTGCCTCCTTTGCTAGTTCTTAACCCTCTATTTATAACAAACTAACAAATTCTTGAACAATCTCGAAAAACTAGCCCATAACTAACTACTCCCTTCATCCCATAATTATAGGCTAGGTTTCCAATTTAGGTTGTTTCAAAATATACTCTCGATTCTATGTTAATACCCTTAATTAATTTGCGATGAAAATATAATTGTCTCTAAAAAAATTAATGTTGCTGGTAAATAATGAAAAATAATAATAAAATGTACTACATATATACTATTAATTACGCTTTCTTAAAGTGTAAAAATCTAAATAAGCCTATTTTTATGGGATGGAGGGAGTCTTCAAGGTGAAGAAAACGATAGACTCCTAGAAGAAACAAAAACGACCCAAAAGAAATCCAAAAGGGAAAAAGGAAAAAAAGTACAAATAGATTATTTTTTTAATAACAAAAAAATAAAATAACAGAAAAAGAAAAGAAAGTAGAAACAGAGTGTGTGTAACTTTTGGGATTGAGCTTTTTCTACACTTCGTCTTCTTCACTTCATTTTTTCCCTTGCCTCTTCTCCTTCTCGACCCTTGAGTTGTCATCTTCACTTTTTCCTTGCTGTCGACCTAGAGTGCCAATCACTATCTTTGTTTTCTTCAATGCTGCATCTTAGCATGGGGGGTCATTTGTAGGTAGTTGAGCTTGTAGGAGCTCCCTGTTAATCCATTTTGGGAAGGAAATCATTGGAGTTTGTGGTGATTTGCTAGCGGAGAACTGAAGCTCATTGTTTGTCAACCATAGAAAGATGCTCGTCCTTGTCCATGGTCTTCACTCCCAGATTGGGCGAGTAGAAGGACAGCGGAAGCTTATCTAGGGTTGCAAGGATCGTTACTTGTTTGGTTTAGGATTGGAGCTGTTAGAAGGTTGTTAGTAGAGTTGTGAATATGTTGCGGGGCTGGTTGGGGCTTTCGTCTGGCCTTGTTGCTACCAGCTTTTGTGTAAGGAGATGATTTTTGTTTTGGTTCAGGGATGGTGAACACTAGTTGCCGTTGCTATAGGTGCCTTTAATGCAGTGTTTGAAAAGGCACAAGTTTAGCTCCAATCACCATGTTTAACACCTTTTGCTTTGATTTGTCTTCATATACCTACAAAAGTAATAAAAAACAGTAAACACGAAACAATAGACTACACTATGCATAAAAGTATAATGAATTCTCACAACATATATATTATTAGACACAAAATTCATATCCCAAATAACACTTATTAACTCCTCATGCTTAAACTATTGCTAATCCCCAAGCAACTAACGCATAAGATTGACCACAGGGAACAGGGAATTGACGAGGAAAAAAGGAACATCTTTTTAGAACTGTCATTTTTGTTATTTTTAACAACATAGGGTCATGTCTAGTTCTTTGAGACCTCCAAATTCAAGTATGAATTATTTAGTGAAAAACGTGTCCTTTATTCAAGGCCATACAACCCCTAGAAAAATGTATTCATACTGTCCAAACTTTGGGTCTTGACATGGGTGACATTCAATAGTGCCTTATGTGGCTTACCATACACAATTCCATTCAAGACTCAAAAGGAAAGATTGGTAGCCCCATTTTAGATCATGTGGACACTCCAGTCAAGTGTTTGAATGTGATAAATGTTGTGCTCAATGATCCTTTCACTCATAGACATGATCAACTATATGCAATATTCTCAATTCTCCACCACTTCAAAGGCTTAGTGTATGCAAAAATCAAGAGGTTTTATTCAGGTTGTAATGGGGCTAAGGGTGAGCAAGGGTTGGACCGTATTTGGAACCGTGGCAAAAAATCTAGCTTTTAGTGGATTCAATTGATACCAACCACAAGGCCAACCGCTTTTTTTGCACTTTTCTTTTTCTTTCTTTCCATTGGTTTTCTTGTCCTTTTTCTTCCATTATTATTTTTTCCGATCAACTCCCATCCATTGCAACTCAATGGGATAGCATCCTTCCACCACAACAACTTATTCGTTTATTAAACTTCGACCATCATCATCATCATCATCATCATCATCATTTTTTTCCCCTTTTTCTCACCTTTTTTTTATAATTTATTTACTTTTCAATTGTTTTTTTCCTCCTTTTTTTCTCTTAAATGTTGACAAGGCTGTTGTACCCCCAAGCCCCGACGCACCAAAACACCCCCATGCTTTCTCTGCACCATCACTCATAACTTATGTCAAACGAATTGCCCCACGTGTTCTATACTAAGATAGGGAATCAAAGGTACGGGTTAAAAGTGTGGGTTTAACAAAGGAAAAGGCCATGAAGCTCAAAGGAGTCAACAAATGATCTTTCGTTAAGGTAGGTCATTTAGCCAATGTAGGTTAGAAGAAATGAAGTGATTGTCTCTGTCATTTTAATGCATGCAAACACCACATATGATTTTGAAGAGAATCAAAGCAAGTTCTAGTTTCACAAACTACGAGAGTATATTCCGTACATGAAAAGAAAAACATGAGACTGAAATAATGTTAGTCAATAGGCTCAAAGTCTCACTAACATGATAAGCAAAATAAAACATAAGGAACACGCATATAAGAACAACAAAAGAAAAACGTTAGACAAATCACAAAAACAGCGAATAAAAGACCCATATTAGTAAGTTTATCCGGCATCTTAAATATATTCTTTCAATGATCTTCCTCTGGCCTTTCTGCACTTTCTTCCTCGCTTTCTCCCTCTATTTCTTCCCTGATAACAGGCTCTCTTCCAGATCTTAAAGTCTTTATCCACCTAGCTAATTTAGCAATTCACCAATCTAGTCGTTTACACAATCTATCCTCCTCTTCATGTGAATCTGCTATAGCATAGTTGCTTAGGACTGTAGAGCTCTGATAGATACTGAAATTACGCTAGGTAGAAAGTAGATGGAATTTATTAAATGTAATGTGATTATTGTGATAATTTTGGTTTTCAAGAACTTGATCTCTCCTAATATCAGGTATTCCAGTGCCTGGAACTCTCCCAAACACTTCTCTGATTTTGTCCTGCTGTCCTCTACTAGCCTGTAACCTTATATGTATAAAAAATAAAGTCATTTTAACAATTTCCTCACTTTTTTAGAAACTAATAAATATAGTCTTTAAAATTTCACTTACACCATTTATTGAAAAATAACCAAAAAAAAAAAGTGAGGATAAAAGTGAAAACTATGATTTGACATAAAGTGACTTCTTTTTTGATAGAAAAATTTAGCATTAGAATGACATGCTTTTTGATACAGAGTGAGTAATATTTAACGATGGTGGAAGATTTAGTCCTAATGGCCTAATATCTTCATGAATGGATTTGGCGAAATGGTGCAAGAATTTTTTTAGCTGGACTGCTTTACAAGCAGGGGCTATTCCCCCCCCCCCTTTCCCTGGTCTATGAATGTTGTGAAGGCTGTTTCTCTTGAATTTGTTTAATAGGAGGAAAATACTGTGATATACAGAAGTTGCTACTTTGTGCTCATATAGTCTGAATTGATAATGTGTTATATCCTGTTTCTGCTCTGAATATACCCTGGATACATTTTGATGTTTAATTGATGAGAAGTTCTGGTCACTTTTGTGAAAGTTTGATTGATGACAAGATAGAGCACTAAAAGTGCTGATTTGGCATTCTATATTATTCTATTTCATGACCAGTACAACACTCCTTTCCTTTAACATTTACACATATCAACCAACTTTCTTTAGGGCTGAGGACAAGGTTAATGAATGAATAAGATGTGAATGAAGATGGACAACAAGATTAATTGGTCATCAGAAGCTAGACAACTTGTTTGACCTTGTTTGTGTTTGAGTTGTGACTCAATTTTTTTGGAAACGGAATGATATAAATTTTAGGACGAATTTCATTTAGGTACTCTCATATTTGATCTAATATTTTTTGGACCCAATGTTTTTCATAGTTCTACTTAGGTACCTTCACATTTAGATTTATTTTTCCTTGAGTACCTAAATGGTGAAAATAATCACCTTCCTAAGTCTATGTAGGTACTCAAGTGATAATAAGTCTAAATGTGAAGGTACCTAGATAAAATTATAAAAACATAGAATACACAAAAACATGTCAAGGTACCTAAATAGAAATCATCCCAAATTTTATACAGAATTGCTGTCATGTGAATAAGTTGCTCTCTTGTGGCACACATTTGTTAGCATGATTAAGGTCGTTATTCATTCTTATCCTTTATCATAATAATTTTCAGCCTTTTGAAACTTCCTATGAACATATCAATATTATGTGGATCCTTCACCTTGCATAACTGAACTATAAGGGAAGTGAAATTGTAATTCAATGACTCAGTACAGTTTAATACAATGACTCAAAGTACAATTGTAATACTATACGTATAGTACAGCTGCAATACAATAACCTGTGCTATCATTACCAGGCATTGTTTGGCAACCAAATTATTTTCCACTTTATCATTCATTTCAGCTGATGTGACATAACTTTTTAGAAAATTTCAAACTACCCTTACCTTTTTTTTTATATATTTTTTATTTTTTTTTATCACAGTTAACAATAAAGTATGATTAAACTATGTAGCCCAAAATTTTGATGCATGTCGATTCATTTTATCTTCAGTTCAGCAAGCAATTTTGCAAAAGGTGCTACTTTTTCTAATTCTACATATCTTGACGATCAATCATAGTAAATAGTTGATGCTATTTTTTTATTTTTTATTTATTTTCTTTTGGTTTCTCAAACTTTGAGCTAGCCTTATTGCTACTTCGTTTTCCTTGTCTTCAGTTAGAGAACAGTCCTAATTTTCTGTTACACTATATGTATCTGCTAGATCTTGCACTCATGGAAAATGCAATGGTTTCTGCATCCAGTTTACCTACTGCATCCTGTTTGTGTACTGAAGGTTCTGGATTAAAAACTCTCTTTTGTTTACATTTTGTCTACAGGAACTGAAGAAGTTCCAGACGATCTTGTTGTGGTAATGTGTTGGTACACAACATCATATTCAAATGTTTACATTTATGCCTCCTCTCTACAGAAGAATATGTTCAGTCACTTATTTTACTTGCCTTCTGACAGTCCCCTGCTACTTCACATTTAGAGGCTTGCCAGTTTGTTCAGACTGACCTTGATGCACAACTTTGTCTTCGAATTGTAAATTGGCTTGAGGGTTTGGCATCCAAGGCACTTGATTTGGAAAACAAGGTTACAAGCTGTGACTTGGGTTTATTCCATCTGTTGGATGAGCTGATTACCGTATTATTATTATTGAAGTTTTCTGCTTGTACAGGTGCGTGGATCTCATGTTGGTACTTATCTCCCTAGCTCTGGAATTTGGCATAACACTCAAAGGCATCTTAAGAAAGGTGCCAGAAATTCAGACACCGTTCTTCACTTGGATTTTGATGCTCCAACACGTGAAAAAGCTCCTCTGTTGGCTGATGACAGGGTATCCATCCATATGAGCATCATCTTTTTTACTTCTTCAATTTTCTTTTCCCTATCTTGTCAGTGCTGGCCTTCCCATATGTGTTGCCTTTATTGTTATACATTTATCTGAAGTACTTGCTCTTGGCTGTCATTGTGGTTTTTACCGGTTATAGTCACTTTTATACCTGCTACACTCGCCATTATCTAACCTGAAAATTACTGATTTGACTTGGCCCGATTTCATTATGAAAGTTATAGTCAAAGAGATGAAATTGAAATTCCAAGTTTGAATGCCATCTATTGACATGATTTTTTTGTTATCTGTCATATAATTATTTTATTTGCTCAATGTCCCTAAAGCTGCAGTGGCTCAATTGCTTTGGCAGAAACAAGATGAATCCCTCCTTGAAGACATTTGGACTTTGTTGCGTGCTGGAAGACTTGAAGAAGCTGGTGATCTTTGCCGATCTGCAGGGCAGGTGCTGTTCTATCTTTTCCTCTGATATTCCCTTGAGACCAGGATATTGAAAATAGTTTGTCATCTCCATCTGAAGATCCTTTCATTTTACAGCCATGGAGGGCAGCAACTTTATGCCCTTTTGGTGGTATGGACTTAGTTCCATCAATTGAAGCCCTGATAAAAAATGGGAAGAACAGTACCCTGCAGGCTATTGAATTGGAGAGTGGTGTTGCTCGCCAATGGCACCTTTGGAAGTGGGCCTCTTATTGTGCTTCAGAGGTAGGATAATGCCACTGGGTTGGACAGCTTTGCTCTCTATGTTCTTTCTTATTGTAATTAACATATTGCAGATAAAGTTTCCCAACCCTTTCTAACTGCTAACTGGATTATGGTTTCCCATTCTGTTTATTATCTCATACCCTTTAACCTGAAGAGGATAGCTGAGCTGGGTGGAAAATATGAAGCAGCTGTGTATGCGGCACAGTGTAGCAACTTGAAGCGTATGCTTCCAGTATGTACAGATTGGGAGGTCTGTATCTGATCCTATATATGACTGCAATGTCTGCTAATGCATTATGGATATGAAACTTTGCTCTCTACTTGTGCAGTTATCAGATTACTTGTGCATGTGTTCATTCTGGCCTCTGGGGAATGATATTTATAGCAGTATTACATATTCCAAAACTGAGCATTTTGTTGCCTTCTGCTTCTTTCTGTTCTATCCGTAAAGTGCTTTGATGAGATCCTCTGATTATTCCATGTGCAGTTCTGGTATCTCTTAGTACATCATTATTAAGGATGTTCTAAAACATATAGCTTTGATATATGTTAGGTTCAAGGAACACAAGATCTTTGCTGTCTTCTCTTTGTCAATGAGGTCTAAGAATGCAGAATAAAATATCAGCCATATGTATTGGATTTTGAGTTTTCTGATATGGTATAAGCAATATGATACTAGAAAAAAATTGCATCCATTTCATTAAAAACTGAGACAACATTGCTTCCAAATATTTCATATTGTTTGCTTGAAATATAGGTGGAGAATGGGGAGAAACCATGCATGGATTATTTATTTATTTATTTTGGCTCATCAAAGCTTCAATAGAGACCTAAGCTCATTATCCTTGGATTAGGAGCCTATAATGGTATTAGTTCTCAGCCCATGTATCTCAGTTGTTTTCCAAGAATTTCTTATCATGGCTTGATTCAAACTCTAGAAAATATGAGCATGAAAAACGGCCGATAAAATTGTAGTTGCAGTTGCAATTGTGGTCACAGTCATGAAGTTGCACTGTTGAAGCATCACAAACTATAATTATTATGTTATGGCTGTTGCAACATGACATTTTATAATAAATATTGGCCTGTATCTGACTTATATCAGTAAATATCAGTGAATGTTGGTGCTTACTGATAGTGCCATGTTTCTCTTTGCTCATCGGTGACATTGTGTATCAGGAGACTCAGAATCTGATATGTATTCCCAACATATAGGCCAATATTTGTTTCCATGATAAGAGGCCTTACGGTTGTTTTCCTTACCTTATTTTCTGATCAAATAAGATAAGAAAATGACCCTTACATAAGTCATTGAAACAACATGCCGTGATAGCTACGACATATTATGTATTATTCTTATATTTGCGATGCCACCGTCATTATTACGGTTGGACTTTAACTGCTCTGTCCTTGCATGCCTAAGAAGTTGTCTATATGATAACTTGTGATCTAGTAATAGAGTAACCTTATTACTCCTTGAGTGCCACCTTTTTTATTTTGTTTTATATAGCCACATATTTGATTCAGTTTATGTTGTGATATCTAATTTAGGATGTAAATGGGTCGGGTTTGGATTGGGGATCTCGTACTTGATACTTGAACTCGATAAGGAATATCTAAACCATATCTGTACTTGAATCAAGATGTGTATTTGTTTGCTAAACTATATCTGTATCTATTGAATACTTGATATCCAACAAATAATCCAATATCCAGCGAGCGACCTGATGTGCGATATGTTTTTACATAATTAAAATTAAGATAGACATCAGAGTGAGTTAAGATGCATCATATAGGACTATCTATGAATAAGGTAGGGTACTTTGGCACATGAAGCTTGCATGGACTTGAAGTTCAAAGCACAACATATCAATCAATGTCTCAAAAAATAAATTCAAGGAAATGCCAACCTAGACATCAAGGGTAGACCTAAGAATATGAACATGAACATGGACATACACCTTATTATATGCATTATAACCACCGTCCAACTCCTTCTATGTTGTCTTCTAGATGTTTGAAAAGAAGACCTAGAAAACTATTGGTCAACTTCCTCTCACCAATGTCATACCTAGTTGAATTCTCAACATATGAAAGAATAGGTTGATTCTAAGTTTCTAATAATGTGTAGAACAACAAGAAAATACTTAATTACTAAGTTGATTATTTGTGCACGTACTGTGGTGTAGTCCAATTTAGGAAAGTATTCACGGTATTAAAGAAAAACTTTCCAACGTGAGGAATTTCATTGTAGAACTATCACTTTAGATGAGGTTAGTTGGAGGGAAGAGTATAAGATTGGGGAGTGGAATGGAGGCCTTCCTTACTCTATGAAATCTGAATAGTGAAGAACAAAGGGGAGACGAGGAATGGCCAAAAAACAAAAGGAAGGAGATGAAGAACTAATGAAGGGGTGGGTGGGTATGACCGGAGTGCTAAATGAATGGTTAGATCTAGGGTTAGCTAGGGGTTGAATTCCAGTTTTAATACCAAGTACTTATACTATTTATTTTTTCAAATGAAAGGAAAATTATAATTGAATAACATGTAGATGGGTATGTGTAGAGCCGGAAAAAATTGACTTGACCCGACTTGCCCAACCCACACAAAACCTGATAAATTCATCAACCTAATCACACCCAAACCTGACCTACCATGAACCTAACCCATTATCAACTCAATCCGCCATCAACCCTAAATGACTCGACAAAACTAAATTCTATATTAACCAGTTATGATAATAAAAAAATACACGTCTTATTATTTATTTAAAGTTTTTTAAAAAATATTGTTATTTAAATTTTACTTATTTTTCTTATTTTTATTGTGAACTTACTTATTCACCAACGATATTCTAATTTTACCGGTTTTTTCGGGTAAAAGTACAACATTAAAAAGCCATAATAATAAACAAATAACAATTAATAACACATTATTAATCACATGCTTATATGAAGTTAAACTTAATGCTTGCCTACGAGGTTAATGAGATAGATTAATTTAGGTGGTTAATATTTAATTTGACTTAAATCCAAAGTGATTCGATCTAGAATTAGCTTTGTACAAACCCAACCCAACCCGTCAAAACCTAAAAAGATCCGATTCCTCAAGTTTACCCAAACCTACTCGTCAAATTAATTTGAATACGAAATCACCAGAATACTAGCTTACTCGGCCTAAACCCGATTTGATAAAGATGTAAATGGGGCAGGTACGCCCATACCCATACTTGTACTTGATAAGAAAATTTGTATTCGTACCCCAAACAAATATCTACTAACACATTCATATTCGTATCCATTGTATCTGTTATTCGACGGATAATCCGTTTACCTATTGACGAATATCATTCATTGGATAAATCCATTACTCGATGGATAAAATCATTTAATAGTAAGCTAAATAACAATTTTAACCTTAATTTACATTATATTTATTTTTAAATTCAGGTAAAAGGGTAATTATATATCTAATAAATTGGTAGGGATATGGATATGGGTTTGTGTACGGGTATAAATATGGATATCCCATACCTGTATTTGTAGTCGAACCTGACAAGTATTTTTCTTCCATCATCCATAACCATTTATCCATATTCGTTAAATATTTGGCAGATAAAATCCGTCTCGTTTACATCTCTAGACGTTAGACCCTATCCGACCGCCCTACCAGGTAAATTAACCTGATGTAACCCGGATCTATAACTACTTGAACCTGACCCAATACGACCCAAATAATAAGGTGAACCGGAATGACCCGTACCCAAAATGACATACCCGACCCATAACCGACCCACAAAGGAAAATGAACCACAAATAAACTGACTCGAGAATGATTCGACCTGCTATAATCTGACCCAAACCCGACTCACATGACCTGATTGCCACGTATAGGTATGGGTACTAGAGCATGGATATGAAGACCCCTTACCCAAACATGACGAATTTTTTAATCCCTACCCATATTCGTTTAGCTATAGTGCTATACTCATATTCATACCTGCATATATCAGGTAAACCCATTGAATTTTTGGTATTATCTACCTGATTGCATCACTAATTACTTCATACATTCATTAGAAAGGATTATGTTATATTTTACTTGGATGTTTTAATTTTGCTGAGGAGTTTGCTCTAAGTTCTATGGTAAATACAGAATTGCAACCCCCAACCCAAGTGGCCACATGCTGCAGCTACAATGCGTCAAACATGGGTTGACTTATCGAAAAAACTTGAAGTATACCATTTAACCAAGCCTGATGATGAATTAAACAATTTCTGGCGACACTGTTTCATGGAATAGTTTATCTAAAGTACATCACTAAAACATTTTTCGTTGTAAATTATCATAGAGTGAGAATATCTTATTTCCTGCCGAAAACAAAAAATGCTATGTTTGTGCTTTTCATTGTGTATCAGCAACATCAATAATTCCTGTCTTATCATCTATTAGTTTCGACTAGCTGGGCCTCTTTCTGCCATAAAGTTTAATCCAGGAATCCAGCAGTGTAGTCAATTCCTTTTCATAAGATCCAGCCTCCTCAACCTTCACTCTTGTATAACTGCCACTTTGAGCAACTGAACATAGCATTTTTTATCTTTTTTGTGCCCCAGCCTTGCGTATGCCCTTTGCCAACCTTATCTTTGCTATCTTCTAGTTTCCCATAAGTGATATGTGATCAAGATACTTTTCACAGAATCAATATGAATGCATCAAATGCGAAGTTTGCTGCATATTTTGTTGATCATGTTTCCATATTGCAATCAGTACTATGAAGATGTTTCTATGGAGATGCTTTTCTAGCTTGGCATGTCTTGATTATTTAAGCTTTGTTAGATTTGAAATTTTGGATTTGCTATTGCTGCTTGCCTCCCCTCTTTTATCTCCCATTGAACGAATATTTCAAGTCCTTGAATACAAAAAGTGACATTTGGCTTACATTGTGGTTCTTCACTCTGCTGAACCTTTATGTCTTCTTTTATAATCAATGCCTAATACAGGATTTATTTTCTTTTACTGGTGCTATATTATGAACTTAGCATTCAGAATCTACTGTATTTGGTTTCTGGTCTAGGATTTGCATTCTTGGTCCTAACTTTTGTACACAGGGTAGTCCAAATAGAAGCAGATTTAGTTTACATCTGAAATTGTGTTTCCAACTGGGTCATTCATCTGATTGTTTCAGTCCTTGAATAAGAATAGGGAGCTAAAGAGTATGACTTATTGATGACTATCGGCCACAAGCTTGTATTTTAGTGTTTTGCATTTCACTATAGTTAAGCTCTTTCCTTTGTTCTCTATTTGATGCTGTGGATGTGAAATGTTTTCCACATGATGCAGTCTGCATGCTGGGCAATGGCAAAGGCATGGCTTGATGTTCAAGTAGATGTATATTTGGCTCAATTGCAACATGCAAGAGTAGATCAATTGACAAGTAACGAGGATGCTATTGATGAGAGTCCTGGACGGGAAAATGTTGTCTCTCATGGGGGACCAGAAAATTGGCCTCAGCAAGTTATGAACCAGCAGCCGAGGCACATATCTTCTCTTCTACAAAAGCTCCATTCAGGGTATGCCTGCAAGCATCTTTATTCCTCTTTGTCCTACTGCAGTCCTATTGGATGCATAACATCCTCATGTCTTTGTATATTCAGAGATACGGTTCATGAAGGTGTTACTCGTGGATGTAAAGAGCAGCATCGGCAGATTGAGGTCAGAGCTGTGTTGGATTGTGTCTGCATGTTCACCTTCGCTAATGTTTCAAAGATGCTTCTTAATTTCACTGATTGGGTGTCTGGCAATTTTCTTGTTAGGCATTGGCTTCACAGAATTAGTTATTATGATATTTTATTTCTCTTTATCGTTATCTTATCTGATCATGTTGTTAAATGATGCAAGAAATGTGCTCTAAAATCTTTATAATTGTTTTTCTGTTTGTATCGTAAAATTAATCTGATGTTTTATATGCATGATGAAGTTGTTCGCAGCTTAATTTAGTTCCTCTGTTGAAGATCTGATTATGCTGTGCAGCTTCTTGTTGCACCAGCATCACCTGCACTCTCAATGGTTATGTACTTTAGTAAGCGTGGTACCCTGGTACATAAAGCAATTATAGATTCTCTAACAATTTTTGGTGAACAGATGAAACTCATGTCAGGAGATATACCCCAGCTACTGGATCTTGTGTGGTCATGGATATCACCTTCACATGAGGATCAGAATGCTTTCAGGTAATAGCTGCATTTCATGTAGTTGTCGATTGAGATTTTCAAATGAGGCTCTTTATGATGAATGATCTTTTGATTATGTGGAAATATAGCTAGTTGGATATACCAGTGATTAAGTCACTTATGGGAGATTATTTTGATACAAACTTTAGCTTATGCTAAGAATTAATTACAGGAGCATACTGGTGTGACCGTAGTTGGCACGCAATTTAAACCCTCTTGTTGTCAATTGTAGCACTGGTAAATAAGGGTATCGTTCTAGCCGGGGATTGAGAGGGCTCACCTCTATTTAACTAGCTTAAAAATATATAACTAAAACTAAAAATAAAAATCCTAAATAACACAAAATAAATAAATAAGAAAAATATTAATGGGGGTTATAAAAATAATAAAATAATAAAGGGAATAAAATTAAATAAACTAATAATAATAAAAATAATGGAAATAATGAGAAACCCACAGATATGAGAAACACGTTAGGGAAATAAAAATCCACCACTAGATTAGGTTGTAATATAATATTTATTTCTAAGTCATCTTTTAATCATGAGAAAGAGATCGACCAAGTTGCACACCAAATGCAGGTCCATGCACCTTATATTACTTCCCTTAATTAATTAATACGACAAAGCGCCAATATTAACCCTATTAAATACTAGCAGTATAGTAGCAACAAGCGGCTCCTATATTTAACTAGATTTAATGCATTAAGTGTAAGTGGAAGGCTGTCAATCTAAGTACCCAGACTAGTACAAAACGCATGTCTACCTGTATTTCCTATCCTTGACCCACACGTATCGAAACGTTTTACCACTTCGGTTAGAATCACAAAACGATTAGGTAAATTGTTATCTAACCTAGCTGCACTTTATACATATAAATTCTAGTATATTTAGATGGTCACCTAGCAGACAAATAATCCTACATACTGTCACTTATGAGGAACCAGAACAAGGCATGCACTAAATAAACTATACTTGACAGAATCATACATATAAACGATAGCAATTAACATAGAGTCAAGAAACAATCTCACGAAATAAAGAAAAAAAAATTATAAGTCAAACTATAGTCTAGGGTTTCAATTCATTCCTTAACAATAAATAATCAGCCACTCATAATTAAAGAATTAATTACACAAATGCATATCTAAAATATAAATTAAAAATAAGAGAAAGAAATAACCGGAATTAGTTTTGTATAAAAGATCAAAAATTTATTCAGATAAAAATTAATTTTATCTGGAATAAATTCTATCGGTATTAAACTCTTCCTCTAATTTTCTCTTCCTTCTCGGCCTTTATTTCCGTGCAGTTATTTTTTTTTCCCGGCTGACGCTGATGGCTGCTTCTTGCGTATGTACTGCCGAGCCTTGGTTTCCGTGCGGCGACTTCCTTTTCTGCGTCTGAGCCTCTTTCGCGTGACGCGCCCTGTGGCTCTCTTTCCTGTCTCCTTCTGCCGCTGCTTGATCGAGCCTACTACCGCACGAGCCTGTGAAGGCTTGCGCCCTTCTCCTGGCTCTGCCGCCCTGTGTCTTGTCTCTTTCTGGCTTTTTCCCTCTTCGACGTAATTAATGCGGCTCTGCCGCACTAACTTCCTCCTTTCTTTCACGCTCCTCCTTCCTTTTTAATGTCGTTCCTGCCACGCCACGTCAGCCTTAACGGCTGACTCCCTTCTCACACTTTCGCCCGATTCTTTTTCTTCTGCCTGGTTTGAGGTCTTGTTCGGCGTCGTTTTGTTTGCTTTTTCTAGGCCTTTGGGCCTTCGGCCTTTGGCCGTTGGTCCAAAGGTCTTATTTCTTTTTTTTTTCTTTTATTTAAAAACAAAAACCTGCAAAATAAAATTCAATAAATATTAATAAATGATATTATACTCTAAATTTACTTAAATTATATCATTTTAGCTTAAATAATAATATTTATTCAATGTTTACCACTTAAGCATAAAACAATAATTATTTTCTTATATTAGTTAAATAAACTACCAAAAACTAAGATTATAAGGGTATAAAATGTGTCAAAATATGAACTCATCACATACTTTTCCTAACCTACCTTCTTGCTTACTTTTTCTGTTGATGAATGCCATTGCTAAGCTTATTATGCTTTACTTTCTGTCAGGCCGCATGGTGATCCGCAGATGATTCGGTTTGCAGCACATTTAGTGCTGGTGCTTAGATATTTGCTGGGTAATGAAGTGAAGGATGTCTTCAAGGAGAAGTTAATGAATATTGGTGATCTCATTCTTCACATGTAAGTGCCGACTAATCCATCATTTTTGTGTTTCCCTATTGAAAATCCCTGGATTTGGTTGATCTCTCTTTTGGGTTTTAGATATGCAAGTTGAATCTTAAAGTTGGTCACTTTTCTCTAAGTGGTAACATTTCGTGGTCATAGGATGAGGCCATGCGGTGCTTTTCATGTTTCGTGGACAGTTGGCTTATATGCCAAGTACGTCTCTCCTCACCGTTGGGTTCGTAGTCTTAGCCCAAACTGTGACAAGGTCTGAGTCCACATGGATACACCCCCTTTTGTAGGACCCACATGAACAGAGATTTAGGAGTATCATTTGGAATCTTTGTTATGTTTTGTTTTATTGTGATTTTGTTTTATTTTGGTGTTATTTTATTTAGATTTTATATGATTTTGTAACATTTTGGTAATAGCTTGGCCTGTATATATTAGGTTGTATTATTGAAATCAAATTTGAATTGAATAAGAATTAAAGTGAAGTTTTGTGTGAAAACCTAGGCGAAGAATTTAGCCTGACATGAACGTGGTATAAAATTTCAAATTTGATCTCAATCGGCGATGCATTTCATCCAAAAAAAGAGCATACACCAACAACAGTGTCCTCTGCCCTGTTTGCCTTTCCACTGCAGTGTCCACTGAGCTGACCACCGTGACTCTGTTATGCCGCCCTTCGCAGGCTTGTTGTCTCTTCATTGTGTTACAACAACCCTCGCTCCCAACCAAACCAACAGCTTGAATGTTCATCGGAAGTTGTCGCTGCTCCTTCATTGCTCCATTGTTATTGTCCTAGCAAGTATTTCTCTACCACGTCATATGACTACGCAAGTGACAAATCCTTTTGTTGTTTTCCATAAGAATTTTTTTGGCTTTTCCATTTAGTGTAAAGACAAAAAGAGTTAAAAAGAGAGAGGGATCACCGAAGAAATAGGGAGGGTTTAAAAGAGAAATTATTTTGGTTATTTGTTTTTCTTTTATTATGGTCAAGAGTGAAGAGTTTCATGCTTTGCAGCTGCAATTATCTGAAGTTAGAGAGGTTCATTAAAAGGCTATTAACTCATTGTAGAATGATGTTGTGATGGCTTTAGATGGGGTAGTTGTTGAGGTCAATTCATTTTAAAAGGGAATTTATAACATATTCTAGCCTAAATCCGTTTTTTGGATTGATGTTCTTAGAATTTTCACATCCCCCAAAATGAGGTATTCTCAAATTCCACCAATTAGCTAGAAGGGGAAAGTTGCTTGAGGGGATAAAATCATTATTAGTTTATAAAATTCATTAATGCTCTATTATCCACATGTGCTGGAAAAGATTGTTCCAACTTGGAAATTTGGAAATTCTTAATTTAAATATCTCATATTTGTTGTCATCCAAACAAGGAATTTATGGTTGTAGAAATTTAAATGTGAATCACTTTAAGAATCATATCAATTTTAATATCTTTTCATTTCTTAATTTTCCTTTCCAAACCCACCCTTAAGGAAATTCTTGGCCTCCTCCACAGTCAAGCTAAATAGAAGAGTCCTGGGAAGTGTTGTTATGGGCTCTGGTTATGGATCAAGTTATGGAGCAATTAGGAGGATCCATTGAGGATTTGAGTGCTTAGAACTAGGGTTCTTGGTCTTCCCTATAGTAGAAATAGTGAAAGAACAAGAGAGAGGAAGAAGTGGAAGCCGGCAATCTTTCAGCAATAGCATGAAGGAAGATTGATATATTGGCGGTCATAAATCTACTTCTTTTGCTAGTGATGCTAATTAGAAGACTCACTTTTGGGATCAACCTTTTGGACCAACTAGTCTACTTTTCTAAGGCTCTTTCTAAGATTCGACTATGGTCAAGCTGGTCATCTGCATAATAACTGCTCAGAACTCTTGGCGGCCAAAAATGCTGGTTTGGTTCAATTTCTTGATGAATCCTCTTAAAGGGAAAATCACCCGTCTAATGTCCCCATCATGATGGATCAAGAAGACCAGATTGTGGACCTTTGTGAGTATTCAGGGGATGAAGATGAAGAGTTGAGCCACTGCTGTTCTCTGTTGGCTAGAAGTTGGAGGTTGAACTTTGCTCCAGCAAGGGAGAATATGTCCCACCTCCATGTAGGGCTCATAATCCTTGCCCAAGCTATAAAAAAAGAGGTCCAGGTACACATGGGTACACCTCCTTCATAGGACCACGAGCACCATAAGATTTAGGAGTATTATTTAGAAACTTAATTAATTATATTTTTTTGTGATATCATTTTATTTTGGTATTATTTTATTTGATTATTTTTTTTTGGTAACATATTTTTACCTTTTGTATTATTAAAATCAGAGTTGAATAGAATAAGAATTAAAGTGAGCTCTTGTGTGAAAATTTAGGTTGAGAGTTTAGCCTTGCATCTAATTGTGTTGAATGGAAGTGTTTAGGTGAATGCATTTTTTTACCTCTTGTTTGCGGTACAGCTAGCCTACTTGTATCTTGCTCAAGTATTTGCAAAGTTCACTGATGTTATTGTTGATTGCTGAATGGATTATATCTTACATGGTTGAAGAGTTGTAAGGTTGTCATTAATCTTTTGTGTTTGTGAGCTTGATAAATTATATCTGGAGTAATTGGTATAAAACTACCTATAAAGAGTGCCAAAAAATGAAATTGGCATAGCGCATTCCTGACAAAAAAAAAAAGATTAAAAACTATTCATAAGTTCACTTAACTCATACCCATTTTCTGTATGACTAAATTACCCTTTTCTATTCTCTTCGTTTGAACTATCAGTTTCTTTTATTTTATTTTATTTTCTTTTCACTAGGGTTTATTATAAGAAAAATGGTTATAGGTGGCTTTGGAAGTAAACTTCTGACTGTTTTGAATTGGTTTTAACGGGTGATTTTATGCAAAATTTGCATTTTATTGGTGATTTTTACTCATTAGTTCCAACTTTACTTCAAGGCAAATATTATATCAGTACAGCCTCAGGTTTCTGACAATTTTCCTTTTTTACCCAAATACTTAACGCAAAGTCTTTTTGTGCTTTATAATATTGAATTTGCTTTTATTTTGTATCTTTGGGTATTTAGTTAGTGATTGAATGTACCTGGTGCTGGTTTCTTGATCAAGCTTCAACCAGTGCTTGACATTTCTAATGAAATTATCCTTTCTCTATCCCAACTTCCTTGCTACACTCCTTTGTATATTTAACAAGTTATTTCTGCAGATTTCAGTGTCATGTTTCATACATATGGATCCAGGGCTTACATGTCTATTTCTGTGTGTAACAGCTATGCTATGTTTCTGTTCTCACAACAACACGAGGAGTTGGTTGGCATTTATGCCTCTCAGCTTGTGCGTCACCGTTGCATTGACCTCTTTGTGCACATGATGGAGCTAAGGCTGAATGCCAGGTTAATTTCTTATGCCTACATGATATTTTAGAACTCATATACCACATGCTCTTCTACTTTTCTCCATAAATCTGTGTGGATGAAACTCCAATCTAGATGAATATCTCCATTTTAAGTAAGGATTCTGAAGATCTCTATTCTTGAAACATCAGGAACACTCGTCCTTCACCCTGCCCTCCTTACATGGGAAGCTGTATATGTTTGTATATCTTGTTCTTATGGTCAATAATAAATACTTCTCACATAATTTGTGAACAAGCAGGTAGGAATAAGATTTCTGGGTACCTTATGTCCTGAATTCGGACCCCCCTCAAGCTGTATTTTGTGATATTTTTTGGAAACAGTCTGATACTAGCTGACATCAATGGACGGGAAAAGTGGCTGCAAACTTTTAGACCTCCTCAGATTTGCCAATGACAAGATTTATACTGGGCTGTAAACTTTTTATATAGTCATGTATTTGTATCAAAGAGAACATATGTAGGGCCAAATCATACTTATGCCCTTTCTGGTATTTATCAGTGTACATGCCAAGTACAAATTGTTTCTATCTGCTATGGAATACTTGCCATTTTCTCCTGGAGACGATTCAAGAGCCAGTTTTGAGGAAATCTTCGAGAGGTACTTCTATTAAGTGTTTTCCCTGTCATATTGCTCAGACATAGGATCAATTTTGGAATTTGTGAGTGTAATATGTGGGTTTCCTATCAATGTTTTGTTAGAGTATTATCAAGTTCTCGAGAAACTAAACTTGTTAAGCATGACAAGTCAGCGGATGTTGCAGAGCATCATAGATTGCAGTCTCTTGAGAAAGCTACAGTCATACAATGGCTTTGTTTTACACCCCCCTCCACTGTTCCTGACGTGCAAGCAGTTAGTAGCAAGCTTCTTCTTCTTGCACTTATTCATAGGTAATATATTTGTTTTACATCTAATATGTAAATTTTTGTGTGCCTCTCAATTCTTAAGTGTAAATTGAAACAAAAGGGACAAAAGGAAAAAAAAATATCAGTTGCATGTGTTACACACTCTGCTTCTTTCTTAGTCATTTACCCACAGGAAGAGACAATATTTTCCTTGTTCGTTCAAGTTGTATTGTTATCATTTCTGGTTATGTTTACTGAACACAATATCTTGGCTTTGCAGCAACATACTCTTCCGAGAGTTTGCTTTGATTTCCATGTGGAGGGTTCCAGAAATGCCCATAGGTGCACATAAATTGCTTAGCTTCCTTGCGGAGCCCTTGAAACAACATACAGAAAGTCCTCTTTCCATTGAATATACCGAGGTCTCTGACTATCTAAAAGAGTTCAAAGACTGGGTATGCCTCACTTTGAGCACTGTGATGATTTTGCTATTGGCCCTTGCAAAAAAATATCAACTATTCAGCTCCAAGTTAATGTTGATTATGTGTTCCTTCTGACCAGAGTGAATACTATTCCTGTGACGCAACATATCGCAATTGGCTTAAGATTGAATCGGATAGTATTGAGGTCTCCTCCCTTCATCTATCTCACGAAGAAAAACAGAGGGCCATTCTGGCAGCCAAAGAAACTCTCACTTCTTCGATGTTGCTTCTGCAAAGTATGTTTCATTGTTCGTATTGGCTTAGTTGGTCCACAGGGGACAAAATATCTACGATGTGTTTGTCTCCTAATCAATTGTAGTGTCCTACATATGCTGCTGTCTTTTCCATCAAATGAGATAGGCTAGGTGTTATTTTTATCAGACCAATTTTGATCAATGACAAATGATTGCCTTTGCTTATTTTTAGTTATAGCTGATAAAAATATGATGCTAACTTTTACTTTACTTCTCATGCAGGAAAAGAAAATCCTTGGTTGGTTCCTTCTGAAGATCGAATTTATGATGCAACAGAGCCTGTATTCCTCGAATTGCAAGCGACAGCTATGCTGAGTGTAGCTTCTGGTGAATCTTTATTTCCAGATGCCACTTTATGTGCTGCATTGATGAGTGCCCTTTATGCTTCAGTCTCTGAGGAAGTTGTGGCTAATCGCCAATTAACGGTATGCTGATCTATATCTTCAATCCAAATTAGTCAGTAAACCCACATAACATTGCAGTTTGTACTGGTTGGAGAAAAAAACTGTGACCATTTGCTGCTTTGATTTCCCACCTTTTAAAGGACTTGTTTATATTCTCCTTTTTTCATTTTAAGGTATTATTGTTCATAGAGGGAACTGGATCATGGGAAACATGCTCTCATAAATGAAATGATCACTGCTCATGTACAGGAGAGGAATATTCTCATTATTATGACAAATCTCGAGTTTGCTTATATGCCAGTTTCATAATTTTTAACAAAGGCAACCTACTGAATTTTATTGTTCTATTATCTTTCTCTGCAGTTTTTCATTTATAGTAGTTATTATTTATAAAAGAATCACAATAAAATTTGACATTCCCTGCTTCCAGCTCCTGTTATTTTTCTGCAGGTACCTACCGAGAAAGATTGGACTTTACTAACCCCACCATGGTGGATGTCAGCCAACCAGAAACAGAAAACCTTATTGTTAATCTTGAAATATTTCCAATAACTGAATAACTATGGCTCACTTGAAAATTTTAACTTGTTAATTAATACAGATGTGTAGTGCCCACATGCTGAAATTTAAAAAAATTGGTAGTGTCTTTATTTAGGGCAGTGATTAAAAACCAAACTAAACATGGACAAGGTACGGGGTAATGTCTCAACCAGTTTGACTTCAGTTTAGCTGAATTGTCTTTTCTCTCTCTCTCTCTCTTTATTTTTATGTCTAAAAATAACATAATTATATATAAAATTGTAAACAGTTATTTAGGTGATGAGAATTAGTAATATATCAAAAAAAAAATAAAAAAATGAGGTTCCATATTCATATAGTGAATTTATTTTGAAAAATGAAATGTTGAAAGTAAGAAAATAGGGCTCAAAGCCTGGTTATTCTGGAGTATTTCATTTATGGATGGATCTTATATAGATGTCGATACACAATGGTGAGAAGGTCCATCTAGTTGAAGGTTATGACTTATGAGGAATGATTTTGGTACATTAAGTTTTTGATGAGATCTACCTGAAAATCCTCTTCAGTTGTGGGGACTAACGTTTGGGCCCTTGTGATCGATGGAGTTGCACAGTCAATGCTACATCATTCTTTTTGCAATACATGCAACATAAAGATACTCATTTTAACCATGTCCTGAACTGATGGTCAAGGTATTTCTTCCATCAGATGACCAAGAGTGATAATCATGAACACAATTATGGGTTGTGTGTGGAGAGTAAGGCCCTGTTTGGTAAAATTATTGCTGAAATGAATTGATATATCATCAATTTTTTAGATTTGTAGTTATTATTATTTTATTTGTTTATAAATAATTTATAGTAATCAGTGATAAAAAGTAAAAATAGTTTAAGGTTTTGTTAGAAGTATTAATTCACACGAGATGAATATTTGAGATACAAATAGTTAGTTTACCAGAGATGAAGAGTTGTTGTTCTTTACATTCTTTGTGCTGCCAGTGATTTTCTTCTCCTGTATCATTTCTGACATTTTATGGTCATGCTTGTCCTCACTGTCAAGTTACAATCATGCTGCTTGTCCTCATCCCTGTCATGTATATTATGACTGGCAGACTTGCAACACTTTCAAGCCATATCAGTGTACTTCCACTTCCATTGAACCAGGAAAAAGGGGATGGGGATTAGGTCCATTCTTTCAGCTTGTGGACAAGCCACAAATCAGTCTTTAATCCTTGTTTTGTATGTTTATTCCTTCTATCATAGTCAGCTCTTCTTTTTTAGCCCTTTCTTTCTTTCTTTCGGGTCTTTTTTGGTGTTTTTTTTGGGGGTGGGGGTGGGGGGTGGGGTATCCTACCATATTTCTTCTCATGGTCGAGCACCAGGGTTATATAGATCATTTTTGGAATGCTGTTTTAATGTGCGCATTGAGGTTTTGTTTTTCCTCTTTTTGCTGATTTGAATCATTATGGTTATCCATTTCCCAATCCTCTTCATGTAAGTGCATTCCTCTGCTACTGCATTTTCTTGGCAGCCAATTTAAAATATTTTACTTTGACAGGTTAGTGTGAAGATATCTCCCAGAGACAATTGTTGTATTGATGTTGTACTCCGCTGCTTAGGGATTGAAGGTGATGGATTAGGGCCTCATGAACTCAATAATGGGGGTCTCCTTGCAACAGTGATGGCAGCAGGCTTCAAAGGTAATAGCTAACTTACCTTAAATGGCAGACACTATGTCAGGTGAATAATTGTTAATTTGGTTGGGTAGAGGCCACAACATATGCTTAGGGCTTAATCATGTCTAGTCCTAGGCACTTGGAAAATATTGGCTCAGTGATGGAGATTGGTAGGAGATGAAGAACGAGAGAATATAATAGGGAAAGAAAACGGTATTCTTATTTCTCAATCAATACTCACAATCTTATCTCTGACAGAAAACATAACAATCCTTATATAGACGACTAAGATCAAAAGATAAATATTCTTCTAAATAGTAGTCTAATAAGATAATTAATAGAAAATAAAAAATGTTTAACACAAGATAAATGATTTTTAAAAATGTTTTCTTTCCTAATCTTCTTAAAATATGTCCTTAAATCCTGATTTGCATCACTCTGCTTTGATCATTTAAAAATAATTCCAGCATCTACATCGACTCTTAGGCTGAACCATAAAGATCCTTTCAAAACGACAATACTTGAATAATACACATTCTGACTGTCATAGCTAGGGCATCTGTATTTTGTGGTCATTTGGATTTTGCTCTAGGAGTAATGCCTCAATTATGGCCCTTTCAAAAACACTAGCTGTTGAGTTTGCGTGTTTCGATTTTTAGTTTTGCACCCAATACATATTGTAATTTCATCCCTGTTAAGTTGCAAGTAGCCTTGTTTGAGGGATCAAAATTGAGAAGCTTGTAAGATGGTTTCAGCACTTGAACTGTGACTTCGTGATGACATGAGGGGTTGGATCAGAGTTGGGTGTTAATATGTGGATGGATCTGGTGCCTCTTAAGGATTTGGTCTTAGTAGATGAACGATCAACTTCTTAGTGATACTAGCCATTGCCTTGAATGAACCACTTGTCAGAAAAGAACTTTATAGACAGACGCATATTTTGGGATTGTAGTTCTGTTGCTGTTAATGTTGACAGTGAAAACGCAGATTCAGATACTTTCCTTAGTAAAATATGGAGAATTGCCAGTTCATGTTGCCCGGTTTTGGCTTTGTGCATATGTTCCTGAACTTCTCCAGCCCGAGCACATACATATGCACAACAACAATAATAATAAATAAATAAAGGATATAAAAGGAAAGGAGAAGAGCAGTTATATGCAAATTAAATTAATGAGGTGTCTATGCAGGTGAACTCGCTCGATTTCAAGCTGGGGTTACCTTGAACATCTCGCGGTTGGATGCTTGGTATTGCAATGTTGATGGATCTTACGAAGACTCGGCTACTTACATTGTGAGGGGTCTCTGTCGTAGGTGTTGTCTTCCAGAACTCATCCTTAGATGCATGCAGGTAATCGGTTTAAATCCATTGTTTATAAAGTTTTCAAGATATACCATTTTGATGCCATATTATATATGATGTTAGCTTGCTGTTCTCAACATTTTAGTTTTAGTTTTCAGATGTCAAGTTTATGATGAATCTTGTGCAGGTTACCGTTTCACTGGTGCGGCTAAGTGAGCCACACGAAGGCCATGAAAAATTAGCCGAGCTAGTCGCTTGCCCAGAGTCCGGATTTTCCCATCTATTCAGTCAACAGCAACTGCAGGTTAGCTAACTAGTTCTACAACTCTGTTTCTCTCAGCTCCTGCCCGTTTTTTACACCCGTCTCTTGGGTGTGCATATGATATTGTGTTGCTAATAAGGAGGCGCGCTATGTATTTCCAGGAGTTATTATTATTATCGAGGGAGTATTCCGTGCACATGATGGAGCTTCAGGAAGAATAATCTTTAGTGTTTGTAATGATGTATATTAGGTTGCACACGTGTATTTACCTGTCTTTGCCCAATATATGGATTGAAATTAGGCGATGTTGCGATATTTATTCCAGTAGACAATATAGCCTTGTACATTGTATATCGCTGTTTTTGGTTAGTGAAGATCATATCCTATTTACCTCTATCGCTGATATCTCCTGTCTAAATGCAACCAGACTCCATTTAGATGTTCTGGAAATCAAATTTCTTACCACACTATGATTATGGAAACCATTATTTTGGTTTGTGTTGATATTTAAAAACACATACCCTGGCCACACGAAAAGATCACTGAAACGCTATTCATATAAAGGTTTTAAACTGTTATGGGCTAAAGTTTCTGATTATGTCTAAGGTGAGTTAAGTATGCCTCAATTAATGATGAACGAGAAATTAAAGGGATGAGTGAATATTTTATGCTTTATTTATTTATTTTAGAAACTTGTGTAATTTTATGCTGTAGGTTTTGGGATAGTAAAGTATGGTGGTGGTGGTTTATATTTATATTTATATTTATATTTATTTATTTATGTGTAGCATTTATATGGCATCATTATGTGTGTACTATACTCCGCTTGTCCTACTCCTTTTTCCATGTTTCTATTTTTAGGGTTAAAAAATTAAATGTTAATCATTAAAATCTACCATTATATATTAGTAAAAAAAATTCTAGAAAAATAAATTTATGAAAGTATTCTTTAACACAAATAAGTAAATGTAATTTTTGTATTAAAAATAAATTTATCATTTAAAAATTATTTGTCAAAATTTATTATTTTTTACCTTGAAAGTCAAAATATAGCAAACAGAGTGGGGTGGAGGGTGTATGTTATATTCTCTTTATTAGATTTTTATCCGTGTGATGCACAAGAATATTTAAAATGGAATTGTACTTAATATTTTGGTCAATGGAGTATTAAATGAAATTTAAATGTGACTAATACTTAATAATTAGTAAATTAGAAGAAAATAAATGTAATGCTCTAAATTAAAATATACATAGAAAAACCATACATTGATATGATCAATTTTTTTCAAACATTTATTTGAATATGACATAGGTTGTTGAATAACTTTCATCAACATTGTTGCAATAGATTTAAATTTTCAAACTTTTAAAGTTTGTTAGTCTAAAAATCGTGATGTATAATTGACTATAATTAAAAATTTTATTTTAAGAAATACCAACGATACGAAAGGATTGATCTTTACTTTTGTTGATTGCTATTGCATACGATACAATCAACAAAAATTATCTTAGTAATTATACAAATACTAACTTAAAACCATTCCTACTAAGTAGGGATCCCAAAAATAAATTCTTTCAGATATTTGGCACATGAAGCACATTATTCAGTGTAAGATTCTTCTCACTTGTTAACTTGAGTATCACATTTCCACGATCAATTGCCTTAGTAGATGAAACATTTTTCCATAAAGAGTTATTTTTCACTATCTTTAATAGATTGATACTCAGAGACCATTCACTTGTTGCCACATATATAATGAGTGGCACCAGTGTCTACCCATTATTCCTTATCATTGCCAACGATGTTGCATTGTGAAACCATTGTTGAGAGATTGACAACATAAAGAGCTTTAGATATCTTGTATATCTCTGTGACATTCGTTTGAGCATTATTTTTCTTAGACTTCTTCGGATTATGATAATCCTTTGCATAATGTCCTTGATTGCCACATTGATAGCATTGAAATCATCTCCATGGTGCTTTCTTATCTTGCTTTTCTTTGACTCATTTTCACCACATTGACTCTAGATATCATAGGATTCAAGCCTCCAAACTTGCAATTATCTTCCTCGATTCTCGAATAGAGAATAAGATCTTCAAGTTTCATTTTCTTACGTTTATGCTTAAGGTAAATTTTTTGAAATCTTTTCAAGGTGATAGTAAATTTTCAATTAACGCAACTACTTGAAATGATTTGCTAAGAGAAATACCCTCAGTGTGAATATCATGATTGATAACTTCAAGTTCTTCTACTAGGGATATAATAGAGTTATCCACCATTTTATAATTTAGAAAATGACCGAAGATAAATTTATTTATCTAGACGTCCTCCTTATATTTGGTATCCAAAGAAACACAGAGTTTCTTTGGAGTCTTGACATTCAAGTACACATTATATAAAGTACCATCCAATCCATTTAAGATATAATTCTTGCATATAAAATTAGCATGATTCCATGTATCCACTGCAACCAAGTTGACTACATCAATGTCTACTTCACCAAATTTAGGACGACTCTCATTGAGATATTTGGGCAAATTTAATGCAGTCAGATAAAAAAAATATTTTTTGTTACCAACGTTTGAAATCTAACCCATTAAATTTTATTGTTTTTTGCCGGCACTTACCTTTTTTTTTATAGGATTTGCAATTAAGTTTGAAGATGATGTTATTTCTGTTACAAAAATAAAATATGATAAATAAAATAAAGGAGTAGAAGAAGACAAGGTATAACAATTTATCAAATAGATACTAACATTTTACACTATAAAATTAGGGAAAAACAACAAAATTTATCTTAAGATTGTTGGTGGTATAATTAAGTTATAGCATAAGAAAAGGTATGGTATTTAAATATTTATGTAAAAAAAATTATTGTTAACAAATCTATATAATATATAATAATGCAGTCATAATAACAGATAAATTTTCTGCCTAAACTAACATCCATCAATGTATGAGTCTACATTCTTTTTTTCACCCATATCAATATAGTGAAATCATCTATAGTTCATAAACTATATTCTGTGTATACTAATTACATGTAATAATTAAAATTTAATTCCCATAAAAGTTGTTCAAACGGTAGTATTATAACTCTTAAATAGTTGAGGAATAAGATAGTTTGACATATAGTTTTGTTATATTGTACGTATATTTTTTAAGTAATAAAAAAATAATATTTAAGACTACTCAATTATCATTAATGATAACAGAGCAAATTGTCCTCGCTATGTATTAAATGGATCAGCTCTTAAACTATTTATCTTCCCAACTCCCCCCTATTTTTTAAACAATTGCACTTACTTCGTCTAACTCAAATTAAATAGTCGTCAAAATCCAAACCTCAATTTATTTTTTTTGTTTCTATTCTTTATATTTACTTCCTCCATTTTTAAAAGAAAGTTTTTTTTTTAGCAATTTGCACACTATTTTAGGAGCTAAAAATGTACTCATAATATGACAGTTATAACATTCGTTGGAAAATAATATGACAATTAATGCATAGAAATAGAAAGAGAAAATTAGAGGTAAAAAAATGTAAGCATTAACTTTCATTTTGAAACCAAAATTTTTAATTTTATAAGTGGAGGGAGTGCCTCTTATTACCATAAATATTACCTAACCTTTAAACTTCTTTGACAAATATTTTGAATAATGAGGTATGAATAGGGATATAAATGAGCTGAGACAGTTCGGTATTCGGCTCGTTCGTTTAGTTAAATGCGCCGAGCCTGAACTTCACTTTTAGGCTCATTTATTAAACGAGCCGAGCCCGAGCTTGATAAAGCTCGGCTCGGTTCATTTTTTGGCTTTAGCTTATGAGTTCGGCTCGGCTCGGCTCATTAGAAGCTCGGTTCAACTTGTTCATTTAGTTAAATGAGCCGAGCCCAAGCCTAGGGGTATTCAGCTCAACTCGGCTCGTTTACAGCCCTAGGTATGAACACACTTATTAATTGATTATCTTTAGTTTATTTACAATTATTATTTAAATATAATTTATTTTTTTGATGTTAATCTATTTATTAAATATTTCTGATCAAATAAATAATAATGATCAATTTAATATTACTTTCTTCTTATAAAAAAGAAAGTCATTCTATCACTAAATTTTTGTATAAAAAAGAAAGTTATTTTAGAAAAGTCAAACCTACTTTTTATTTTTACCACCACTTTTACCCCTTTATCTATGCAATAAATGCTTATTTTTTTAATGAAGGGTGTAAGTGTAATGATAAGAATACTTTTATTAGTTTCTTAAAAAGTGTATAGATTGATAAAATGACTTATGTTTTGATATAGATGGAGCACATATTTTTAGGAAATAATTACATATAATTTAAGATCTTGATTTAAATGTATAATATTTAGTATTATACATTTAGTAATAATACTATTGCATTATTATTATTATTATTATTATTATTATTATTATTATTATTATTATTATTATTATTATTATTATTATATGCAACTTTGTATTAATTTAATTTATAAATTTTTTTAAAAAGTAAAATCCATCCATTGTATGGGTGAAATACTAGTAGTAATAAAAGTTATACTATAATAATATAATGTACCTTTGTATGTCAAAATAATAAAACCTAAAAATTTGATAATTAAATTTGATATTCAAGCCTATTGAATTCACTATAGTTTCTTATGACAAATTTTTTTTCCAATATAAAATTCAACTTTATGCTAATATTCATTTAAGAATATAAGAATGAAAATGTAAGGAGATAAGGAGAGATAACACAACTTTTTTTTCCTCTCAAGTCAAAGTGAGCTATTTATAGGTTTATGTAAGAAATTTTTAATAGACTTGTATTTCATGAAAATTAGGGTCCTTCTGACTCTTAAGAATTTACTAAATTAATCAAGGTGCAAAATGACTACTAACTATCTACATGAAAGACATTACCTAGCAACCAGGCCTTAGTAAGCAATCTATTCCACATGGCTATACACATGGTAAAACCGTGCCTTGGAATATTAAGTGAATGCCATACCAACCTTGCCCATCTATGCTTTTCTTTCTTCTATCGCAACGCCTCATATGCAGCTTGAATACTATAATTAGAAACCCCACTCGCAATGCAATGTTGAAAAAAACTGTGTAACATAAGTCTGGTATAAAGGATCTTTTGAAAAAACCAGGATGTATAGGCAGTAGGAGTATACTCCCATATAGAAGCATGTTTTAAATAAACAACATGTATCCGCTTGACCAAAATGATTCCTTTTTAATGGATATATGCCATAAAAGCTTACCTAAAGCACAAACATTCCACACCCTAAGACTTAGCAACCCGAGGCCACCCTCATCCTTAGGAAAACAAAGTTGTTCCTAGGATACTACAACTCTCTTCCTTGCTGTTAGTTTACCTGCCCAAAAGATGTTCCTAAAAAGGTTCACAAATTGATGGAGCACCTTCTTAGGGAGCAGGATGGCCTAATTGAAGTAAAGCTAGATGCTAAAAAGCATAAACTTAATAAGATGCAAGTGACCAACATAGGAGAGGTAGATGATGCTCTAATGTATTACCTGCCATTTAGTTTCTCCAACATAGGTTGTAGTATTAAAGATGGAAGTAGGAGGCAAACCAAGATAAGTAATTGGAAAAACACCCTCCTAAAAACCCAGCATATTTACAATATCATTCGTAACAACACCATCAACACCATCAACACCATCAAAATAAATGGTGCACTTTATGGACTCAACAACAACCTTGAAATCCTTGAGAAAGAAGCACACACGTCCATCATGCATCTCACACTAGCAACATATCCATGGGTGAACAAGAGAATATCATCTGTAAAGCATAAGTTAACAATATTTAAGGCTTTACATTTGGGATGACCCCTAAAAGCAAGGTTAGCCCACAACACCCTAAGGTACCTACTAAGATAGTTCATGCCCAACATAAATATATAGGGTGAGAGGGGATCACCTTGTCTCAACCTTCTCTTGGCTTTGAAAGACCTTGTCAACACACCATTGCAAAAAAGAGAGAAGAAAATAGAAGATAGGCATGCCATTAACAACCTTACAAATGGGTATGGAAAACCATAAAGCAAAAGCAGCTTGTGAAGAAAAGACCATTTGACCATGTCATAAGCCTTATGGAGATCAAGTTTCAGTATAAAATGAGGGGAAACACCTCTGAGCTTATACTTCTTTACTAACTCATGTGCAAGAAGACCATTCTCGCCAATAATCCTACCTTTGATAAAGGCATTTTGAGCTAGATCAATAATGGAGGACATAATGCCCTGCAATCTATGTGTAATAACCTTCGAGATGACCTTGTAAAGCACAATACAACAGGCAATATGCCTAAACTTAGAGACCCTTTGGGCATTAGGTTTCTTAGGAATCAAAGATAAAGTAGTAAGATTAACTTTGCTAGGTATAAAACCAGTAGAACATAATTCCCTTACTGCCAAAAGTAACTCTTCTCCTATGATATCCCAAATTGCTCTAAAGAATCATGCAATAAATCCATCTACATCAGGAGCCTTAGTGTCTCTCTTATAGAGAAGATAACAACCTTAAATTCTTCTTTGGTGTCAGGAGCATTAACAAAAACTTTTTTGTCTCTTGACAAAGAACAATCCATAGTAGAAGCATTAAGAGAACCAATAGAAGGAGTGTTAGTGCCTAGCAACTGTTGATAATAATCAATGAAGGCATCTGTGCACCCCTTATCTCCCTGTCATAACCATCAAGCAAAATACTAACTAACTTCCTTTTTTTCTGCTCTTTGACTTGAGCATAAAAGAAATTATGATTAGAATCACCATAATGCAACCATTGAATGCATGCCTTTTGCCTAAGAAATTTCTCTTCACAGTGAGGCAAATGAGAATATCTTTGCTCCAACACTTTAAGGTTTTCCCTAAGATCATAATCAATAGGGTTTCACAAAGATTGCTTCTACAAAGAATACACCTCCTCCCTTAGATCTGGAACTTTTTAGGATATAGATCCATGCTTATCCCTATTAAAGCATTTAAGCTCAGGTTTTAGGGCTCGCAATCTGGTCATGAATCTAAGCAAGGAATTTCCTCCAAGACTTTGCTGCCAAATTCTCTAAACCAAATGTGGAAAAGGATCATCTTTAGTCCAAACTTGGAAGAATAAAAAAGGTTTCATTCCTTGAATGGGAGGAACGTGAAGATCAATAACAACAAGAGAATGATCAGAAACTAAAGGAATTTAGAAGTCAGCCATCGAATTTGGGAAGGTCTCCAACCAAGATAGATCAATCAATTCCCGATCAAGATTACACATCACTTCCTCCTCACACTGTCTTTTGATGGACCAAGTGAATAAACATCCATGACCGTGTAGGTCGGTTGAGCCAAGGTCAGAGCAACAATACTGGAAGTCTTAAACATTAGTAGCATGAGGAAGGTCCCCTTATAATTTCTCATTGGAGGATAGAACAACATTAAAGTCCCCTAAAAGAATCCAGGGTGAGTGGCTATTAACAAACTGTTTTAAGTAGTGCCATAACCTCCTTCTATTATTGCCACTATTCATAGCATAAATGAAGGCAACATAAAATGAGAAGGAACCAAATAAACGCTTCACATACACAAGATAGATTTATCACACATACTTATGCTAGTGATACACCAAAAAATAGGGTCCTAGGTTACCCAAATTTGGCCATTCGGATGAAAAACATACTTATGAAGAGCGTTCCACCCTCTCCTAATCTTATTCAAAATCCTACTACTCTTATTTTATTTAACCCTAGTCTCCAAGAAGCTCACCAAAGATAAATTATTACTAGAATAGAAATGAATGACTTCCTTATGCTTAGAAGCCTTATTTGAGCCTCTTATATTCTAGGCACTACGCATGTTCTCCTGGATCTAAATTAAGAGCACCACTATCACCCCCTAGAATTTAGTTGTGTTAATAGTTAGAGAAGAACTAGCACTAGGCATATGAACCTGTGCAGTTCTTTTTCTTTTCATTATTCTCCCACCAATAGGTGATGCTTGGCCAGTTCTTACCCCTCTTCTGGTGATAGGTGAGCATAATAACCATTGTATCACTATGTTTTATCATCCCCATCCTTAGTTGCAACTTACTAGAGGGTTTTCCTAGATTCCTGTATAGTTACGGATTAGGAGGTATTTTGAAGAACTTTTGCTTCTATGATGGACTAGAGGGTTTCCTCAGGTCACCATTGGTAGAATGAATAGAGGGTTTATCTTGTTCTATAACACTCACTTCCTTCCTTATGGTTCCCATAATGTAAAATACACTTGATTATAATTGTTGATCTCATATGTTAATCTACCATTGTTTTGATACTAACAAAGTTATTTATGAATTTAACTTATTTTGTTAGGTGTTCATGTGTATCATAGCAAAAACTAAATTATTCAACACTTAACTAAGTCAAGGAGTGCTAAGAGATTAAGTTTACAAATCATATCTCAAGAACAATCCAAAGATCAATAAGGAAAATAAAATAATACTATATCTTCAAGGACTTCAATTTCATATGTGGAATACATAAACCATGAAGAGATAAGTAAGTGTGCTCAATAAACTGAGAATCAAACTTAAAGGAGTATATTATATTCTTAGATTTTATGTACATGTGACGTAAATATTGAGCACTTAAGTTTTTCAAGGATTTGATATTTCTAATCCTATTAAAAAATCATTTAAAAATATCTTAAAGTAACTTCAGTATTAATTTTTTTAAGTATTTGTGCAAATAGTTGTCTAAAATTGATTTTATCTTAATCCCTTTTGCATATGATTTGGCTTGCAAAATTCACCACGAACTCTATAGACAATTTTTTGGTGAATAATATCTCTTTGGAAAGCTTAAGGTGTCTACTTTACAGCACAAAATGCATCACTCAATTATGAGCTTTGTAGCTCAAGTGATGGACTTTTTTAGTAAAGGTACACGATAACGAAAACCAATGGTTTTAAAACTTGTTGACTGGTTTACTCTCTAAAAATATGTCTTTTTATCCTTGGCTTTAATACATCGACTAGTTTGTCAAACTGATCACCTAGTTTATCAAACCGATCAACTTGCTTGAATATCAATTATCTGATTTTTTTTGAAATCGATCGAATGGTTTATGAAACCAATCAACTAGTCTAGGTGTTTTTTGAGATTTTAAGCTAATTGAAATCCAACAATCGGAGTAATTTTTCCACCCAAAAACTAGTGTTAGATTTTCTCAGCTTCTAGCATTATAAATAAGAGTTGTTAAAATTTAATAAAGATAACTCAATCTTGCATGACTCTCACATCTTACAAAGAATAAAAGAGAGTTTTAATTTTACACTTTCAGATCCAAGTTAGACTTCTCTAGTTATTAACTTGTTCTTCATGTTTAGGTAGAGCTCTCATATACTTTTAATTATTATTTCTCTAGCTAGATCAATATCATTACTAGTGATCACTCACTTTTTATGCTATTTAGTGAATATTATTATTGTATTCATTCAAACTCGTTACCTCAGATACAAGTGAAGAGTGGTGTGTTGTCTAGGATTACTAAGAGAGGTCATTGAGATTTTAGTCTCATAAACCTAGAGAGGATAACTATACAAAGTGAAAATCATTTCTTAGAGGGTCATTGATATTGTATGCTCATAAACCAAAATAGGAGTGATCTTCATCACAAACTTACTAAAAATAAAGAGAGATTCAAATCCAAAACGTAAAACATTTTGGTAGTAGATGTAGAGAAACTATGTAGAGTTTCTTGAACCATTATAAATCATGTGTTTATTGTTTTCCATCCTTGTATTTATTTATCATAAAATTTTAATTTGACATTATTGTCTCAAAATACTCTATTCACCCCTATAAAAAATCCATATGGGCTTACAATTGGTATAAGAGCTTTGGGATTCATCAAATTGATCTAACAATCAAAAGCTTAAGATCCTCAAAGTATGGATAAATTTATGGGTGAATACTTAGCACCTTCAAATCCTCCATTTTCATTGGAGAAACTATTGGACTTTGGAATATGACAATTATAAGTTTTTTCAATGCATAAAATCAAGGCTTGTAATTAATCATTCAACATGGGCTAACCAAGATTCAAAAATCCACCATTAATGGATTAATTGATAAACCGGTTTAATAATGTACATAGTTCAACAAACAAAGGTCCACCTTAAATAAAAAATCTATATTTATGATCTATGATGGCCTTGGATAAAATGTATTTGAGAACATATTATAATGCACCACTTCGAAAGATATTTGAAAAATATAGAATATCACTTATGGTGGTAACGAGGAAGAATACATTTCTCATCCTTGTTTTATTCTTATAAATGATGAAATTTCAAGTAAAAAGGATGTGGTAACCAATTTCTCGCCTAACTCTAAAATTAATTTGTATGATATTGCCGATTATTTCTAAAATCATTATAAGATTATGGGTTGTAAAAAATTTGAGTTAAATGAAATGTTTTACCACTTATTCTCAAATAATATAAAATTGAAGAATGAAAATGAAAATTTTACATCTATAATTACCAACTTGAAAATTGAATTGGATGCAAAAATTAAAACAATTAAAAATTGTTCTTTGATAAATTTTGAAAATCTTAGAAACAAACTCCATCAATACAAAATAAGGATTTATCTTCCTTCTTAAAAAATAATTTAGATTACAAAGAGTTATATTCTTAATGATAATTCGTTAAGGAATAACCCTTATGGACCCCAAAAGATATGGGTATGTACCAAAACATATATTTGAAAATTCATTATATGGGAGAAAAATAAGAGGAGGAGGAGCTTTAATAATCAACTAAAAAATGCAATATAAAAGACTCTTATAATTCTTCATAAAATAAAAGGGGAATACATGTGAATTTTTTGAGCTCAAAGTTAGTATTCTTCCTTTTTATATTACATTGTATTTAATGTGAAATATTGCACAATTGGATGACAAAAATGTATACTTACAAGTATTGGCTGAATATGAATTATTAAAATTGAACACTATTTACTCTTAGAATTTCATTGTCTGATGCATGAATTTTTTTGTTGATAAAATCATGTTTAGACGGAATAGATAAGTGTAATTTGATTTTGAATTGGCCTATATGATTTGTACTTAGATAAATTTTACAATGCTTGTTTAGATTCATGGATTGATCTTCTTTCATGCTCACAATTAGTGTTTATGACTTGAAGAGACCGATCGATTGGTGGCAAAACCAGTGAATGTGTCAAAGGGACTGATTATTGTTTCCCCTTGTAACTGGTTGATGGGTGTTGAGATTTATTTATCAAATGTTGGAAAGAATATTTGATAGTTTAGTCCAACTAGTTGATTGGTTTTTCTAGGGTATATAATGCCTTTTTTTATACCTAAACAAACCCATCAACCTTACTTCCTTTTCCTTCAACTGGTCTCTTGAACCAGAACTACTTTGCTCTATTCCTCTCATCGCTTCCAATTTATTTCTCCACCCAATCTTACAAAATTCATCTTGATTTTATCATTCAAATAAGGAAAATTTACTCTCTTTGCTTATTATAAAAAGGAAGTAATTTGGTTTGCAAATCAATAATGGTATGTGCTCAAACCCTAATTTTCTACAAGGTAAATTAAAAAATAATTCTACTTAACTTGTTACTGAATTATGGTCAGTAATGTTTCCTACCCAATCTAGAATTTAAATCAACCATTGTTATCTAATTTATTTCCAACCTCTTGACTAACTATACTCACCTGTGCATGTAGCATGAGGAACTAATTTTAATCAATTCTTGTATTCTTATGTTATCAATCCTACATTAATTTCCCTCTTTAACTCTATTTCTCCTACAAAATTTGAGCTACATTTGTTTTCACTTTATTTGCGAGTTGTGAATTTCCCCCACAATCTATGACCTCATTGTTATTTGTCATTTGATCTAAATTGATTTTCCTATGCTTGACTAAATTATCTTGAATTCATTGATTTTCATTAATCATAATGACACCCAACAGGACTACAAAACCTCCTTCCATTCCCACCAAAAGGCAAATGATAAGGAATCATATCAATAAAACCATGCCTCATGTTCCACCTCCAAATATAAAGGAACCACAACCTTATGTGCATAATAGATATCCTCCTATACTACCTCAAAATTGATCAAACCTCTTACTTAACTTCTTCACCTCACCAAGGAATCAACCCTTAACCACCATTTCTTTCCATCTATGTCTAAACAATAGTTTTTCATAGTGTCTTTGAGGAAAAAAAATGTGTCCTTGGATGTTGTATTGACATTCATGCTTGCATCAATCAATTTATTTTATCGTTTATGCAACATCTACATGAATCTTACATGTTCCCACTTATCAACCTTAGAAATACTCACTATATAAAGTTAGTTAAAATCTTCTATTAAAAATTAACCTTTGATAAAAACACCTTTGAGGACTTCTTATGTTAAAAAGGGTTGAGATACATTTGAATAAGGTCTGGTAGCTAAGGTTCTTGGTATTCCTGTAGTAGGGATTGGGATAAAATATGAGTAGCGGTTGAAATACAACTAGATTGATGAGTTCAAAGAGAAATTATGACATACAAATATTGATAGGGTTTGGTAGGGGAAGAAGGAGATCTCATCATTCTTTCCTCAATAGAAGAGGACTATTCATCACTACATGTACCATATCCTATTTCCTCGAGGTGGATGTAGAGATGATTTGATCATCAAGGATTAGAATACCTTGTATATACTTATAACTCAAACACTAATGCATTTTCTACATGACATATTAGGGTACATGATCCACATTAGTCAACACTTGAAGACCAAGGTAATTGAGCTAGATAAGGTGCCATTTATAGGGTTTCCAACCACCCTAATGCACTTGATTGACTTTGGATATGACTTTTTTAGGTGCATCATATTAACCTACATGGGGTATAAATCTAAGGATGATGAACAAATCATGAAGAAGGTTTAGCTTCCTCCACCTTCACAATCAACATAGAGTGTTGATGTGGATAAAACTCAAGGAGAGAATTTTTTTTGAGGGGCACATGAATCTACTCAACCTTCACAGACCTTTGTTGGAACTTCCAACTCTTAGGGGAGAGCCACCATGGTTGGAGTTCAAGAGTTGATCATTCAAGGGGTCATGCTTCTAGAGGATTGCCAAATTTTGATGGAGGGTAGTATCTTATTGATTGAGGCATATGTTAGATTCATACAAGTGTCATGGGATCTTATCTTCTGATTATTTAAAGGTAGTTCACATACTCTAACTCAAAAAATACCTAGGTCACCAGTCTAGGCATATAAATTTAATGATATGGTTGAAGGTGACAATATGGAACAACATCCAATTGGAGAAGAGATTATCTTTGGTGATATTTAAGCAACTAATGGTACTCTTGGAGGATTTATAGCCACCTCATGCAACTCTAAAGGACTCATATAGAGCCTGTTGATGGTAATATCATTGACCAATATAATTTAGAGATGATTGTGAATGAGGATATTGATAGAGCTTTAGGTTCCTTCACTTTTACCTTATCCTTAACCACAAATCACACCTTCCACCTCTAGGATTGTTTTAAAAACCACTAATGTTGTTTAGTGCTCTACATAGTCCATGGTTATATTAGTGTGTGGGTTACATTGTGTCTTTAATTTATGTTTTTATTAGAGTTGTACTTATGATTTTATTGTTATCCTTACACACCCTTTATCGTTATATATTTATGAAACACATTTTTTAGGTTAACTTGCTCATATATCAGGAAGAATATCTCTTCAATAGTATTGGTTCATTTTTTAATTTATTGAATAAGATTTATATGATTTATTCATAATATAATGGTTTGATGAGTAATGAAAGCATGTTATGATGCACACTTAATGTGCTTATGAATCTACCACAATTTCATGCTTCTTGATGATTTATCTATCACATGTATAAGTTAACTGATCTGATGATATATCTCATGCAATTATTCTTTCATTGTTACATTTTGAGAAATTAATTGAAATATTATATGGTCAAGACAATGCCTTAATACTATATAATATCATGTAGATCTTGATATTTCTAATGTAAAGTGGCTGAAAACTCATGATGCATGGTATATTTAGTAAAGATTTTAACCATCATGATACTTATGTTTTCCTCTAATCAAGTTATTTTGAAAAATACTAACTCCAAAGGAAAATAAAAGTTTTTCCTTATCTTCACTTACAAAATACATTAAAAAGTAGAATCTCCAAATTACACATTACATATGCTCATGAGATTCCACCATAACCATTAAACATGAAAGATATTAGAAATAGTCTAGGATAATATTTTTACCTTTCTCACATTGGTTATCCATATGTAGTAAACACTAACAATAAAACTTGACATGCATTAAAATATTATATTTTTGATTTAGATTATTCACCCTAATGCCTAAATTGGCATAGCTTATATGTTTAAGGGGATATTTAATATTTTTCTCATTTGAAACCATATGATTTCTCACTAGGTATACTTGTATGCGTACATATTATAATTCTTAGATTCTCCAGATTCGGTGTTTAATAGCGATTGATTGAAACATCTCATACTACTTATCTTTGTCAAAATCATGCCTTACTTTTTTTCATGTTGCTAACATTGGTTATGTCTTATCACTATTCAAAATTTTGCATATCTTTGATGACTTGATTTATATGAGATTGCGGTATTGCTATGGGTTACAATCAAATATACATGATTAGTAATCATCTCTTCTCATAAGTGATATGCCTTGAATTGTTCTTATATTTTCTCCACTTGTTCTCTCTTATGCTTATTTGAAATATGTAATATGATGAGAATTTGCATGATATACCTTTTTATGAGTACAATATGTTATATCCTATTAATCACTCTAGGTAATATAGAATATTTATGCAAGGGATTTAGATATGGTGAATTTGAGCTTATAGGTTGCTCTCACATGACTTCGTGGATTTTATGATGTGATATCTATCATGAGTTATATACTCTCCATCTCAATTTTGAAATTCCATCATAACCTTGGTTCTTATGTGTGAAATTACCTTCAAATGATTTGATGCACCTACTTCACATCACTCCATTGATTTACATAAAAAGTGAGCTTAATTCTACTGTCTTACATGTTGCTACACTCTTTATTTTGAACTGATGTGATCCATGAACCTCTTGTTATATCTAATCAATCATGTCTTGCGTATTTATGATTTTATAATTATCGTGATAGTCCATGATTTGACTTTCATATCATTGATTAAGATATGGTTTGACTTATACTCAATATTGTAATAAATCTTTCATATCATATGAGCATACTTGACACTTTTAATAAGTATGTAAAAATTTGATATCCATTATCAACCTCCATGTTTTACCTAAAAAATTAAAATCTTTCAAGTCATATGTGAAAGAAAAACTTCATTCTTGATGTAAATATCTTCTCCCTCCTTCTCCTTCTCGATTATACATTGAGAAAAAAAAAATTCATGAATGGCTTTGTGATTAATGTTTATAATTTAATTTTTATTAAAGTGTGAATGGTATTTCTTAATTGTAATAATTTGATATTAACTTCCATATATAGATATTGTTATTTTATGAAATGGGAAGTACTTAGGACATGTTTCCTCTACTAGCTTTGCATCCATTCATTAAAAAATGTACCCTTTTGATGATTAAATTCTTATACTTGATACACTGATATGCTAATTTATGTTTTGTTGTTGATACAATTATCATGCTCACCAATTCTCCATATTTTGGACAATGTGGTTCTCATGTGTACATTTCATTTGATGTCTCTTCCCTTATACTTATTTTTCTTTCATTATTATGAAAGCATTTTTTTTGATACAATATGGGGATAATAATGAGTTAAGAGACTTTATTGCATGAGTAGATTTGTGCAAAAATAATATTTTTCCTAAATATACTTGTTTTACTCTTGATTTTGCATAACCAAGTACAACACTAAATTTCTTATATGTTTTTTGGGTGTATGCTTGTAACTCTAATATTCTTTTTCACATCATTTATGGTGCTTAGGTTTATATAGTTCCTTATGACATATGATTCCATGAGCTATGACTAGGTGTTTTCTCATGTTATTGACTCTTGATTGATGTTATGTCCCTATATGTTTTGAACTTGAAGTTATACACTTGAGATCATTATAATGTAACCTTTTACCTACACATTTCTGCACACACCTTATCCATACATACACACTTTTCTATTTACTGACTAGCTTGATAGATTAAACTCTAAAATTTATTGATCACATGAATCCATTTCTATGTTCACTTGTGTACATGATCATTGTCATCTCTCTATATTATGTTAATAATTATCCTCATTATGCTTATATGTATTACTCAGTACAAATGAGTGATACTCTTGCACTTCATTTATTGATCTCTAACTCATCATATTATTAACAAGTTAATCATTTAATGGATCATTTATCCATTCCTTATTCTTGTTGTGCTTTTTGTCTTTTGTATAATAGGGAAACATGTCATAAGGTATTATGTTATTAATTTTAAGATGAAATTGTCATTGCACTCCTATATTGATCTTTGGTCATTTAAAGGGACTCTATCTTATATTTGCATAATCTTTAGCTACCTCACATGTTTAACTAATTGGATTTGTTGACTCATGCAAATTCGGATATCATCTTTATACCACCAAGTTGTTGCCAACATATATGAAACTTATTGATTATGGGAACTAATTTGATACATACATATGTGATATCTTATTTGTATTAACATCATCATATTTGAGTTATTTGCATGAGTCTTGATATTCATGAATATACTTTTAATACCCATATTGTTTGAGATGACAATGTCTTGATAATTCTCATTTTGATCTAGCTCTTACTATTTATTTATGCATACCCTTAGGGGGAACATACTTATTGATCATTTGTACTTAAACCCTAGGCCCAACCTATGGGAGAGATATGTCATATATGTTTCACTCATACTATTTATGACTAATATTGAGTGTGACAGATGTGTCTATAATTTATTGAGAATGTGCATATCTTGAGGGGAGCTTCACTGTCTATGAATTTAACTCCTTATGCACTTATTTTTTGATTTAATATATAACTTGTCAAAGTCCTTTCCTTTTTTGGATGATAAAAAAGGGAGAAAGAGTAAAAAGATGCTATGTGCTGACTTGTTTGATCATTATATTACCATTCATATGATACTTGTGTGCTTTTATTGCAAAATGGAAAATATATGATCCATATGACTCAATAAAATGTATTGATTATCACTTTCACATCTTTTTACATCATCTCTCATGTTTATCATCCTCAAAAGGGGGGGGAGGGAGATTGTTGATCTCATAGGTCAATCAACCTTTGTTTTGATGATAACAAAGTTAATTATGAATTTAACTTCTTTTTTAAGCGCGCATGTGTATCATAGCAAAAACTATGATTTTAAACACTTAACTAAGTCAAGGGATGCTAAGGAGATCAAGTTTACAAATCATATATCAAGCATAATCCAAATATAAACAAGCATAAAAAATTAAGATTCTATCTTCAAGGACTTCAATTTTATATATGGAATATACAAATCATGAAGGGATAAGAAAGTGTGCTCAAGAAGTAAAGACTCAAGCTTGAAGGAGTATGTTGTAGTCTTAGGTCCTTATGTACATATGATTTACATATTGAGCACCCTAATTCCTTTACTCTCCAAGTTGTTGATTTTTATAGGTACTTGAATTACTAATTCTTCTCCTCAATTCCTTTCTAACGCTCTTTTTGTTCTTATTTTGCATAATCAAAGCCCTAGTTTTTCTCATTTCCCCCCTAATCTATCCCCAAGCTTCAAGTTTCTTCCTCTATGACATTACAGAATTAGAAAACCACCCATGTCGATATTAGTAGTGTTAGTCGTGGTTAATCATTTTCAGGTAATCACAATATCATGGATATTATTTTTGATAATAATGATAAAGAATTGTGTTATAATTTGATTTTGGATCACCGATTGTCTGGCACTTGGTCATTGATGATTCAGCTATTAGGACTTTGGGTTTGGAGGAGGATTTCCATTGGTTATTGGATAATATTAAGTGGGTAAATTTTTGGTTAAGGGACGAGATGAATTATGAGTGCCTTATTAATGAACTCTTGAATGACTTCAATGTCATTAGGGATAACTAAGATCATGGTGATCTAGGGTAGGTGAATTGTTTCTTGATGAATCATATTTATGTGTATACTTTGGTTGAGTATAGTGGTTGCCTCGGGTTACATTTTGATGGCCAAAAGGTTGTTATAGCTTGGTGGAGTGATCATGATTTTTGGAATAAGATAACTCAGATTGACACTATCTATAACCATTATATATCTAAGGCACTACACATTTAAAACCTTGTCTTTTAGTATTTGCAATGATTGATTGCACATATTGTATTCGGCTGAGGTGTTAGTTGTGGCAACTATCATGAGTTTGATATCCTTTTCTTTATTGTATGATAACATATGAGATAGTGAATATTGGGTGCTTCCTCAAAAAATATATGGAGAATGTGGGAATAAGTTCCTCAAGGAATATTATTATGGGAGGGGTTGTGAGTATTATTGTTGTGTTGTGTGGGATGATTTGATTGGCATGACACTACTACGAAAACGGGAAATAATAACGGGACATTAATAACAGTAGTTCAAAAATCGTTGTCAAACGCGTGAAAATTAATGGACGGGAGAGTTTTGATAACGATTCTAGTTAAAAACCGTTATTAAAAGGGTAACGTTAAAATTTGGACGGATGTTTTAATAACAGTTTTATGTAAACCGTTATTAAAAGAGGATTTAATAACGGTTCATATTAGAACCGTTGTCAAAAGTTAGAAGATTTTAATAACGGTTCCTGAAAGAACCGTTATTAAAAGATGTTTTAATAACAGTTCTCTCAGGAACCGTTATTAAATCCTCTTTTTAAAAACGGTTCACTCAGGAACCGTTATTAAAACCCCAAAATCAAACTTTTATTTCGCTCGGTTCTGTTTCGTGCCAAAGTTTTTAGACTCTCTGCACCTTCGTTCTCTTGCTCTCCTTCTCCTTGCAAACCCTCTCAGCACCAACTCGCACCACCACATCGACTCCTCTCAAGTAAAGGAAACCCTCATACCGCCAACTCTCCACCACGCCTCTGCCATTGTCGGCTCTGCATATGTGTGCTGTCATTGTTCAGAAGCTAGCTAGCACTTGCACCTTCATCCTCCGTTGTGTTTGAAGCCCTTGCCTCTCTCAACATTTTCACCGTAATGTTTGTAGCTAGCTCACTTTATGTATGTGTTTGTTCTTCCTCTCGTAACTTTTTATCTACTTATATATATATATATATATATATATATATAAATGCATGCATGTTGCTACAGGGTTTCGTTTGTTTGTTATTGAAAGATTGTGGTTTGTCGTTCGAAAATGTGTTGGCTGAAAATTTTGCTGTTTGTTGTTGAATTTGTTGCGTTATTGTTATATATTAACAAATGCATGTGTTGGCCAAGACCTTTACATATATATATAATATGAATGTGAGTGTAGAATTATATACATTTTCACTCATAAAAACTACACACACACACACACACACACACATTTTCATTAATAAGTATAGGAGACTAGGAATAAGATATAGGAAATGTCATATAATGAAATGAAAATATATTGTACATATGCATATGTTAATGATTGCTATTTGATGAGGATTAAATAGATATATAGAATAAGGAATATATAAAAGTGAATAATTAAATAGAGAGAAATAATTGTGTATGATAATAATAATAATAATAATAATAATAATAATAATAATAATAATAATAATAATAATAATAATTAATAATATGATTTATATATTATGCTTTAATTACATTTAGCTAGGTTTAGGGATTAGGGTTTTTTTGGTTTAGGGTTAGGTTTTATTATAATAAATTATGGTTAATTAGCTAGGGTTAGGGTTAGGGTTTATCCTTTATTATGGTTAATTAGGGTTAGGTTAGGGTTAGTATTAATATCTTTTTGGAAACGTGTTAGCATGATTCGTATATATATATATATATATATATATATATATATATATATATATAGAATAACATGATACATTTGAGATTAATTCTTTCTAAGCATGATTCGTATCGATAATATAATGGTACATTATTATGCTCAATACATAACATTCTAACATAATTTATTTATTTATTTTTTGTAGAGATATGGCCAACAAAAACATTGATAGGGATAGTAGTGATGAAGAAGGGAATAGAGGACCTACGATTATGAGAATTATCATAGACATGAGGAATAGAGGAGAAGTAGTCGAGTTGGGATGAAATACTTACAATCTTCCCATCGGCCCTTACGCAGATATGTTCTTGACCTACATTTCACTTGTGACCCGTAACCGTGTTCCTATCTCCTATAATAATTAGAAGCAGGTTCCAGAGGGTCATAGGGAGCATATTTGGCAGGAAATCACGGTAAATATGCTATTTTATGTAATCATTTTTGTATGTCAAATGTTATTAATTTTATTACATTAAAATCGGTATACATCTACATGTCTTATTTTGCAGAGAGTGCTTAATGTCCTAGAGAGTAGGAAGAAATGGCTTCTTAGACATTGTGGGGAGCGTCTAAGAACCTTTAGGTCATATTTAGCTCGTAGAAAAATGTATAGAAAGAAGGATGGTTCTGTACAACAGAACCCACCTAAACGATGCGGTTTCATCGATAAAGAAAGTTGGAACCAATTGATTGCTTATCGTCTTACGGTGGATTTTAAGGTACTTGTTAGATAACAATTAAATTTTTTGTATCAATCCTAGTATTATGCTTAATATTGAAATAACCATGTCATTATGTTTTGGCTTGTCACATAGGAAAAAAGTACCCAAAATAAAGAGATTGCCAATCAAAATAAATACCGGCATAATATGGCTCGCAAAGGCTATGCGGGCCTTGAAGAGGAGTTGGTATGCATTTTGTGATTATCTATTTACATGTAAATGTTGAATTTTATAATAATATTCTTAATTAAGAATATTTTTTGATTTTTTGCTCCTAGCCCAAGACTTGGACCCATGTACCTCGTCCATAAATATTGGTACATTATGGAAGAAGGATAGAGCAACAAGAGATGGATATATTAATGAATATGTTGATGTTGCAGCCAAAAAAATTGTAAGTTTGTAGATATCTAGAACCCTACTTAGTTTTCTTTTAGAAAACTATTATATTATGCTTATTCCTATAAGTTAAATTGACAGGACGAACTTGAAATGTAAGAAGGTGAGGAGGTGGACCAATATAGCATTGTGGCCCAGGCTACAGGAATTGTAGAACACCCTGGAAGACACAGGGGCCTTGGATTGGGTGTTACAAGAATGAGCATATGTGGTCGATCTCGTGGTTCTTGTAGCACTAATGAGCAAGTCGCCATCCTCACCCAAAAATTGAATGTGACATTTGAACGGATGGCAACAATGGAGCAAGAGTTGTCATTTATTAAATCTCAAGGGTATAAGCCATCCGATTCAGTAGACCATGATCAGCTTCACATACCTAATGTAAATAGCGTCAGAGATAGTTGTGAAGCTGATGCATTTCTTTCTACTCTTCCCGAGGTAAGCATTACAAACTATGAATTGTTATTAAATGTATTCGGTGTAATAAATTATTAATAATGTGTAATATTTTTGTTTAGGGTTTGCATAAATGTGACTTATTAGCGAATGACCTTTCAACAATTTTGGCGAAAGGAAGGGTCCGCATCAGTCACAGTACCGAAACGCAGACAATCCACAGGTAAAATTTAGCCCTAAATACAAGGTCGGCGAGTATTGACACTCCAATCATTGGCAGTGCACACTTGCCTTGTTATAAAGAGGGCGATGAGGCAACCATGGTACTATAAGCTCATGGAAGCTTCGTGGCTTGGCCTGCGGATCAAATACGTCTCACTACTGAAGAGGTATTGACATTTGACATCTTCATTAGACCTTTTTTAGTAGTTACACTATATATACCTTTTTCATATATATATATATATTTATATGCTCAATATATATTTTGTTTAATATTTTTTTTTGGTCAAAACTTGTTATATATATATTCAACCAAGGTATCATCTGTACATTAAAAGTCCTAGGTATGACAGACCCATACCTTAGGCTCTCACATATATGGCTTAGCTTAGCATATTTTACTTAGAACCAACCCCTTCTTTTTTGTAGTAAGACACATTCCTGACATTAGCCTTAATCCATTCAGCTATGTGGGAACTTGGGTTACATTTTGAAGTGTGCATAAGAAGGTTTCTTTCTCTCCAAATATGATAAATCAATGCTGCTAGAGTAGCAATGGGAATTGCATCGTCCATCTTCCATCCACGACGAGCTTCGATCCATTGTTTCCATTCTGCATAAGGCTTAGGCCATAAGTTGCTACCGATCCACTCTTGAATGTCATCAAAGAGGTTTCTACTTAAACTACATTCAAAGAAAAGGTGCTCATTGGATTCAGCATGCTGATCACAAAAAACACATGTGGGGGATGCCCCTCCCACTCCAAAACCAAGGATTCTGTCTTTCGTGAGTAGTTTCCTGTGTAGCACTAGCCATAAGAAGAAAGCATGACGAGGGTGGGTCATTTTGTTCCACATAGCTTTATGGGCTTGTGATACTTCCTACTCTCCAATGAATTTGAGGTAAGCTTGCTTAATGCTGTAAGGCTTCCCCATATTGACCGAGAGATAATGTGGATATTTTTGGTAGATTTTAATAAGCCTCTTCCAATAATAGCAAGCATCCAAAGGGGGGGGGTATTCTTCCAATTGTCCGCCCTTTAGGTATATGTGATGGATCCATCTTACCCAGAGACATTCTTGATTATGAGTGATTGCCTAGGTGTACTTGGCTAAGGCAGCAATATTCCACAACTTGCAGTTCCCGAATCCAAGTCCCCCAAATTTCTTGGGGAGACAAATAGTGTTCCAAGCTACCAAGGGAATACGTACTCTTTCAGCAGATTGCCCCCATAAGAAGTTGCTGCAGATCTGATTGATCCTGTTGATAACTGCCCGAGGAATCATAAAGATAGAGGCCCATTATACATGGATGGAGAATAAAACCGAGTTAATCAATTGAGCACGACCAGCATAAGACAAGTGCCGGGAAGACCAAGTCTGTATCCTTGCTGTCATTTTATCCACTATGAATTGGCAGTCAAACTTTGACCATTTATGAGAGAAGATGGGCATACCAAGATATTTCATAGAAAATGAGCCTGCGCTAAAGCCAGTGATATCCATGATAGTACGCTTGACTTCATCACTAGAACCTGCAATAAAGATCTGTGACTTCGTCGAGTTGGGAGTGAGTCCCGTTACACGTGAGAAGTGGTTAAAATTTCCCATGAGTATCCTGACAGAATCAACATCAGCTTTGCAGAAGAGCATCAGGTCATCAGCAAATGAAAGATTAACAATATTTAGCTTGCGACAAAGGGGGTGATGTTTGAAAGCCTTAGTAGATGACATGTGTTTGAGAATTCTTGTCAGATATTCTATTACCAGAACAAAGAGTAGAGGAGAGATCGGATCACCCTGTCTAATACCCTTTTCTCCCTTGAAGTAGCCATGGTGCCGGCCGTTGAAGGAAAGGAGATATCTTGGTGTGGTCACACATCCCATTATCCATTTTTTAAATTCGGGTGGGAAGTTGAGGGCTATGAGAATTTGAACAATGAATCTCCAACCTACTGTGTCATAGGCTTTTTGAAGGTCAATCTTCATCATACATCTCGGAGACACATGTTTCCTGTTATACAACCGAAGAAGGTCTTGGGTAATAAGAATGTTGTTTCCAATGTATCTACCTCCCACAAAGGCACCCTGGTTCTCATCTACGATCTTGGGGAGTATTGATTTGAGCCTCGAGCATATCATTTTTGAGATTACCTTATACAGAGTATTACAACATGATATAGGTCTGTAATCCTTAGGGGAGCAAGCATCAGTCCTTTTAGGGATCAAAGCAATGATAGTTTCATTTAGCTGAACAGGGAGAGTACCATATTTGAAGAATTGTAAGACAGACTTACATATGTCATCTCTAATGATATGCCATGCTGCTTTGTAGAACCTACTGTTGAACCCATCAGAGCCAGGACTCTTTGTTGTAGGAATACTCCAAAGTGCATTATTCACATCCTCGGGAGTAAAAGGTCTAGTCAGTTGAATTTGATCATCTAGATTGAAGATGTGTCCCGTCTGGATTGCAACATAGTTAATGTCACCATAGTAATCAGTAGGGGTACCAAGGAGCTGTTGATAAAAGTCTATGAAGGTCTCAACTACTTAGTTTGGCTCTGAAACCCATCTACCATCCGGTGCCATAATAGTATGGATTGTATTTTGAGCTCTTCTTTTATTGATTACTGAGTGATAATACTTGGTGTTATCATCCCCCATAGTGAGCCAATCAACCTTGCTCTTCTACTTGAGGAGACTAGTAAGGTCGTGAAGGCATCTGCGATATTCATCTAGATACTTCTTCTCTTCCAGCTGTAGCTTTGTGTCCTGAGGGAATCCATGGAGTAGTCTTTGACATTTTTCAACCTGGTCATTCGCTTTGGCAACTCACAAGTGGTTGTCTCCATAGCAGTTTCTATTCAGGATTTGGAACTTTTTTTCAGGTGTTTCTATCTTTTCATGATCCCCCCTTAGAGAGGGAGAATTTGAGGAAGTCTCCCTCCATCCATCTAGCACAATATTCTGAAAACTAGGGTGAGTCGCCCACATATCAAAGAATTTAAACGGTTTTATGCCTACCTTGGGCGTGTTCTGGAAGGAGATGACAACAGGGGAGTGGTCGGACGTCAGTTGAGGGAGATACTGCACATAGGAGTTTTGAAAGGATTCATTCCAGAGTTCATTTATGAAAGTCCAGTCTAATTTAGAGAATACCCAGTTCTCTCCTGGTTATTTATTACACCAAGTGAAATGTGGTCCATATCTCTTCATTTCAGCCAGTTCACAGCTCTTTATGCAATTTTCAAAATCACAAGTTTTTGCATATGTAACAGGGGCACCTCCAAGCCTGTCGTCTCCTGTAAGGACATAGTTAAAATCCCCAGACAGTAACCAAGGGGAGTTTAATTGTGTTGCAATCTGCAGAATGGAAGACCATAATTCACTGTTGTCTTGACCTCTATTGAATCCATAAATAAACGTAGCTAGGAACTATTTTTGGGATGCTAGGTGAGTAACATGGCAGTGGATAAGTTGAGCTGACATATTTAAGCATTGAATGTCAAAGATTCTTGGTTTCCATACAACCCCAACTCTGCTTTGACCATCATTGTTCAAGTTGTGGATGAGCTTCCATTCAGGCAAAACTGTGTTTTTAATTCCATCCTTTTTATTACTCCTCACTTTAGTTTCAATAAGGGCCATCAAAATTATGCCATACATCTTACAGAAGTGAGTGACCTCACTCTGTTTTGAGGGTCCATTGAACCCTCTAATATTCCATATACGGATATTATCCATATTCCTCTAGGTGAGGAATGTTTGGGGCAACATGTGCAGACTCATCCTCTGCCACTTTCCTTATAATGGGATCCCTGTCATTTTGCAGGAGGTCATATGGGTTTTTATCTGTATACTCATGAAGAATAGAGGTTTTGTTACCTCGACAGCTCCTCTTAGGTGATGTCCATTGTACTGGCTGAGTCTCAGTTAGCTCTTGATTATCTGCACATTCTGAGCTTGCACCATTTCCTTCCTGCAGGTTCAGTTGTTGATGCTGGGTTGGTGCAATTACCTCCTTGCTCTGTGCATTATCCCTTAGCTCCTCTTCATTAACTTTTTCAGGCACATCCTTATCACAACATGGATTGTTTTTTCCATCCCGTGAATCAACCATATGCTGCCCATTGTTGTTTTGCTCTTGCACAGATTTGGGGACCCATTTCTTGATGTGTTTTTCCTGCATTCAGTCTCCTCATGTCCAAACTTAGCACAATAACCACATTTAATAGGTCTCCATTGGTGTATATTTTGATTGAGTAGAACTCCCTTCTCATTTACAAAATGTATTGTTTCTGCTAGTTCCTTTGTGATGTCAACCTCCACCAAAGCCCTGACATAGCTTACATTAGATTTTTCCTGGGTTATTTTGTCTACCATGATAGGTCTGCCTACCAAGCTGATTTTTTTGCTTAGGGAATGAGCTCCCCAGTATTTCAAGTTCAAATTAGGCAATCGAATCCATATGGGCACCGAATTCACCTCTATTTGATTGTCTTGACACTTTTCATTCCATTGCCTCACAATAAGTGGTTTCTTATCAAAGTGATAGATCCCATTCTTCAGTATTGTGTCTTGGTATGCAGCAGAGGCAAATTTCACAACAGTTAGACCATTTGATAATCGAACCAGTTTGTCAATGTGCTGATTGCCCCAAATTCTTCTCAGAAATCCACTGAATACACCGAATGGGGGTCGAGCCCCTAATACATAACATACCACAGAATTCTGCCAGTAATCTAATTCAGCTTGGACATCTTCTTCTATTATGCGGTAGAGTTGCATACCTTTGTCTTCGTCAGGAGGAATGAAGTCCAGTGAAAATCCGTCGGTTCTCAATTTCGCTACATCGAATCACGACCAAGGGTTTTCTACAGACATCCGTGTGGGATGGGGATTAGCTTCATCCTCATTCGACATTGCTGCTGGAGAAGAAATTTCAGAAACCCTTTTAGGGCTCATCACAGTCGGGTTGTCTTTGTTCTCGTTCTCCTGCTGGGACGCCGCTATCTCTGCCGAATCATTGCTGGGATTTTGTTGTACAACATTACCGGTCGGTGGTTAGGGACTAACCGGAGCCAGCGACCTCCTTCTGGTCGGTGGTCTGGCACGCTTCCTCATCTGGGAAACGTGAGAGAATCGAAACGAGAGAGCTGCACACAATATGAATGAATTAATTATCAATTAAGGAATAAAAAAATGAATAAAAAAGAAGACTACTTCTGCTAGTAAAACTAAGAGAGGTACTAGCAGAATGAGCAACACAAAACAGGGCGCTGCTAAAGGAAAGAGAGCTAAATCTAAAAAGTCAGTTGCCCCACAAAAGATTCCTTCTTCAGATCAGCAAAGCCAACCTCCACTAGCATTAGCTATATTATATTTGGGAGGGACAGTGCTACTTACATGGTATCGACGGCTGACATAAGGAACATTTATAATCAAGAATGGATGTCAACCATAAGTGTCGCCGTCTATGTCACGTAAGTATTATTTTATTTTGAGATTTTAGTACTCTTAACTTATATAATTGGAATTTTTATGACCTCTTATATGAGTTATTATTTATTAAAAAATATGCATTGTTTTTGTCGTCCATAGTTTGGTAGCTACTTGAGCTGCGATGGAGGGAATGCTATCCTCTATTGCGTTTGTGTGCCCATACTACATAGCTGACGGTAGTACAATAAGAGATGGTAGGCACATAAACTATTTAGCGGATCACATTTTCATTGAGGGACACAACAAGCTCTATCTCATTCCTCACCTCGCAACTGAACATTGGGTTTTGTACGCCGTCCGACCTGATCTTAATAAAGTCTATGTGTTTGATTCCCTTTGAACTTATGACGTGCCTTTTGAAGTTGCTTGTCGTGGTGGGAAGGAATTTATCGACATGTTAGTATACTTTTCACTTCTTACTTCATTAGCTTATTTATAAATATATTCACCTAGCTTTCATTATTTGAGGTATATATGCGTATTTACAATATTGTGTATCCAACTATATTTATTAGGGCACTACGGATAGCGTATCAAAGGAGAGGTGGGAATGGTGTCCTAGACCCAAAGAATATTCAATACGAGCCTGTCATAGTAAGTAGGAATGCTACTATTTCGTATTTTATTTTAATTAAAATTAATATCTAATAGTTAGAGAGCTAACTGAAATCATTTGACAGTGTCCACAACAACAAAATGACAAAGATTGTGGATACTATGTATGTAGAGCAATGGATCCAATAGTTCAAAATGGATCGGTCAACATAGATACAAGCCATGTATGTTTTCTTTTCGATATTTTTCCATTAATGAATCATGACATATATGTTTGGTACTTGACATAAGTGCTAACTGTATATTAATCAAAACTTAGGATTTGTAGTTTTTCACCGATGATTATGCACAAGGCTAGCAATACAATTTTGAAGAAATTAATGAAGTGAGAGAGCAATGGGCCAAGCATGTGCACTCATTCATTCGGTATTAGGTAGAGATCTATATATTCTACATGCATGTTCAAGTTTGTATTTTGTCTATGTCTTTAAGTCTTCTAAGCTAGATTTATGAAAATTTTACTTTGGGGTGTAGAGCTACCAAGTTTTGGTATGCCTACTAATTTTGATTCTTGAGTATATATGTCCGATGTATTAAGACATGCATATTAACAAGGGATTGATTGAAATTATGGTGTGATTGCAGATTTGTTATCAATTGATGTTGTTTTACAATGCAGATTTGGTAATTATTTGAACATACAATTGTGTATGTGGGCAGGAACAAAACTGCAAAAACTAAAAAAAAATTGGAGTTTTAATAACGTTTTTCATAAGAACCGTTATTAAAACCCTCTTGTTTAACAACGGTTTTTCTGAAAAACCGTTATTAAACATGCATTTTATTCTCATATTGGCGGTTTTTTTTTTTATATTTTTGATAACGGTTATGAACCGTTATTAAAGATTTAATAACGGGAGTTTTAATAACGGTTGAAAACTGTTATTAAAATTGTAAAATAACCATTATTAAAACTACTTTTTGGGGAAGTGTGATACCGATATCAACCACCTTGAGATTAGATTTGTTAAATTGCATGGCTATACACATAGGGCTTAGGGATTGTGGTCCTTATTGGAATTCTATTTAACAAGGAGCCCATATGTACTCTTTAGGATCCTAGCAAGATCACCATTATTGATGAGAAAAATTATCTCCCACCATCAGCTCCAACCTGGACGCGTGTTTTGTTCCTTATGCCCTACATAATGAAGTGGTTATTTATTTTATCTTATTTAAAATTATCCTATTAACTAATTATATCCCATGATTTCTATTTATCCTTAAGTAATTATTCAATATCTTTTTGGAATCTTCAATTTTGAATCACCTAGAGCTCAGTAATTATTTCAATTCATCAATTACTCAAATGTTAATCAATTGACCAACCCAACTTGAAGTAGTTTGTTACCATTTATTTAGATATTGAGTAAGATTCATGCGACTAATTATTATTATTATTATTAGTCATATATGTTTCATATTTTATGATTTTTAATCTTATTAATATCAATATGTTAGTTTTCATAATGATTGATACTAAAGAGCATAAATGAATTGAGGCTAGAGATTCTCTTAATATTAATTTTATTCACAATTTTTTGAGGTAATCCATAATCCAAATATACATATAATATTCTTTGAGAGAAAATATGGTACATTAGGATCCCATTTAAATATCCTTAATCAATCCTATAATTTGTATATTATTTCATTATTGTAGAAGTAACTTTAAATATGCAAAATTTATTGTTTGATTGGTGAAAATTTAAAATATGAGAAAACAAATTTATGCTAAAAGATATTAGGACTTTGAAATAGTAGTGTATTACTCTTCATGTAAAATTGATTTCCAGTCTGGTAAATGATTGACTAGTCTTTTGGTACAGTACCCTATTTCTTGAAAACCCTATCTTTTTTTTTGTATATCCATCATTTGAAAACATAATTATCTTATTTAAACATTTTTTTAAACCGTTTACCAAATTATAAACCTTTATTGCATTTTTAAAACGCTTCATTCTTGTTTTCTTATCCTTTCTTGTGATGTTATGTTCTATGAGAATTTTGAGCCACTTTTGACTATTAAATTTAGTAGAAACTTTTATTTTATGTGTATATTTTATATCCTTACATTTTTTATCCTCTTAGTTTTTTTTAAAATGACAAACTAAGTTGTTTCCAAAATACACTATTCATCATACCGTTATGCCTTAAATATATTTTGAGCCTTGAAAACGGCCCTTTCATATATCAAAAATTCAAGAAACTTCAAAGATTGCTATATTTTAGTGATATTGAGGTTAAAAAATATTTCAAAATTATATATAATTAATTTTAATATTTTTGAGTATAGTTAGATATTATTGGGCACATATACATCATGAAACTTAACTTTTCTTCTTCAACCTCCCTTTAATCTTTGTGAAATTCTACCTCCTCAACTTATTTTGGATAAGAGGTAATATTGGATCCTCCTTTCCTCCCTCTCTATTCCAACACCACCTCTCGCCCTTCATCTTCATATTTTATTTACAAAGTATCTACTTAAAGTCTTATAGGTTAAGACTTCTACTTAAAATGCCCACCCTTCTACTGTAATACCCTAAAAATTTTAAAAACCTATATTTTAATAAATAAATTTTATTTGAAATAATATTTGCTTTTAAAATTATTTATTTTAATTATTTTATGAATTTTAGAGTATGTAAATTTGGATAAGAGTATTTAATAAATTAAAAGTAAATATTTTTCTATTTATCATATTATTTCATTTAAATAAATTTTCAAACTAGTATTTTACTATAATTACCCTTTTTAAGCTCATATATTTAATTATATTAAATTAAATTATTAAATAAACTTATTATCAAAAATATTACATCCTATTATTTTATAAATTTAATTATTCTCAATTTTTCCATTTTTCCCCAATTTTCTTTTCTTTCTCCTTCCCTCTATTTTCTTTTTCCCTCTTCCTGGCTTTGGGTCGCCAGACCACTCGGCCTGCTTCTCCCCCTTGCGCGCTGGGCCACATGCCCAATTTTCCTTCCCTCTCTTCCTCGCACGCCTGCCCCGCACAGCCCACGTCCTTCTTCTTTTTTTTCCTTGGACCGTCCGACTTGCTCTTCTTTCTTGCGCCGGTCCGACCGCCTGCCAGCCTTCTCCTTTCCCTTTCTCTCTTCTGCCACGCCCGACCACCATTTCTGCCATGGTCAAACATGCCGCCGCCTGCAACTGCCACCGGCCACCACCTACCTCCCTGTCCTCTCTCTCTCTTCCTCTCTCCCCCGTCATTTTCTTTCCCAATTCGAACCAAATCGTCCCTGTACCATAGATCGCGTACCCCTCTTCCTTTCCCTCTTCTCTCCTTTCTTCTTCCCCATTCTTTTTTCTGTTTTCTCTCCACGCCGCCGCCAACCATCGTTCTAACCGCCGCACTTAGCCTTGCTCCGCCTACTGCCACCACCCCCTACTGCCCTTCACCCCTACACCGCCCCTCGAACCTGCACTCCTCCCTTCTCCACCCCTTTTCTTTTTCTCCCTGGTTTTTCCCCTTACCACCGAGCCACCTGCAACCACCGCTTCCGCCACCTTCCGGCCACCTCTGCTGCCACCCAACCCACCGTTCGGCACCCTGCAACCCCCTCTACAACCGCCATGCCTTAGTTGGCCTAAAACAACCCTTGCACCCCTCCATTTTTCCCTCTCCTTTTCCTTCCTTCACAACTCCTCCACCTCGACCCTTCTCGGTAGCCAACTTCGCCGCCTTGCCGCCGCTATCTCCGCCACCCTATGCCACCGTGAAACCACCCTTAGCCTCCACCTACACCCCCTCTTCACTTCTGCACCGTTCCCCTACCTTAGAACCTCCCTTAACCACCTTCTTTTCTAGCCTAAAGACCCTAACCTGAAAATAATAAATCTTGCTTCCTTCACCCCCATTCGAACCCTTTCACCTCTCATTTCTACATGAGACTCATGTTGCTCATGCAGCGTGAGCTCCCCATTGTTTTGGATTTAATTTGGAAATTTTTTGAGGTATATTAATAATTAATTAAAGTGTTTTGTTCTTAAATAAATTTTTATAAAGTTTTATCCTTTTTTTTAAATTTCTTATTTCTAACATAATAATGATGGATGTTATTTTTAGATGTTGAGTTGCTAACTATGCTTGGTAAGATTTGATATTTTGCGGGATTAAGCTAACCGTTAATCCTCCCTTAAATACATGGAAAAACGTATGCTAGAACATTAGGGGTTTAGTATGATTTTATGCATGTTTGGTGTGCTTAGCATGATATGTATATGGTTTCTTATATTGTTTGATAAAAAGGAAAAGCATGATAACTTTTGTGCCATATGTAGGTATGTTAATTAAGGAAGGAGTTTGATTATTGATGGAAATGTTAAATGCTTGTTTATGATGTATCATGTTGCTAATGCATGAATAATGTTATTGTCTAAGGGTATTTTAGTAATTATGCTTATGAGGTATGTGAATCAATGTATGTAGTTGATAATGAGTATTATGTTGAATAATGACAAGTTGGTGGACTTAGATGATAAAAATGAAGTGTTAATATCATTATTTTATGTAGTATTAGTAAATTCATAAAAATGGTGAATAAAGGGGTTGAGTGGAAATTTTATAAGCAAAAAGGGTATTTTGGTAATTTTGTAAGCAAAAAGGGTATTTTGGTAATTTCAAAAGAAAGGGGTTGAATGATAATTTATAAGCAAAAGAATAAAATTGTAAGTAGTAAGAAAGAAGGGTATTATGGTAATTTTTGAGATAAAAGAATAATATGGTAATTTTATGATTAAATGGCCAAATAATAATTTTATAAGTAAAGGGGCATTATGGTAATTTTTGGAGAAAAGGGTAAAGCGGTAATTTTGGAGTTAAAGGGCAATATAGTAATTTTATAAGTAAGTGGTAAAAATGGTAATTTTGGAAGTAGGGGTAAAATAGTAATTTTAGATGAAGGAGGGCATTATGGTAATTTTTCAAGTAAAAGGGCAATATGGTAATGTTGAAAGTAAAGGGGGAAAATAGTAATTTCATGAGTAAATGGTAAGATGGCAATGGTATAAGTGAGTGGCGAAATGATAATTTATAAGTAAAGGGTAATATGGTAATTTTGGGAAAGAAGGGCAAAATGGTAATTTTGTAATGAAGAATAAAAATAGTAATTTTGGATGTAAAAGAGTAAAATAGTAAATTGTAAAGTAAAAGGGGGTTATGAAGATTTTATAAGAAGAAGGGGGTATTGTGGTAATTTTTTAAATAAAAGGATAGTAGGGTAATTTGAGAGTAAGGGGTAGAAGGGTAATTTTGTAAATAAAAGGATATTATGGTAAACTTGGAAGTAAGGGGTAACTTGGTAATTATGATAACAAAGAAAGATAATTTAGTGATTAAATTATGATTGTAGAAGGGCAATTGGGTAAGTATGATACTAGAGAAGGGTAGTTTGGTAAATTAACCAATTAAAGGGTATTATGGTAATTTTAATAATGGAGAAGGGTAATATAGTAATTATAAATATGGAGAAGGGTAAATTAATAATTATGATTATGAAGAAGGGTAAATTAATGTTGGTAATTATGAAGAAGGGTAATTTGGGATTTATGATAATTAAAAAGGGTAAATGGCAATTAAAATGATTGAGAGGGGTAAAATGGTAATTATGATAGAAGGGCAATTTGGTAATTTATTCAACTAAAGGGGCAATTTGGTAATTTAGCCGATTAAAGGGTAAAGTAAAAATTCTTTAACCAACTAAAGGGGCAAAATAGTAATCATGATAATGGAGGGTAATTTAGTAATTTATCCAACTCAAGGGCAATTTAGTAATTATAACAAAGGAGAAGGGCAATTTGGTAATCTAAACAACCAAATGGGAAATATGATAAGTGTAGTAATTATGAGGGGTGAATGGTGATCTAAAAAGTGTAGGAGACAATTTGGTAATCTAAAGTGGATAAGGGGTAATTTGGTAATTATGCAACCTTAAGGGTAATATAGTAATTTATCAAGTAAGGAATGGATACTTAGCAATTATATAAGTAAGGGGTTAAGGAGAAATTTGTACCTAACATATTGTTATGATTGTGGAACATTATGATATGATTCAAATAATGCTGATTAGCCAAGTAAGAGTATTTGATAATTAGTATGACCTTAATGATTTCTCTATGATATCCTAAACAATCATCTGAATAAGAAACGATTAATGATATCAGAACAATTGAAAGTGAATAAGTATTGGATTATCGTGCTTTTCGTGATAACCTTAATTAAGATGCTATTACTTAAAGTAAAAGACCTCGAGATTGGGAATGGTGACTCCTTAGGGGTCGCTACCCTAAGGACGTGGTTTAGTCCATGATTATTCTAGTATTTGCTGGTGTACCTTTATGCCCCAGCCAGGCCCTATATCTTACTCTTTCTAGCTCTACGGACCTCGTTAGGGGGTATGCATACTTATGGATTAGGTGTCCTTGTCGGTAGGGTACTGAGTTAGCTTTATGCACCAGTACGACCAGGGTACCTTTGCGTCCTTGGGTTCATGGTTGAAGGGTACTGAGTAGCTGATATGCACCGGTACGACCGGTGTACCTTTGTGTCCCGGGTTATTGATCTCCCGTTCGAGGCAAATAAATATGATTGATGTGCTGATTAAAGAAAGGAAATATACTATTATTGAAAGTGGAATATTAATGAGCCGGGCCTAGATGATTATGATATTGAGTACCGGTCCACCGGTTATAATAGTGGCCAGGAGCGTTGTTCCCTGGATGATGATTCTTATATATCCCGGTCCACCGGTTATAATAGTGGCCAGGAGCGTTGTGCCCTGGATGATGATTCTTTATATATTCCGGTCCACCGGTTATAATAGTGGCCAGGAGCGTTGTGTCTTGGATGATGAGTTTATATGTATTCCGGTCCACCGACAATAATAGTGGGGGTCCCGAGCTCAATAAAATCGGTTATGTATGTGAATAAGATTATGGAAAAATACTAATCACTTATAGTGGAACACCATGTGAGTCGGGGTCAGATCGGTCCACCGACAAATAATAGTGGTCAGGTGCGTTCTGCCCTGTGTGTTTACTTTTGGTCCACCGGCTATAATAGTGGGGTTCTCATACTCACATGGATATAAAATATGAGGTTGATGGATTGATAACGGAATAATGGCTTAAGGCCCAAATATATTGATTTTATCCTATGACATGGCTTAAGGCCTAAAGTATCGATCGTGACTTATAAATTATTATGCATGTTATTGTTATGTATGCACCTCTCATTATTTATGTGTGTAACTTGCATTATGTGCCGTATGCGAGCCTGCCTTTAAGTGTGGTATTAAAGGGTTACTCAGTACTGTAATACTGAAGGGATTCCCTTTTGGGGCCCCTGCCTATTTAATGGGCAGTGCCCTTGCAGGTCTTTTCAGGTGCTATTCAAGTGGGCTACGGGAAAGAGAGTAAGGAGTTATCCGCTATCGTTAGGGTTTTCCTCCTTCTTCATTTAATTTTTTGGTTTTTGATGTTATGTTGTTACTTTAACCACCATTGGTGAATTTTATTCCTGTAAACGGTTTGATGCGCTACTCTGATTTAAGTAAGTTGAATTTCTTGCAATTTACTCTGATTTATACATGTTGAATGTCTTTCAAATTGTATTTCGTTTTTTCTTAGCCTTAGCACTTGGTACTGGAATGGTATGAGTGAACCGGTATGGTACTAAGTGTAGCGGTAATACTTCCAAAGTTCACGTTTTACTTAATTTGCTTCCGCTAATTTCCTTTAATTAACGAAATTTTTCAGTAGTGAATTTTGGGGGTGTTACATCTACCCCTTACCTTAGCAAAATTTTCTTCTTTCCTTTTATCCCAACATAACCACCCTTCTTCTCCCTCCTCCTTTCTTTTACCATCTCCTTCTTCCTCCTCCTCTCTATTCGTGGCTCAAGATTTCTTAAACGACCATTAATGGAGTTTGACTTTATTTTCAAAAGATATGTTAAGTCTTGGTTATTCTCCTCTTCTTCTTGCCACCTTCTTTATCCCTCGTCTCCTCCATATTCAAAAACTACCTTATTCAATTTTACCTTATTTAATTTTTTTATGTATTGATTTTCTATAATCGTTTCCTTGATTTTTCTAGGTTTCAAGATGCTTAATGGAAGAATTTTTTGGTCCTTTATTTTATTTTGCTAATTTGGAGCTTAGGCTTAGGGTAAGATCTACTTACTATATCCAACCATGGTTTTAGTTGTATTTTGATGATTTAAAATTGTTAAAGTTGAGTTTATTCTTGATAAGGGGTTTAAGCCCTTTGCCTTGGAGCATGATTCTTAGATCTTTAATTGAAGATAATTATACCATGTTAATCCTTTCCATGTTTAGGTATATTTTGGTAAATAACTAGCTATGTTTGATGTTGTTAAGCATGTGTTATTTTCATCTGAAACTCATGAAGCTCTAGGTGTTCTTGATGGTATTCAAGTGATCATGACAATTTTGTGGGTTTGCTTAAATGGATTATACTATATTATTTCTTGTTTATTTTAGATAGATTTTGGTATATGACATGTTAGAAATAAACATTTTTAATATGTTTTAATTATGATTGAAGTTATAGGTGTTCTTGAGTATATTCATCTTGTTCTTAATTTATTCAACTTGTTCTCAGCCTAATTACATGCTAATTATGATATTTTGGGTTGAAATAGGATTTAGTAATATTTTTAACTATTTTAAACATACCATGACACGATTACCTCTAAAAGGCATTACGAATGGATTAGAGTCAAATGTTGATCATAACCTCTGACCATTAGCCTTTTGAACCATAAAATAGTAACCGCATATGAATAGTAAATCTAGTAAATAGTAATTATTGGTAATAAAATATTTTTAGCTTATTTTATTTAATTTTTTAGTATAAAACCACATTTTTAATTGACCTATAAATAGTGCTTTTGTTAATAGTACTTTTTAAAGAAAAAATGGTGTGGGATCTTGTTTTGACTTAGTTATGTTATTTTTATATGTTTTTTAATTGATTTTGACCATAATAGGAAAAAAGTGAGTTTTGATATTTTTACCTTGGTTTTAAGGTAACTGAATCTTTGGATAGGGTTTCAAGTTCTTAAAGTGTATTTTGGTCTTTGATTGATTAAATAATCAAACGATGAGTTAGGTCAGACTTTAGGATTTGTTGACATAAGTTTGAATTTTAGTTTATCTTTGAGAACTCTTACTTGGTAAGATATGCACTAATTTTGTTGCTAGAAAATATTTTTTGTGGCCTCTAGCCTTTGATTTTGGTTCTTTCTTAAAGAATTTTAAGGGATCCTCTTATTCATGGTTATCTTTTGGATTAATGTTTTTCATTGTTTGGGGTGATCTCTTATCATTCTTAAGGGTTTTGTTTTGAAATTTAACACTCATGATATATGTGAATATTGTTCTCTCTGAAATTTCTTTTGTGTATATGTTTTGCATTAACATTTAAAAACAAGGTCCTCTGGGCCCTTTGTTTTGTGTTCTCATAAAATGCTAGGGGATACTAGTTGTATAGTAGCTTGATGCCTTTTCTACTCTCCATGAACTTCAAAATCTATAAGGGGTATGCATACTTAAAACTTAGGATACCTTTGGTGATACTACCTTAGTTGGAGTTTATTGGTAGTGGACGAGATTTTTGACTGTGGTGGTGATGTGTTCTAACTGCAAGTATACGATGTTAGAGTAGTAATCAAGTTTGAGCTTATAAAGATTGAAGAGTGATCAAGAATGTGCTTGAAAACCATTATTTCTAGACACATGTAAAGATTGTTATGTGATCCTAACTCAAGAAAGAACAATAAAAGAAAATAACAGAAACACAAACATAAACAAAAGTCCCGAACTTGATCGAAATGATAGAATTAACTAAGGTTTAGCTTAATAACCTATATCATCCTATGGTACCCCTATTATTTCCTAATCACAATAAAAAATTCAACAATGCAACCAGGTATAAATAACACAACATTTTCTCAACTCCAACCAAGACTCTACGACTTGCATCCCACACCATCCAAATTCCTCCTCCTAGTTCTGGATCTACTCATATTGCCTCATCTTCACATGTGTGAACAATGGCCAGGATGGTGCAGGGTGGTACAATGAAGTGCAGGGTGCATTTAATTCATGAATAATTAAAGGTATTAGGGGAGTAGGGGGATTTTTTTTGTTTAATTCAGTGCATAGGAAACATTAGAATTAGGGGAGAAGTTGCAAATGATTGATTTGGTTGGGAACCAACTAATTAGTTGGGTGTTGATATAGGGGCTTGGGGTTAGTTTGGTTAGAGGTTTGGGGTATAATAATAATAATAATAATAATAATAATAATAATAATAATAATAATAAAGGATTAATTCCATAATTAATTAAATAAGTAAATAAATAATAAATATTAAATTTAAGAGATTATTACATACAAAAAATCTGCCTATATATCATCATCATCATCATCATTATATATATATATATATATATATATATATATATATATATATATATATATTTAAATTTTAATCTATTGCTTCATATTATTAACAAAAAATATTAATAATACACTCAATAATAGGACATCGAACCCTAAAATAATTTATATAATTAATTTCCCATAATAATAAATTTTATATCCATGATATCTAAATTAGGGCTTCTACAACTGGGGTATTACATCATGATACTTATTGTGTGGTTGCACATTTCAATTATGTACTTTTTGAAGAAAAAAAAACAAGCTCATTAGAACCTCGAATAACTCACAAACAATGGTTCTATGAGATGGGGGTCACTACCCTCTTAAAAAAACTAAACTCTAATAAAGGAAATATACTTAGACATAGTCAACCAAGGAGAAAACATCAATCAATCAAACTCGTATCTACACAATTAATGATAACTTAAAAAAATTAAGGGTATGGAGGTATAACATTGGTAGTATCGACATAGCCGTGAGCTTGTGCATATGCCTCCTCTCTATTGACCACCGGAGGCTGCTGACCATCGAGTGAGGACCTCCTCGAGGAATTCTAGTGCTTGAAGTTTAACCTACACTACTCTACAGGTAGGGTTGAGGCACATATCTCTTACCCTTAGCACTTGCACTCCAGACACTACAACTTAGTGTTTGAGTTGCTAGGGAAATTTGCTACTAATAGGTGTTGTCACTTATGGAATACACCCAATTGTGCTAAAGTCCAACCCATGGGTATTATCACTCAAAACGTTTATGGTCTATACTTTCAACACTTGATCTATCTACCCTAGTAGTCCTCACCTAGGTGGTTTCCTTTGCAAATCCTACAATGGTAGTAACTTAACGATCAACCAGTTCCAAACCATCCTTCTGAATACTATGAGGGATGAACACCACATAGTTGGCTCTACTAAGTACCCATATAAATCCTCTTTTCACCTCTGTGACACTGAAACTTCTTTGTTGGCACCTTAGGCCTACTACATGCCCTTTTTTCCTCCTAAATCCATCTTTAGGCACAAACCTTCTCATACACTATGCTTACATTAGTCATAATGTATGCTCCAAAAAGGTACTACGTGCACAAATCCAAGCTATTCTCAAAGGCATGAGCAACCACATCCTCACTATCGACTATCTCTGGTGTAAACACAAGAAGCTTGGAGAGCTTGCCAATGTACTCCTCGAATGACATGCTACCCTACTTAAGGTTTAGAAAATTAACATACTTTGCACGATGCATGTTTAGATGATAATAGTGTTCCCTTAAGGCTATTATAAACCCTTCCCAAGTGTCCCCTGACTCAACAACTCAAAGTCAGTACCCTCTCCACCATTCATTTTCCTTTCCTTACAATTAGAATGTACCAACATCCACCTTCTTCCCCTCTAGGCAAGTTGAGGCCCTATTTTTTTATCTCTCTAATCCATATCTCCATCCCTGTTAGGTTCTCAACTCCCTTAAAAATAGGTGGACGATGAAACCCAACCTCTATAAGCCAACTTTCAATCTAAACGGGATCCTGAGGTGGCAGTTGCAATTGTGGCTCTTCCACTCCCTTGGCAAATATGATGAGAAAATCCTCCACAAACTTAAGGTTATTGTGTCATTCCATATTGGTAACTAGAGAAAATAATAGGGGTACAACCCTACCTACACAATCAAGTTCACCTATTAGAATGCTAAACACATCACAACATTTAAAGATCACTATCAATGCAACACGCACACTCAACCCAAGTTTCTAACCCAAACCCACTTCCATATATGGCTAAAATGGGTTTCAATTTTTGAAAATATAAAAGGGATTTTTAAATAAGAAAATATCTGATAAAAACTTATAACACCTCAAAATTCAGTACTTGTAAATTTCATTTTTGCATAAGTGTAAATTTCAAAATAAAGGGTGTTACCTCCACACTTAAAATAATTTCAGTTTCCTCAACTTCCTTATATCAAGTGCTAAGGATCAAAATAATTTAGATTAAAAAAAGACACCCAAAATAAGAGATAATGATATAAATGAAGATTTACAGATAGTTCATCCTCCATAAAATAATTATATCCAAAGTATAATAGGAACATAGGTGTCCAAAAGAAAACTAATCACAAAAGAACACACAACTATGCAACACCGGTTTGCCTTTACACTTATCCTTTCTACAACCATATTAAAATAATAAAGGTAACAGGATTAGGAACCCTCTCTCACTTCACTAAACTAACCCTTGAGATGATGCTTCTAAAAAATCCCTTAACCATTGCATACAACACGTAAACTCATATGAAAAGTCATACTATTAGTATGACTTTCTCGTATTGAGTAAATCACAATACATCTAAAGAGTTAGCATGCCCAAATTGGACATATCATGTTATAAAATAAAAAAATTCATGAAATGCACAAAAACATGCCAAATTAATATACAATAAATCTACTATAACATATATGATACAAATGCCACATGCTCAACTTGCCAACACGCTCAACCATTTTGCAGTCACATAAAACATTCATAACCATTAAGGTAGGGCACTAAGTCTCTATCAAATAACCATACCATAACACTTCCAAATACCATTAGCTAAGGTGACTTTCTTATTATTTATTTTACTCATGGGGAATCAATATCAACCCTAGGACACTAACATACATGATAAATTGAATATTTGTTTAGTTTTGCCTTTACTTTATAACTTTGTTTGACACGAATTAGGATAATTATCGTAGTTCAAATCTTTTGTTTTTGTTAGTGCTCTCTTGGTAATTATTTTTATAGAAATTTGCATAAAATGCACAAATCCAAGGAAGTGGTGAATGGAATCGATGCAAAAATCAAATATGAAAGGCATTGAAGGAAGATAATAAACCTCACATGATTATGGAGAAGTCAAGAAAGTTAAGGAGCTAAAAAGAGGGCAAAAGAAATCAAAAGGGATAATAAAAAGGTGTTGCACGACTTCAGCACACCTAGTTACATAGCTGTGCAACCCTTGATCCCATCCCATCAAAAAAATTTAAAGGTTTGGTCTATCTAGCTGGTGATAAGATGCATGGCAGTGTAGAAGATGGGATTCAACACTGAAGGTAAAAATGCTACACATCCAGCCTGTGTAACCTTGCATCGTAGTACAACAGTAGTTATCACCACTATATACGCACGACTTTGCTTCTATTTTTGGTAGTTCTTCTCCTATTCTTTTTCAAAAATTTTATGACAATTTTATACCATATTTTTATCCTTCATTTTCCCAAGAAAAACTACATGTAATATACCTTATTTTATGCAACATTACTTTCCAAATTCAACATATATGATCATGTATTATAACTCTACAAACTCAGTTTATCTTCAATTCATAGTTTAATCTATCGAAGGAAGTGGTGAATGGAATCTCTATTTTTTTATTTGTTGTATCTATTAATATATATGTCATTCATTTTTATTCTCTACATTTCCTTGTGACCCTGAGTGAGTAAATTCTTTTTCTAGGATAGAATTAGGCTTAATTTGTTATGAATACGATGAATTAAAGTATATGGTGGATGGATGGTTCTTTTGTGCTATTACGTATGTTAGGAATCACTGATATGAGTTAGATTTGATGAAATTTGTCTTATTTAGACGTTGACTATAACTAAAAGGTTGAAATCAATGTTGTAACACCACCAAAATTCACTACTAAAAAATTTCATTTTATTAAAAGAAATAGCGGAAGCGAAATATAAAATAGTGAATTTCGAGGATATTACCACCACACTTAGTACCAGACCAATTCACTCATACCGTTCCAGTACCAAGTGTTAAGGTTAAAGAAGAAAATATCAATTGCTAGAAATTCAAACCATTTTTAAATCAAGGAAGCGCAAGTAAGCATCTTATAAGAATCTCTTAATTTTATTTTTTTTGCTAGGATATGGTATGATAACTTTAAGAGAAATAAGGAAAAAGAAGGTAAATATAAAATTAAATCTTGGGATAAGCTTAAGAAGAATTTTAGAAGGAATTTTTTACCTAAAGAGGTTAGCACATATATGTGACATCCATGAGAGAAAGGAATAAACATGTGCTAGATTAATAGGTGGCCTTAACAAGATAATTCGAGTCAAGGTTGAAACTTGTTTATATGGTTATCTTGATGATATTACTAAGATATATTTGAGATTTGAGAATTAAATCAAATCTAATAAGTCTCATCCAAAGCAAAGTACTTATTCTACAAAGTACTACCCTAGTACTCAAGCTATTAAGTATGAGACAGGTACCTCAAGCTCTACGAATGTTGAGAAGAAACAAGTGTGTAACTCAGAGGAGAAAGCCAAGGACAAGGTCAATGAAGTCTATACAAAGCAATGCTTTACGTTCCAAGGATTTGGACACTTCACTAGATAATTTCCCAACCAAAGAGTATTATGTATACAAGAGATTGAAGCTATAGAGACTTATGATGAAGGCCGTGATTTCAAGCCAAATGAAGAAACTTTAAGTTAGTTAGAGGATGAAAGAAATTTTTGTTATTTCCCACAAAAATTACTTCAAATGCAAGATAATGATCAATCTAATCAATGAGAAAATATATTCAAAGCTAAAGGAAGAGTGAGAGATACAATTTGTCGGTTTATCAGTGATAGTGGATCATGTACAAATGTATCTAATGAGAGGATGGTGAAGTGTAGTCCATAATTGGGATTGGTTTTTTGTGAAATACATATACCTCATAATTATAGTGTAGGTTTTCGAATGATCATTAAAAATATTGCATGTTACAACATATAATACATGAATAAACATAGTTAGAAGTTTTTTAATGTTAGGTGTTGAATTTTGTTAAATTCTATATAAAAAATTTGGTAAGAAATATTAAAGGTGTTTTGATTTGATTCTATATGTAATAATATTAATTTTTGGTTGTGTTTTTTATTCATTGGAATAAAAATTTTCTACAAGAACCAACTTGTAAACCGAAGGAAAAGCCTTAAGTGATGTAGGTTCCAATCGAACCCTAATGAGTTACTAATATTTTGTTAAGTGTGTTAGAAAAGTTGATTCATATGGAGGGAGAATGAAATGTTTAATCCATTTTTATGCAATCCAAATCTCTCAACCAATTTGGTAGCAACCAATACACAAATTCAACAACTTCCTATAATGCAAAATCAATTGCAAATGATGGAGTCTCACTTTGTTGAGGAAGATTTGGTGTAAAATTTGCAATAAAAAAAGGAGTTCTGTGAAGATCAAATGGAGAGTGCTGAAAATTACATCAATATAGCAAGGGGAAGATATGTGAACTCACAAGTATAGCATGAAGAAGAGTCACAAGGTAACAAAAGTGGTAGAAGGAACAATGATCAATCGAGGCATTATGATAAAGAAGATAAATGTATCAAACTTGATCTTCTTGATTTTGATGGTAAACTTGATGCTAAGTTATTTCTTGAATGTTAAAATGAGGTAGAAGCTATTTTTTTAATTCAAGGATTATCATGATGAGAAAAAGTTTAAACTAGCTACTCTTAAGTTTGAGAAGTTTTCTAGGATATTGTGTGATCACTTTAAGATAACTAGATAAAGAGAAGTTAAATCTAAAATTAAATCTTGGAATAAGCTTAAGAAACATTTGAAAAGAAAATTTACAACTTAAGAGTTTGAGTAAGATAATTACATTATATTAACTGCTCTTAGATAAAGAATTTTAATTATGGAAGAATATATTAGAGAATTCGAGAAGTTAGCACTTATATGTGATATCCACGAGAGGAAGGAACAAACATTTTCTATATTTCTATGTGGCCTTAACATGATTATTTGAGATAAATTTGAAAATTTTAAGTATGATTCTCTTGATGGTATGATTAAGCTCTCTTTGAGATTTAAAAAGAAAATCATATCTACTAAGCCTCATGCCAAGAAGAGTAATTCTTCTACAAAGGATGGGACGGGTACGACACGCTCTAAAAATATTGAGAAGGAATAAGGGATTAATCAAGAGGAGAAGGGAAAGTCCAATGTCAAAGAAGTATCTACAAATTAATGGTTTATGTGCCGAGGATTTGGACACTTTGCTAGAAAATATCTCAACAAAAGAGTAGTATCTATACAAGAGATTGAAGTTATGAAGACTTGTGATGAAGATCTTGAGTTTGAGTCAAATAAAGAATTTTTAAGTGAATCAAAGGATGAAGGGAATGCTTGTTAAGTTCTATAGAGATTACTTCAAGTGCAAGATGATGAGAAACCTAATCAATAAGAGAAGATATTTAAGACTAAAGGAAGAGTGGAAGATATAGTTGGTCAGGTTATCAATTATAATGGATCTTGTACAAATGTGACTAATGAAAGGACGGTGAAGGAATTGGGTTTAGAGGCAAAACTATATCCAAAGCCTTATTCTTTTCAATGGATTAAAAAGGACAAATGAGTTAAGGTTAAAAAAAAACTAATCTCATTTAGAATTTGTAATTATCATGATGATATGTTATGTAATGTTTTTCCTATGGATACATGTGGAATATTATTAGGTAGACCATGTCAATATGATCAATGTGATATTCATAATGGTATTACTAATGGATATCTTGTTGAAAAGGATAACAAAAAGTATAAACTTAAACCTTCTAAGTGTGATAATGATAACATAGTAAAAAATAAAAAGATTCTATTTTTGCGTTAAAGGGCCATGATGAAATGTATTAAAGAAGAAGGTAGTTGTTATTCTATGATTATCAAGGAATCCTCACAAGGGGAGAAAAATGAGAATAATACTCAATTATATGAGCTTATTGATGAGTAACAAGATGTGTTTCCTTATGACTTACCATAAGGATTACCGCCTAAAAGAGGGATAGAACATGCTATAGACTTCATGCTTGGTATGTCTTTACCTAATCGACCTACTTATAGATTTATTCTAGAAGAAGCTAAGGAATGAGAAAGAAAAATATAAGGGCTCATAGGAAAATGATATTTGAGAGAAGAGTGAGTCCCTGTTGTGTAATTGCATTAATTCTTCCTAAAAAAGATGGTATGTGTCCATGTGTATTGATTCTAGAGCTGTGACCAATATAATCAGATATATGTTTCATATACCTAGATTATATGACATGTTAGATGAATTATATGGAGCAAAAGTATTCTCTAAAATTGATCTAAGGAATGGATATCATCAAATGATAATAAGAGAAGGGGATGAATGCAAGTCTGCCTTTAAAACAAAATATGGTCTTTACAAATGGATTGTTATGCCATTTGGATTGTGGAATGCATCTAGTTCATTTATGAGATTAATGAATAAATTTCTTTGACCTTATCTTAGAAAACTCATTGTGGTATATTTAGATGATATACTTGTGTATAGTAAAACTAAGCATGATCATCTTAGTCATTTGAGGAGATTATCTGATAGGCTAAGGGAAGCTAAACTCTATGGATAAATGGAAAAAATGAAATTTTCTACTTTTGAGTGTTGTTTTCCTTGGTTATATTATAAGTAGCGAATGTATAAAAATGAATCCTATAAAGATTCAAGTTATTCGGGACTTGTCAATACCTAAGGATATTCACAAGGTTAGATGTTTTCACGGATTAGCAAGTTTCTATAGAAGATTCATTAAATAATTCTCAACTATTGCCGTGCCGATTACATATCTTATGAAGAAAGATGAATTCAATTTGTGATAAGATGCTACTAAAGCCTTCAACACTTTAAAGGACAAGTTATGTAATTCACTGGTATTATCCTTGCCTAGATTTGATAATTTTTTTGAAGTCACATGTAATAACCAAAAATTTTAAAACCTAAAATTTAATAATTAACTCCTTATTTGGAATAATTTAATATTAAATTATTAATTTAATTATTTTGTGAACCTTTGATTTATAAAAAATGGATAGGATTATTTAATAAATTAAAATAAATAATTTATTATTTTATCATACTCTTTTTATTTAAATAAATTCCCAAACCCATAATTTTACTAACATTATCCTCTTAAATTAGTACTTTAAATTTTGAATAAATTTATTTAATAAATATTTTTTTCATCAACCTAAATTCTAATCCTAACTCTAAAAATAGTTTTTTACTTTTCCCTTTTCCCTTTCCTCTTTTTCTTTTTTCCTTTTTCCTTTCTTTTTACTTTTCTTTCATCCTTTCCCATTCTTTGGACCAGCCGACCTTCTTCCCCTTCCTTCTCCTCTTCCCCGCCGGCCCAGCCCGTGCCATAGCCTCTCCCTTCCTTTTTTTATCTGTCATTCTCTTCTCCCCAGTTGGGCCAACCCAACTCTCCCTTTCTTTTTTTCCTTTCTCCATTGCACATGCTGGACTTCCCATTCCCTTTCTCCTCCCACCCTAATTTCTTATTCTTCTTCCTATGTGATCCTTCTTCTCCCCTACAATGTCAAGCCAAATTAGCTCCCTACACTTTGCTTATAACCACCAGCCCTTGCACCTGTAACCCCAACCCACCCCTCTCTCTTCCATCCCTTTCCTTCCATTTTCAGCCAAACACCTTTTGCAACCTCCCCCGCATGCCACCTGCCAACTTCCTATACATCCACCTAACCCCGGTGCCAAGCCTACCTCTCTTCCTCTCTTCTTTTTCTTCTCCTTTCCTTCTTCTCCTCTGCCTTATTTTTCTCCCCTTTGATCCTCTTCTCTCCCTATGTGATCTACCCTTTCTTTCTTTCTTTCTTTCTTTCTTTCTTCCTCCCTCTTCTTCCTTATTTTTCTTACGCTGCCTCTCTGCCCTTTTTTCCGCCCAACCAGCCACCACACTAACTCCCTTACCTCCCCTACTTCCTCAATACACCACCCCTAGCAACTACGCATGCCTTTGCAGCTATTCCTCTTTTATTTTCTTTTCTTCTCCTCTTGACCCACTTCTTGCACTACCACCTTACTTTGTTATCTCCCTTCTTATGCCATCGTCGAAGCCACCCCTCAGCCACCTGACACCACCCTTACACCCACCTACCTCAACCTGCACGAACTCCCCCTACAACCCTCCTTTTCTCATCTTTCTTTTCCCTTCTTCCTCTTCTTCTCTCTTCTCTGCACCCTCCTTTTAGCGGCGGCCACTGCCATCTCCGCCGCCCCTAAGCCACCACACTTCTACCACCAGCCACCACCTACACACTACCACCCCTCCTACACCTAACAACCACCCTAACTCCTGTAATATCCCAAAATCCTAATTTCCAAAATTATGGCCAAATAAGGAATTATTAGGAAAATTAGTTACATAAATTCATTTATTAAAATGTAGAGAGTTAATTAAGGTAGATTAAGAGGAAAATAATAAAGAATTTAATTAGAAGAAAATTTGGGTATTTTTCCTAATTAGCATGAAGGTTTAGGGAATTTATCTAAAATAGTCTAAAATAAGCAAAAAGGAATTTATTTAACATTTTATAAATATTAATATTCTGAATAACCCAAAAATACCCCAATTTCCCCATAAGTTAATTTAATTATTTTCCTAACCTATTTATTTTCTTATCTTCCCTTTTCTTCCTTTTTCTCCCTCATCTTTCTTTCTTTTTTTTTTCCTTCTTCTCCCCCGGCTGGGCCAGCCCACCGGCCCAAACCCCTCTCCTTCCCCCCGTCTCGCGCACAGGTCCAGCCCCCCCTTTTCTTTTCCTTTCTCCTTCCCGCGGCCCAGCGCCATGCGCTGGCCCTCGTACGCCTATGGTCGCAACAATGCGTTTTAACCCCGAGGACGCCGAAACGCCGCGCCAAAATTAATGACCTTATAGCCGTTGCCAAACGGGCAACGCAACGCGGCACTTTGTCCCTCATAACGTCGAAACGCCGCGTTTGAATTACGGATTAAATAAACCCCGCCGAACCGGCCGGTTCCCCTCCTCTTTCTTTTCCCTGGACCACCGGTCCACCCTACCTGTCTTCTTCTTCTTCGACCTGCCCCCCGACCTACAAGTCGATTTCTCCGGCAGCCACCAGCACGATCGTCCTTCCCTGCCTCTCTCCTTGTCGTTTTTCTTTCTCTTTTTGACCCCGACCACGTCTCTCTCTCCCTTTTCCGCGTGCCATTCCCTTCCCTTTTCCTCTCCCCTTCCTCGACCCGACCTGCCATGGCAGGACCTGCACCACCTGCCATCGGCCGGCCACTTGCACCCCTGGCCGCACGCCTCCTCCTCCCTTCTTCGTTTTCCTTCCCCCTTGGTCTATAAATACCCCCTCCCGAATGACCACAGCAAGTCCTCCCGTTGGACCTTGCTGAAACTCTATTCTGCCGCCTCCAGCCACCGCCAAAACCACCTCTTCCCACCATTATCATCCCTGCACTTCCCTCTACGAAACCAAGCCACCAGCACCCCTCCCCTTGCCCTGCACGTGCCGCCATAGCCGTGCAAAAGTCCTAACCTGAAACTACCACCTCCAGCCTTCGCCGCCCTTGCGCCGCCAGCCCAGCCGCCACCAGGGCCTCTTCCACCCTCCAAAATGCCCAGCAGACCTCCCTCTACCTTTCCCTACCTTCAAATTCCCTGCCTCCCTCTCCTCCTTCCTCCCTCATATCCCACCTCTCTCCACCACCCTCGGCCGCCGCCGCCGCCGCGCGCCGCTGCCCCTTGCCACGCCACCACCCTCACTCCACTCCCCTTCACCTGCTCTTTCTTTCCCCACCTCAGACTCCTCCTTTTCTCCTCCCATCTAACCACCACCTCCATCTTTTCCCCTCTTTTCCACCTCCACCGCCGCCGCCGTTGCCGCCACGCGCCGCTGCCGGACCACCACCGACCCTAGGTGGTTCTCCACTCATCCAAATCCTAATACCCCTTATATATAATTGCTACTATTTTCTACTAATATTAATACTAATATACTTATTATTATTACTATCATCCTTATTATTATTACTTTTATTATTATTATTATTATTTTTATCATCATTATTATTATTATTATTATTATTATCATCATCATCATCATCATCATTATTACCATTATTATTGTCTTCATTATTAATGTTCTTATCTTCCTACTAATACTAACATCCCTTTTAAACCCTAACTTGTATTATACTTAACTTTGGCCTTATTTTATAATTATTGGTATTAACATTATTAATAATATTACTATTATTACTTCTATTATCCTTACTACGGTTATTATTGTGGTTGCTAAACCTTACTTGGTTGTATTATTGTTATTATCATTACTACTAGGAGTATTATTATTATTATTGTTATTACTAGTTTTATTATTATTATTATCACTATTTTTCTGTAGTTAGCATGAACATTATTATTATAAGAATAGAGCTAGCGGGTCTAATAATATAAGTGTAACAATAGGTGTTTAAAATAAACATATTTTGACTACTAATATCTAGTATACTAATTCTAAGGTAAAAACCCTAGTTTTTGTATAATACCCTTTTTAGTAATGAAAACCCTAACCTTAAACTAAAATGAGGATTGATAGTAATTATAAGGGAAACTAATACTTAGCATTTCCCCCTTTTTATAGGTAATCCCGACCAAAGCCCTAAGGAATTAGAGGAGCGTGCTCCAAGCCCGGCGTCGCCTTAGGTAAGGACGAAGCTAATGGCCTTGTGTTATGTGTGACATGGATGTGTTGAATGTTGTGTATGCCATGCTATGCCATGTATTATATGATTTGTGGATAACTTGTTTTATGTGTAGCGCAGCTTGGAGATTGAGGTATGTTGTTTGTGCTTCCATGACATGAGCATGACATTCATATGTATGATGTTTACGATGTATTATGCTATGGCCCTCTATGACATGCATGTTAGGATAAATGGTAGTATGAGTTGGGAACCATCATGGGAGTCTTGAAGTTTGTATGATCGTATTAATGTTCTATGGCGGTACTAATGTTGCATGGTGGTGTTAAGGGTTGCATGGTGGTATTATGGTTGTAATGGTGGTATTAGGGTTCGCATGGTGGTGTTAGGGTTTGTATGATGGTGTTTGTGATTTTATGGTGGTATTAATGTTATATGGTGGTATTATGGTTGTAACGGTGGTATTAGGGTTCGTATGGTGGTGTTAGGGTTCGTATGATGGTATTTGTGATTTTATGGTGGTATTAATGTTGCATGGTGGTGTTAAGGGTTGCATGGTGGTATTATGGTTGTAATGGTGGTATTAGGGTTCGCATGGTGGTGTTAGGGTTTGTATCATGGTGTTTGTGATTTTATGGTGGTATTAATGTTGTATGGTGGTATTATGGTTGTAACGGTGGTATTAGGGTTCGCATGGTGGTGTTAGGGTTTGTATGATGGTATTTATGATTTTGTGGTGGTATTAATGTTGTATGGTGGTATTAATGGTTGCATGGTGGTATTCATGATTGCACGGTAGTATTAGGGTTTGTATAGTGGTATTATGGTTGGTATGGTGGTATTATGATTCGCATGGTGGTGTTAGGGTTTGTATGATGGTATTTATGATTTTGTGGTGGTATTAATGTTGTATGGTGGTATTAATGGTTGCATGGTGGTATTCATGATTGCACGGTGGTATTAGGGTTTGTATAGTGGTATTATGGTTGGTATGGTGGTATTATGATTCGCATGGTGGTATTAGGGTTGTATGGTGGTATTAATGATTACATGGTGGTATTAATGGCCTATGGAGTAGGGGGTTGAGAGTGAGAATTCACTTATATAAAGGATGAGTATGGGTTTTCTAAAGGAGGGAGGTTACTTGTTGAAGAAGTAAAGTGCTAGGGTTTGGTGCAGCCAACCAGGGTTGGCGTGGTCGATTAGGGTTTGAGTGGCCAACTAGGGTTTTGTTGGTCACATATGAACTTGGGAGATAAAGAAATACACTTGGGGAATTTCCTAATAAAGAATGAGGTGCGAGATAGAGAATAACGTAGCGTTTGGGTAAGTAAGAAAGAGTTGTGCCACATAGGTCCGATTAGGGTATCCGAGGAGGAACCCTAGAGGGATGAGAACATGCAGAGGCGATATCATATGTGTTGGGATGGCCTATATCCTTGGGGTTTGTGTCTTACTATATGCTACTTTACCTAAGTTTACGGGGGATGGATGTCGGGTGTGAGAAGAGGTGCCAGTCTCAAAATATGGGACGGTCCCTCTAGAGGGGAAAGAGGTAGAGTATCAACCGCATGCATGTCAAGGGTGTGATGTGAATCAATAAGACACGGATAAGACATTAATTATGTAAAGCGAAAGATTGTTGAGCCGAGCCCAGACCGGTCCACCGGCAAATAATAGTGGCCAGGAGCCGGGGTGCCCTGGAGACCGGTCCACCGGCAAATAATAGTGGTCAGGAGCGTTCTGCTCTGAGTGTATACTTTTCGGTCCACCGGCTATAATAGTGGGGGATTTCGTGCTCGACAAACCGAAGTAAGTAAGTAAGTTAAACCATGGGAAATACACTAAGTACTTACAGCGAAGCATCATGTGATTCAGGGCCAGACCGGTCCACCGGCAAATAATAGTGGCCAGGAGCAATTTGCCCTAGAGACCGGTCCACCGGCAAATAATAGTGGTCAGGAGCATTCTGCCCTGAATATATACCTTCCGGTCCACCGGCTATAATAGTGGGGTTCCCGCAATCACATGAACTATTAAAGAATGTGTGTGGATTGAACATGCTGTTAATGAAAATAAGGAAAATACACTAAGTACTTACAGTGAAACACCATGTGAGTCGGGGCCAGACCGGTCCACCGGCAAATAATAGTGGCCAGGAGCATCTTGCCCTGGAGACCGGTCCACCGGCAAATAATAGTGGTCAGGAGCGTTCTACCCTGAGTGTATACCTTCCGGTCCACCGGCTATAATAGTGGGGTTCCCGCACTCACATGGACCTCTAAAGAATATGCGTGAAATGGACATATTATTAATGAGGAAAGAATGAATCATCGGAACGTACTCAGGCCTTATCTTGTGTGTTATCGCACGTTGCTTATGTGATTGTGCTATGTATGCTATGTGGTATGAATGTATGCTTGGCCTTAGCACACCAGCGCCCTTACTCAGTAGTGGACCCGTACTGATACTACATTGATTGAATGGGTCCTGTGATGATCCATCAATGGTGGGGAGCAGACCTCCTATGCAGGTTTGATCGGTTACAATTGTGGGGTGGAAGGCTTGGCTTGAGTGAGTAGGCGATCCGGATATTGGTCCCTTGGGATTCTGTTTTATTTGCTATATTTTGTACCACGCTCCTCGCTTTGGAACCGTACTCTAAGTTGTATTCCTAAATGATATTTTAACTGTTGTTGACTCGTGGTTTCATGAATGGTCTATGCTAACTATGGACCTATGTTTTGATGACTCTTAATTAATGATTGTTTGGTTTAGCCTTAGCACTTAGTATCGGAACGGTAGGAGTGAACCGGTCTGGTACTAAGTGTGGCGGTAATACCCCCAAGTTTACGGTTTTAATTCTTTCGCTTCCGCTAAACCTTTAGATTTAAACGAAATTTTTCAGTAGTAAATTTGGGGGTGTTACAACTCCCCTCCATCACTCTGTCAACCAGCCTTACCCGAGACCCTTTTTCCCCCTTTGTCAAAATTTTCCTTCCACCCCATCCCCTCTTGCATGCATGTGTTCTCATCCTGCATGGGTAGCATGAGTGGTGCTTTATGACTATAAGGTTATTTAACTAATTTTTAAGTATAATATGGTTTAGTAATAATGGTATTTAATAAACCTTTTGATAAAAATCATTCTTTTAATTATCTACTAATAATATGTTACTTGTGACATTATTTTTAGGTACAATTTTTACTAATCAAAGATCAAGCTTTTAAACTAGAAAATCAGTAAGGTTTGGTTGTTGTTGGAAATAAGGTAATCATTATACCCTACTAAAATGTACATGTTTACATATGTTAGCACATTAGGGTTTTAGTATGTTTTTTTGTGTGTATATGATGTGTTACTAATCATCTCATGATTTTTAATTCTATATTGATGCTAAAAAGGAATATGGAAGTTTGGTAGATTATAAGTATATGTGTTAGTAAAACTATCCATATTTTATGACCTAAGGGTAATTTGGTAATTTCTGTATGGTGTTGATTATTTAATGATAATGCATGCTAAGTGTTGTGGGATGTTGAAAATGATTATAGGAGTTTGTAGCATTAAAAATATTTGTTCCATCATGAAAAATGTTATTTTATATTATAGAGGCATTTTAGTACTTTTACATGTTCATAGGGAGTGACCTAAATAAATGTGCATGATAGGATGGGTGTTAAGAATAATAATAAGGGTTTTGTGAAATGATACAAGTGGGTCATGGATATTAATATTTTATATGTTGGGGGTAATTTGGTTATTTTGCATGTAAGTGGAGGTTACTTAAATAAATGTGCATGATAGGTAATATTAGTGCTAAGAATAATAACAAGGGTTTTGTTGTGTTAATAAAGGAGGTGGGGGCATGATCAATAATAATAAATGACTTAGGGGCATTCTGGTAATTTTACAAGTAATAAGGGTAATTTAGTAATTTTACAAGTAATAAGGGTATTTTGGTAATTTTACAAGTAAGAATTTACAATTAAGAAGAGTAATTTGGTAATTTTGCAAGTAAGAAGGGTATTTTGGTAATTTGACAAGTAAGAAGGGCATTTTAGTAATTTCATAAGTAAGAAGGTAATTTTGGTAATTTGGCAAGTAACAAGGGAATTTTAGTGAATTTACAAGTAATAAGGGGACTTTAGTAATTTTAAAAGTAAGAAGGACATTTTAGTAATTTTGTAAGTAATAAAAGTTAATTTGGTAACTTTGCATTTAATATGGAAATTGGTCTAATGAACCTTCATAATAAGTGATAAGTGATGTTAAACAAGAGAATAAGGGTTTATGGCCTTAGTATCACTTGTTTAAGTATAATTATGTATATTATAAGGCTATGGGTATTTCAGTAAATTAGAGTGTATCATAATGAGTATGCATGGTCTAAGGGTAAGTTGGTAAATTAAGTTATGCTATGATGTTATTCCCATAAACATACAAAGGGTGCCGTAATTGCTAATCATGCATGAAAATATGTGCTGGTTGTTCTAGAAGTGCATGTTAGGGTTTATGTATAAATGATAATTTGGTGTGTAAGGTACTTTAATTTCATAATCAATAGTATAACCATGATATGTTAACCTATTACGACTGTTGATAAAAAAATGAATTATATGATGAAAGTGAATGATAACAGGAAGCCTTAGCCTTAGGAGAATTTTGATCATTTTGACCTAAGGTGCCTAAGTATGAGTATTAAAACCTAGGATGACCTTAGTGGACTACATAAGTTAACATTAGCAATAACACTGATATTAATTACTCCATAATCTGGGAAACAAATGAAAATTGTGTGATTAATGTGTTTATTGTGGTCAACTTAGTTAAAACACTAATACTTAAAGTAAAAGACCTCGAGATTGGGAATGGTGGCTCTTTAGGGGTCGTTATCCTAAGGATGTGGTTTAGCCCACGATTATTCTAGATTTTTCTGGTGTGCCTTAGTACCCCAACCAAGCCCTACTTCTCACTCTATTTAGCCTTACAGACCCACTTAGGGAATATGCATACTTATGGATTAGGTATCCTTGTCGGTAGGGTACTGTGTCTTCATACACTAGTGTGACTAGGGTACCTTTATATCCTTAGGTTGATAGTCGGTAGGATACTGTACTATTTGTATGCGCTAGTATGACCGGTGTACCTTTGTGTCTCCAAGTTTGTGATCTCTTCCTCGAGTTAAATAAATGGAATTAGTGTGCTAATTAAATGAAAAGACACTAATCACTTATAGTGGAACACTACGTAGGTCGGGACCATAAGGATTATATCATTAGTACCGGTCCATTGGTTATAATAGTGGCAAAGAATGTTTTAGCCTAGAGTTGTATAAATTTACCGGTCCACTGGTTATAATAGTGGCTATGAGCGTTTTGCCCTAGAGTTGTATATCTTGTGCCTGGTCCACCGATTATAATAGTGGGGTCTCCAAGCCTACGTGGATATCATTTGAGAGATGATTGTGATTAATATCAAATTAATGGCTTATGTTTAGATAATGATGGTTGTATTTTTATAACCTGTTGTTATGATATGATAGCGGCCTTGGTGTCTACCTTTGAATTGAGTGGTTGATAAGTTCATATTTTGATATGTTTTATACCCTTATAATATTAGTTTTTAGTATTTTATTTGAGTAATATAGGTGAATAATTATAATTTTTTACTTAAGTGATAATAATTGCATAAATTTTATTATTTAAGCTAAAATGATATAAATTAAATACATTTAGAGTATAATATTATTTATTAATTTTTATTAATTTTATTTTATAGGTATTGTATAAAAAAAATTGGACCTTTGTACCAACGGCCCAAGGACCAAAGGCCCAAAAAGCAAAGAAACAAATTGGTCGCAATAGTAGCATAAGAGCCCATGAAAGAGAGTTGGCTGTGAGACGTAGGCCACAAAAAAAAATTAACGAATCAGGATGAGCGCATAGGAAGAGAGAAAAGGTCAGCAAGGATTGACGTGTAGGGGTGACAAAAGCGGAGGAAAAAGAACGAGAGTCACAAAGGAGAGATGAGAAGAAAAATGGCACAATAATAAAAGCAAAAGCTGTAAGATAGAGAAGGGCAGAGGAGAGCAGTGTTGCACGAAAAACGGGGACGGGGACGGGGACGGGAAAACGGAGACGGGACGAAACACGGAAACACCATCTTTTAAAAGTATAGGAACGGGGATGGCAGGAAACGTTAAAAAAATTATATATATATATATATATTTAAAAATAAATTAAATTTATTAAAATTAAGAGAAAAAAAAATTATAAAATTAATTCATATATTAGTTAAATTTAATTATTAATAATTATATTTTAATAACAAAATTGATTAAATAATATTTTTTAATAAAAATATTATTTAATTAATTTTAATATAAATTTTAATGTATAAAAGTTTTTGGGACACAAATATATATATATATATATATGTTTCCGTCGCTGAATACTATTTAATGAATAGTAAATAATGATGTCTATTATCATTTATCAGTGAGGGGCAACGGACTGGGGCCATGGGGACTGGGGCGTCGTGTGAGGGGATGGCGCAACCGGGTGAAGAGACAATAAAAATCCTCCAAAACGACATCATTTCGGAGTATTTTTTTTCTTTATCAGCGTCCCACCTTACATTTCGTCCCCGAAAACATCTTGGGAACGCGAAACGAGCACACTTCAGCGTCCCCGTGCTTTACAAGAGCGTCCCCGTGCTTCACAAGAGGAGAGTACTAAGTCACAGATAAAAAAAGGAGTCGCATGGAATTTGGAGAACGAACAAAGAGAGAGAAGCGACACGAAATTGATAGGCTCTGACGTATAGAAAAAGCCAGCAGGAGGAGTTGCGCGAAAAAAAAATAGGGGCGACAGAGTAACAGTACAATCAAACATAGTAATACTAATAACAGCAGTCAGGAGAGCCGCACGAATGCAAAGACATAGGAGGAACAACATCTGTTAGGGTGAAGGCACGGAAAGCGAGGAGCGTAGAGTAGGTAGAAAATAAGATTGCATCAGAAAAAAATAGAGAAAAAGCAAATAAAATTAATTGCACGGAATTAAAAACACGAACGAAAGATAAAATAAGGGAGAAAACTTTATTCGCTAGAATTTAATTTAGCTAAAATTAAATACTTTTTTATTTAAATAAATTTTTAATCTTTTATTCATAATTAATTTCGGTTATTTTTTTTTCCTATTTTTATTTTATATTTTTGGATATATATTTCTATATAATTAATTCAATAATTATATTTGACTAAATATTTATTACTAGGGAATAGATTGAAACCCTAGTGTTTGAGATATTATTTATTTTTCTTTTTTTATGCGAGATTGTTATTTGACTCTATTTTAATTGCTATCACACACACACACATATTTCTTTCAGGTATAATTTATATAGTGCATGTCTTATTCTTATTTTGTCATACCTACTAGATGACCATATAAATATACTAAAATTTATATGTATAAATTGCAGCTAGGTTAGATAACAATTCACCTAATAGTTTTATGATTCTAAATAAAGTTTTAAAATGTTTAGATACATGTGGGTCATAGAAAGGAAATATAGCCAGACATGCTTAGTGTACTTATCTGGATACTTAGATTGACATCTTTCTAATTATACTTAATGCATTAAATCTAGTTAAATATTGGAGTCACTTATTGCTACTATACTACTAGTACTTAATAGGGTCAATATTAACACTTTGTTGTATTAATTAATTAAGGAAAGTAATATGAGGTGTATGGACCTGCTTTTGGTATACAACTTGGTCAATCTCTTTTTCATGATTAAAAGATGATTTAAAAATTAATATTATATTTTAACCTAATCTAGTGGTAGATTTCGATTTTCCTAACATATTTATTATATCTATAGTTATCCATTGTTTTATTACTAATCTATTTTATTTGATTTATTATTTTATTATTTTCTATTTTTATAATCCTAATTAGTTATTTTTTCGTATTTATTTTATTTTTTTTGATTTAAGGTTCTTATTTTTATTTTTATTTTTAGCTAGTTAAATAGAGGTAAACCCTCTCAATCCCCGATATAGAATGATGCCCTTATTTACCAATACTCTAATTAATAATAAGAGGGTTTAACTTGCGCGTCGGCTGCGGCCACACCAGTTGTGGTATACATTGGTTGAGTATGATGTTGGATACTTAGTTATACTACAAAGAATTTCACTTGAATGCTTTCTTGGTAAGTGTTGTTGATCCTAAGTGAATGAACCTTGTGATATTTGATCTTGAGGTAAGTGTTCATTCTAATGATTATTGTATCTCGTTCCATGTATATGTGTAATTTACTATTCTTATGTTTGATTGATGTGTTGCATGCAGGTCCTACATTTTAGTTTTATATAAAGGGTTACTTAGTACTGTAGCACTAAAAGATTCTTTTTGTTGGCTCTCCTGCCTATTCAATGGGCAGTGTCTATTGTAGGTTAGCCCACAGGTGTTATCCAGGCCTTATTTTTGGGTTAAAGAGCTTAGGACTATCCAGGATGGTTTTAGTGTTGTCCTCTTAGCTTCTATTTTTCCATGTTCCATGTTTTTATGTTGTAACCACTATTAGTGGGTTCCATTTCTTGTAATTTAATTTAACGTGCTACTCTAATTTAATTTTGTAATCTTGGATATGTGTAAAGTTGGTTAACTTCTTTTTAAGCCTTAGCATTTGGTATTGGAATGGTGGAAGAAAACCGGTTTGGTATTAAGTGTGGCAGTAACATCTCTAAAATTTACTATATTTGCTTCTGCTTTAATTTTGAAAAATAAAATTTTTTAGTAGTGAATTTTGGGGGTACTACATTACATATAATGCTAGTGGGGTAGGGATAGGTGTACTTTTAAAAGAAAAAAGAGCCATTGCATTTTTAGCGACAAATTAAATGCTACTAAAATGAATTATTTAGCACATGGCAAGGAATTTTATGCCATCATACGAAGCTTGGAAATATGGAGTCATTATTTGAGGCCTAAGACATTTGTTTTGCATTCGGATCATGAGAGTCTAAGTTATTTGCATGGGTAAAATAAAATTAGTCCTAGGCATGCAAAATGGATAAGTTTCTTACAATCCTTCATTTTTTTCTATTAAACATTTCTATGGTAGAGAAAATGTCGTAGCAGATGTAGTATCTAGAAGATCTATGTGACACCCCCAAAATTCACTCCTGAAAATTTTTGTTTTATTTAAAAGAATTAGTGGAAGCAAAATAATAAAACTGTGAATTTTGGAGATATTACCACCACACTTAGTACCAGACCGGTTCACTCCTACAGTTCCTGTACCAACAGCTATGACTAAAAGTGTAAACTAAAGTTTGCAAAAACTCAACCCATAATTAAATCAGAGTAGCGTAGTAAACCATTTACAAGATTAGAATCCATAAATGGTGGTTAGAAGAATAAAGATTACATTTAAACTAGGAATTTAAAGGAGAAAAAAGGAGACCCTAAAGGCCCAGATAATTCCTTTCTCTCTTTCTCGTTGCCCACTTGAATAACACCTAAAAAAGAATTGTAAGGGACTCTGTCCATTGAATAGGCAAGAGCCCCACGAATGGAACCCTTCAGTACTATGATACTGAGTAACCCTTTAAAACACACTGAAAGGTAGTCCCATAATGCAACACATGATACAAAAACTATGTACATATAAAATGAGATGTGCATACATAAAATTCACACACTGAACATTTACATACTTAACAAATCCATCAAATATTAATAGGTCATAATGTGAAATCAATACTTTTGGGCTTTAAGCTATTAATCCATCACTATTTAACTATCTCGGATTATATATCCATGTGAGTGCGGGAACCCCACTATTATAGCTGGTGGACCAAAATACATACAAGGTAGAACGCTTTTGACCACTATTATTGCCAGTGGATCGGTCTTTAGGGCAGAACACTCTTGGCCACTATTATTCGTCGGTGGACCGGTCTGGCCGCGACTCACATAGTGCTCTACTATAAGTGATTAGTATTTTTGCATAATTTATTCACATCCATGATTAGTTTTATTGAGCTCGGGACCCCCACTATTATAGCCGGTGGACCAAAATACATATGAACATCATCCAGGGCAATACACTTCTTGGACACTATTATATCTGGTGGACCGATACTCATAAACATCATCCAGGGCAAAACGTTCCTAGGCCACTATTATAACTGGTGGACCGGTACTCATAATATAATTCAATTGGTCCCGACTCATTAATCTTTCACTTTCATGATTATTGTTTTACCCATTTAATCAGCACAATAATTCCATTTATTTACCTTGGACAGGAGATTAAGATCCCGGGACATAAAGGTATACCTGTCATTAGGGCTGTGCAATACCGCATATCTGTATCAGGTCGGATTTTTTTTCCGGATATCCGATCCGATCGGATATTTAGTAACCTATATCCGTATCCGTATCCATTAATAGCGGATATCCGAATAGTCGGATATCCGAAAAATCGGATACGGATATCGGATATATCCGGTATATCCGATTATCCGAAAAATATTTATTTTTCAACAAAAAAGACTTGTTTATGACCGGATATCCGAAACTTTGATAATTTAAATTCGGATATCCGGTATCCGATATCCAAACATGCGTATTGAAATATCCATATGTGGATATTTTAACCTACTAGAATTAAATTAAAATAAATTCTAAAAATCCAAATTTCATAACAAATAGAACAAATCAATAATAATCCAAATATCTGCATTGAAATATCCAAATGTGGATATTTTAACCTGGTAGAATTAAATTAAAATAAATTCTAAAAATTCAAGGTCCATAACAAATACAACAAATCAATAATAATCCAAAGTCCAAAGTCCATAACGCAAATACAACAATAATCTAAAGTCCATAAATTCATAATTTTTGGGTTAAATAATTATATATATAATTTATTTAATCAAAAAATATTTATATATTTTATGTTTAAAAAATATTTTTGTTATATAGCGGATATTTTAATCGGATCGGATAATTCGAAAAAATATCAGATCGGATATCCGCTCCGAAAAATTTTAATTTTGATCGGATCGGATATCCGCTCCGATTTTTAAAACCCGGATCGGATATCCTAAAACTCGGATCGGATTTTTTAAATATCGGATCGGATTTTCGGATTACGGATTTTTTGCACAGCCCTACCTGTCGTATTGGTGCATACAAGCTACTCTGTACCCTTCAACCATCAACCTATGGACGTAAATGTACTCTGGTCGTACTAGTGCATAAAGCTAACTCAGTACCTTAGCGACAAGGTCACCTAATCTATAAGTATGCATACCCCCTAAATAGGTGTAACACCCCCATTTTTCAAAACCAATTGACCAGAAAAATAAGAGAATATATGCGGAAGCTAAATACAATGAGGGTATTACCGCCACAACTAGTATAAATAGACACCACTATTCTGCTTACATAAGCTGCTAGGGCTAGGTAAAATAAGAAAACACACAAAATATATTTATTAATTCAAACTAATCGAACCAAAAAATATTACTACAATTAAAACTATGAAAAATCTAATAAAATTAATATGATAATTAAAACTCTGGAAATCACCACCACTCTTAATATTCCCCATCATGCATGCGATCAACACCATGAGTGAATTCATACCAAACCTGCACTAGATCATCTGCTCACCATGTATATCATGGGTCATCACAACCCCGTTTAAAACACGTAGCAAGTTAGCTAAGGGAACAACTAAGTAACATGTTAGTACGATGGAATATAATATAGATGTGTATATGCAACGAATCAGGTAAGAAAACCAAATGTAAATAAATGAATATGTAAATATTAATCTTTAGTTTAGGTGATCACAACCTCTAATTATTTAAGTGGGTAATCCAACCAGGGGGTCACCTGGCCATCCTAAAGGATAAAGTCCAAAGGGGATAACAAAAGTCTGAAGACCTACCACCAACTACAGGAGGATTATAAATCACACCCGGGCCATCTCAATGAACATAGTCCAAAGGAGATAACAAAAGTCCAAAGACCTACCACCTCAGTGATCCTATCCTTAAGTGTGCACACCCCCTAATAGGGTCTGGAGAAGCCTATAGAGTAGACGAGGAGCCTTAACCAGAGACGACTGTTAAATAAATAAATATCCACAATAGAAAAGAGAAAGCCTATTGTCGATCCCCAACTTCAGGAGGCCAAACCTGAAGGACCCAAAGCCCACTTTATGTTTCACTTTAAGTTATGGTATTTTAATTAAGTAAAGTCACACAATCCACCATATAAACTTCACTTTATCTACTTTTCATAATAATTAACTTTCCCAAATTACATAGAAATATACCACTTGGAGCCACTACTCAATTCACCAGTTATAAAAGAACAAGATAAAATAATTATCCAACTAGCACTTCAAATAAATAAATAAATAATAGTCAAAGTTTCTTAGGTCCAATTATATGCTAACATAAATAACAAAATTTAATTTAGTCATATAAGATACGAGCCTTATGATACATGCATAATAAAGGAACACTTATATAAAATCAACTCTTTACAGCTAGCACATCAAATAAATAACACAACTATAAAATTACAATATCTACATGAAATTTATCAGGAACCCATATCTATATTAAATTCATAATAAAAATATAATATCACCCATGGGCCTAATTATATAAAATCATATATATTCGTGTAAGGTCACATAGCTAGATAAGATCATTATATCAAAAAGTGCGTAATTGAAATATGCATGAATGTACATATATATATATATAAAGGTTGAAAGTAATGTTACTTGGAATGCGATCTGATCACAAATTCTCACTAGTCGCTAGACCTATAGTTTACACCAATAATATTAACTCTTGACGGAATATATTAGGTAAATATATTATAAACGACTTAGATCCAACTTATCAAAATTCTTATATGTACCAATATTTTATTTACCGCCTAATGTTTATATATAGACCCCAACTCCTAAAATAATTATGTAACTATATAATTATTCAAATATATATATCCCACATCAATCCGGATAAGTATACTATATATTGCGTATATACATATTTGATTCTGACTCATATTTTGATGTCAACAATTCATCAATCCAGAATTATTTCACGTATGTCATATGTTCTTCAATTCACATATGTTATACTAATAATAAACTAAAATTAACATAATGTAAAGAGAGTCGGAAGTCTTAAACAACAAAATCAGAACATAGGTACTAAGTAGGAAGAAAAATAAGAGTGTGAGGTTACCTTCACCAATTAGATAAGAGGAGTGGAGGGTTACTCTCTATAAAAGCACTCTTTTTTTCGTTGCTTATCTTTGTGTGTGGATGCTATATGGCTTTCTAGAAGTTAAACATATATTTATAATGATGGGAGGCTACTAGGGTTATGGAAGAAGTGTAACTTATCTTTTAAAGAATTCTAGAAGTGGCTAATTAATTAAAAAGGCCCATTTACTAATAACCCATTAAATTGTGTATCAACATTACTTAATTAAACTCTATTAGAAACCTATTAATTACTTGCTATGTATATACATAATAAAATACTATAATTTAAATCTTTATCATTTAACTATTACAACTATCGGAAACTTAGTCTTATCATTCAAATAATACACATGTATATAAGTTCCCTTTTATATATTATTATCGTTGCCAACTTGTATTATTATTATTATTATTATTATTATTATTATTATTGTTATTCAAAATTATGGGATATTACAATAGGTCCATAGAGCTAGATAGATTAAGATATAGGGCCTGGCTAGGGCACAAAGGTACACCAACAAATACTAGAATAATCGTGGGCTAAACTACATCTTTAGGGTAGCCTAAAGAGACACCATTCCCGATCTCGAGGTCTTTCACTTTAAGGATTAGTGTCTTAATTAAGGTGGTCATGAAAGGCACAACAACAGATAATTATTCACCTTCAATCATTTTGATATCATTAAGTATTTCTTATTCATACGGCTATCCAAGGTAATACAGAGGAATCATTAAGGCCATCGTAATCTCATCCAATTCTGATTCAGGATTCGTTCTTATAATACTTACTAATTGTCAAATACCATTATCTTACTATTCCGTGTTACTTGAGTTTTATTACAAAACTCATCATCCCATCAACATATTAGAAGAAATTACTGATTTACCCCTTGCTTGTTTAATTATTAAGCCATCCCTTCCTTACTTGCCAATTTACCATATTACCCTTGTGGCATAATTACCAAATTATCCCTTGCTCGGTTTAGGTTACCAAGTTATCTCCCACACTTATTAAGTTACTAATCACCCTTTATAATAATTACACTTATCATATTTCCCATTTGGTTGGTTAAATTACCAAATTATCCTTCTCCTTTGTTATAATTATTAAATTGCCCTTTAGTTGGTTAAATTACCAAATTACCTTTCTTTATTATCATAATTACCAAATTACCCTTCTCCATTATCATAATTACCAAATTACCCTTCTTCATTATCATATTTACCAAATTATCCTTTAGTTGGTTAAATTACCAAATTGGCCTTCTCAATTATCAAATTACCAAAATGCCCTTCTCCACTATCATAATTACCAAATTACCCTTTAGTTGGTTAATTTACTACATTACAGTTCTCCTTTATCATAATTACCAAATTGCCCTTATCCATTATCATAATTACCATATCAACCTTTTACTTATAAAATTACCATTTTACTCTTTTACTTACAAAATTACCCTTTTGCCTCTAAAATTACCATAATACCCTTAACTTCCAAAATTACCATTTTACAATTTACTTACAAATTTACCATTTTGCCCTTTACTTCCCAAAATTATCACAATACCCTTAACTTATAAAATTACCATTTTACCCTTTAAGTCCAAAATTACCATACTACCCTTTTTACTTCAATTTACCATTTTCCTTTCTCCTCCTAGGATTACCATAATACCCTGTTACTTACAAAATTACCATTTTACCCTTTATTAGACTACATTCATCAAATTATCACCACTACATAAAATATAGATACTAATACTCTATTTTCATCATCCAATTCCACCAACTATTGTATTTAAACATATTACTCCTTAACAACTACACATATTAGGCCACGCTCTTTTCGAAGACATATTACTAAAATGCCCATAGGGCTCAAAATAATATTATTCCTACATTGATGGTCACAATAACATAATATAACATGGATAAGTACTCAACATTTTCATTAATAAACAAACTCTTTCCTTAAGCAATATTTCCACACATAGCAGATAAACTAACATGATTTCCTTTTTATCAATCAATATAAGTAACTACATATAATATATTAAAAAATATATATCATACAAAATAACACATTAAAACCCTAATGTGCTAGCAGATGTTTATCCATGCATCTAAGTGAGGTTTAATGATTACCTTAATTCCCACAAAAATAAACCTTACCGGTATCACTGTTAAAGATCCAAGCTTTAAATAGCAAAATCAACACCTAAAAATAATATCAATATTTATCACATTAGAAGTAAGAAAACTAAAAGGATAAGACTTTATAAAACTTAATTAATGAAATAATTTGCTTAAATATTATTATAAATTAAAATTTATTAACTAAAATAACCAAGGCATGCAGAAGATTGAGCTGCATGAAAAACAAAAGGAGAAAGGCTTGAAGGTGGGTGAAAGAAAAGGGAAGATTAGCTATTTTTGGTTTGGGGTTTTGATGCTAGGAAAGAAGGTATATGGGGGAGGATTTAGGGCAAGGGAAGGGTGCAGGGTTGAATAGGGGGTGTAGGTGGTGGTCGGGGATAGATTGTTGGCGGCCAAGGGCGGCAGAGGCGGTAGTGGCGAGGCTACGAAAGGGGCTGTCGAGGTGGGCGTGGCTGAGAAGGAATGAAAAGGGAGGGGAAAAATGAGGGGAAGAAGGGGTCAGTTTTGGCTGAAAGAGGTTAGGGGGTGGTTGAGGAGGTTGCAAGGAGTAGGTTGGTGGCTTGGGAGGTGGACGGAGGGGTTGCAGGGAGGTTGCTGAGAAGGGAGAAAAATGAGAGAAAAAGAAGAGGGGAGGAAGAAGGGAATGTAGGGGGCTCAAGGGGGTGGTGTGGTGGTGTAGGACGATAGTAGGTGCTGGCAAAATGCGGTGTAGGTGGTTAGTGCGGCAGTGGAATCAGCGGAGTTGGGTGGTGGTGTAAAAATAGGGGAAAGATGATGAAATGAGACAAAAATGTAGAGAAGGAATTGGAGAATAATGGGGATCAGAAAATGGGGTAGGAAAGAGGTTGGAGAGGTGAAGAAAGTGGAGAGGGAGAAGAGAGGGGGCAGATGGTCAGTCGGTGGTAGGGAGGTGTTGGATGGTAGGTAGAGGGAAGGGAAGAAGAGGAAGGAAAAGGGAATGTGACCGAGTTTGTAGGAGTTGTTTTGGTCTAAAAATGGGAATAAAAGGATAGGGAGAGAGAGGGAGTGGCATGAAGGTAGGTGGTGGTCAGACATGGCAATTACAGTTGGTGGCTGACGTGCTCAAACATGGCGGAGGGGGTATGCTGGTTGGGCGTAGAAGAAGAAAGAAAGGAAGTGGAGAGAGCAACATGCCAGGTGTAAGGGGAAAGAAGTGGGCCTCTCCTGTTTAGTCCAGGGGGAGAATGAAGGAAAGACAAAGAAGGGGGTGCTGGGTTGGTCGATGTAGGCGGGGAATGAAGGAATGGATAGGGGTGATGGGCCGGTGGCCCAAGCATGTAGGGGGGAGGGGAAAGGTTGGCCTAGCATCCTGAAGGGAGAAAAAAAGGAAAAAGAAAGAAAGGAGGAAAAAGGAGAAAGAAAAGAAAAAGGGAAAAAAAGGAAAAGGAAAAATAAGGCAAATTATAATAATTTAATTTATAAAATAATAGAGTGTAATATTTTTAGGTAATAAATTTATTTAATAATTTAACTTAATATAATTAAATATATGGGTTTAAAGGTTAATTTTAGAAAAATATTGGTTTAAAAATTTATTTAAATAAAATGAGTATGATAAAATAATAAAATATTTGATTTAATTTATTAAATATCCCTATCCAATTTTATATACTAAAAAATCTATAAAATAATTAAATTAAATGAATTTAAAAGCTAATTTATCCCGAATAAAAGTTATTTATTAATTTATAGGTTTTTTTTTAAAAAAATTTATAGGGATTACAATTTATAATACCTACTATGTTAGATGCTAAATTATTAGGTTTTAAAATATTGAAAGAGTTATATGCAAATATGAAGATTTATTTGAAATTTATAATAAATGTAAGAAAAATCATAGTTGTGGTAATTATGTGCTTTAGGATGACTTTATTTTCAAACTTAATAAGTTATGTATACCTTATTCTATTGTATGTGATTTACTTGTTAAGAAAGTACATGAGGCAGGTATAACTATTCATTTTTGTGTTCTTAAAACTATAAAAATATTATAAGAAAATTTCTTTTGGCTACCAATGATAAAATTAGTACAAGCTATTATTAGCATATATGTGACTTGTCAAAAGAGTAAGTGTTTCATCCATAAAGATTTATATACTCCTTTACTAGTAATTAATCAACCATAGGAGAGTGTTAGTATAGAATGTATCTTAGGTTTATCGAGGATAGAAATGTAAAAGGATTTTATTATGCTGGTGGTATATATATTTTCTAAAATGACACATTTTATTCATGGTAATAAAACAGATGATGTAACTCACACGACAGATTTATATTTCTATAAAATAGTAAGGTTACATAATATTCTCAAAAGTATAGTATTGGATAGAGATGTAAAATTTTTAAGTTACTTTTGGAATACACTTTGGCATATATTAGGTACTAAGTTGGTGTTTAGTACATCTCATCATCCACAAATGGATGGTCAAACCGAAGTGACTAATAGAACCTTGGGAACTTTATTACGAGGATTAGTTAATAATAATATAAAGTATTGGGATATAAGACTCTCACATGTTGAATTTGCATACAATAGGAGTCCTTCTAGTACAACACGCTCGAGTTTATTTGAGGTTGTCTATGGAGTTAATTCTTATTTACCTATTGATATGTTGTCGTTAAAAAAAAGTGGTATTAAAAACTACGATGCTAAAGAAAGAGTTTAATTATTTAAAAAAATTCACGAGCAAGTAAAGAACTAATCACGTAAAGTGAAAGATGATCTAGTTGTGCATGGTTCTAGATTACCCAATCTTTGATTAGATATCGGCGATTATTCTAACTTTAGTCGTTTATTGGTTATTTGGTCTTTTCCTTTGGGTGGGATCCTATTTATTACCTACTCTAGAAACTAATGATATACTGGGGGTATCAATACTAAAGGATTTGTTTACCTAGGTAGTTTTTGGCTTCAATGGTACTTTATGTCAATTGATAGTTACTTAGCTTTTGCCAGACTTTATATACTTTGGTTTGGATAAGCTTCCATGATGTATGAGACCAGGTTATGTTATAAAATAAGGCCAATGTAACATCCAATTAACACACCCACATAATCATTCCACCTTAACCATTATTACCCTCCAAACCATGTGGTGGGATTTCCATTAATGCTTAGCCAAGTTTAAACCAATCCATTAAGATAATCTATTTAGGATAAAAATTTGGATATTATCCCTTTAGGAAGTTATAGCATACTCATTTTAATATTTCCATTAATTCCTTCCAAAGGCACTTAGTGAGAATGCCATGAGTTATAAACCACTTAATCCATTTGATAGGTTAGTTAAGTCATGCCAATATGTACCTTCTAATCATTAAAGAATCATATTATAGCATTATGTAAAGTCTTAAATCATATCAAGTTCAAAAGAATCAAATTAGCATGCTTTAGCCGAACCCGTTAATAAGTTTGGCTCAGCCAAATCCTAGAGTTCCCTAGAACCATTTGATTAACATGGTTATAAAAATCAAGTGTTCTATGACAATTCAGTCAATTCTAAAAAACCAGTTGATGGGTTTAAGTAGAGAGCAACTAAAATCACCAGAGATGACCGGATCGGTTAGTTTGGGCTAACCAATTGATTATTCTAAGGACCAATCGATTAGTTTGGCTTAGCCAATAGATATGTTTGCTCCTATAAAACACATAACATATGTTTTGACATGATTCAAACTCTAAAATCTTACCACATCTAAACCCAGACATTATCATAACATAAGACCAAGATTTAACATGCTCATAGACTAAATCATACTTTATTTACAAGAAATCAACCTTATTTCTCATGAATCAATGCCCTTTTCTTATAAATCTTAAATAATCCATCATGCATCATTAAAATAATAAAAATTTTCATATAGGCATATAAATATTATCATTTTATAGAGTAGACTAACTTACATGCTTATTCATGCCACATTTTAAAGATAAGAATGGCTTGAAGCTTATCAAAATTTTCCATCAAAGTGGCAAAACCTTAAGTTAAAAGATTTCAACTTAAAAAAAAGGGTTAAAACTCATAAATATTAAAATAACCTTTACAAATCAAGAAACTTAAATTTGGGAAGAAAAACTATCTCACCACCTCTAAGAGAAAAAATAGGGAAATAATCACCTGGATGCAAAATTAACTTTGTACTAAATCTAACTCTTTCTTACTTAAGAATAAAAAAAAATATGGAGGCAGAAAAAGGATCAAAAGAGTGAATCTAGTTAAAATGAATGTTTGAAGTGGAGAAGAATTGGCAGAATTGTTTGAGAAGCTCGAGTATTTCGATAGCTGAAATAAAAGTAAGAAAAAGAGATGATTAAGGTTATTTATAGTCAACGAATTTGTTAAGGAATGAGTAAGGACATAAAATATATTTAAAAACCCAATTTTGACTATTGAATATGATATTAACTAAAAAATTTGTCAAGAATAGACCGACTTCCATTTTAGAGCTCAAATGATGACTGTTGTGATAATGCAGGTCGAGTTCATCCAAGAAAGATTAAAAAAAGGAAGAAAAATGATAGATCGGCATGGGAAGAAAATATCCCAATAGTAAATTGATAATGTGGATTTGAAGCATAGATATTAGATTTTTGTAGAGGAGAAAGGAAGAAGAAGACAAAGATTGAGGTCATCTTCCCCTATTATGTCAAAATCAAGCTCCTAAATCTATTTGATGTAAATATTAAACCTAGATACATGATTAAAGGGGTTAAGGATTACTTAGGAAAAACTTGGAGTTAGATTATCAATGTTCCATTTTGATTCAAGAAATTTTCCAAAAAATGAGCTTAAAAAAGCACTCAATCCGACAAACCAATTGAGCAGTTATGCCAAACAATAACCCTAGGTGATATGATGGGTGTGTCAATTTTTTTACCATAAAACATGTTTTATTTAACTTTTCCAAATTCCTTATTACATAAAACCGAAACTAGTTCCTAATCAAGATAGAAATCATCTAAAATTCATTAAACACAACATTTTTCCATTTCATAAATCTCACAAAATGCTGGGTATTACAAAAGGGGCTGATTGAAGTGTAGGGGTAAGTTATAAATGATGGTATGATGTAATACATGAAAAAAATAACCTAGATGAGTAGGATTGAGGGTATTTTTAGGGAGCGCTAGGCTGGTGTACAAGAATGAGGAAGGAAAAAATCCATACGGTCTGGGCTTGCATATGAACAATAGTGAAGTTGGTGTAGGGTGGTATAGTGTAGTGTAGGGGTGTTTGGTGCATGAGGAAGGAAAAAATTAGGGGAGCAGGCATCCAGTGCATGGAAACATAAAATTAGAGGAGAAGTTGTGCATGACTTGTTTGGTTGGGAACCAACTAATTAGTTGGGTTATAACAAAGGGCTTTGGGTTTAGTTTGGTTAGAGTTTAGGATTTGAGGTAAAAAAAATAATAAAAGGATTAAGGCTAAAATTAATTAAATAAGTAAATAAATAATAACAATTAAATTTAAGAGATTATTGACTACTAAAAGTTCTTCCATAATAATAATAATAATAATAATAATAATAATAATAATAATAATAATAATAATAATAATAACAACAACAACAACAACAACAATAATAATAATAATAAAAATAATAATAATAATAATAATAATAATAATAATAATTATTATTATTATTTTATTTTCCATATTGTTAACATAAAGTTATATAGTAGTAGTAGTAGTAGTAGTAGTAGTAGTAGTAGTAGTAGTAGTAGTAGTAGTAGTAGTAGTAGTAGTAGTAGTAGTAGTAGTAGTAGTAGTAGTAGTAGTAATCATCATCATCATCATCATCATACATACTATAATGGGACATCAAACCCTAAAGTAATTTCTATAATTAATTTCCCATCATAATAAATTTAATATCTAAGATATCTAAATTAGGGTTTCTACAAACAGAGTATTATATTAGCACCCTTTGGTCCCTTAAGAACCACATACTTTTGTGCTAAATCGATCACATCTTTGTATATTGAGAGCATGCCTATACCTAAAATCATGTAAAAGTTGTGAAGCTTAATATCCGTGAGGTCTACTAAAAACTTAGCTTCGCCAATGAATAAGGCCACATCCTTATATATCCTAGTACATGGTAGAAGCATAATAGAAATCTTTAACATATTAGAAGGAACCTGTAATGGCCCACATTTTTGTAAAATGGTTGAATGAGAATTTTTACCAAACTTTAGGCCTTTGATTTTCATTTAATGGTATGATTTGATTTGAAATTATGTTGAAAAATGAAGTTTATTAAGTTTTGTAGACAAACCCATTGATCAGTTCCATGAATCGATTGACTGGTTTAATGTTTTAGTCAATTTGAGTTTCTCAACTAAACTGATCAATTGGTTGTGGAAAACCGATTGAGTGGTGGTAGAAAAATTAACTAGTAGACCCTAAACCCATTGGCTAGTTTGTTCAGTTGGTCACATTTTCAAGCTTGAATTTTTTTAAAAAATTCCTTACACTAAAATGGAACCTTACCAACATATGCAAATTTGTTCCTAACAGATTCCTAACTATTTTCATAATTCATTCCACTCAAAATATTGCCTTGTTTTGATCTAGAGGTTGATTGGGACAATCGAGGGAGTGAGATGACCTTAGCATTGTCTTCTTCCTCCTCTCTCCTCTACATGATTCTGATATTAAATGCTTTGATCTAAGGCATGCATCTGAGTAGTTGGAAGATTCCTTCCACATTGACTTTCTACTACTCCATTTGTACATACCAATTCTGGTATACTTGACATGAATTTAACAGAGACACCATTTGAGATCTGGAGATGAGGTCAACAAATCCTAGATAAAATCCATCTATTCTAATCAAATTAAAATGGTCAATTGTAGAGGTTTGAGTTGATTTTCAAACCCTTAATAATGCCCTTTGATTGGTTGGTTGTAAATAACCCTAATAATACTTGCTATATGCCTTTCTTTCATCCACCAAAATCTTCTAAGTCTTCCATTCCGTCCCTTCCTTCCACACTTCAAGCCTTGTCAGACTATTTTTTCATGCTCTTTTGATCATATCTCTATCTCTCTCTTGAGAAAAGTTTGAGTAGTTCAGTTTAGCTCTTTCACTATTTTGGGCCTCACGTTGGTATGCTCTAATACTCTTATATTTTTAATTTTGAAATTTGATAAGGTTTTGGTATAATGTCTGAGTTTAAGATTTTGATTTTAAGGTTTTCAATGCTAGGATTTCCCATAGTGGTAATTTATATTTTAAGGGGATTTTGCCTACATCAAGTAAGTGATTCTTAGTTATAAAATGATCAGTAAGTGTTCCTACATTTTAGATGTTACCTTTAGTTGATTTCTGCATGTTGGCATAAGGAAATGCAGTTGTATATGTGAGTTAGATGATTAGGTGACATGGTTTGAGTGAAAAGCATGAAATTGGGTAAAAATATGCTATGATGATCCCATTTTGAGAAATACATGTTAGTTTGGTTGGAAATATGTTGGATTAGGTTGATGCATGTTTTGAAGTGGTTAAGAATAATTTATATGTAAGAATTTACATGAAATTTATGATTTAGTGTTATGTTAGGGTAAACTGATCCACTGGTTTGGTCAAATCAATCAATAGATTCCTTGAATAGTCAACTGTTTTACCCAACCCTTGGACTACTAGGCTTGCAGAGACCTTGGTCTTGCTCTCAACTTAAATCCATCAACTAGTTAGGTAAAACCACTATGAATAGTTGACTTATTTGCCCAAACTAATCAACTAGTTTGAGGAAAGCATGGTCTGGTTGAGTCAAACTAATCATATGGTCGACCTAAACTGATCGACTGGTTGGTGCAACTAATAGATTGGCTGGGCCAGACCAATCGGCCGGTTCAACTAGTTTGCATGATTTGTTTGTTTTTGGTTCGATTATGATTTGAAGTTATGTTTGGGACTATAACATGATTATTAATATGATAAAATACAAATTTTATCATGGATTATTGGAATAATGAAAGGATTAAAATGGATCATAACTTATGGTATACATTATGAGAAATGTATAGACTATTTGAGTATTTCACTTATAGAAAGTGAAATTATTGAGAAAAGAGAAATGAAAATTGGTATTGGCTCTAATTAAATAATATGGTGGTTATGAATAGCCTTTAGATAAGGACAAATGGAAAATCCACATGGTTGGGAAAATGGAAAGAAACGGATTGATATGGATTAACATGAAAAGTTAACTTGCTTAATTCGTATGAGCCTTGTATGATCATCCACTCTTATGAATAACATACTAATCATGTAAACCAAAAGAAATTTGAGTTGAGTATGGGTTTGGGTTACCTGATTCTCAATTAGCTACTAGGGGTTAGTTTTCCTTCAATAATTTTGGTGCCTTTGGGTAGGATCCTGTGAGGTCCCGATGCCTTACCTACTCTAGACACTAATGATTTACTAGGGGGTATCAATAATAAAGGGTTTACTTGCCTAAGGGGTTGGATTTGTCTTAGAATCATATCAATATTGGTTGGCTTTGGGTGAGATTTATGTCCATATTTGTTAGCTTCAGCTTAGAATTTATGTCCCTTATTTGGATAGGCTTCCATGGTATGTAAGACCATAGGGTGGTGCATAGTCCATCTCTTGATGATAATAAAACATGGGTGGTAAATATTGGTTGAAACTTATGAAAAATGACCAAGTGAATGGTTAATGGCTGGTTGAGAAATGGAAGTAATGATATGATTGATCAAAATGAATAAAGTTGGTTTATGCACTTGACTAATGGTTGCAATGGCTAATTGGTTATGGAATGGAATATTGATTGAATGATTTAACTTTCTCATGTATAGATAAGTAAATAGTATAACCTAAGGAATTTGGATAGTTGGAGATAAACCCTAGAGGTTTCTTGGATGCTCATTGCTAGTATTTATGTAAGCAAGTCGTGAACCTAAGTATGATGTATTCTACTTGTTGGATTTGTGCATGATAGCATGTCTTTAGGCACATCTACTTTATATACAAACTTATCATGATGCATGATGTGATTTATATTCATGCATGGTAAATTGGTATATGTGTGTACATTGAGGGAGCAACTTAGTTACTTCGTATGTAGCAGACTAATGTACCTATTTTCTCGGTCACTTGCTCATTAGCTCGAGTAGAGGATCATGTGTAGGTCTTTGGGGATGGCCAATAGAGTGCTTACCTCAGTTGGGGCTTGATAGAAAGGTTATCCAGAAGGTTTTGGTGGAGTCCATGGTGGACCTCCGAGCCACTAGGCTTGCCTCCCCCTTTTCCCTGCAACTAGGCCTCCGAGCCACTCCTGTCCTTTCCCTTCTTCTCCCACACGCGCATCCCACACCTCCTTTTCTTTTCCTTCCTTCTCCCTGTGTAACCGGCCCAGCACCTTCCCCCTTCCCTTTATTTATTCTTCTTCTACACCCCATCCAACGTCCCCTGACCTGTCTGCATTGCCATGACTGCCACCTCGAGCACCACGCCCAGCCACCATAGCCTGCAACCACTACCACCCCTGTCTCTCTCTCTCTCTCTCTCTCTCTCTGTCCCCATCCTTTTTTTCACCATTTTAGACCCAACTAGCCATGCACTTCCCACCCACATGGCTTCCCTTTACCCTTCTTCCCTTCCCTCTCCCTGCCACCTTAAACTCTATCACGGATTAGCTGTCCACTGCCCCTATCCTCCCTCTTCTTTTTCTTCTCCTCTTCATCCCTTTTCCTACCCCATTTTTTTTTAGATCCATACCTTACCCGACCTCCCTCTTCTCTCCTTTTCTTCTCCTCCCATTTTCATCTCTATTTTACACCATCACTGCCATCCGCCGCTTCAACCGCCGCATAAACTCCCTACGCCTTGGTTATTTTAGTTCATAAATTTTAAGGTATAATAATATTTTAAGCTAAGTATTTCATTAATTAAATTTTATAAAGTTTTATGCTTTGATTTCTCATCTCTAATATGATAAGTTTTGATACTACTTTTAGGTGTTGATTTTGTTATCTAAAGCTTGAATCTTTAACTGAGATACAAGTAAGGCTTTATTTTTTTGGGAATTAAGGTAATTGTTAAACCCCACTTAAACGCATCGTATGTTAGCACATTAGGGATTCTAATATGTTATTATACTTGATATATGTTGTTTAATATAATATATTTTTTCTTGTATTGATAAATAAAAAGGAAATTATACTAGTTTACATGCCATGTGTGGAAATATTGCTTAAGGGAAGAGTTTGAGTTTAATGAAAATGTTGAGTACTTATCTATGCTATATTATGTTATTTTGATTATTTATGCATGAATAATATTATTATGAGCCCTAGAGGCATTTTAGTAATATATCTTGTGCAAGAATGTGGCCTAATATGTGTGGGTGATGAGGAGTATGATGTGAAATATAATAGTTGGCGGAATTTGAGTGAGGAGAGTGGAGTATTAATATTAATATTCATTAGTGATGATAACTTAATAAAAGTGGTATAATAAAAGGGCAAGATGGTAAATTTGTAAGAAAATGACATTATGGAAAGTTTAGAGGAGAAGGGAAATATAGTAATTTGTAAGTAAAAGGGTATTATGGTAATTTTATAAGTAGAAGGGTGAAACAGTAATTTTATAAATAAGGGGAAAAATGGTAAATTATAATTAAAAGGGGTATTATGGTAATTTTATAAGTAAAAGGGTAATTTGGTAAATTAACCAACAAAAGGGTATTATGGTAATTTTAATAATGGAGAAGGGCAATATAGTAATTATAATAATGGAAAAGGGTCAATTAATAATTATGATTATGGAGAAGGGTAAATTAATAATTATAATTATGGAGAAGGGTAAGTTGGTATTTATAATAATGGAGAAGGGTCAGTTGGTATTTATAATAATGGAGAAGGGTAAATTGGCAATTGTAATTATGGAAAAGGGTAATTTGGTACTTATAATTATGGAGAAGGGTAAATTGACAATTGCAATTATGGAGAAGGATAATTTGGTATTAATAATAATGTAGAAGGATAAAATGGTAATTATAATAATTGAGAAGGGTAAAATAGTATTTATGATAATGGATAAAGGTAATTTGGTAATTATAATAATGGATAAGGGCAATCTGGCAATTATGAGATTGCAGAAGGGTAATTTGGTAATTTAACCAACTAAAAGACAAATTGGTAATTATGATAATGAAGAAGGGCAATTTGGTAATTTATCCAACTAAAGGGGGTAATTCGGTAATTATGATAATGGAGAAGGACAATATGGTAATTTAACCAACTAAAGGGTAAATTTGTAATTATTTAACCAACTAAAGGGAAAATTAGTAATTATGATAATGAAGAAGGGTAATTTAGTAATTATAACAAAGGAGAAGGGCAATTCGGTAATCTAACAAATCAAATAGAAAATATGATAAGTGTAACAATTATGAAGGGTGAATGGTGATCTAAAAAACTTAGTAGGTAACTTGGTAACCTAAACCGAGTAAGGGGTAGTTTGGTAATTATGCAACCTGAAGGGTGATATGGTAAATTGGTAAGTAAGGAAGGGATGGCTTAATAACTAGGGCTGTGCAAAATTGGATATCCGTATCCGGTTGGATTTTTTTTTTCGAATATCCGATCCGATCAGATATTTAGTAACCTATATCCGTATCCATATCCATTAATAGCGGATATCCGAATAGTCGGATATCTGAAAAATTGGATACAGATATTGGATATATCCGGTACATCTGATTATCCGAAAAATATTTATTTTTCAACAAAAAAGACTTGTTTATAACCGGATATCTGAAAATTTGATAATTTAAATTCCGATATCCGATATCTGATATCCAAACATCTGCATTGAAATATCTATATGTGGATATTTTAACCTGCTAGAATTAAATTAAAATAAATTCTAAAAATTCAAAGTCTATAAAAAATACAATAAATCAATAATAATTTAAATATGCGCATTGAAATATTCAAATGTGGATATTTTAACTTGCTAGAATTAAATTAAAATAAATTCTAAAAATCTAAAGTCTATAACAAATACTCAACAATAATCTAAATATCCGCATTGAAATATCCAAATTTGGATATTTTAACTTGCTAGAATTAAATTAAAATAAATTCTAAAAATTCAAAGTCCATAACAAATACAACAAATTAACAATAATCCAAAGTCCAAAGTCCATAACACAAATACAACAATAATCTAAAGTCCATAAATCTATAATTTTTGGGTTAAATAATTGTATATATGATTCGTTTAATAAAAAAAATATTTATATATTTTAATCTAAAAAATATTTGTCTTATACACTAGATATTTTAATCGGATCGAATAATCTGGAAAAATATCGGATCGGATATCCGCTCCGGTTTTTAAAACCCAGATCGGATATCCTAAAACTCGAATCGGATTTTTTAAATATGAGATTAGATTTTTGGATTACGGATTTTTTGCACAGCCCTATTAATAACTATACAATTAAGGGGTAAAGCAATAATTCTTATCTAACATGTTGATGGGACATTGGAGGTTCGTAATAAGACTCAAGTAACACCGAATAGTAAGGTGAGAGTGTTTGACGATTAGTAAGTATCACGAGGATGAATCCTAAGTCAGAATTGGATGAGGTTATGATGGCCTTAATGATTCCTTTGTGTTATCTTGGATAACTGTATGAATAAGAAATGCCTAATGATACCAGAATGATTAAAATTGAATAAGTATATGATTATTGTACTTTTTGTGATCACTTTAATTAAGACACTAATACTCAAAGTGAAATACCTCGAGATTGGGAATGGTGTCTCTTTAGGGGTCACTACCTTAAACGTGGTTTAGCCCACGATTATTCTGGTATTTGCTGATGTGCCTTTGTGCCACAACTAGGCCCTATATCTTACTCTATTAAGCTCTACCAACCTATTTAGAGGGTATGCATACTTATGGATTAGGTGTCCTTGTTGGTAGGGTATTGAGTAGCTTGTATGCACCAGTACGACTGGTGTAACTTTATGTCTCGGGTTCTTGATTTTCCATCCGAGGCAAATAAATGGAATTGTTGTGCTGATTAAAAAAAAGGAAAAACACTAATCATGAAAGTGAAAGATTTATGAGCGGAGCCCAGTTGAATTATGATATTGAGTACCGATTTATCGGTTGTAATAGTGGACTAGGAGCTTGTTTTCCTGATAGATGATTATGAGTTTCGGTGTACCGGATATATTAGTGGCCCAGAAGCGTGTTTCCCTGGAAGATGATTATGAGTACCGGTCCACTGGATATAATAGTGGTCCAGGAGCGTGTTGCTCTGGATGATGTTGATATATATTCCGATCCATCGGCGATAATAGTAGGGGTCCCGAGCTCAATAAAACCATATATGGATGTGAATAAATTATGAAAAAAATACTAATCACTTATAGTGGAACACTATGTGAGTTGGGGCCAGACTGGTTTACCGGTAAATAATAGTGGCCAATATCATTTTGCTCTACATGACTGATCCACCGATGAATAATAGTGGCCAAGAGCGTTTTGCCCTGCATGACCGATCCACCAACTATAATAGTGGGGTTCCCACACTCACATAGATATAAAATCTAAGAGATGATTGAATAATGATGGACTAATTACTTAAGGCCTAAAATTATTGATTTTGCATTGTGACTCATTAACATTTGATGGACTTGTTAAGGATGTGAATGTTAAGTATGTAAATGTTACGTATGCATATCTTGTTATATATGTATATATCCTTGTTTCATGTGTTACATTGCAGGCCTACTTTTAAGTGTGTGTTAAAGGGTTACTCAGTACCATAGTACTAAAGGGTTCCATTCGTGGGGCCCCTGCCTATTCAATGGGCAGTGTCCCTTACAAGTCCTTTTCAGTTGCTATTCAAGTGGGCAATGGGAATGAGCGTAAGGATTGTTTGGAATTTTGGATAGGATTTTATTATTCCCCTTTTAACTCTTGGTTTAAATGTAAGCTTCATTCTTGTAACCATCATTGGTGGATTTCATCCTTATAAATGGTTTATTGTGCTACTATGATTTTAATATGGTTTGAATTTATAGCAATTGGTATTTTATTTTCTATCCTTAGCACTTGGTACTGGAACGTTATGAGTGAACCGGTCTGGTACTAAGTGTGGTGATAATATCCCCATAATTCACAAGTCTTGTTATTTTGCTTCCGCTAAATATTTTAATAAAATAAAATTTTTCAGTAGTAAATTTTAGGGGTGTTACAAGTTTAGCCTTATATCTTATATAGGATAGGTGTTACACCCAATTTTTCCGATGTGTTTTATGCTTCCTCAATTATTTTAAGAATTTTTTTTGGTAGTGAAAAATACGAGTGCTATAAAACCATAGATGCTATAGCTTAAAAGATGTAGAAACAAAATAATGTGAAGCACTTGATTCAAATAACATACATGCAGAGAGAGAGGGCAGAGTAAAACTACCCTTTATAGCATCCATCTATTTGTCAGCCTTTGACTAACTCATCATATTCATCTAACTTCCTAGAGGTGTTCTTGTTGTGTTTCCTAAACCCTACCTTTGCGGGGACACATAAGGCCTCGAAACCTTCTACTATAAACCAACTCTGATAGCCCCACTATCTATTGAGTAGATCCATAGGGCTAGTAGCTTTAGACCACTGATCCTTGAGAATATGTCCACCACTTCAAGACACTACCATTGATAGTACAATATTCGAACTGTAACACCCCCAAAATTTACTACTGAAAAATTTAGTTTTTGTTTAAAAGAAATAGCGGAAGAAAAACAATAAGACTTTGAATTATGGGTGTATTACCGCCACACTTATTCCCAGACCAGTGCACTCATACTGCTCCAATACTAAGTGCTAAGGCTAAATAAATAAAATATTAATTGCTAGAAATTTAAATCATATTTAAAATCAGAGTAGTGCAAATAAACATCTTGCAAGATTAAAGCCCACCAATAGTGGTTACATAAACAACAATAATATGAAAATCAGGAATTTAAAAGAGAAAGGAAAAAATCTAACGATTCCAGATGATTCCTTACTCTCTTCCTGTTGCCCACTTAAATATCGCCTAAAAACGACCTGCAAGGGACACTTCCCATTGAATAGGCAAGGGCCTCACGAATGGAACCCTTCAGTACTATAGTATTGAGTAACCCTTTAAAAACATACGTAAAAGTAGGCACACAATGTAACACATGATATACTACTGTATCCATACATAACGACAGGTGTAAACATGATATTCAGATCCATACATTCACACATCCAACAAGTCAATCAGATATTAATGGGATATATGTGACATTCACTTTCGTACATCTGCATACTTAACAAGTCAACCAAATATTAATAGGCCATAATGAATAGTTGATACTTTTAGGGCATTAAGGCCATTAGTCCATCATTAATCAATCATCTTAGATTATAAATGTCCATTTGAGTGTGGGAGCCCTACTATTATAGCTGGTGGAACAGTCATGTAGGGAAAAACGCTCCTGGCCACTATTATTCACCGATGGACCGTTCATGTAGGGCAAAATGCTCCTGGCCACTATTATTCGTCGGTGGACCAGTCTGACCCTGACTCACAAGGTGTTCCACTGTAAGTAATTAGTGCCTTCCCCATGTCTTATCATTTTTACGTTTGGTTGGTTGAGTATGTAATCCCCCACTATTATAGCTGGTGGAACGGTCATGCAGGGCAAAATGCACCTGGCCACTATTATTTGCCGATGGACCGGTCTGGCCCAAACTCACAAGGTATTCCACTGCTTGTAATTAGCGCCTTCCCCATGTCTTATTGTTTTTATGTTTGGTTTGTCGAGCACAAAATCCTCTACTATTATTGCTGGTGGAACTGTCATGCAAGGCAAAATGCATCTGGCCACTATTATTCGCCGGTGGATCGGTCATGCAGGGCAAAATGCTCCTGGCCACTATTATTCGCCGGTGGACCGGTCTGGGTCCGGCTCAACATCTTCCTCTTTAAGTGATTCGTGTCTTAATCGTATCTTAGTCGAAAGTATTTCACCCTTGACATGCATGGATAACTATATCCACACTTATCCTCCGAGGTGGGCCCATCCCATATCTTAAGATTTCTACACCTCCTAACTCGTCTCGACATCCTTCCCTTAATCCACTTTCTCACACTGGGAGCCCGAATCCTAAGTATGTGGGTTAAGCCCACTCACTGCCTTACTCTAGGGTTTTCTCCAAAAACCCTAATCTGGGCCTATGTGGCCCGTCCTTCTCTGCCTTACACATCCCAAACTATTTCAACACCCTACATGTCATGACCCTTAGATCCAACCCTCACTTTGTACCCCACTCATTCTCATTTATTATTATTATTATTATTATTATTATTATTATTATTATTATTATTATTATTATTATTATTATTATTATTATTATTATTATTATTATTATTATTATTATTATTATTTTCTTCTTCTTTTTCCACCTCCTCACATTAGGGTTTCCTCCCAACCCTAACCTTGTCTCCTATGCACCCTTATACTGTCATATGTATTATTTTTCGCCCGAAGCCCCTAGACACCCAAACGACACTTTTATTACCTTCCTCTCGTCCCAAGGAAACTTTCCATACATAAAGTTTTCCCCCATGCAGACTCTAACCATCCCATACAAACCCTCGATTCTCCCACTCTTTCATTTTATTTATGTCCCCTTTTCTCATCCACTTATGGATCATAGATTATTTAGGTCATCCTTACCTACGTTAGCCAACTTACTTCCCCTTGGTTATATTTCTCTCCCATTTCTCTTTTTCATGCCTCCATCCCACATCACCACATTAAATATCTTAGCATGCATGTCCTAATGGACCACATCACATCACATCGTAACTTTCAACATATCCATATCAGCACATACCAAAAGAGGAAACATTAACATACCTCTATTCCAAGCCGCATCACACCTGAAATAGTTAAGATAATAACATATAGAACATAACGTAAAATTATACAAGACATCCACGACATGTAGGACACATAGCACACACTTAGCCTTGGCTACACCCTTAGTCGGCTTAGGTTATTGAGCTATCTCCCACCCTTATTAGGCCACTAATCACCCTTCGTAATTGTTACACTTAATATATTTCCCATTTGGTTGGTTAGATTACCAATTTTCCCATTTCCTTTATTATACTTAACAAATCACCCATTAGTTGGTCAAATTACCAAATTACCCTTCTTTATTATCCTAATTACCAAATTGTCCCTTTATTTGGTTAATTACTGTAATACCCTAAAAATTTCGAAAGACTATATTTTAATAAATAACTTTATTTGAAATAAAATTTGCTTGTAAAACTATTTACTTTAATTATTTTATGGATTTTAGAGTATATAAATTTGGATAAGATTATTTAATAAATTAAAAATAAATATTTTGCTATTTATCATATTATTTTATTTAAATAATTTTCCAAAACTAATATTTTACCAACTTTATCCTTTTTAAACTAAAATATTAGATTATAATAAATTAAATTATGAAATTAAATAATTTACCAAGAATATTATGTTTTATGATTTTATAAATTAATTTAAATTATTTTCCATATTTTACCATTTCCCTTTTTACTCTTTTTCCCTTTTTCCCTTTCTTCTTTTCTTTTTCTTTTTTTTTCTCTTCCTCCCTTGGGCTGCCTCGCCAGGCCAGCCCTCTCCCCGCGCGTTGGGCCTTCGGCCCGTCTCTCCCGCCTCACCCCTTCTCTCCATCGTGCACCGTCCAGCCCGTCCCTCCAGCCCGCCTCTCCTTTTTCCCCCTGGACCGGCCGGCTGCCTATTTTCTTTTCCAGCGCCGGTCCAGCCGCCCATCCCTTTCTTCTTCTTCTTTCTTCCTCCTCCGACGCCCGACTCTTCTGCCATTGTCGAGCGTCGACTGCCACCTGCAACCTGGCCACCACCTACCTCCCTCTCCCTCTCTCTCTTCCCCCGTCGTTTTCTTTCTTTTTTGAGCCAAACCGGCCCTGGACCACAGCCCCGCATGGCTCTCCCCTTTCCTTCTTCTTCCCCTCCTTTCTCCCTGCCAACCGACAGCCCTGCCACCACTGCAGCACCGCTGGCCAGCCCTGCCCCCTCTCTTCTCCCTCTTCTTTTCTTCAGCTCCCAAGCCCTTCATTCCCACATTTTTCGAGCCTAATATCCCTCCCCCGAGCTCTCCCTTCTCTCCTTCCTTCTTCCCCATCCTTTTCTGTTTTTTTCCTTCTCACCGCCGCCCACCGCCGCTCGAACCACCAAGCCCAGCCCTGCGTCGCCTTCTGCCACCGTCTACTACCACCTTGCACCACCACGCCGCCCCTCGAGCCCTACACTCCCTCCCTTCTTGACCCTTTCTCTTTTCCTCCCTAGTTTTTCCCCTTACCGTTAAGCCACCTACAACCGCCTCTACCACCGCCGTCCGACCACCTCTGCCGCCACCCAACCCACCGTTCGACACCTTGCAACCCCCTCTACAACCGCCATCCATTAGTTGGCCGAAAACAGCCCTTGAACCCCTCCATTTTCCCTCTCCTTTTCCTTCCTTCACAACCCCTTTCCCTCGACCCTCCTCGGCAGCCAATTTCGCCGCCTTGCCGCCACCGTCTCCGCCGCCCTATGCCGCCGTGAAACCACCCTTTGCCTCCACCTACACCCCCTCTTCACTTCTGCACCATTCACTTGCCTTAGAACCTCCCCTAACCACCTTCTTTTCTAGCCTAAAGACCCTAACCCGAAAATGGTTTATTTTTCTCCCTTCACCCCCTTCGAACCCTTTTCTCCCCATAATTTTGCATGAGACTCACGTTGTTCATGCAGCGTGAGCTCCCCTTCATTTTAAAAATTGTTAGGATAATTTTTAAGGTATAATGGTCTTTTATGTTAAGTGTTTTATTAATTAAAATTTATAAAGTTTATACTTGGATTCTTATTTCTAACATAAATATGATGGATATTATTTTTAGGTGTTGAGTTTCTAATTATGCTTGGTAAGATTTGTTTTTTTGCGGGATTAAGGTAACCGTTAATCCTCCCTTAAATATATGGAAAAACGCATGCTAGCACATTTAGGGTTTAGTATGATTTTATGCATGTTTTGTATGCTTAGCATGATATGTTTATGGTTTCTTATATTGTTTGTGAAAAAGAAATAGCATGATAACTTTTGTGCCATATGTAGGTATGTTAATTAAGGAAGGAGTTGGAATATGGATAGAAATGTTAAACACTTGTTATGATGTACCATGTTGCTAATGCATGAATGATGTATTATTTAAGGGTACTTTAGTAATTATGCTTATGAGGTATATAAATCAATGTGTGTAGTTGCTAATGAGTATTATGTTGAAAAATGACAAGTTGGTGGACTTAGATGATAAAAATGAAGTATTAATATCATTATTTTATGTAGTGTTAGAAAATTCATAAAAATGGTGAATAAAGGGGTTGAGTGGAAATTTTATAAATGGAAAAGGGTATTTCGGTAATTTTTGAGATAAAAGAATAATATGGTAATTTTATAATTAAATGGCCAAATGATAATTTACAAGTAAAGGATAAAGTTGTAAGTTGTGAGAAAGAAGGGTAAAATGGTAATTTTGGAAGTAGGGGTAAAATAGTAATTTTGGATGAAGGAGGGCATTATGGTAATTGTTCAAGTAAAAAGGGCATTATGGTAATTTTGGAGGTAGAGGGGCAAAATCGTAATTTCATAAGTAAAGGGTAATATGGTAAATTTTATAAGTGAATGGCGAAGTGGAAATTTATAAGTAGAGGGGTAATATGGTAAATTGGAAAAGAAGGGCAAAATGGTAATTATGTAAGGAAAGATAAAGATGGTAATTTTGGAAGTAGGGGTAAAATAGTAATTTTGGATGAAGGAGGGCATTATGGTAATTGTTCAAGTAAAAAGGGCATTATGGTAATTTTGGAGGTAGAGGGGCAAAATCGTAATTTCATAAATAAAGGGTAATATGGTAAATTTTATAAGTGAATGGCGAAGTGGAAATTTATAAGTAAAGGGGTAATATGGTAAATTGGAAAAGAAGGGCAAAATGGTAATTATGTAAGGAAAGATAAAGATGGTAATCTTGGATGTGAAAGGGTAAAATAGTAATTTGTAAAGTAAAAGATGTATGGTGGTAATTTTCATAAATACAAGGATATTATGGTAAAATTGGATGTAAGGGGTAAAATGGTAATTTTGTAAATAAAAGGATATTATGGTAAACTTGGGAGTAAGGGGTAACGTGGTAATTATGATAACGACCGAAGGTAATTTAGAAATTAAATTATGATTGTAGAAGGGCAATTGGATAAGTATGATGCTATAGAAGGGTAATTTGGTAAATTAACCAATTAAAGGGTATTATGGTAATTTTAAATATGGAGAAGGGTAAAATTGGTAATTGTAATTATGAAGAGGGGTAAATTAATTATGAGGAAGGTTAATTTGGAATTTATGATAATTGAAAAAGGTAAATGGCAATTAAAATAATTGAGAGAGGTAAAGTGGTAATTATGATAAGGAGAAGGGCAATTTGGTAATTTATCCAACTCAAGGGCAATTTAGTAATTATAACAAAGGAGAAGGGCAATTTGGTAATATAACCAACCAAAAGGGAAATATGATAAGCGTAGTAATTATAAGGGGTGAATGGTGATCTAAAAAGTGTAGGAGACAATTTGGTAATCTAAAGTGGACAATGGGTAATTTGGTAATTATGCAACCTTAAGGGTAATGTAGTAATTTATCAAGTAAGGAATGGATACTTAAAAATTATATAAGTAAAGGGCAAATGAGTAGTTTGTACCTAAAATGTCTTTGGAATTGTGGACCTTATTATATGATTAAATAATGCTGATTAGCCAAGTAAGAGTATCCAATGATTAGTATGGCCTTGATGGTTTCTCTGTGACATCCTGGATAATCCTCTGAATAAGAAACGATTAATGATATCGAAACGATTGAAAGTGAATAAGTATCGGATTATCGTGCTTTTTGTGATCACCTTAATTAAGACACTATTACTTAAAGTGAAAGACCTTGAGATCGGGAATGGTGACTCCTTAGGGGTCGCTACCCTAAGGACGTGGTTTAGTCCACGATTATTCTGGTATTTGCCGGTGTGCCTTTGTGCCCCAGCCAAGCCCTATATCTTACTTTTCCTAGCTCTACGGACCTAGTTAGGGGGTATGCATACTTATGGATTAGGTGTCCTTGTCGGTAGGATACTGAGTTAGCTTTATGCACCAGTACGACCAGGGTACCTTTACGTCCTTGGGTTCATGGTTAAAGGGTACTGAGTAGCTAATATGCACCGGTACTACCGGTGTACCTTTGTGCCCCGGGTTATCGATCTCCCAATCGAGGCAAATAAATATGATTGATGTGTTCATTAAATAAAGGAAAGATATTATTATTGAAAGTGGAATATTAATGAGGCGGGCCCAGATGATTATGATATTGAGTACCTGTAACACCCCAAATTCACTACTGAAAATTTCGTTTAAAACGAAAGGTTTAACGGAAGCGTACAATTTAAAACCATGAATTTAGGGGTATTACCACCACACTCAGTACTGGACCGGTTCACTTCTACCGTCCCGATACTGAGTGGTAAGGCTAGATCCAAATTTCGTGAAGTGAAACCAACAAAGCATAAGTGCATAATCAACATAAAATATCCAGGAAGGTTAAGGTGCCAACAACAGTTAAAATATCGTTAGGATTACAATTTAAGAATTCCATTCCAAAATACGAGCGTAACATAAATACGACTCAGAACATGATAAATGACAACGGAAATAACAAGATGTCCGGCCGGCTCACTCTCGGCCCCAACCAAAGTAGACTCAATACTCAGCCCCACCCGATGCCTCATAGGTGTCGTAGGCATCGAAAACCAAATCTCCTACCTGCATAAGGTCAGAAGGGCCCTCTGCTCATGGGAATGAGCAGCACCCATGAAATGGGTGTTCAGTACACTACGTACTGAGTAAGGTAATAGACGAGCTAAGGCCAACACATAGCACACAAGACCCACATCCATCACATAAATAATAAACGATGACATGCACGAATAGGTCTAGTCACTTTCTGATGTCTTATTCTATATTCTCATTAATTAATTAAGTCCATTTCACACATCCTTCAATAATCCATGTGAGCACGGGGACCCCACTATTATAGCCGATGGACCAAAAATAAAAACACAGGGTAGAACGCCTCTGACCACTATTCTAACCGGTGGACCGGACTGACCCCGCCTCAACATGGTGTTCCACTGTAAGTACTTAGTATTTTTCCCTTGGTTTAACTTATTTACTTTGGGTGTATTGAGCCGAGATCCCCCATTATTATAGCCGGTGGACCGGAATGAACGCACAGGGCAAAACGCCTCTGACCACTATTATAGCCGGTGGACCGGCACGAAACGCACAGGGCAGAACGCCTCTGACCCCTATTATAGCCGGTGGACCGGCACGAAACGCACAGGGTAGAACGCTTCTGACCACTATTCTAACCGGTGGATCGGACTGGACTCGGCTCAATAATCTTTCGCTTTACGTTATTAGTGTCTTATCCGTGTCTTATTGAATCACACAACACCCTTGACATGCATGCGGTTAATACCCTACTACTTTCCCCTCCAAAGGGACCGTCCCATATTTTGAGACCCGTACCTCTTCTCACATCCTACATCCATCCCCCGTAGACTTAAGCATAGTGGCATATAGTAAGGCACAATCTCCAAGAATACAGGCCACCCCAACACCTACGATATCGACTCCGTATGTCCTCATCCCTCTAGGGCTCCTCCTCGGAGACCCTAGTCGGACCTATGTGGTCCAACTCTTCCTTACTTACCCAAACGTTACTTTATCCTCTATCTCGCACCTCATTTTTATTAGGAAACTCCTCAAATATATTACTTTATCTCCCAAGTTCACGTGTGACCGACAAAACCCTAGTTGGCCACCCAAAACCCTAGCACTTTACTTCCTCAACAAGTAATCTCCCTCTTTCACCCCAAATCTCTCCTCTCCTTTGGAAAAACCCATACTCATCCTTTATATAGTGAATTCTCACTCTCACCCCATACTCCATCCTTCCTTGATCATTTTTACCCTTGTGCCCTTCAATTGCTCATTTCCTCTCGAAACCCTAATTGGAACCCTTAGACACTCTTACACCGACCCACGTAAAATTTTGCACCCAAGTCTCCAATGAATCCATAACCTTGGCATTATTTTATTCACTTTCTAATTCAACTTTCCTCACGTAAGATTCGTTCCCATGCATAATTTAAACACCCCATGTAGACTCTCCAACACCCACTTACACACAAACCCTAATAAGGTCTCTTATGCACCACCTTACGTACCATTTTTCATACTAAGTCTCCAATCATCCCAAGACTCTCCCAAGCTCTCACTTATAACCCAAGTCAACTTTTCATACGTAAGAATCATGTCCATGTAAGGTCTAGTTCCCCCCCATGCAACTTCCCGAACGTTCACCTCTCCGTTGTTCTTTCATTATCATTTCATGCTACCTAAAACGCCATAACAAGTCACATCATCAACATCAACAACAAACATGGAACATGGCATACATGTATAACATAAGGCACACACCACATACCTCATGATCCACGCTGCGCTACACAAAACAGGTTATTCATAGCACATGCATAATACACATCAACATGACATGCTCATCATTCATCAACACATTGCAACACACATAACGTAAGGCCATAGCTTCGTCCTTACCTAAGTAGGCACCAGGCTTGGAGCACGCTCCTCTAGCTCCTTAGGGCTCGGATTGGGGTCACCTATGAAAAGGGAAAAAGCTAAGTATTAGTTTCTCTTATAACTACTATTAACCCTTATTCTAGTCAAAGGTTAGGGTTCTTATCTCTAGTAGGGGTGTTGTACAAAGCTAGGGTTTTTTTCTAATTTATGCTAAGTATTAATCATTGATATATCTTTAGTTTCAAGATACTTCACATAAGGTTGGGTTAAATAGTAAAAACACTAATAGTGGTAGTAGTCTTAGCGATAGTATTAGTAAAATAATAATACCCACAAATGATTAATTATGTTAAAAGTTAGGGTTTTGGGAAAGATTATGGCTTGTAAGAATAACACTCTTAGGATACAGAAATTAATAGTGGTAATAACAATAATAAAAGGTAATAATAATAGTAGTATTAGAAATGCTAAAAATGAAGAAAAGGGTATTAGCCCTAAGTCAAGTATAATAAGGTTTAGGGTTAGAAGGGGTGATGGTATGATAGCATTAAGGATAATACAGAAATGGTATTAGTAAATAAGTTAATAATAATAATAATAATCATAACAGTAATATTAAAAATAATCATACTAATAATAAGTGAAATAAGTGAAATAATAATAATAATAATAATAATAATAATAATAATAATAATAAGTGTGATAATACTAATATTAGGTATAAACCACTATAGGTGGCATAAGAGGGGGGTTTTAGGGTTCAGGTGAGTGGAAGACCACCTGAGGATAGTGGTGGTCTGGCGGCGGCGGCGATGGAGGAGGAGAAGAGAGAAAAAGTGGTTAGATGGGAGGAGGAAAAAGGAAGCTAAGTGTGGGGGAGGAGACAGCAGGGAGAGGGGAGTGGAATGAGGGTGGTGGCGTGAGCAGGGAGGCGGCGCGCGGTGGTGGACGCGGCGGCGAAGGAGGAGGAAGGTGGTGGAAATGGTGGAGGCCGGTGGAGAAGGAAGCAGGGGGTAAGGAGAGTATGGGCAGGTAGGGGAGGACCTACAGGTCACTTTGGGAGGTGGAGCGGGGGTTAATTACGGCGGAGGTGGCGGCAGAGGGCGGCGCTAGGCGGCGGTGGCGTTTTTTGAGGTGGCACCTTCGCACGATTGTGGTGGCTCGTGCGGGTTAGGAACGGAGGCAGCGACGGTTTGGTTGCGTGGAGGGTGGTGCAAGGAAGGTTTTGGTGCGTGGCGGTGGTCGCGACAGCTGCTAGAGGCGGCGGAAAGGGCGTCTGATCTGGCGGCGGCGAGGCAGGGTTTTGGCAAGGTCCAGAGGGGAGGACTTGCCTTGACCGTTCGGGGAGGGGTATTTATAGGCAATTGAGGAGGGGAAAACGACGAAGAGGAGAGGAATGACACGCGGGGGCAGGTGTGGCAGGTCGCCGTCCGGTGGTGGCAGCCGGTCGTAGGTCTGGGGTTTGGCAGGCCTGTTTGGCGGTGTGCGGGAAAAAGGAAAGGAAATCAAGACGCGTGAGGGCCAGGATGATTGTGCTGGGTTGATTTGGGAAAGAAAGGGATGGAAATGGCAGAGGGAGGACGACCGAACGGCAGGGCTGTCAGCGGCGGCAGGCTGCGAGTTGCAGGCCTGCGCGAGGAAGAAGACGACGAGCGAGGGCGGACCGGCGGTCCAGGGAAAGAAAAGAAAAAGGGGGAAAACCGACCGGTCGGCAACGGTTATAAGGTTCATAACCTCGACGCGTCGTTTCATTAATTATATGATCGAAACGCGTCGTCGTGACGTTGGCTGGCAACGGTTATAAGGGTCATTGATCGTGACGCGGCGCTTCGGCGGGTTGACGGGCAAAACGCCGTGTTGCACGTAAGCGTCGGCCAGCGGACGACGCTGGGCCGCGGGGAAGGGAGAAAGGAAGGGAGAAAAGGGCTGGGCCCCGGGGAGGGCCCCAACCGACGGGGGAAAGGAAGAAAAAAGAAAAAAAGGAAGAAAAGAAAGGAAAATGAGGGAAAAGAAAAGAGAAAATGTTTTATTTAGGATTTTGGGTTTTGCATAAATTATTTAGAATATTTTTTGGGTTGTCTAGAATATTAACTATTTATAAAATATTAAATAAATTTCCTTTTTACTTAGTTAGACTATTTTAGACAAATTTCCTTAACCTCCATACTAATTAGGAAAGTACCCAAATTTTCATCCAATTAAATTCTTTATTATTCCCTCTTAATTTTTCTTAATTTATCCCCTACATTTTAAGTAATTAAATTTATATGTTTTATTTCCTACTAATTCCTTATTTGACCAAAATTTTGAAATTTAGGATTTTGGGGTATTTTAGTACCGGTCCACCGGTTATAATAGTGGTCCAGGAGCGTGTTGCCCTGGTATGTGATATTGAGTACCGGTCCACCGGATATAATAGTGGTCTAGGAGCGTGTTGCCCTGGTATGCGATTATGAGTACCGGTCCACCGGTTATAATAGTGGTCAGGAGCGTTGTGCCCTGGATGATGATTACATATATATTCCGGTCCACCAGCAATAATAGTGGGGGTCCCGAGCTCAATAAAATCGGTTATGTATATGAATAAGATTATGGAAAAATACTAATCACTTATAGTGGAACACCATGTGAGTCGGGGCCAGACCGGTCCACCGGCAAATAATAGTGGTAAGGTGCGTTCTGCCTTGTGTGTTTATCTTCCGGTCCACCGGCAATAATAGTGGTCAGAGGCGTTCTGCCCTGTGTGTTGACTTCCGGTCCACCGGCTATAATAGTGGGGTTCTCGTACTTACATGGATATAAAATATGATATTGATGGATTAATGACAGAATAATGGCTTAAGGCCCAAAGTATTGATCGTGACTTATAAAGTATTATGTTTGTCATTGTTATGTATGCATCTCTCATTATTTATATGTGTGTGGCTTGCATTGTGTGCCGTATGCGGGTCTGTCTTTAAGTGTGGTATTAAATGGTTACTCAGTACCATAGTACTGAAGGGATTCCCTTTATGGGGCCCCTGCCTATTCAATGGGCAGTGCCCTTGCAGGTTTTTCAGGTGCTACTCCAGTGGGTTACGGGAAGGAGAGTACGGAATTTTCCGGTATCATGGCTTTTTCTCTTTCTCATTTAAATTCTTGGTTTTAAATGTTAACATTGTTAAAGTAACCACCATTGGTGGATTTTATTCTTGAAAACGATTTGATGCACTACTCTGATTTAAATATGTTGAAGTTCTTGCAATTTACTCTGATTTATGCATGTTGAATGTCTTTCGAATTGTATTTCATTTTCTTAGCCTTAGCACTTGCTACTGGAACGGTATGAGTGAACCGGTCTGGTACTAAGTGTGGCGGTAATACTCACCAAGTTTACATTTTATTTATCTGCTTCCACTATTATCTTTTAACAAAACGAAATTTTTCAGTAGTGAATTTTGGGGGTGTTACAATTACCAAATAACCATTTTCTATTATCATAATTACTAAACTACCATTCTCCATTATCAAAATTACCAAATTACCCTCTAGTTGGTTAAATTACCAAATTACCCTTTTATATGATCGTAATTACCAAACTACCCTTCTCCATTATCAAATTTACTAAATTACCCTTTAGTTATTTAAATTACCAAATTGCCCTTCTCTATTATCGTAATTACCAAGTTACTCCTTTCCATTTTCCACTTTGCCCCTTTTATTTACAAAATTACCATTTTGCCTTTTTTACTTTTGGCTTCACCATTTTACCCTCTTAACTTTCAAAATTTACCATAACATCCTTTATTCATAAAATTACCATTTTCCCCTTTAATTATGAAATTACCATTTTCCCTTTAATTACAAAATTACCATTTTGTCCCTTTACTTCTAAAATTACCATTTTACCCCTTTACTTATAAAATTAACATTTTGCCATTTACTTATAAAATTACTATATTGCCATGTATCTCCAAAATTACCATATTGCCCTTTACTTATAAAATTACCATTTTTTCATTTACTTATAAAATTACTATTTTACCCTTTTACTTAGAAAATTATCATTTTACCCTCTTCTTCCAAAATTACCATCTTATCCCCTTATTACACCACTTTTATTAGATTAACATTACCTCATGGAATAATAATATTAATACTCCCGTAACAATATCCAGCTCCACCAACTATTATATTTTAATATAATACTTATTAGCACCCACACATATCAGGCCACATTCTTATACAAGAAATATTACTAAAATGCCCCTAGGGCTTACAATATTATTATTCAAGCATAAATGGTCACAATAACATAATATGACATGGATAAGTACTTTAACACTTTCATTAATAATCAAGTTCTTCCCTTAGACAATATTTCCACACATAGCACATAAAAGAGCATACTTTCCTTTTTATTAGACAATACCAGCAAACATATGAATTATACTAATAACCATATATCAAACATAATAACATATTAAAAACACTAATGTGTAAACATATGTTTATCCATGCGTTTAAGTGGGGTTTAACGATTACCTTAATTCTTGCAAAAATTGAATCTTACCGGTAACCCGGTTAAAGATTTAGGCTTTGCTTAGCAAAACCAATACCGAAAAATAATATCAGTATTTATTATATTAGAAATAAGAAAATCAAAGCATAAGACTTTATAAATTTTACTTAAGGAAATAATTAACTTAAATATTATCATACCTTAAAATTATTAATACAAATGGTCCAATAAATGTAGCAACTCATCTTGCTTATGCAGCATGAGCTGCACGCAAAAATAAAAAGAGGAAGGCTCGAAGAGGGGGGTGAAAGGAAGGAAAATTGGTTATTTTTGGGTTAGTGATTTGGGGCTAGGAAAGAAGATAGATGGGGGAGGTTTGGAGGCAACGGAAGGGTGCAGGAGTGAAGAGGGGGTGTAGGTGGTGACTGGTGATGGGTTGTTGGCGGCCAAGGACTATAGAGGCGGCGGCGAAGAGGTGGCAAAGTGGGCTGCAGGAGGGGATAAGGCTGAGAAGGAAGGAAATTAGAGGGGAAAAGTGGAGGGGTTTGTGGGTTTTTTTTCGACCAAAGTAGGACTGGGGGTGGTAGAGGAGGCTGCAGGGAGGAGATTGGTGGTTTGGGTAGCAGTAGAGGCGGCGGACGAAGGGGTTGTAGGGAGGCTGCCGGTAACGGAGGACAAAGGAAAAAAAGGAAGAGGGAAGGAAGAAGGGGCTGCAGGGCTCAAGGGGGATTTTGTGGTAGTGCAAGGCTAAGGTGGAGGGTGGCAGGGAATGGTGCAGGGGGGTTGGTGAGGCGGCTGGAGCAGTGGAGGGTTGTAGCGTGCAAAAATAGGGGGAAATGATGGAGAGGAAGATAATGAGAGAAAGAGGAGATTGGGGGGGGGGAAGGTTAAAAAATAATGGGGTAGGAAAAGGGGTGAAGAGGAGAAGAAAAAGAAGAGGGAGGGTAGGGGGATAGGTGGCTGATCGGGTGGTAGTGTTTAGGGTGGCAAGGAGAGAGTGACAAAGGAGATGAAAGGGTGGCCATGCGGGATGGGGTGCATGGTTACCCGGTTCCAAAATGGTAAAAAAAGATAAGTGAGAGAGAGATAGAGAGAGAGAGAGAGGTAGGTGGTGGTAGTGGTTGCAGGCTTGGTGGTAGCGGGAGGCATTCAGGGCGGAAGACCTGGCGATAAAGACTGGTCGAGGGGCTTCGAATGGGGTGTAGAGGAAGATGAAAGAAAGGGAAGGGGGAGGTGCAGTAGGTTGGTGCATAAGGGGGAAAAAGGAAGTTGGGCTGGCCTAAGCGCTGGGGAGAAAAGGAAAGAAATAAAAGAGGGGGAAACTGGGTTGACGCAATTGGGGAGGGAGATTGAAGGAGAGGGAGAGGGGAGATGGGCTAGCGGCCCCGACGTAAGGGGAGGAGGAAGTAGGCCTAGCCTGGTGGGCGGCCAAAAGGAAAAAGGAAAAGAAAAAGAAAGAAGAAAAAGGAGAAAAAGGAGAAGGAAAAGAAAAAGAAAAAAAGAAAAAGGAAAAATAGGGAAAAATAATTTAATTTAATTTAGAAAATAATATAATGTAATATTTTTGATAAATTATTTAATTTAATAATTCAATTCAATATAATTTAATTATTGGTTCAAAAAGGATAATTTTTGTAAAATATTAGTTTGGGAAATTATTTAAATAAAAATAACATGATAAAATAACAAAATATTTATTTTTAATTTATTAAATACTCCTATCCAAATTTATATACTAAAAAATCCATAAAAAATTAAACTAAATAATTTTAAAAGCTAATTTATTTCAAATAATAGCTATTTATTAAATTATAGGTTTTCTAAAATTTTGGGGGATTACACGAACTGACAATGTCCTATACTACCATAACCATGACATTTAACCTATTACCTAATGTATTTAACCCCTATATAGTTCTTGTTGCACTACTACTATATGAAGTGTCTTTCTATTGACCGACTCAACTGCCCTCCATAACAAAATGTAGACACTGATTGGTGACTACCCATAGGCTGGAACTGCTTCTCTCCACCTTGGTGTTGATCACCCTCAAATATTCACTTAGTACTTAATTGTGCACTAATGACCTATATAATTAGTGGTGCCTACAAGGCACGATCATACATGTTCTACAAGTCTAACACATGAGTCCCCACTAAAATCTTTTGAAGTTTTAAACTTAACCCTAATTGAAACCCATGAACCTTCTTTCTCTCATTAGCATCCACCTCTGAGGCAACAACTATAGTACTCCTCCACTATAGACATACCCTATTTTAGAGCCATAAACTCATCATACTTTGCCATCCTCAAGTTATTATGGTATAAATGAGCCAAAATAATTTCCATAGATGGCTTCCATTGATCTAGAGTGGATCTCCTCAGCTGCTGACCTCTCCACCATTCATTCTCATGGCTCCACTAGTGGATTAATCTCATATCCACTCACCTATATTCTAGAAAACCACTAGCAATAAAGACCTTCTCAAAGTCTCCCAACTAGTTCTCCATGACATATGAGTTCTCTAGACCCTCAAAGTTGGTGGGTGGTCCCTATAAAGCAAATCCTTTGGTGGTGGCATTAAGAGATGATGTAGAGGCAATGGCTGCAAAGCCTTCTCATGATAAATTTGCCACTCTATGTAGGTCTCAACCATCTCTACAAAGCACACGAGTTTCTAGTTTATGGTCATTGAAATCATATGATACTAGGACCACATTAGAAAATGTTTAGCTTTTAGCTACAAATTTAGTACACATGGAGGTAGAATATTATACTAAAGGCCAAGTATTGGTTCATATAATAAATCTAAAGCAAAATCCTAACCAGATCCAAAGCTATCAAATATATACAACTAGATTCTAATAGATCAGATAAGGTTAAAGAAATTCATTTTGGAAATCAAAATCATGATTTAAAACCATAGGCTTTGATACCAACTTGTAACACCCCCCAAATTTTGAATCAAAAAATTTTGTTTTGAAGATATTGTGGAAGTGTAATAAAATGAATTAAAGATATTACTACCAAATTGACCATGGGAGAGGTGTGATCATTAGCTAACACATACTTGATGCAAGGAAAAAAAAATGACAACAAAAGAATGCTTGCACTAACAAGAACAATACTAATAATAAGGATGAGAATGATATAAAAGGGATAGAGAGATATTTACTAAATCCAAATAGAAGAATCAAAGCCAAGACTTTAAATCATTTGGAAGAAGAAAAAATACTCCACCATAGTGGGAAAACAATCTAAGCTACTAAGCCTAACTCTTAACTATAGAAAAACATAACTCTCAATCTTTAACCAATGACCAGCTACTGACCCCCATCATCATCCTCAACATACCCGAGTTGATAATCATAACCATTTATATCATCCACTACTCACCGAAATAGAAGTTGGATCATCACAGTGATCATATAAATGTAGTATTATTATGGTGAAGTAATGGTAAGACAAACTACCTAAAATATGGCAAGTGATCATAATGCCTATTTAGGTCACATCATAGCATGGTATAAAGCATAATTAGGAACTATAACTTCTAAGTTCATAATTATCATATAATAACGCATGCTTGAACAAGGGTCATGGAAGAGATAACAATACAAATCATTCACTAAATTTATACAGAAGAACAATATTATTAATCTTCTATTTAGTGATCGCATACTTTTTAATAATTAAGATGTTTGGTTACCACAACTAGTTCTCAACCATGAACAAAATTTATAGCAACATAACACACAATGGGATACCACACCCACTACATATGGTTAGAATAAATCGAGGGGGATTTATTAGGGGATACCACACCTTGAGTGCATCTATCGTGAAGGCTAACACAGGTTGGGATACCACACCCACCATATGTGTTTAGAATATAACAAGGGGACTTTTTCAGGGGATACCACACTCCCCACACCTTTAGTGTATTTTCCATGAGGGTTAAACCAAGTTGAGATACATCACTAGCCTAATATATGGAAATAAAAAAATGTTAGGATGCTTGTACAAGGATACCAAACCCACCTTACCTAAACATCACTGCCATGTTGAACTGCCACAATATTCTATACCTTATAAATATACATATACCCATACCAAACATAACCTAGTAGAGAAGGAAAATAGGTACTAAGTGTAGAGATAAAAATTATAAGGGTGACCTATCCAATAACTCCTGATTAGCTACCTTCAGAGTTACATAAAAAGGGTTGAATGAGCTCTTAATTCCATTATTAATAATTTTTAGGTGATATCACAAATCATAACTTAATTCAAATAATAATTAATTAGGTGTTTAGTGATAATAACAAACTCAACCAAGCAAGGCTTTCAAGCTATGCCACATTATTTCTCATTTTACTTTTCCTAATTCTAATTATGCATGGTCAAGATCATGACTTAATTTCACAAATTAATGAAAAAAGTTAAAATAGAAGCCTCGAACAAAGGTTAACAATTGATAAATAAACATAAAAAACTCAAGCGTTACCAATAAATTGATCCCTAGAACCATATGATAGGCTTGGGCATACCAAACCCAAGGGAAATAAACACCATGACAAAACTAGTCAACTGGTTGGTCTAACCAATCAACTATTCATAAGAACCGATTGATGGGTTTGGCCAGATTAGTTGATGTTTTTAAGCTAAGACCAAAACCACTATGGTCACAAAATAACCAATTGATGGGTTTATTAAATGGATCAAATATTCATTGCAACCATTTGATGGGTGACTCAAACTGATGGACTATTCATGTGAGCTAATTGATGTGTTCACCAAACCGATCGGGTGCCAACACGAACCAACTAATGGGTCTAGCCAATCTTTTGACAAGTCTAGGTGAAATAGTGCTCAAACACAAATTTAACACTTAACAAAAATCACATGCTTTTTAAAATAATCTTATCTTATCTTATGATGCAAAACACATAAGAAGACACTCTAAAATTAAATTCACATGAATTGATGGTAGAAATTGATACAACTCTTGCTCGTGCTATATTCACTAATTTCCTTCTTGATATTCAAAATATTGAGAACATGCTTCAAAATATAACCATTTCACATGCTCAAAATTAATGATTACGCATAACACATGTACATCATAGAACATACCAAAGGTATGAAGCCCCACTTAACAACATAATTCCTTAGTCTTATTATAGATAAAGATGTCTTACCTCTAAGCAATTCTTTTAGCATAAAAATATACTCCCAACTTGATGGTTTTAACTAAGAATATTGAATTTATAAGAGAACCAAGAAAAAAATCCTTTCAAAGCCCAACTAAAATCAAAATAGAAGAAGAATAAAAGAAGAATCACTGCTCGACCTTATAGAAGAAGAATAAAAGAAGAATCACTGCTCGACCTTCTCTCAAGAACAAATTAGAAAGAGGAGAAACATTAGGACCAACAAAATTTCTCTCTTCCATAATCCTTCCTTGTTTAAAAGAGATTTATGCTTTTTCCTAAGTATTTTTTCAATAAAATCCCAATTGATACAAAAATGTGAGAAAAAACATTTAATAAAGTATATTTTGAAAATAATTTAAACACGAATTATTTTTCCTATTAATAACCTTTTTCGTAATTTTTAGAGTTCCATTTGTCATAGTTATAGAGGGAACCCAATATAAAACATTTCTTGAGCTTCCTCCAAATATCCAAAACATAAAACTTGGAAAAAAGCTCTTTTAACTTAATGTTGCATGGGTAACTTTAACAATACCTTGTTACCTTACCTAAAGTCTTAAAAGTTGCACCTTCATCCAAGCTTCAATATCTTGTCGTATCTTCAATTTGTTTGCTTCGTTTGTTACTTTAAATCTTTTAATTTCTTATCTAAGGGTTTTCTAGATCTATCAACATTGTTACATAGAATAAAAAAACTAAAATCCTTTGTTTGTTAGCATCAAAACTAGGAACTAAAAAAATTTCCACTTTTTAATTAGGAAAAAATGATGTTGTTAATAGTTATGTACATGATGAAGAAATAATGTGTAGTTCCTTCCGACCTATCTATACAAAAATCTATCAATTTAGAACACACGTGAGCAGTTAGTAACTCTTACAACAACAAATTAAAAAAATGAGTAGAAGATATTAACTACTTAATATCACTGAAATGTTTGAAAACATATGTTATTCGAACAAACAACTACTCTAAGTGCTAACACTAAAACAAGTAACTAGTAACAAGAAAATAACACTCAAAAGTAATTTTCTATGGAATATTCTAAAATTCAAATTCAGATTTCCCCTAATTAGACAAGTTTTAACTTCAGATATATGGAGTCAGCATCATTCTTCTCTTTCGCTTATGTCATGAAAAAGTTTCATTAAAAAATAGTAGTGTAAGAACATAAATGACATATCCCATTAATAAACCAAGTCTTAAATCAATGATTTCAAAAATATGTAAGGGTTAGCACAAATTGATTTGTGCATAATTTTGGGTGTTATGTTGGTTTATCCGACTACTAAAAGGTAATATACTTGGAACACAAGAGATAGAAAAGAAGATGATATAATTTATAAATAGTTTATTATAAAATGGCACGATAAAGAGATAAGTAATAAAAATTGGCTCATTTTATGAAAAAAATTGATCAGCTCCATCATAATAAAAATAAAAGAAAATAGAATGGGTTCTAGGGTGTGGATAGGTAAATAAGGCCTTGAAGGTGTTATATTGTTGAGTTTCTTTATTAAAGTATCATATATAGTGTTGGTGAGCTCAAATAGGTTTTCAACTAATGTCTGATAGCCTATAGTCCTCTTTAGACACTAGACACCACCGTAATTATATCCTTACACTCAAATCAAATAATGATTCCTTCCACTTTACCTTTTGAATCTTATTTTGATGCCTCAGTTTCTTCCTTCTCCTCATTAGTTTCTTTAGCTGCCAGAGACTTCATCATACCACCAACCTTCTATGCCTCCTCCTTCATAACTAGTTAGCCTCTCACTAGCTCCAAGTACACCATTTTGATCATGGAAATATTAGAATTACCACTAAATCCTAGACTCTTCCCACCATCAATCTTATCAAACTTAAAAGGTTTAAATATCTTTGTAAACCATAGACTATAAGGTAGTGTATGGTTAGATTCTTAACCACCTACTTCATTTTCTTGATCATAGGTGTAAAAAGATTTTCTGGCTTGCCTTTAGCAAAAAGGAACGTAATGCTCATATCGATGAAATTTACCTCACTCCTTTGTTGTATGTGAGAAAGTATGTTGTAGGTGGAGATATGATGCCTAATCTTATCTAGAGTAGACAATTCCTATTTCTTTAGTTTTTGTAAAGACTTATCATTTCTCATCTAAAAGAAACCTATTAATGATATTTATATGAGTTTTGCACATAAAAAAGGCCATACATTATTCATCAAGGTGGAGAAACCTTTGTTGGGAATGTTAAGAATTAAACCCAACTCCTTAGCATTAAACTTGATTGGGTTGTCACTTATATCAAACTCAACAAGTCATCTTCTTATATTCAACTTAGAGTAAAAATATGTAACCTCATTAGGATAGTATACATCACAAGTATCAAATACCAATTTCCACATCTACTTACACAATACTTTATATGCCCCCATCACATCAGTAGAAACTCAATCAGAGAAAAATATTTTATTAGTCACTATAATATGTCCTATGAGTTTATTTCCACTACCTCAATATCATCTTCCTCTTATTTATTTTGAGGATATTCCTTCTTTATCATTTAGTTTCCTTTGTTTTCTTCAAACTAGAATAATTTCCTTAACCTTCTTGATTATAGAGACTACTTCTTCGATGTACTCAGGTTTCTTCAGTCCCTCTAAGAATCCTCATTCAAAATCAAATGAGTTTTTTTCATCATTTTTTTTTGTTTTCTATATCTTCCTCCTTAAACTCATAAAAGTTTTAGTCATCATCAAATGAAGAATATTATGACTCCACTTTTATTATCTTCTAAGCTTGAAGATGGATTTCTCTATGAAACTATTCTAACTAGTGTCTTTTATTTATCTTGGAGATCTTTTACTTTTACATCATCCATTTCATATCTTCATCATCCAGAGACACATATTCCTCATTTTTTTCTATTTGACATCCTTTGCAACTTTGGATGTAAACTTTGTCACTACCACCTTGATAGTTTCTTTTACTATGGAGTCCTTAATTCCTAATTGAGTTTCCCCTAAAAAACTTATTTCCTTCATCTTTCTCCCTAGTTTTATCATTTTTCTATTCCTCTATCTTGGCATCATTAGTAGTGCCAAATATTTCCTCATTTGAAACTAGCCTCTTTTTTCTCAGCTTCATTAGAGACCTCACTAACTTAGCTCCTACCTCCATTTGGTTGTGTCTTTATTTTCAACCTTCTCTTTCTTTTTGACTTTCAATTCTTTCTTGACACCCACAACTTCAATTTTCATTTCTTCCCTATCTCCCTCTAGTTGTTTCTCCTACCCATTTTTTGATTTTTTTTCTTTATTTTTCTCCTTAGTTTCTTTGTTCTCCTTAACTAAACCCTTACCTACCATTCTTTATTTAGGTTTTTCTGTTCATTATCAAATACTACTTCCTCACCCTTTCTTTTACTACTCTTAGATTTCAAAGTAGCCTCTATAGTTACACTCTAGAGTATTGCTTATTTTTTTCCTTTAATAGTACTTTGGGTTTTCATAAATTTTGTTAAACTAGTAGCCCCTATTTATTGACTTACATACTCGTGTGGTTGATAATGATTGGATACTGTTTGATCTTGATTTGGAAATACATTATGGATTTGATATGAAAAGAAAATGGAAAAGTTTGGAAAATAAGGAAGAGAATAATTTTTCTAGCATACCAATCGATTGGTTCTATAAACCAATCAACTAATATGCCATTTTTAATTTAGGTTTTATTTCAATGAAACCAATTAACTGGTGTATAAAACCAATCGACTAAGCCGTAAATAGTCGATGGGTGCACTACACAGATCAATAGATATGTATGACCTATGCAATTTCAAATTTTATTTTTAATGGGAAAATTCTACTAATAATCTTAAATATTAGTTATATACCTCTAAATTATTTCTAAATCATTTTGATGATTTTGTGCCATTAATCTAAGCCTCCTTCCACATAAAGCAAATTCAGAGGCCATAATTGACAAAAAAAAAGAAGAAGAAGAAGAGGATGTCTTCACCCTTTATTTCCTTCTCCATTTCTCTTTTATATAGATTTGGATGTATGATTTTCATCCTATAAAATCACTACAACCTTTAGAGATTTTCCCCATGCCATTTTATCCATTTTCATTTCTTATGTTCAAATTCTTCTAAGGTAATTTGACCTAAATGCTTTCAATAATCATATCTTTGAGATATGAGGGAAAGTCAGTTTATTCTTTGATAAATTTACCCTACATTAGCTAAAATTGAGTGGGATAATTAGGGTTTTGATCAAATAAACCTCTCCCTTTTTTATCTTAGTGGATTCTAGGTATATGAATAAAATTAACTCATGTTTTTCTTAATTTTCTCTCAACTACCGAATTACCCTATTTTACCCATTCTCTTAAGTCTCTGCTCCTTTCTCGGTCACACCCTTTAGATTTTATCTTTTTCACCTTTTCTAATGCTTATTTTATATTTTTCTTATTTTAATCATAATGAAGATAATGCTAGATTTAAGAAAAGGGTGAGGATTCTACTAGTTTTCCTCATATCCCACTTTTGAGGTGGTGTTTTCTAATTTTATTTCTAAATTTGTAGTTGCTAGGTTTTATATGGTTTTGAAGATTTTTTTTGAGTTTTAATCTTCTCTTTTAAGGTGTGAAAGATTTGGGCTTATTCAGCTAAATTTTTTCCCTGTGTGATTTTGCTAAGCTTCACTAGGTAAGTCATTATTACGTTGAGTGTGGAGTGAATGAGTATGTAGGTTGGTTTAGATCTAAATTTTTTACTTTTGACATGTTTACATGATATTGGTAGTGTTGTGGTAAATCATTTGTTGAGTTGGGCTAAATTAAGAAAAATATGAGCTTATGCATGTGTTTTAATGAGTCTTTGGATATACAACATGATTTAGTATTTTAACATGTTCAATATCAGTTTTACAATGTCTAAATAATATAAATGTTATATGGATATTTATAATTGCCTAAATTGTGTGGCGAAAGCATAGATATACTATTTTAGTACAAACTGATTGACTAGTCCAACCAAACCAATTTAGTAGTCCTTATAACAATCAAATAGTTAGCTGAACCAATTGATTATTTTATTTGTGGTGATTGTGGTCTACTATCTATTTGAGCCCATAGACTGGTTTAGGCCCAACCAATTGAATGGTAATAGAACATTTGACCGATTAGCCAAATCGATCCACTGTCTTTGTCGTGGTAATTTTTGGTTTGGTCTTGGGTCGAACCCTTCAAATGGTTTGGTCAAATTGATTGTCTAGCCTTAGAATATTTGAATGGCTTTCCATACCAATTGACTAGTTTTTATAGGGGACTCTAGGGTTTGGTTAAAAGACATTGATCAAGGAGTTAAAACAAAAGGTGTTATTTTGTTTCCTTTTAACCAAGGGAATGATTAGAGACTTGATATTACGCTATAACATGAATCTTGGACGATGGAAATTCAATTCTTGTCCTGCATTAATTAAATCAATTAGTGGATCTAATTGTCAAGTATTGATGAAATTATAGCTAATTACCCTTGAAGGGATATGGTGGATAATTTAGAATGATTATAAAATTATGGTGAATTTGGCATACTTTGTGGTCCTTACTTAGTATCTGATTTAGTGAATAAAACACTAATAAATTAAAATGGAAGATCATAGAGCACTAAATTGTTCCTCATTATCTAATGCTCAATTACCTACCGAGGGTTAATCTTCCTTCAAGAGTATTGATTTGACTTTGGTTTGTTTTCAAGTAGGATACAAGTTAATTCTAGTGCCTTTCCTACTCTAGACATTGATGATGTACTTAGGGGTATTGGTACTAAAGGGTTTGGTCACCTAGGTGGTTTATTTGACTTTGATCATACATTATGTCTATTAGTGGTTCTCTTGGATTTGGTTAGACTTGATGTCATTTGGTTATTGGTTTGACTTCTATGGGTATTTAGGGAATAATAGGGATACTCCAACCCATTGCTAAAAAAAGAGAAATATGAGTATAGGAGTGAATTACCTTGTAACATTATGATTGGAATCTCATAATTGGAAAAGTGGAATGAACCTTAGGAGTTATCTAGTAGCTCACACCATTAGTTTTTACTTTGCATGATCATATGATGTTATCCATGCTTCCTAAATATTGTGATAAGCATGGTGTATGATGAATCCCTATACGGATGTAAAGCACATATTTATTTTTGAGCATGATACTATCTTCATCCATGAGTATGATCAATTACCATGATGAGAACTCCATGTTAGTAGAGTATATAAGTTAATACATTATAACATGTTCATGAGAATATGCTCAAGTATGACCTACATGTCTTTCCATGACCATATATGTACCTTTAACTCCCATGATATGGTAACTTGAATTTCTTAGTATATAGTGTATTAACGTGCCCATTTTTTTGGTCACCTACTCAATCCCTCAAGCATAATACCATGTAAAAGTATTTGAGGGTGGATAGTAGTTAGCTTAGTATGTGTTTATCCATGGGGCAATTGAGCATGGACTTTCGATGGTTACTATTTTGTTAATCCTTGAGAGACTTAATTTTCATGGTTTTTTTTTCCAACTTTCTATTTTTCCCTTTCGTATACTTAATTTCATTTTGAACCTGACATGGTCTTGTTTTGTAAACCCTAACTCTTTTTTACCTTTATGATATTTATTTTACACATTCTATTCCTCATGTTTCTTTATTGGACTTTTAGCCTTGTATCTAATATGAGACAGATGATGGTTGTCTATCCTATGTTTGGTGCAGTGGTAATTATTTCCAAAATAAATAATCTTGTAATGAAAATGGGGATGCTATAAAAAGAGTGAAATGCCCAAAAATTTTTATTTTAAGGAATATAATTAAATAAGAATTTATTAGGGAATGCACTATAATTTCAATATAAGGTTTTTTTGCTCTCTCCTCTCTCCTAGGGTTTGAGAGAGTTTCGACCATGGCCAAGAAGAAGAGATCTTCACCTGGTACTAGAACACAAGAACAGTTGGCTGCTAAGGATCAGGACCGTGGAAATAATGTGGATGGAGTTTAACCTGTGGTGGCTGCAAAAGAAATCTCTGAATTTCCAGAAACCATGGCTGCAAGAGATTGTGCCCATATCCTCCCTGATGAAATTGATCTGATGACATTAATTTGAATGTTGATTGCCAAGGAAATATGAGGGAAGGACATGTTATTCATCCATCTACCCCAGGACTCTCCCATGCAGATATGTCCAACGCAATAGTAGTCCCTCTGGTCGATGCAATTGACAGTGAAGGGGTTCATCCTGAATCCAATACCAGAGAATCAGTGTGGAATAGGCTTCAACCAGCATCACCCCCAAGATCATCATGGAGAGATGTGGTTCTTGATAACAGAAACCCTAGTCATGGACAAAAATTGGACTTTCAACATCCTATATATAAAAGAGGTAGTGTGATTGTAAAATTGGATAGGGAGGAAGTTGATTCTGAAGCAGCTCTCAGGGCTAACACTTTGGTTGGGTTCGTTTATGGACAGACTCCATCTTTCACATAGATGCAGAATTTTATAATGAGGCAATGGAATGCTGTTAAGACTCAAGTTATTTTGCACACTTTTGGTTTCTTTTTGTTTAAATTCCAAACTTAGGAGGAGGTTGATTGGGTTCTTAGCCAACATTGGATGTTCTTTAATAGGCCTTTTGTCTTAAAAAGATGGCATAGAGGATTGCAATTTAATCCAGATGAGTTCCAGGTGCTTCCCCTTTGGATTAAATTTCCTAATCTGCCTTTGGAATTTTGGTCCAGAAGCTCACTTAGTAAATTAGCAACTGTAGTAGGAAACCCTGTATGCACTGACTCTATAACTGCATCTCGAGATAGGGCCTCTTATCCAAGGATATTGGTAGAGGTGGATGTTAAGAAACCATTGCTGGAGTCTTTCATGATTTTGGATCTAGAGGGGATAGAGATTGAACAAAAAGTTGAGTATGAATGGAGGCCTTTTTATTGTCTTCTCTGTGATTGCTATGGTCATGATCAAAGGAGATGCAAAAAACTACAGCATGGTAATAATATTGGCTCTACAACAGAAGGTGAATGGAGAGTTGTTAGAGATAACATGAAAGGAAAAAGACCTACTGATGCTGCTCATGTGCAGAAGGTAGCACAGGATAATAATGCACAGGACTCTGGACTTGACAAGAATGATGGAGCAATTCCATGTCTTACAACTAAAGATGGGTTTCTGGAACAGTTCCCTTCTAAGATGGTTGATCACCTCAAAACTCCTGCATGTCCTGCCACTTTTGATGATGCTGAAGAAGGATTACTAGAAGGAAGTGTATCCAGGAAGAAAAAGGCACTACAGAAACATGTCCATTTTACTGAACCTAGGATTACTAGATTTAGAGCTAATATGGCTGGTTTTCAAGACTGTTTGGATGGTAATCCAGGATCAACTCAACATACAGAGGGATTAGATCACAGAGGAATGGTTTCCAATTTTTATCATGCTGGTCATGATTAGTGCTTGGAATATGAGAGGACTGAATAAGACTTCCAAGCATAAGGAAGTCAAAAGATTTTGTGCTAGACATAAAGTGGAGTTGGTAGGTTTATTGGAAACTAGAGTAAAAGAATCAAATTCAGTTGCTATCATTAATAAAGTTCTTAAGGACTCGCATTTTCTTACTTATTATTCTCACCATCTTAATGGCAGAGTATGGGTTCTTTGGAATCCTACAGTTTGGGTGATGGGACTTTATAAACTACATGAGCAGGCTATTTTGTGTCATGTTACTAATGTTCACTCAAATTTCAGTTTTTGGGTGGCATTTGTGTATGCATTTAATTCTGGGAGGGAAAGGCAATCTTTATGGCAGTGGTTGAAGGAGAATTCACCTGGGCAGGAGCCATGGCTGCTCATGGGGGATTTCAATGTGGTTTTACAGGATTCTAAGAAGTTTCATGGTAGATCTCTTAATGTCTCTGACGTGCAAGATTTCAGAAATTGTTGCAATGAGCTACAATTATGTGATTTACAAAGTCAGGGTTGCCATTACACATGGTCCAGCTATAGACAGGGAGAAGAGGAGGTCTTGTGTAAATTGGATAGGGCCCTGGTCAACTTACCATGGCTTACTTCCTATCCACATTCTTTGGCAGAGTTCCTAAGTCCCCTTATCTCTGATCATAGTCTAGTTCTTATCCATCTTAATATTGCTTGTCTGATTGGTCCAACACCTTTGAAATTTTTTCAATTTTGGACAGAATCTGAATATTTCTTGCCTATGGTACAGAATATATGGAGGATCAAGATAGGAGGAAATTTGCTGCTAAAAATTTTCAAAAGATTGAGCTTGCTTAAGCAGGATCTGAAATCTTTCAATAGGGATAAATATGGCTCTATTTCTCACAGAGTCAGGGTTGCTAGAGAGGAAGTGGCAGCTCTGCAGACACATTGTTTATCTCATCCTAGAGAGCAGGCTAATAGACTATTATTGCAGGAGAAAGAGAAGAAATACTTTCATTTGCTGCACTGTGAAGAGCTTTTTTATAAGCAAAAGGCTACCAATCATTATCTTTCATGTGGTGATACAAACCATAAGTATTTTTATGCCAAGGTCAAAGAGAGACATCAAAGGAAGGCAGTAGCTATGCTAATTGATTCTAATAATAATGAGATTAGAGGTGCAACACATATTCATGCAGCATTCAATTTGTACTATCAAGAGCTGTTGGGCACTGAGGTTGCTATGGAGGGAGATATTACTTTAGCAGAGTCCTGCAAGTCTGCTTCTCATTTATTTGCTAGGCTTTCTACACCTGTTTTTGAGCTTGAGGTAAGAAATGCTGTGTTTTTTATGGGGGATACATAAGCCCCAGGCATTGATGGTTTCTTTGCTGGTTTCTTTGCTGGTTTCTATAAAGCTTCTTGGCCTATTGTTGCTGAAGAAATTACTTCGGCTGTAAGGGATTTTTTCTCAACTGTTTTTCTTCATGAAGATTGAATATTACATCTCTCACTCTCATCCTTAAGCATCCAGCTGCAAATAGGGTACTAAGTTTAGACCTATAGCATGCTGTAATGTGCTGTACAAAATTATTGCTAAGGTCATGGTTCAGAGATTACAGCCCCTTATGCCTCAGCTTATTGATCCTTCAAAAAATGCCTTCATTAAAGGAAGAAACATTGGTGAAAATATTTTACTAGCCCATGAATTAGTAAGGAGATACTCTCACAATGGCATATCACCAAGATGCATGATCAAAGTAGATCTCAAGAAGGCTTATGACATGGTAAATTGGGATTTTCTGCTAGAAAATTCTAAATCTTTATGGCTTTCCTCCTCATTTTATTAAATTGATTATGGCATGTGTTACTTCTGTATCATATTCTGCCTCCTTTAATGGTGTGTTAGCTACCCCTTTCACTGGGAGAAGAGGATTAAGGCAAGGTGATCCTCTTTCTCCCTACCTCTTTGTGATGGTTATGGATTATTTAAGTAAAACTCTAAAGAAGTTATGGGATAACCCAAGGTTTCAAGCTCACCTAAGATGTAAAAGACTCCAGCTCATAAATTTGAACTTTGCAGATGACCTTCTTTTGTTTTGTAGAGGAACTCTTCAAAGTGTTCTTTGTCTTAAGGAAGCATTGAGTCATTTTGCTGTAGTTTCAGTCCTTATGGTGAATCCTACCAAATGTTCAGTTTTCTTTGGAGGAGTTGCAATAAAGAACCAGTTCAGTATTCTTCATCTTCTTGGATATCCTACAGGCACTTTTCCCATCAATTATTTGGGCTTGCTTTTATCCTCTGCAAGGTTTACAGCTACTCGGTTACAGCCATTGTTGGACAATATGTCTGCTAGGTTAAGGCATTGGAGTAAATTATTTATTTCTTATGCTGGGAGAGTTCAACTCATTAAGTTAGTGTTATACATTATACAAATTTACTTTAGTCAAATTATCCTCCCGCCTAAGAAAGTGCTGAACTGTTTTATTAGTCTTTGTAGAATTTTCCTTTGGTAAGGTAAAGTGCATATCAAGAAAACTGCTCTGGTAGCATGGGAATCTCTTTGTTCTCCAAAACAGGAAGGTGGACTTGGAGTTTTAAATTTACAGCTGTGGAATTACTATGCATTGGGCAAGCTGTTGTGGAACATAGCTGCAAAAAAGGATACATTGTGGGTTAAGTGGGTGCATGTAGTGTACATTAAGCAAGGTACTGTCTGGGATTGTTCACCATCATCTTACAATTCATGGCTTTTTCTTAAGATTCTACAGAGCAGATCTGTTGTGAAGGAGTTTATAATAGACTGTCTAGCAAATCAGAGGGAGTACACCATTCAATCAGCATATAAGGCCATTAGAACTCCACAGAACAACTATTTTTGGGCTAAACTGATTTGGAGACCAGTCTCTACTCCCAGGGTACATTTCCTTGCCTGGCTTGCATGCAGAAATAGACTCTTGACAAAAACAAGGCTTAGGGAGATTGGCATGATTGTGGGAACTCTGTGTATTTTTTGTAATATGCAGGATGAGACTAGAGATCATCTATTCCTCTTTTGTCCTGTTGTTACAATTATTTGGAAGACTATTAGAAGGCTAACTGGAAGAAGTGATCCTATTTTAGGATGGGATCAAGAGCTTACGTCTTTGCTTACTAGAACAAGGCAGGCACATAAGAAGAAGTATCTTTTGAGAGCTCTTTTTGTTGCTTATATAGCTGTTATTTGGCATGAAAGAAATCTTAGAATTTTTCAGAACAAAACTAGACAACTAGGAGCTCTTTTGAGAAGTATTCTTGTGCATGTTTCTAGTTTTTTTAGTACTCCTCCCCTTTCTGTTTAGTTTGGTCAGTGGTTAGGTTTGTTGGATGTCATTACATATAATGCAAACTTGTAATCTTCTTTTCGATTAGTAATACAAATTCTACTTATCGAAAAAAAGGATTTATAAGGGAATTAATTATATTTATTGGAATAGGAAGGAATTATTTAATGCAAATTAATAGGAAATATACAATAATTTGTATAAGGAAAAATTTGGGCATTTTGCTAATTAAAAATGAATTTAGAAAAAATCTTTTAAAATCCTAAATTGGCCTAAAAGGGAGATTTAATATTATTTTATTTAAATATTTTTATTCTAAATACCCAAAATATTCTAATTAATTTAATTGACCCCAACCTACCTAAATGTTTCTTTTTCCTTCTTCCTTTATCTTTCTTTTCTTCCATTTTCCTTTATTTCTTCCAATTGGGCTTGTTTGGGGCTCAATCTCTTCTTTTTCTTTCTTTCTCTTCCGCGCCCCATCCTCCCTTTTCTTTTCTTTTCTTCCTTCGGTAGCTAGAGCACTGTGTATTATTTCTTTTCCCCCTAGAATGCCGTGTTCCATTTAAACTTTTTTAACTGTCGCCGACCGTCCTAGTTCTCCCTTCTTTTTCCTTTCTTTAATTTCCCCCAACTGGCCGGTTCACCTTCTTCTTCCACCTTCCTCCTCTATCATCGACTTGCAGCTCCATCACCTCTGAAAATGGTGCCACCGCACTTGACTTGATCGACCGTTTCTCCCCTCTTTCTCTTCCCCTTGAATCGTAGTTCAACCTAACCTAAACCACTTCCCTTTTCTTTCGCACAAAACCCTTCTTTTCACACGCGAAAGTTTGACCACGACTTGAAATTACATTGACGCGGCTGGCTACCTCAGACCCTACCTGTATTACCTTCCTACCGATCCTCAGAACCCTACTTTCCCCTCTAAACTCTATAAATACCCCCTATTGATTGATCTTGAAACTTTTTACCCCAAACCCTAAGAACCTACCCTATGCACCACAAAAACTTCAGACGCCCTTTCCTCCGCCGTCATTCACTACGCTGCTAGCTCTACCTACCTAAGTTTTCCCTGTACCGCCCTCTAACTAACTGAACTACCCATCTCCCTCGATTCTTCTTGCATGAGCCACCACAACCGTGCAAAGTTCCTTGCTCAAACAACCAAATTTTTACACTTGCAACCCTTTGCGCCACCGTCCACCACCACGTCCGCCGCTATTATTTTCTTCTACACCTCCCAAAAATAGCTAACAACCCTCCTCCACCTTGCCCTACCCTTCTTTTCTCCTTTCTACTTCTCTTCTTCTCTTTTTCTTCTTCTTTTCATTTCGGCTGCCACCTTTGCCACCGCCACTTACTGCGCCACTACCCTCACTTTACTCCTCTCAGTCTAGACTACCACCAACACCTCAACCACCATCCTCATTCTCCACCTCTTCTACTCAAACCACAACTTTTTCCATTTCTTTCCTCCTTTTCAGCCACTGCCGCCGTTGCCATGCACCACTGCCGGTGCCATCTATCTCCGCTGATCCAAGGTGAAACCCTAGACCCTCTCAGCCCTTCTCCCCTATTTATTTAAGCTTATTCTATTTTATTTCAATTTTTAACCTTTATTCAATTATTATTATTATTATTATTTGGTTCAATATTAATGTTATTATTTCTTAGCAGGGTCGAGAGTTTATAGTAATTATTTAGGTTATTAGTTTTGAATTATTAATATTATTATAAGTTTATCATCATCATCATCATCATCATCATTATTATTATTTGTATTATTATTATTCTTACTATTACTATTATTTATTTAGAGGGTCGAAGCCCTATTTTTATTTAAATAGTACAATTACCATTATTTTTATTATTAATATTACTACTACTACTACTACTACTACTATTACTACTACTACTACTACTACTACTACTACTACTACTACTATCATTATTATTAATATTATTATATGTAGTATGTGTTAATATTATTATTATTGCTAATGACACTTTTACTATTTTAGGGTAGCGTTGAAAACCCTACCTTATATTACTTTCGGTTTAATTCATTTTATTATTATTATTATTATTATTATTATTATTTTATAATTTGATTATTATTTCATTAATATTATTAGTAGTTTTTTTTATTAATAATTTTTTAATAATATTGTTAGTATTATTTTTGGTGGAGGGTAGGAGCCCTTATATCACCATCCATTTTGAATCATTTTAGTATTATTATTAGCATTTTTGGTATTATTTTGTGTAGTTGTTATTAGTATAGTATTATTTTATTTAAAAACCTAGTCTTATGATAAGATAGTAAATAATAGTGTTTTTAGTAGAAGGGAACCTAATTCTAGCTTTCCCTCATATAAGTGAGACCAGTCAAAGCCCTAAAGAAGTGTAGGAGTGTTCTCCAAGACCGGTGACGTTTTAGGTAAGGAGTAACTAAGGTTGTTTGTGTATTATGTGTTTTATATTCCATACATGCCATGTGATATGAAATTATAATGTATTTTATGTGTAATTGTATAACTGTCATATATGCAGCATGATATGGAGTTGAAGTAAGATCATGCATTGAATTGTGGCATGTGTATTATATGTATGGGTTGTGCTATTATTGTGGTATAGTGTGGCCCATAAGACATGCATGGCAGGTTCTGTAAAATGAAGATGGGATGTGTAATAATGTGGGAGGTAGGGTTTGTATGGAGGTAGAGTTTACATGGAGGTAGGGTTTGCATGGAGCTAGGGTTTGCAATAGAGTTAGGGTTTGCATGGGAATTAAGGTTTGCATGGAGCTAGGGTTTGCTTAGGAGTTAGGGTTTTCATGGAGCTAGGGTTTCCAACGGAGTTAGGGTTTGTATGGGAATTTAGGGTTTCACGGGTGAGCATAAGATTTTGCATGAAAAAGTCTGCATGCTTGCATGGGGTGGAAAATAGTACGTGGAATATTATAAGGGTATGAAGGAGACTAAGTTAGGGTATGCTATGGTTAACTATGGTTGTGGTGGTTGGCTAGGATTTGGAGGATAAGAATATTAGAAGTTAGTCATGCATTTCTGGGTGAAAGCTTTTAAATAAAATAATTAAGACACCAATTATTTAAAGTGAAAGATTATTGAGCCAAGTCCAGCCAATCCACTAGTAAGGATTAGTGGTTAGGGTTCTTACCCTATAAGTGACCGATCCACCAATGAATAATAGTGGTGTGGACCTGATGTCCCGCAAGTGACCGACCCACCGGCTATAATAGTGGGGGATCATGAGCTCAATAAACACAAACTAGATTTTTGCTAAGGCAATTAAAAGATACTAATTACTTATAGTGGAATACTATACAAGCAGCAACCGAACCAATCCATTGGTAAGGAATAGTGGTTAGGGCTCTTTTTAATCCCCCAAAAATTTTAAAAGCCTATAATTTATTAAATTACTCTTATTAGGGATAATTGAACTCTTAAACTTATTTACTTTAATTACGTTAAGAATTTTGCCTTTTAAATTTATTTAACTTAATTATTTTGTGGGTTTTAAGTATACCAAATTAGATGTGAGTGTTTAATAAATTAAAATAAATAGATTGCTATTTTATCATACTCATTTTTAGTTAAATAAGGTTCAAACCAATATTTTTCTAAAAGCTACCTCTTTAAACTAATATAATAAGATAAATTACTAAAATTTTAATTATCTACCAAAAATACTAGGACTCACCCCATAATTCTTTTTAATTATTTTCTTCCCAAATTATTTTCCTTAATCTTTTTTTCTCTCCCTTATTTTCCTTTTTCGCCTTTTTCCCTCCCCCTCTCCTTTCTCCCTTCTCTCCCCCATTTCCCCCGACTGGGCCAGCCCACCGGCCCAGGTCGGCTCTCTCCCTCCCCCCGTCTCGCACGTAGGCCTTCCCTGCCTCTCCTTTGCCCGAACCGCCCAGCTGCTTCTTTTTCTTTTCTCGACTAGACCGACTGGTCCAGCCCCTTTCCCCTCTTCTTCTTCCCCGCGCCCCGCTGCAAATCACCGCCCTCCTGCGCCGACAACTCCTCTACGCCGCCTGCACACCTTCTCCCTCTCTTCTGCACCGCCCGCCTGTCCCTCCTCGACCGACCAACCATCCCCACACCTCACACAGGTCTGCCACTGCCCCCTTCCTTTTTCCCGACCGAGCCATAGGTCTGCCATGGTAGACCCGCGTCGGCCTACCACCGACGGCCGGCGTGCCAAACTTTCCGCACGCTCGCACCTTCCTCTGCCCCCTCTCTCGATCCTCCCCCATTTCGAGCTTATAAATACCCCACGAGCCCGGCATCAGACTCTTTCGAAACCCTAGCCCAGAAAATCACCCTTGCGCCATCCCCGTTTCAGATAGCCACCCCGTCGCCGCCGTCCATCGCCGCCGCCCGATCCACCCACGAAATCCTCCCTTGCATCACCCTCCACCAACCTAGGCCTCCCTCACCCCTCGGTTTTCTCTGCACGAGCCACCCCGGCCATGCAAAGAGTTCTTCCCGATCAGCACTGCTTCGAGCCCCGCCGCCCTTCTCACCACGGCCCACCGCCGGTGCCGCCACTTCCAGCACCCCCTCTGCCTTCTAAAACCACCAAGGGAGCTTCCTCTACCTCCCCATATCTTCTTTTTCCCCTACCACCCTCTCCTCTTCCCTTCTCCTCCCTCCACCACTTCTCCACCTCTCTTCTCCCCCATCACCGCCGCCGCCGCCGCCGTGCACTGTGCGCCGCCGCCTGTGCCACCAACATCCCTAGGTGGTCCTCTAAACTCCCCAACCCCTAAACCCTTGTTATACAAATGCTAGCTATTTTTAGTAGTATTATTAATATTATTATTAATGTTATAATAATTATTATTAATATTATTATTTAACCTAACCTTGAAATAATTATAACTGTTATTATTACTATTATTAATGACCTATAACTCTAGTATTATTATTTTAACATCATTATTGTTATTATTACTAGTATTACTATTATCATTATTATTATGGTTATTATTATTATTATTATTTTAGTTCCTTGTCACCATTAGTAATATTATTTTATCCCTAACGGTAAGTTGTGGTAGGGGTAAGGTAGGAAGGCTAGTCAATTTGGTTAGGGGGAAGCTAATCCATAGTCCTTCCCTCTTATAGGCGAATCAAGTCAAAACCCGGAGGAGGCGTAGGAACGTGCTCCAAGACCGGTGTCGTATTAGGTAAGGATGTGGCTAAGGTTCTTACGTGTTATATGACTTGTATGCCTTGGGTGCCTTATATATATATCATGTCCTGTTGTGTATCACATGATTATCCTTAACGTGTTTTGTGCGTAGCGCAGCTTAGAGTTAAGGTACGTGGTATGTGTTTTCTCATGACATGAATGTGATATCCATACGTGGTGATTATGATGTGCTGTGGCATGATTTTAACCCTCTAGGATATGCATGTTAGGGTAATTATTATTATGACATGGAGATGAAAAGATAAAAGAAATAAATGGGAAGTGAGTTGCTAAAGGGGGGGTACAAGATTGACCAAAAGGAATAAGAGATGAGAACCATGCATGGGAATTTTAGGGTTTGCATGGGAACTTCGAGAGTTTGCATGGGTTGGATAAAGCTTGCATGGGGATAATCATTACGTGAGAAAAGTTGTATTAAGGTGTAAATAAGCTAAAGGGAGAGTTGTGGAGTATTTGGAGACTTGGGATGAAAAATAATACGTAGGTTGCTGTAAGGGTGTATAAGGGACCCGATTAGGGTTTTGGGAGAAAGTAGTACTCTGGGAAATGTGGAAGTAAGAATGATTAAGGGAGAGTGGAGTATGGGTTAAGAGTGGGAATTATTGTATAAGGGGTGATTATGGGTGTCATGGGAGAGAGGAGATATTGGGTGAAAAAGAGAGGGGTTACTTGTGGGAGAAGAAAGGTGCTAGGGTTGAAGTGGCCAACTAGGGTTTTTCGGTCACGTGTGAAATCAATGGGTAAAGTGATATGATTTGGGATTGGATCTAAATGAGATGAGGAGTGGGACGATAAATGGAGTAATGGTGGTGTAAGGGAGAGCAAGTTGGGCCACATAGGTCCAATTAGGGTTTTCAAGGGAAAACCCTAGAGGGAGATAGCATGTGGAGTGGATGTCATGAGGTGTTGGGCCTTAACCCACACCCTTAAGAGTTGGTCTTCATTATGTCTAAGAGTAAAAAGGGAGTGTATAACGAGGTGTGATAAGGGGCGCAAGTGTCCCAAGATATGGGACGGGCCCTCCTGGGAGGATAAGTGTGGATAAAGTTAGCCATGCATGTCAAGGGTAAACTACTTTCAAATAAGATATGTTAAGACACTAATTACTTAAAGAGGAAGATGTTGAGCCGGACCCAGACCGGTCCACCAGCGAATAATAGTGGTTAGGGCCGGGGTGCCCTACATGACCGGTCCACCGGCTATAATAGTGGCCAGGCGCGTTTTGCCTTGAATGATTTCCGGTCCACCGGCTATAATAGTGGGGGATTCCGTGCTCAACAAACCGAACATAATAATGATAGGACATGGGAAAGACACAAAGTAATTATAGTGAAACGTCATGTGAGTCGGGGCCATACCGGTCCACCGATGAATAATAGTGGTCAGGAGCGTTTTGCCCTGCATGTCCGGTCCACCGGCTATAATAGTGGCCAAGCGCGTTTTGCCCTGCACGACCGGTCCACCGGCTATAATAGTGGGATTTTTGCACTCACATGAATTGATAAAGACTATGCTGTGAATCGACTATATTTACCAGAGATTTAAAGAATAAGACTATCCGGACTGTAGCTGGCCTATCATCTATTTTTTTCTACTTATCGCTCACGTGATTTGCCATGAATACTGTGTTGTGTGCTTTGTATGTTGGCCTTAGCGCATCTGTTACCTTACTCAGTACGTAGCGTACTGACCACCCGTTTCACGGGTGCTGCTCATTCCCACGAGCAGAGGACCCACCTGAGTTTGTGCAGGTAGGAGACGATATCTTCGATGCCTACGACTCTTACGAGGCATCGGGCAGGGCTGAGAGTGGAGCCTAGACTTGGCCTGGGGACCAAGAGTGACATGGCCAGACTCCCCTTTTCGTTTTGTTTTACCCTGTATCGTTTTATGTTAGTTCTGTTTTGTCGTACGATACTTTTTATTCCTTGAGAACCTGGTTTATGTACCCCTTTGGCTTGTAAACCTTTTTATGCGTACTCTGAATTTTATATTGTGAACTATTTAACTTCCTTACAAATCCTTGTTTTAAGTATTAGCTTTTGTCTGATGGTAATCTGTTTTAGCCTTAGCACGCGGTACTGGAACGGTAGGAGTGAAGTGGTCAGGTACTGAGTGTGGCGGTAACATTCCCCATAATTCACGGTTTTCTTATTTCGCTTCTGTTAAATTCTTTCCTTTAAAACGAAATTTTTCAGTAGTGACCCTATAAGTGACCGATCGATCGATGAATAATAGTGGTATGGACATGATGTCCCACAAGTGACTGGCCCATCGGCTAAAATAGTGGGAGGCTCCCATACTTGCATGGATTTGCTAAAAAGCCTGGTGTGAATCAATTTTGACCAGAGATTAATTAAGTAATTAATCCGAACTATTTGGGCCTTTATGTGTGGGCTTGAACGTTTATAAGCTGTATATTGTCCTACATGACTTTATACTTTATATATGTGGGTTTGAATGTGTGTAAGTTGAATATTATCCTATATGATTTTATGTGCTTGTGTGTTGGCCTTAGTGCTTAGTTACCTTACTCAGTAAGTAGCGTACCGATCACTCTTTTTATGGGTGTTGCTCATTCCCACAATCAGAAGGCCCATCTGATGTGTTGCAGGTAGGAGACATGTTCTTTGATGCCATCTGTGTCCATGAGATGTTAGGCAGGGGTGAGTGTTGATTTGGGTTAGATCAAGTCTTTGGAGTGGCGTGGCCGATTTTCCTTAATGGGATTATTTTTTTTCTCTTTTATCTATGTTGTGAACTCCAGAAACAATTTTAACATCATGGACATATTTCTACCTTAAGAAACTTTCTCTCGTATTTTGATTATGTAATAATTCATGTGTAGTCTGTTTATTGAATTGCGAACCTTAATTTATGTACTAATATGAGTTGATACCAATGTTTTTCTTAGCCTTAGTACTGGAATGGTAGGAGTGAACTAGTCTGCTACTAAGTGTGGCGATAGCATCCCCAGAATTTAGGGGTTTTAAGTTTAAAGGTTTTGTGTAAAAAAATAGTAAATTTTGGGGTGTTACAAAGAGATTCATAGATAAGAGGAAAGAAAGATTTACCTAGGGAAAAAGATTAATCATGAAAAGAATAATAGAGTAAGATGTTTGATATTTGCATGAGAAAGAGTAGAGGTTTATATATAGAAGAGTTACAATGGTAAAGGAAGCAATCGATCAAATAATTAAATTAGTGAGAGATTTTAGGAGGAAAACCTTACAACTTACCAAAAGTTGCAACAAAGATCTAATAGAAAGAATCCTACCGAATAACTAACTGAGTGCAATGGGAAAAAAGATTTAAAAAGTAGTACCATTATTCAATTTCATAGGAAGCTCAATTGAGTTTCTTGCACAATTTCTCTTAGCACAAATACCGATTACCATAATAACAACATTATGCAATATAAATGAGTTACAAAAGCATATTTTTGCACTCACATCTTATGTTGTTGAGAGGATTAATAATAACTTTAATCATTAATGTGTAAGCTTACTAGAAAACATACATTTTCTATACAATCATTATGTTTAGAGGGAACTCAGTGAAACTTGGTCATCCCCAGCTTCGATAAGTGTTTCTCAAACCTACCTCGACTCAGTGGCTTAGTTAAAATATCAGCTATTTGATTATTAGAGTACCAAAAAAACATTTTAACAAACTTTTTTCAACATTATCCTTCTGGAGATGACATCAAATATCTATGTGTTTTTTTTTTCTTAAGAACTAAATTGAATCTTCGACAATATTAATAGCATTGGTGTTGTCACACATTATGGGAACACAAACTACCTCAACATGATATTCATGACATTATTGCTTAATCTAAAGAAACAAATCATAATACAAAGTGCAAATGATTTTTGTTTCTTAGAATCCCAAGAAATCAATTAGCTCCATAGAAGAGTTTTCATGCTAAAATTTCTCTTTCTAGCCACCAAGTAGCCTACTAAATCTTCATTGCTATATCCACAAAGCTCTCCATTAGATCCTTTTAGATACCATAAACATAAATCGTCGGTTCCCTCTAGGTAACCAATGATCTATTTAACACTTTTCAAAGGATTTCATTTGGCTTAGTTTGAAACCTAACATAAAGGTAGACACTAAACACTATATCAGGTCTACTGGTAATTAGATATAGCAATGATTCAATCATATCTCTATAAAACTTTTCTTCAACACTCTTACCTTTCTCTTCCTTATCCAATTTTTCATTCATATAAATTGGTGTGTCCTATATGTAAACATGAAGGTAACTGTTGACCACCAATCCAAAAATAATTCTAAACCAACAATAATTACTTCCATTTTTATTTACTCAAGGAGAGATATATCAAATCATAGATACTAAGGTACATCGATCATACCACTGCACAAAGGTAACATCATATCATATTGACTGTCAACCCAAAAACACTAAGTTACACTAGTTGCACTAGCATCCAAAGGAAGTATAGTATCCTATCGATCATGATACTTAATTCATAAGTATGCATATTTTATAAGAAGTCTGTAGAGATAAATAATGTAAGATATATGGCATGACTAGGTTATTATGGCACACCAACAAAAATCCATACCAAATTATAGGATAAAATATGTCTTTAAGGTGACCACCCCTAAAGAGCTACTATTCTTGATCTTGAGGCCTTTCACTTTAAATATTAATATTTAATTAAGGTAACCATGAGATCACATAATACATAGATAATTTCAATATTCTTAACCATTTTTAATCATTTATATTTTTTCAAGACAACCATAATCAAATTTAGTACTAAGGTCAACCCAATAATCTACTAAGGTTATCCTAGCTTCAATTTATCACTCTTAGCTGCATTAGGTTAAAAATGGTTAAAATGCCTTTGAGTCCATAATTACTACATTATTATATATTTTAAATACTAATATCATTTTCTTATATAATTTTTCATGGAAAAGGCTAAAATATATTAATTAAAATACTTTAGCATGTAAATAAATTACCAAATATGATAAATTACTAATTTTCCCTTATAGATTATTTAGCACATAAAACCCTAACATGCTAGGCATATTTATTGAAATAAAATATCATGCCATAATTTCAAAGACCAATTCTCCCTCAAGGCATTCAATGATAATAATCGTGCTAAAAATATACTTCTCATGCTCAACCTATCAAATTAGTCAATTTCATCACACATAATTACTCCAAGCCCTTAACCCTATTCTAGTATACTTTTGTACACATAATAATATAACACTTTAACATGCTCCATTTGTTAAGGTGCTTATGGAATATGTGTCTTCTGTCTCTTATTCTTTATGTCTCAATAATGTCATGCAACCTCCTTTCAAGGGAAAAATGGACTTAGGTAGGGACATCCTCTGTCATCCTTTTTGTTTGTTATTGTGATGGAGTACCTCAGTAGGCAATTACAATCTTTAGGGAGTAGGAAGGACTTCCAAAGAAATCCCAAATACGTAGTATATGGCAAAAAGCAGTCGAACCCACAAGGAATGACGTTCTAATCACTAATTTGGCTATTGGTGTTATAACCCCGTTTATACAATTTCATTGATTCTTATACTAAACTTAAATGTACTAAATCTTAATCACTAATCGACAAATAAGTGAGGAATGACTTGATGATGGAATTAAAATGCCATACATTCAAATAAGAAGAATGATTCTAAACAATTTAATATTGACTTAGGAAATTCAGATTAACAAATTCCCATACTTCCTCTCAACCTTAATAAATTGAATATGCTCTCAATTTATTTTATACCTATTTAATAACCTAGGTTACGAACACTAGATTCAATTAATGGTATCATTATGAACGGGAAGCAGCCAACTACAACCATAACCACACAAGCTCAGATTATGCAATTGCACGAATTAATGGATAAGATTAATAATTAATCTTCTTGCTACTATAGACAAATTAATTAACAAATACGGGTTAATTTCATTGTCTTAGCAAATATCAAGTTCTAAACCAAATAGGTGATCAATCTAATAAGTTCAAAAGTCTTAATCTATGATATGGAATCATTCAATTCGATCCATTAATTCAACTAAACTTCATCTAGAATCAAACATTTAACATATGAAATGATAATTAGGATATAATTCCATCCTCAAATCATCCTACGCTGTTCAAATTACTCAAATATCTGCATATTCACAATTCCTACAATTACATATAAATCTTGAAAGTTAATAACAACAACACATTAACAAATTCCACTATTAAAACAATTAGATGATAATATAGTGAACACAAATGAAATTACATAAAATCTACTGAGATTTAACCAAATTGAAGATATTGAAATTTATAGAGGAATAGAGAAGACTTATCAATTGAAGTGCAGAATGTCAAATCATCTATATAATTCAAGAAGATCAAAAAGTTGGAATTGTGCATTATATGTATATTCTAGAGGAATAAAGGAAGAAAAATACATTCCAATGGTTTTCGATCTCTTTTCATCTCTGTCCCGAATACTCTTCTTCTATAAAATTTATCAGAAACAAGTCGTGCGGACAGTTACGCATTTTTAAATGGAAACACGGTCCGTATTTTGGAAACATGGGACCCTCGTGTTTTCTTCCAACTGCTCTGCTGACAAGGATTTAAAGATCGATGCTCGGGATAAATAACACAGTCCGTGTTTATGAAACACAGGACCCCCTTGTTTTTGATCTTTCCACTCAATTCCTTTGAAAGTTTCAGCTTAGCTTCTCGAGATGTATTTGTTCCCTTTCCAACTTCTCTCTCCTCGATTCAACATTTCTTGATGTGTTCTCTACTTGATTTCTTCTTTTCAATGATTTCTCCTTGAATTTCTTCATTTTTTTCCTTTCCTTGTAAAATCTATTCAAAGGAGGAAACTCAACAAAAAGATCAAATCTAATAGAATTAATGAGAGATAAATGATATTTTTAAACATGAAAATAATCGATAAATCTCATCTATCAAATACCCCCATGCTTGAATTATTGCTTGTCCTCGAGCACTATCATCACATGCACATAAATACATCAAGAAACGCAAGCGACACAGGTTACGGAACACAAGATTTATTAGATTGGAATTATTCATGTACGGAGCTCAACTTGTACTGGGACTGAAAAAATACTTGTAAATCATGAAATATCAATGATGAAAATATTTTTGGATCACACCCTAAATCACCTTAATAACAATCTTATCAAATGCTCAAACGGTTAAGGAATGAAAATTATAATAATTAGTATCTCATCATGCAAATTAGATTAAGACTAATGAAATTCAAATTGGTAGATTCTTACTTTCGGGATGTGGAAACGCTCACTCTTTAGTGTATAGGGTATGATGTGTTTACTCTCAAATTTTCTCCAAATGATAATGATCGCCCATATTTTTGCCATTATTCTCAATTCGCCACCGCTAAAAAGAACTAAAGTATATAAGAATCAAAAGGTCTTCAAATTTGGTTGTCATGGGGCTAGGGTTCTAAGGTGGGATGGAATTTTGGGATTGTGGCTAGACTCTACCAACTAGAGAAGAAATTTCTTTATTACAATTAAATAACAATCCTTCCTCTTTCCCTTTACTTCACCTTTTTTTTTTGAATTTGCAAACACTTAGCAACTTACTCCATTTGCTTTTATGATAGCCACACCCCCATACTTAGATTTCACCTTATTAACACAACAAAAGTTCTCCTTATAAATATTTTTGCTCCACTAGTCATAGAGTTAGGAAAGTAAATACATATGGAGATTAGTTTTTAATAAAGGTTAGATCAATAGAATAAGGCTTTAGGCTCAAAGGGTTTATGAAATGGATAACAATTTTAAAGGTGAGCTTTTTGGTCTTGTAGCTAATAAAGAAAGAAGAGTGCCTTTATCATTTTCAAATATCCTAAAGTTCTATGCAGTCTTGAAGAGAACTAATGGAAAATTCTAGTTTCACATATCATTGGAGGGCACACACAAAAGAAAAATATATTTTGGATAAACAATATATCCAATGACTAGGTCCAAGCGCTCACCAAGGTGTATCTACCAATTTTTCAATTTCATTTCATCCCATTCCTAGTCAATGCATGATTTGATCTCTAATCATTCTAACTTTCTTTCTTTCACTGTTATCACATTCTCAATTTCTATTTTTAAGGTTTCAAAAGATGTTGATCAAAACATACAATAAGTGTAAAATTATCCTTTTCAAAAATAATTCAGTCCCATACTTTGTTTTACTTCGTAAATGGATTACTCAAATCTAATACTTCCTTTTTTATTTTTTTTTATAAAAATATATATGCAGCTGAACAACTAGTACGTAAAGTAGATAGGAAATAAATTAACTAACTACCACTTAACATAAATATCTAACATTTACGAACTATTTCTACTTACGGATAATTACAAGAATCACAAGCCTACAAATGCTAGTGCACCCCCTTACTTATTGTGTTCATTGTCCCTAATGTACAAATGCATGAGAAAGATGAAGAATAGGTTTCAAGAGGGAGGTGGAGGTGGGTCTCGGCTCCCGAGATGGAAATCATAGAGATTCTTCATCATCTCCATCATCTGATTTTGGTTATGGCGAATGGAATCCAATTGGGAATACACTTGATTTTGAAATTGGAGATGCCATTCTGGAACGAAAGTGGAGGAGGTGGAAGAGATGGCTTGGGAATGGGGTGGTGGTGGTGCATGGTCACCATGAGGCGGTATAGGATGTTCGATGGCTAACGGGGCAGGGTTATCATCATCCTCACTAGGCTGCCAATTCATTGGGTTTAAAGGATCGGTTTTGGTAGGGTTAGGTAGAGGAAAGAAAACACGTCCCTGGTAAGAAAGGTACCACACATTACCCCTACGCTCAATAAGATGCGTAAGGCAGCAATGTTCGATATCAATGCGGGTGCTCAAGGCCTCAATGGGCATATCCTCAGGAAGGGGTATGTCCAAACTTACACAGATGGTGGTAATTAAACCACCGATAACAATGTCCCTTGTTTGGAATTACCGACCCATTGAAATTGTTTTGCAATAAAATAGGCAGTATCAATAGAGTAGTGTTCAAGCATAGAATAGAGAAAGAAAAGTTAAATTGAACGAACCACCCCGGTACTATCTCCCCTCCCAAAGATGGTAGTAGCCAAAAGCCTCTGAATGTATCGGAAGACTAGGTTAAAAATCCTAGAGGATTTGGCTTCAGAAATGCGGAAGGTATCGGGAGTAGGCATATTCTCTATATCACCTATTTTAGCGAAAAATTTATTGGCATGGAACCAGGGTAAAATGAATCGGAACCCCTGTGAAGGCAACATAAAAATGTGGGCAAGTTCATGCACTGCTAATTGCTTATCATCATTAAAAAGAAGAAAAGAAACATACCCTTGATTATTTTTAGTGTCACCAATGTCATCAACTTCAGCATAAAGTTCAAAAGTACTCAAAAATTCTAAAGTCAAGCGCCTATAGGTATGATTTGTATAATAGACAAAGTTTTGCAAGCCTATAGTTTCAAGCATGCGCATGACTTGATCATGCATACCTAATGTATGTAAACAGCCATCATCCAGATTTCGAGTGCCAGTGATACGCCTTTGAGACAAGTAATCGTACCTTTTTTGTTGTTTGGGTGTGGTAAAAATTATATCTAAATCGTTGGGCCGATTACGTCGTTGTCTCTCTTGAGTGGGTGATGATTGGGACCTTGAGGATTCGCCTTCATATCACTGCTTCTTTTTCGGTGCCATCTACACAAAGATTATCAATTGGATGATAAGAAATAATGTCTTAAACTTGAAATTGCAGCAAACATAATGTTTCCATTGAAGAATATGATTAGGCTGCAATGATAACTATAACAACATTCACTGAATGCATACATATGCTCTAATCATATCAATCATCCCAATTAATAAGTGTGCAAGTCATGGAACAAAATCACCTAATGTCCAATCTCATTGTATCAGCATATGTAAATAAAAGTAAGGAAGCCACATCAAAATTTCTGCATGATGGGAAGAAACACTTACCTTGATTGTGTGAAAACAGGTTATAAAAATGCAGAAATCAGGGGAAGAATATTGGAATGACAGATGCCACGAAAACCCTAATGTAATTTCCAGAAAATGGAAGGGTTATTGCTCGAATTCAAATTAGGGTTTAAGAAGAAGGGTGCCGCAAGTTTCTGTAATGGAATGACACAAAAATTTGCAGATAAAAGAAAATTAAGGGTGGAGAAAGAAAATACAAGGTTAATGGAGTAGGATTTGTTAAGATTTGAAGTTTTAGTGAGAAAAATGAAGGATTTCGGAGAAGAAACCAAGGGAACGCTGCGAAGATATGGAGAGGAAGAGAACAAAGGGCCGTGTTTTTTCAGATCTGAAAACACGGGGAGAAAAAGGCCGCTGGAGAGATACACAGACCGTATTTCAGAAATACGGTACCCCCGTGTTAGTTGATAAACATTCTGCTTCTAACAGAGAAGGTAACACGGGCCGTGTTTACAAATATGGTACCCCCGTGTTATTTTTGAAGCTCTCTGGAATTCTGAAATTTTTGTGCAGACAGAGAAACATGGGCCGTGTTTAAAAATACGAACCCCCCGTGTTAATTTTAGAGCTCTCTGGAATTTTGAAATTTTCTGTAGAGGGAAAAACACGGGCCGTGTTTACAAATACGGACCCCTCGTGTTAATTTTGGAGCTCTCTGGAATTCTGAAGTTTTCCTGCAGAGAGAAAAACACGGGTCGTGTTCACAAATACGGCCCCCCGTGTTTTTTTAAATAAACTACTAATGTATTTCCACACATATACACATTATGTACATACAAATTTATACCAACTATGTAAAAAGAAAAGTACGAGATATGGAAAAATTATATACAACACTTGGGTGTTTCCCAAGTGACAAAATGCGAGTTGTTCAGCCCTCATAATTGGGAGTGGTAAGATTAACCACTTCCAAATTGTGCAGTTGATGTCCTTCGTAGTAAGGTTTGACGCGGTGTCCATTTACCTTCCACATCTTTTCTGTTTTCTCACTCTTAATTTCTACTGCACCATGAGAAAACACATTAGTCACAACAAACGGGCCGATCCATCTCGACCTCAATTTTCCTAGAAACAACTTCAATCGAGAATGATATAATACAACTTTTTGATCAATTTCAAAACTCTTTCTAAGAATGAACTTATCATGAACTGTCTTAGTTCTATCTTTATATCTCTATGCAGTTTCAAAAGCATCATTTCTTTTTTCTTCCAATTCTTGTAGTTGGAGTCGCCTATGTCTTCCAACTTCAGTTAACTCCATGTTACACTTCTTTATAGCCCAAAAGGCTTTATGTTCTAACTCAATCGGTAGATGATAAGGCTTACCATAAACCAGACGATATGGAGACATACCAATTGGAGTTTTGAAGGCTGTACGATAAGCCCAGAGAGCATCATTCAGATGTAAGCTCCAATCCTTTCTTGTTGGTTTCACCATTTTTTCCAAGATTGATTTGATTTCCTGGTTGGATACCTCGGACTGACCATTGGTTTGTGGATGATATGCTGAAGATATTCGATGTGTCACATGATATTTCTTTAATAGAGCTTCTACGATTCTGTTGCAGAAGTGTGAACCTTTGTCGTTAATGATGGCTCTTGGTATGCCAAACCTTGCAAAAATGTTAGTTCGAAGAATATCTGCAACAACCTTAGCATCATCAGTACGGGTGGCCTTAGCCTCCACCCATTTTGATACATAATCAACAGCAACAAGAATGTATTTGAATCCAAAAGAAGATGGAAAGGGTCCCATAAAATCCATGCCCCAAATATCAAAGATTTCGCATGCTATGATAGGAGTTTGTGACATTTCATTTCTAGGACCTAATCCCCCAGTCTTTTGACAGTTTTCACACGTATTAAAAAATTCATGAGCATCCCTAAACAATGTAGGCCAAAAGAATCCACTCTCTAAAATTTTGTAAGCTGTTCGTTTGGGACCAAAGTGTCCCCCACAAGCATAACTGTGACAAAAGTGTAAAATAGACAAAACCTCACTATCAGGAATACATCTTCTAATGATTTGATCGGCACATTGTTTCCACAAGTATGGATCGTCCCATACAAAATATTTTGCCTGACTTTTCATTCTATCTTTCTGTGCTTTTGTAAAGTGTGAGGGAAATACCTTAGCTACTAGAAAATTTACCATTTCAGCATACCATGGTATCTCATTCTTAATGACATGAAGTTGCTCATCCGGAAATGCTTCATTGATAGGTACTTCAACTTCAATTTCTTTGATTAACCGACTTAGATGATCTGCTACTTCGTTTTCTGTTCCTTTCTTATCTTTAATGTGTATATTGAATTCTTGGAGTAGAAGAATCCATCTAAGCAGTCATGGTTTTGCCTCTTTCTTTGCTAACATATATTTCATCGCTGCATGATCAGAATAAACAATTATTTCAGTTCCTAACAGATAAGAACGAAATTTATCCAAAGTGAAGACAATGGCAAGAAGCTCCTTTTCGGTAGTTGTGTAGTTAAGTTGAGCTTCATTCAATGTTCGTGAGGCATAATATATCACGTGTGGCTCTCTCCCGATCCTTTGACCTAACACCGCACCAACAACAAAGTTAGATGCATCACACATCAATTCAAATGGGAAGTTCCAATCAGGTGGTTGAAGAATGGGTGCACTTATCAATTTTTTCTTTAAATAGTCAAATGATCTCTGGCATACGTCATCAAATTGAAATTCTGTTTCTTTTTGAAGAAGCTTGCATAATGGTTGGGCTATTTTAGAAAAATCCTTGATAAATCGGCGGTAAAACCCGGCATGCCCTAAAAATGAACGCACATCTTTGACAGTTGATGGATAAGGTAATGAAGAAATAATATCAAATTTTGCTTTATCTACTTCAATTCCTTTGGCTGAAATAACATGTCCCAAAACTATTCCTTGTTGGACCATAAAATGACATTTTTCAGAGTTTAGCACAAGATTTGTTTCCAAACATCTTTTCAAGATAAGGGTCAAATTACCTAGGCATTCTTCAAAAGTATCTCCATGAATACTAAAACCATCCATGAATACCTCGATAATTTTCTCCAGATATTCGGAAAATATACTTACCATAAACCTTTGAAATGTAGCTGGAGCATTACACAATCCAAATGGCATGCGTCCATACGCAAACGTACCGTAGGGACATGTAAATGTGGTTTTCTCTTGATCTTGTGGAGCTATGGGAACCTGCACATATCCAGAATAGCTGTCAAGAAAACAATAATAAGCATGACCTGCTAGTTGTTCTAACATTTGATCCATAAATGGTAAAGGAAAATGACCTTTCCTAGTCATGGAGTTCAGCTTTCTATAGTCAACACATACTCTCCAACCATTTTGAACTCTAGTAGGAACCATCTCTCCTTTATCATTCTCCACTACTGTTATTCCTATTTTCTTTGGGACAACCTGAAGCGGACTTACCCAACTACTATCAAAAATAGGGTATATGACTCCTACACTTAGCAATTTTAAAACCTCCTTCTTGACAACCTCCATCATTATCGGATTCAACCTACATTGTACTTGTCTACTTGGCTTCACATCTTCTTCCATTAAAATCTGATGCATACAAACTAAAGGACTAATACCCTTAATATCAGCAACTGTCCATCCCAAAGCTGATTTGTATTTCTTCAACACATTTACCAGTTTTTCTTCTTGTTGAGATGTTAGTTCACTAGATATGATAACCGGAAGGGTATTCTTATCTCCTAAGAATGCATATTTGAGATGGTCAGGTAAAGGTTTCAACTCCACTTTAGGTGGTTGATCTATGGAAGGTATAGGTCTATCCACTATCAATGGCAAATCCACAAATTTTCCAATTCTACTAGGACATGTTCCCAAAGCAGCCACTACCTCCTTGATTTCTTCCTCAACGTCATACAATTTGTTCAATTCTTCCAATTTTTCAGTTTCTATGCCTTGTGTCAAAGTTATTTCCAAAGGACCAGTTGACGATAATTGGTACACCATTTCAGTTAAATTCTCAATGACATCAATCACAGATACCTCCTCACCATCTGCAGGATATCGCATGGAATCATATATGTTAAACTTAATAACTTCACCGTCAAATTCCATGGTTAACACTCCATCGTGGACATCAATTTTTGTTTTTGAGCTTTTTAGGAATGGTATCCCCAACAATATAGGAGAAGGGTTAGCTAAACCATTATCTTGCATATATAACACATAAAAATCTACAGGAAAAACCAACTCATTTACCTGAACGAAGACATCCTCAATAACCCCTTCAGGATATGTGTTAGATCTATAAGCCAATTGGATAACAACACTGGTTTCCTTTAAGGGGCCTAGACTTAGGGTGTTAAAGATAGATAAAGGCATGACATTTATTGAAGCACCTAAGTCAAGCATGCATTTTTCATACCTCGTGTTTCCAATTTTGCAAGGTATAGTGAAAATACCTGGATCTTTGCACTTTGGTGGAAGCTTTCTTTGCAATATTACTGATACATTTTCTCCCACACTTACCATCTCATTCTCAATAAGTTTCCTTTAGTTAGTACACAAATTCTTAAGGAATTTTGCATACCTTGGTACTTGTTTGATCGCATCAATGAGAGGAAGATTAACTTCTACCTTCTTGAATATGTCAAATATCTCCTTGTCATGATTTACCTTCTTGTTTTTGGCTAATCTACTAGGAAAAGGCGCAGGAATTTTTATAGGAGAATGTGAATTACTCTTCATCATTTGTTGTGAATCTTCCTTTATTTCTTCTTCAGCCATTGTTTCATCTGGCTCCTTCCTTGTGTCATCTTCTTCACTCACTTTTCTTGGATCTAACAATTGTTTCCCACTGCGAGTCGTGATAGCACTAGCGTTTTCCTTAGGATTTCTTTCAGTCTGGCTAGGAAATTTTGAATAGCCTTGTGCTTGCATTTTTCCAAGGGAATCTGCTAGTTGACTCACTTGATTTTCCAAATTCTTAATACCATTTATGGTCTCTTGTTGGAATTGTAATGTATTGGTAGCCAAAGATTTCATGAAGTCTTCCAAAGGCATACCTCCCGATTGTTGTGGAACTTGCGGTGGAGGCATTGGTTGAAATGGTGGTCTTTGATGATTTGGTGGAATTTGGAAAAACCCGGGAGGTGGGTTTGCTCCTTGTTGATTTTGATACACCTATGGTCGGAAATATGAGTTACCACTTTGTTGAGTGTTTCCATACCTTAGATTTGGGTGATCCTTCCATCCAGAATTATATGTTGGAGCAAATTGATCATTCCCTTTTGGTAATGGTTGTCCTCCAATGGCGTTTACTTTTTGTTCTTACTACAAAGTAGGGCACATGTCAGTTGGATGACCAGTAAAAGAACAAATTCCACATACCTTGGTAGGAATCTTTTCTCCTACATCCCTTTCCACAACAGCTGTCAAATTGGATACTTGCGTTTTTAATTCAGCAATATTGGTTTTTTTACCTGTTGAGAAATAGAAGTATTACCCCTATTACAATATTGAGTGTTAGATGCCATATTAGCAATTAACCTTTTAGCCTCGATAGGTGTTTTATCAACCAAAGTACCAGCACTAGCAGCATCTATCATATTGCGATCCATAGGAGATAAACCTTCGTAAAAATATTGTATTAATAATTGTTCACTAATTTGATGATTAAGACAACTACCACACAATTTCTTGAAACGTTCCCAATATTCATGTAAAGATTCTCCTCCATCTTGCCTAATACCACATATTTCCTTTCTTATATTAGTTGCTCTTGATGAAGGAAAATATTTTTCAAGGAAAACCTTTTGCATATCAGTCCAAGTATTTACTGAGCCCGCTGGTAGATCATATAACCATTCCTTAGCAGCATCAGCTAAAGCAAAAGGAAAAGCTTTGAGTTTAAGTTGTTCTACACTTACTCCATTCGGTTTCATACCACAACAAGCTATATGGAATTCCTTGAGAAATTTATTTGGGTCGGTGAAACAACCTGAACCCATGGAATTGTTGTCTCTAAAACCTATAAAAATAGGTAAAGCTCGTATTAATCCAGGTTTGATTTCACAAGTATCATTATCAGCAGGATAATTAATGCATAACAGATTAGGGTTGAAGACAGGAGCAACTAGCTCCTTGAGAGTTCGATCCGCCATCGGTGGATTAATGTAGCAAGGTGTACTACACAAATCCTCTATACGGTCTTCTCTCAAATTTGTGGAACTTTCTTCAAAAGGAGATGGAATCTGACTAGCTTGTTCCAATTTCCTTCTCATCCTAGTTGCGATTGTAGAAGATGAGTTTGGATCTATAGCTGGAATAATTTGTCCTTGATGCTCGATTGCAAATGATCTCAATTGTGAGTGCCTGAAGATTTCACACAATCAAAGATTAGATGAGTTCAGGTGAAGAATTTATCAAAAACTAAAATAAGATACCACAAAAAAACAAAACTAGAGATTATAATTGTCATTCCCCGGCAACGGCGCCAAAAATTTGATGCACTGTTGTATGCACAACAAATTTAATAAATAAATCCTAAATCCCAAATACGTAGTATATGGAAAGAAGGAGTCGAACCCACAAGGAATGACGTTCTAATCACTAATTTGGCTATTGATGTTATAACCCCGTTTATGCAATTTCATTGATTTTTATGCTAAACTTAATTGTACTAAATCTTAATCACTAATCGACAAATAAGGGAGGAATGATTTGATGATGGAATTAAAATGCCATACATTCAAATAAGAAGAATGATTCTAAACAATTTAATGTTGACTTAGGAAATTCAGATTAACAAATTCCCATACTTTCTCTCAACCTTAATAAATTGAATATGCTCTCAATTTATTTTATACCTATTTAATAACCTAGGTTACGAACACTAGATTCAATTAATGGTATCATTATGAACGGGAAGCAGCCAACTACAACCATAACCACACAAGCTCAGATTATGCAATTGCACGAATTAATGGATAAGATTAATAATTAATCTTCTTGCTACTATAGACAAATTAATTAACAAATACGGGTTAATTTCATTGTCTTAGCAAATATCAAGTTCTAAACCAAATAGGTGATCAATCTAATAAGTTCAAAAGTCTTAATCTATGATATGGAATCATTCAATTCGATCCATTAATTCAACTAAACTTCATCTAGAATCAAACATTTAACATATGAAATGATAATTAGGATATAATTCCATCCTCAAATCATCCTACGCTGTTCAAATTACTCAAATATCTGCATATTCACAATTCCTACAATTACATATAAATCTTGAAAGTTAATAACAACAACACATTCCCAAATTCTACTATTAAAACAATTAGATGATAATATAGTGAACACAAATGAAATTACATAAAATCTACTGAGATTTAACAAAAATGAAGATATTTAAATTTATAGAGGAATAGAGAAGACTTATCAATTGAAGTACAGAATGTTAAATCATCAATAGAATTCAAGAAGATCAAAAAGTTGGAATTGTGCATTACATGTATATTCTAGAGGAATAAAGGAAGAAAAATACATTCCAATGGTTTTCGATCTCTTTTCCTCTCTGTCCCAAATACTCTTCTTCTATAAAATTTATCAGAAACAAGTCGCGCGGACAGTTACACATTTTTAAATGGAAACACGGTCCGTATTTTGGAAACACGGGACCCCCGTGTTTTCTTCCAACTGCTCTGCTGACAAGGATTTAAAGATCGATGCTTGGGATACGGTCCGTGTTTATGAAACACGGGACCCCCGTGTTTTTGATCTTTCCACTCAATTCCTTTGAAAGTTTCAGCTTAGCTTCTCTGGATGTATTTATTCCCTTTCCAACTTCGCTCTCCTTGATTCAACATTTCTTGATGTGTTCTCTACTTGATTTCTTCTTTTCAATTATTTCTCCTTGAATTTCTTCATTTTTTTTCCTTTCCCTGTAAAATCTATTCAAAGGAGGAAACTCGACGAAAAGATTAAATCTAATAGAATTAAGGAGAGATAAATGATATTTTTAAACATGATAATAATCGATAAATCTCATCTATCAATGATCATCAACTTAGCTTTTGCTGATGACTTATTAGTGTTATGCAAAGCTAATGTCTCTTCTGTAAAGGCTGTTAGCAATGTGTTATCTGATTTCTCTGCTATTTTAGGGCTCCATGTTAGTCTAGGTAAGAGAAAAGTGTTTATGAGTGGTGTAGGTCAGGAACTGAAACATTCTATTATGTCCCATCTTCATTTTCAGGAGGGAAAGTTTCCTTTTAAATATTTGGGGGTCCTCTTGGATGCATCAAAGCTTAAAGTTGTTGATATGATGGTGTTGATTCATAATATTTAAGGCAAGTTTCATCATTGAGCCAATAAATTGCTATCTTATGCAGGTAGACTGCAATTGTTAAAATCTATCATTTTTGGCATAACAAGCTATTGGAATCAGATTTTTCTTCCCAAGAAGATTGTGCATAAAGTGGTGGGGTTATGTAGGGATTTTCTTTGGTTAGGGAAAGTCTCACAATCTAAAAGAGCTTTAGTAGCATGGACAGTAGTGTGTCTACCTAAGAAGGAAGAGGGGTTAGGTCTACTGGACTTTTTTTCCTGGAATGAGGCAGCAGTGGGGGAGTTGTTATGGCATGTTTCTTAGAAAAAGGATTCCCTTTGGATTAAATGTGCCCATGCTTATTACAATAAAAGGTAGGATTTTACCTCCTATAGCTTGCTTTACATTGCTTCTAGGCTAATGCACAAAATTTTTGGTTTAAGGTAGAGGCTCCTACCTATTTTCCAGTAGTGGCAGAGGGATCATACTTATCATATTGCAGAGGTGTATGATTCCATTCATTATTCAGCTCCTAAATTTGGTTGGTGGAGAGTAATTTGGTCCAACCCTACAGCTCCTAAGCATAAATTTATTTTCAGGTTGGCTGCTCATACCAAGCTTCCTACCAAATATAAGTCAATCAGTTTTGTTCCATTCATTAGTTTGCAATGTTGCTTTTGCTCTCAAGAGGAAACCATTTCCCATTTATTCTGCAGTTGTCCTAAGATGAAGAAAGTGTGGTTTGTTGTTGTTAAGGCTTATGGACAAAGGAGGAGACACAACTCCTAGCAGGGTTTGTTGAGTTATTTCTCCAAGGGTAAAAGTAGAAGTGTTAATAAAGCTCAATTTTATTATTGTTTTTATGTCATAGCTTTCTATGAATTTTGGAAGGCTAGGAATGGGAATTTTTTTTAATGTACCTTGGGATTTGAAAGGGGTAGCTCATCGGATTGCTTTGACCATGCCTTATCTTTTCAATCAACCTAGTATAAGGGTGAATCAATTCTACAACTTCATTTGTAATTCTTCTTAATGATATAAATTTTCTTATATTTTTTAAAAAAATGCTCCATTTTATATAGCTTTATGCTAAAATTATTAGTGAAATTAAATATAATATGACATTATATGGTTAAAATAATAATTACAACTTAAAACATAGGAACCCTAATATACTATCATATAATTATTAAAATTTTATTAAGGCATATACATTACTTGATTTTTAGCAAAAAGTACAAATTTAAGCAATATAACATAAATTATTAGGCTCTACTAATCATCATCTTTTACCTAAAAATAAAACCAATCATAAATATATTAATATTTAGCTCATAAAAGAACAAATATCAAAATAATAAAATAAATAACTAATAAAAAGAATGCATTACCTTTTGTTGGCTAGAAATGGGGAAAAAAGAGAGAAAAATTCATATTACATAGGGTTGAGGAGCTTGAGTTATACATGCAGAGGGGTGATTTATGTGAGAGGCTCACTCTACATGGGGTGACGTAAAAAGATAAGATGAGAGGAAGCAGTGAGGGATGCTAGCCCTAAGTAAGATAGTAGAGGCATAGTGAGACGGTGAAAAATAAAGCGTTAGGGGGTGCTGGCTTGGATGGGTGGCGGCATTCAAGTTAGGGGAACATGGGGTGAGGGCATTAGTTAGTGGTGATGGAGCTATGTGGAATCTTGGTGCAGCAAAGGTAAGGGCTGCATAGGGAGAAAAAATATATATAATATCCTATTTTCCAAAACCCTAATTATAAATCGATAATTATGAGTATTAGTCGTAAAAATTATTTTAGGATATTTGGTGTCAAATATATTGTCAATATGATTATTATTATGGTCTATTAGATATAAAATTTCATTAGGTTAAAATTCATTAGAGGGTCCGTTATTAAATTTTAAACCTAAGTTAGATCTTAATTGATATTTGTTGCATCAAGCTACCTTAATTATGGTAACTTGATACTTTTATCTAGATATTTTACCTTAGTTATTCACCTAAATAATTACCCTACCCTATCCTAGATTTTTTTACATCACTGTAATCCCTCTACCCTGATACACTTTACTCATGCATGCAAGGCCCTACACCTTACCTCCCTCTCCCCCATGTTTTCATCTCCTTATTTTGATCCACATTTTCCCTCACACCATCCTCTTCTTAATCCATTTTCCTCTCCATTTTGCGTTTTTCCTAAACCCCTCAAGCAAGCTTATTTCATCCCCTCCTCCTCCCGATCTCCTTCACAAAAAGAACCCTCTCTATTTCTCCATTGTTGCTTTCGTTAATCACCATTTTATTCACTATTTTTGCAAACCACACACTCCACCATTGGCCTCCTTTCCTTATTAATGACCATTTCTATTGGTCCTCATCCTCGTAACTAGAAATTCTTGCCAAAACTACACCAACAACAACGCACATTCTCACAAGAATCACCCCACCTCCCTTGTTCAACCACACCGAAACTTCTCCATTCCCCTTTTCTTTGACTGCTCCCACTAAAACCACCACCACACCATCATCCATACTTGTCATTCCACCTTCTTCTCCTTCAGCCAAAACCATCGCACCTAATCCTACACCACTGCCAAAGTTATTAATGTCCCCCCTCCTCCTTCAGGAAAATTTGATGAAGCTCACCCCCTTTGCGACACCATTATCCACCAAAGCCTTTCATTCCACCTTTTTTATTTTGTGCCACTTTTTCCTCCTCCACTATCTACACCTTCCCATCCATTCTCCCCTATCTAGCTTTGGCCAAAGCTACCATTTCCCTCCTCTCCTTCTCGGCAACATCCACCGAAGTCTTCCTTTCTTTTTTCTTTGGCTTACTATTTGAATGAAATTCTAAATACCTCATGATTGCTATTGCATGGTGGTGAGGGTTATGATGATTTAAATGGAAGTATATACACATGATTAGGGTTATTTTATAAGGATTTCTATTCGCATCACCTAGGGTTAGAAAATTTTCCTTATACGTATTGTGTTGATAATTTTCCTATTTAAAATGATGTATTATGCTTTAAATATGTATGTATATTTTTCATGGAAGATTTGGTACGTGAGAGTTGGATTATTCGAGGTTTTTGGGTGCAACACACTAAATGCATGAAAAGTGAAAAATATACTTAGTCGTCAAAATGCAAAGATTACCTACATGATAAAATGATGTGAAATATTACCTTTTAGACTTTTCATGAAAAATTTATTGTAATAATAATGTTGGTATATAAATTAATAAAATGATGAAACTAAGATGTTGAAGGGCATACTGTTAATTTTAACCTACTGTATATTTTCTAAAAAATGGGCTGCTAGAATGGCCTTATACTTTTGATAGGTTGACCTTAATGTTGACTTGGCTTGGAATAGACTAATGACCTTAGGGTTGGCCTTTATAATTGGAAATAAAATGGTTTAGTATAGAAGTGGGAATTGTTGTGCGGTATATGAAATCTATGATCATCTATTAAAATATTAATACTTAAAGTGTAATACTTAGATTTGGAAATGATAACTCTTTAGGATTAGCTATTCTAGAGAAAAAGTGTTAGCCCTTATTTGTTTTCATTTGTTGGTGTGTTGTTGTATCCCAGTAAGGCCCTTTTCTACTCTATAGGTGGCCTACGTGCCCTATAAAAGTTATATGTTCTTAAGGACTAGGTGATCGAGGTTGGAGGATACTATTTTGTCCTTATTCCCTAGTATAACCAGGAATACTGATGTATCCCTAAGTTTGAGAGTAATAGTATTGTTTCACCTTCATGTGCCAATGTGATTGGCTATACCTTAGGACCCCTAGGTTGATTGTATTCCCCTTGAGTAATGTAAAATGGAAAAAAAAATTGTAAGAACATGAAAAAGAATTATCTCAATGTGTTGGTTTGGTTTTTCCTTAGAGCCCTACCTCAACATTGTTTTGGATTTGTAAGTTCAATAGTTGCCATTGTATTTTAAGTTATTTTGGATTTTTTGGTTCGATAGATGCCTCAGTGCCCTACCTTGGTAATTGGTATGATTTTACATTTTTTGGTTTAGTAATTTCCTCAATACCCTACCTTGATATTTGGAACCTATTTAACTAATTATATATGTCTATTGTACCTTAAGATGATGTGAAGTGAACTAGTATATTTCATTATTGAGCTCGAGACTTTATGTTATATATAATTATTCCATGTGGTTATGGTGCATGCCTTATACTCAAGTATCTTTTTAGATATTTTTTGGCTAAATGTAATGTGGGTATGCTATCTCTTATGAGGTACTGTGATTTACTCAGTATGAGAAAGTTATATTGATACTATTTTTGCAAATGACTATGTGAAGGTCATGGAGTGACACAAAGCTTATAAGAGTGGAAAGGGTAAGTGGAGCCCTTGGGAAGAGATCCCATTTTTAGAGTGGGGCTTTGGGTATAAGAGATAAGATAAACCAATGTTGTACCTTCGGGTACCTATTTTTGACGTAATTGGTTTTCTTCAGACTTTTATATCCCTTTGTGTTTTAATTTTCCATTGTTGTACAAAGTATATTAACCATAATTTTTTTATTTAATGCCTTTTTTTTCCATTTCTTTACTTTGGTTATGGTTTGTTTTAGCCTTAGTACTTGGCATAAGAAAGGTAAGGGAACTAGACTTATGATAAGTATGGCGATAACACCTAGTAATATGGTAATTAATGTATTTGTAAAATGAAAAATTTTATTAGTAAAAGTAGGGGTGTTACACTAGAGGGTTGAGGTTATATAAGGAGGAGGGTGGGGGCTGGTGTGAAGGAGTTGGGGCTAGGTTACAAAGAAGTTGGTGGAGTTGGTTGATGGTGGCAATGGTGGAGGAGGTTGTGAAAGAAAACTATAAGTAGATGTGGTGGAAGGAAGGATAAAGGAAAATAAAGGGATGGAGAAATATAGAATAAAAATGGAGGGGAGGAGGAATAGTATGTTTTAGTGGTGTTGATGGTGGTGAAGGTGAGTGATTGCTAGTGTACAAGGAATCAAGAAAATAGGGGTAGGGGAATGTTGCCTATGTAAAGTAGGGAAGGAGAGAGTACTTGGATGAGATGGAGAAAATAGGAGTTGGGGAGGGCGGGGCTTGAAACAAAAAAAGACAACGGGATGGGGAAATATGTAGGTGATGGGGTGAAATAAAATAGGAGGGAAGGTTGTGCATGAAAGATTGATAGATGTGTAACACCCCAAAAATTCACTACTGAAAAATTTTGTTTTATTTAAAAGAGTTAGCGAAAGCAAATTATAAAATCATGAATTCTGGGGATATTACCATCACACTTAGTACCAGCTCGATTCACTCCTACCGTTCCTGTACTAAGTGCTAAGGCTAAAAGTGTAAAACACAATTTACATTTCATTTTCAAATCAGAGTAGCGCATCAAACCATTTACAAGAATAAAATCCACCAATGATGGTTACTTTAACAACATTAACATTAAAACCAGAAATTTAAAGAAGAAAGAGAAAAACCCTAACGATACCGGATAATTCCTTACTCTCTTTCCCGTTGCCCACTTGAGTAGCACCTGAAAAGACCTGCAAGGGGCATTGCCCATTGAATAGGCAGGGGCCCCACAAAGGGAACCCTTCAGTACTATAGTACTGAGTAATCCTTTAATACCACACTTGAAAATAGGCTCGTAATGCAACATATAATGCAAGCTATAGACATATGTAATGAGAGGTGCATACATAACATTCACACACATAACAAGTCTGTTACATATCAACAAGTTACAAAGTATGAGCGATACATTTAGGCCTTAAACCATCAGTCCATTATTATTCAATCATCTATCTTGTTATATCCAAGTGAGTGCGGGAACCCCACTATTATAGCCGGTGGACCTGAATACATACAGGGAAGAACACTCCTGGCCACTATTATTCGCCCCTGGACTGGTCTGGCCCCGACTCACAAGGTGTTCCACAATAAGTAATTAATACATTTCCATGATTTATTCACATCCAATGCTTGTTTTATTGAGCTCGGTACCCCCACTATTTTAGCCAGTGGACTGGAATACATATAATCATCATCTAGCGTAAAACACTCCTAGGCCACTATTATATCCGGTGGATCGGTACTCGTAATTGCTTGCTAGGGCAACACGCTCCTGGGCCACTATTATATCCGGTGGATCCGTACTCAATATCATAAGTCAACTGGACCCGGCTCATTAATCTTCCACTTTTGTAATTAGTGTTTTCCTTTCTTTGATCAGCACAACAATTATATTTATTTGCCTCGGATGGAAGATCAAGAACCCGAGACCCAAAGGTACACCGATCGTACCGGTGCATACAAGATACTCAGTACCCTTCAACCACGAAGCCAGGGACACAAAGGTACCCTAGTCGTACTGGTGCATAAAGTTACTTAGTACCCTACCGACAAGGACACCTAATCCATATGTATGCATACCCCCTAACTAGGTCCGTAAAGCTAGATAGAGTAAGATATAGGGCCTGGCTGGGGCACAAAGGCACAACATCAAATACCAGAATAATCGTGGAATAAACCACGTATTTAGGGTAGTGATCCCTAAAGAGTCACCATTCCCGATCTCGAGGTCTTTCACTTTAAGTATTAGTGCCTTAATTAAAGTGATCACAAAAAGCACAATAATTAGATACTTATTCACTTTCAATCGTTCTGATATCATTAGCCGTTTCTTATTCAGGTGGTTATCCGAGATAATACAGAGAAATCATTAAGGCCATCATAATTCCATTCTAATTTTGAATTAGGATTCGTTCTCGTGATACTTACTAATTATCAAATCCTCTTACCTTACTAATCAACATTCTTTGAATCATTATTGAAATTCCACAATCACAATGACATGTTAGGTATAAATTACTTATTTACCCCTTACTTATATAAATGCTAAGTCATCCCTTCCTTACTTGACAAATTACCATATTACCCTTTAGGTTGCATAATTACCAAATTACCCCTTATTCGGTTTAGGTTACCAAGTTATCCCCTACGCTTTTTAGATCACTATTCACCCCTTATAATTGCTACACTTATCATATTTTCCATTTGGTTGGTTGGTTAGATTACCGGATTGCCCTTCTCCTTTGTTATAATTACTAAATTGGCATTGAGTTGGATAAATTACCAAATTACCCTCCTTCATTATCATGATTACTATTTTGCCCATTCAGTTGGTTAAATAATTACTAATTTACCCTTTAGTTGGATAAATTACCATATTTCCCTTCTCTTTTATCATAATTACCATTTTACCCCTCTCAATTATTGTAATAGCCATTTTACCCTTTTCAATTATTATAAATCCCAAATTACCCTTCTTCATAATTACAATTATTAATTTACCCTCCTTGATAATTATAATTACCAATTTACCCTTCTCCATATTTATAATTATTAATTTACCTTTCTCCATTCTTATAATTACTATATTGCCCTTCTCCATTATTAAAATTACTGTAATGCCCTTTTATTGGTTAATTTACCAAATTACCCTTCTCTATTATCATAATTATTCAATTACCCCTTTTAATCATATTTTAACTACCAATTCATCCTTCGTCGTTATCATTATTACCAAGTTACCCCTTACTCCCAAATTTGCCATAAACATCCTTTTATTTACAAAATTACCCTTTTACCCCTTACTTCCAAATTGCCATAATATCCTTTTATTTATAAAAATTACCATTTTGCCCCTTACATCCAATTTTACCATATTACCCTTTTGCTTGCAAATTACCATAATACCATCCTTCATCCAAAATTACTATTTTACCCCTTACTTCCAAAATTACCATTCTTACTACTTACTTATAAAATTACTATATTGCCCTTTGACTCCAAAATTACCACTTTACCATTTCTCCAAAAATTACCATTATACCCCTTTACTTATAAAATTATCATTTTGTCATTTAATCATAAAATTACCATAATACCCCTTTTGCCTCAAAAATTACCATAATACCCTTTTCTCTTACAACTTACAACTTTATCATTTTACTTATAAAATTATCATTTCACCCCTTTTCTTTTGAAATTACCAAAATACCCTTTTGCTTACAAAATCACCATTTTACCCTTTTCTTTCAAAATTACCAAAATACCATTTTACTTACAAATTACCGTTTTACCCTTTAACTCTAAAATTTCCAAAATACCCTTTCACTTATAAAATTATCACTTTACCCCTTTGTTACACCACTTTAATGAATTTACCACAACTACACAAAATACTAATATTAGCACTTCATTCTTATCATCCACCAACTTAACATTATTCAACATAATACTCATTAGCAACTACATAAATTAGATCACATACTTACATAGGCATATTACTAACATACCCTTAGGCTCACAATAATATTATTCATGAATTAATAACATAATACATCATAGAAAAGCATTTAACATTTCCATAAATAATCACACTCCTCCCTTAAGTATCATCTCTACACATGGCATAAAAGCTATCATAATTTTCTTTTCTTTTCTTTTTATCAATCAATATAAGCAACCATATATATCATACTAGGCAACACAAAAATTGCATAAAATCATGCTAAAATCCCTAATGTGCTAGCATACATTTTTCTATGCATTTAAGTGAGGTTTAACAATTACCTTAATCCTGCAAAAATCAAATCTTACCTGTATCCCGGTTAAAGATTCAAGCTTTAAATAGAAAAATCAACACCTAAAAATAATATCAAGAATTATTATATTAGAAGTAAGAAAATCAAAGCATAAGACCTTATAAAATTTTCTTAATGAAATAATTAACTTAAATATTATTTTACCTTAAAATTTTTAATAAAAACAGTCCAACAATTGTAGCAACTCATCCTACTTGTGCAGCATGAGCTGCATGCAAAAACAAGAATAATGGTTATTTTTGGGTTGGGGTCCTAAGGCTAGAAAAGAGGGTAGGTGGGGGATGATTTAGGGTAAGGGAATGGTGCAGGAGTGAAGGGGGTGTGTAGGTGATTGTCGGGGGTGGATGCGGCGGCGGCGAGGTGGCTAAGTTGGTTGCCGAGGTGGAGGGGCCGAGAAGGAAGGAAAAGAGGAGGGAAAAATGAAGGAGTTCGGGGACTTGTTTTTGCCAAACAATGTATAGCGATTGTAGGGCAGGTTGTAGGGTGTCGAATGGTGGGTTGGGTGGCGACAGAGGCGGCCGAACTGCGGCGAATGGGGCAGTTGCAGGTGGCTTGGCGATAAGGGAGAAAATTGGGGAGAAAAAGAAGAGGTGGAGAAGGGAGGAGCGGTAGGGGCTCGAGGGTGGCTTGGGTGGTCTCATGGTGGTGTAGGGCTGAGGTATAGGGTGGCAGTGGGTGGTGTAGGGGCTTGGTGCGGTGGCATGCAAAAATGGGGGAAAATGGGAAGGAGGAGAAAATGGGAGAAGAGGATCAGGGAAGGGAATGCAAGGCTCGAAAAATGGGGCAAGGAATGCTGGTGGGGGGAAGAAAAAGAAGAGGGAATGACAGGGGGAGTCAGTGGTCAGTCGGGGCTATAGTAGTGTGGCAGGGGTGTCGGTTGGCAGGGGAAAGGGAGGGAAGAAGAAGGAAAGAGAGAGGGCATGTGGGATAGGGATGCAGGGGTTAGTTTGGTTCGAATTAGAAAAGAAAATGATGGGGGAGAGAGAGGAAGAGAGAGCAGGTGTGGTGGCACATGGTAGCATTTGTAGGGCGGCTCGGTGGTGGCAGGCATGGAGTCAATGAGACTGGTCGGGCACAAGTAAGGAGAAGAAGGAAAAAAAGGAAGGAGGGTGGAGCAGACCGGTCGGCATAGGGGAGAAAGGATCGGCCGGTCCAGTCTAGGAAGAAGGAAACTAAAGGGTGACTGGGTTGGGCTACGTCGTGTGTGGGAGAAGGAGAAGTGGGGAGGGGAGAAATGGGCCTTTGGCCCAGGCGCGTAGGGGAGAGGCTGAACAGACCGGTGTGGGAGGCCCAAGGGAGGGGAAAAAGGAAAAGAGAAGAAAGAAGAAAAGTTAAAAGGGGAAAAGGGAAAAAAGGGAAATGAAAAAATAGGGAGAATAAAATAAATTAATTTATAAAATCATAAAATGTAATATTTTTGATAAAATTATTTAATTTAATAATTTAATTCATTATAATCTAATATATTAGTTTGAAAAGAATAAAGTTAGTAAAATATTAGTTTGGAAAATTATTTAAATAAAAATTGCATGATAAAATAAAAAAAAATATCTATTTTAATTTACTAAATATTCCCGTCCAAATTTATATACTCAAAAATCCATAAAATAATTAAATTAAATAATTTTAAAAGATACTTTATTTTAAATAAAATCTATTTATTAAATTATTAGTTTTCTAAAATTTTGGGGATTACATCACTACCCCCTTAAAGAAAAACTTTGTCTTCGAAGTTTAGGCCTTAGCACTAGGGTTACAAAAAGGGATCCTAAGTTACTTGGGGTAACTACCCCCTTAAAGAGAAACTTACTTAACCATGGAAAATAATTACACACATAATTAGCACTACAACAACTACGAGGAACTTGAAGGTAAGCTTGAAGGAGTTGTATCATGATCGAATGCTCGCTTATTCGCTTCACTTAAGAGGTTGAACGAGTTGCTTTGAGAGCTTGGTTCTATCGAGATGGTAGTTGTTGTGACCTCTAGATTCCTTCACGAGTATGGTGTAGCATTCAAAGATTCTATGCCCAAGTTGTCCACAATCATGGCACTGAATTAGCTTTCCCATGCCATCCTTCCCTAGATGATTTATTTTTCAACATCGGCAATGGTGATGTCAGACTGATCTCTTGCTAGGCTTGCCACTAGGAGCCCTTTGATTCCTCTTATGTTAAGCTTTAGTTTGAAGTTGAGGCTGGTCTAACAAAACTTTGCTACTAGGGCGACACCTCTTTTCTTCAGTCTTGGTTTCATTTCTCTTTCTCTTGCCTAGAATGGAGGCTTGTTCTTCTAGCAAGGCATCAGCGATACGCGCTCATTCGTACATCGCACTCAAATCGTGGGAAATGTCAGTGCCCATCATACTTCGAATATTTAATTGAAGTCCTTGATCGAATTGGAAGACCACTGTAGCCTTGATAGCTGCCATCCCGGGGGTGAACTTCAGCAACTCAGTGAATTGTGCATAGTACTCTCGAACCGACAAGCTTCCTTGTGTCACCTCCATGAATTCTTTAAGTTTGGCTCTCTTGAGACTTTCTGTGTAGAAACGCGTATGGATGGCGATCTTGAAGTCTTCCCATGATGTCGGTCATACTCCTTGGGTTCGAAGGTCTTCCCACCAAGCGTTGGCTGGTCCTCGCAGGAAGTACGCCGCAATGTTTGTCCTTCATTCCTCAGGGCAGTTGAGCACCTCAAAAGTCTTGTCAAAATCCCGTATCCAACTTTCTAAGACCACGGGATCTTCCTTTCCATCATAGGTCGAGGGTCGATGACGTGAAACCCTATCAAGCCAATCCTCTCCAATACCCATTAGAGGCAAAGCAGTTGGTGATTGTGTTAGCGGGGAACGCTAAGCTAATCCCATGAGTACTTCAAACAACCTCTCTTGGTTGTCGACCCGTTCGTCTCGATCCATTTTGAGTTAGTTGTAAAACAGAAGTTTGTTAGGGAAGGTGCTATTTTCTCAATCTAGGTGACGCAAATAAGGGTCACTTAATCTACCTATACCCAACTCTCAAGACTAATCCAATTTTTGAAATAAAAGAGAGAATTAGGGTAGAACTTTAGAAGAATCATTTAACCTTCAATCCTTTAGTGAAAAACTTTAATATTTACTTGTAATATCAACTCAAAATGTTTAAAAATCGAGAAAGGTTTTATGAAAATATTTGATACCAACTTGTGGTACCAGCTCAAAAAGATAAAAGAAAAATAGAGAAGCGGTCAAAACACGCTTCAGAATCAAATACAAATTTCGAAAATCAAATTTATTTTTGAAAATGAGCGTGGTCAAAGGGACCAACCACTCTGATACCAACCTGTAACACCCCCAAAATTCACTACTGAAAAATTTCGTTTTATTTGAAAGAGTTACCGAAAGCAAATTATAAAATCATGAATTCTGGGGATATTACAGCCACACTTATTACTAGACCGGTTCACTCCTACTGTTCCAGTGATAAGAGAGAGTTTGAGAAGTATGAGATCTTTTCTCTTACTCAAGAGTGTAGTGACATCATTCAAAATAAATTACCTCCTAAGCTTAAGGACCTTGGATCATTCTCTATCCCTTGTACAATTGGCAATGCTTTAATTAATCATACTCTCTATGATCTTGGTGCTAGTGTAAGTTTGATGCCTCTCTCTTTGTCTAACAAGTTAAAGATACTAGATTTGAAGCCAACTACTATCAATATTGAGTTAGCTAATCAATCACTGAAACATCCTACCAAATTTTTTGGTAACCCTAATTTAGAACGTTTAGCCTTTCATCATAAAATTTAACCTTCAAATATTAAATTAATTCTTTGTGATAACTTTTGATTCACAAATCTAGATAAAATATTAATAATTATTATAATTATTTTATCTTACCTTTTTATATTTAAATCAACACCAAACCAATAATTTCACATGATTTATTTTTCTTTATTTAAAATCCTAAATTTAGATTAATTAAAATTATCCTAAAAACCTAAATTTAATACAATTTTAATTCTAACCCTAAATATATTTTCTTTTTCCTTTTTCTTTCTTTTCACTTTTCATTCTTTTCCTTCTCCTTTTTTTTCTCTTCTTCCTTGAGTCAGCCCACTTCTTATTCCCTTCTTTTCTTTCTTCGTATGCTAGCCCAACACCCCCTACTGTCTTCTTCTTCTTCTTCTTCTTCCTCCCTAGGCCAATCCCCTCTCCTTCCTTTCTTTCCTTTCTTCCCATGCTGACCCAACTCCCTTCTCATTTTATTTCCTTTCCTCGTGCCCAACAACCCAATCTACCCCTTTCTTCTCTTCCCTCACCCGATCTGCACCCCTGCCTCTCCAAACATGCCCTCCATTACACGTACCATGCCTTTTCCATGCACACCCATGTTGCTTTTCCCATTTTTGGAAAAACTAGACATGCACCCCTCCCTCCTTGTGTCCCTTTCCTTCCATTTTTGACCCCTACAACACCTCCCCCAACCTGAACTTACCTCCCTACATCCTTTCACCTGCCATCCCCATCAAACCTACACCATTATTCTTAGCCTGCATCCTTTTCTTACAACTCCCACCCGCCCCATTGCATGCCTAATCCCCATATCACTTCTCTCTTCTTCTTCTCATGCCCTGTCTTTTCTCTCCCAACCTTCTCCCTTTCTTTCTTCTCCCCTGCCTTTGGCTCCCTTCTTTTTCCTCCCCACTGCCAAAGCCAACACACCACTACACTGCCACCATCATCCCAACCTCTACCATCAACCGCCTTCATCTTCTCTTCTTCCCTCCTTCTTCCTCCTCCCTTATCACTCTATTTTTCCTTCCTCCCTTCCCTACACCAACTTCTAGTAATCCCTACCCTAGCACTGACCTCAACCTCTATAGTCATACCCTAGGTAACAATAATTTTTGTTGTTTCCACCTCCTCCAATCAATGTCGTCATTTCATCTACCCTTTTAGCCTCCATGAATGACCAAACTACAACCTCGCTGCCACCACCATCCACCCTTCCTACACTCTTACATTCTTCTCTATACTATGCCTCCCTACCGCTACCTCTACCACCCTCTCTACAACCTTATCCTATCTCCCTTTCTTTATTCCCTATAGCTCCTCCTAGAAAGCCTATCTCCAACCACAACTTCCATTACCCACGTAGCCACCCCATCACCAACCTTTCCTTCTTTTTCCTCTCATTTTATTCTTCTTCTTTGTTCCCTTCTTTGTATCACCTCCTTCATGTATCCTTGCACTGCTTGTCATAGCCTTTGCCCCTCCTACATCAGCCATGACAACACTACCCATCTCTACCTCCCACAGTAACCCTACACCCATTGATCAAACCAAAGCCACCCAACCATCACCTCCAACCCTCATTAGCCAGCCATCAAGCCCCTACATTCATGGGTCACGCTGCACATGCAGCCTGAGTTGTGCTTTTGAATTTTAGATTATTTTATAAGTTAATAATATATAAGGGAAGTTTAGTAATTTTACATTTAATAAATATTTTTCATAAAAATTATTATTTTATTGAATAAATATTAATATGGTATTTGTGATATCATTTTTAGATACAAAAGTGTTATTATCGAAGCTTAATAATTTTTAGGAGGTTGTAGGTAAATTGTGCTTTTGCTAGAAGTCGCATAACATTTATACTCCACTAAAATGTTTGGATAATGTATGATAACACATTAGGGTTTTGATATGTAATTTCAGTTAATCATGAATTGTTAGAAATAATAATATGCTTATTATTGTTATCATTAAAAATAAAAAAGAAAGCATGTTATCCCATGTATAATATCATGTGTAAAAAAGTGTGATTAAAATGGTTCTAATGTGGGGAAGAGAGTTTCTATGATATGTATAGGAGAAAATATTAGGTTAAGCATGCTTATATGTACCTGTAGCATGATTATTATCAATCACGGTAATTTGGTCATTTAAGCACACAATCATATTTAATTTGAATCACAATGTCTAACATGTTTTAATTATTATTATGTATATTGTAACACCCCCAAATTTACTACTGAAAAATTTCGTTTAAATCAAAAGGTTTAGCGGAAGTGAAAGAATTAAAACCGTAAATTTGGGGGTATTACCGCCACACTTAGTACCAGACTGGTTCACTCCTAGCGTTCCAGTACTAAGTGCTAAGGCTAAATCCGATCAACCTTTAGTACGAAGTATCAAAAACGCAAGACAACATTTAAAATACATCCTTAATAAGTGGTAAGTCAAACAGAAGTTAGAATACAATTTAGGATTACAACCCCAGAATATGTTTCTCAAAATAGGAATGTAATACAAAATACAGCTAAACAAAAACAAATCTCGAAGGATCAATATCCAGATTGCCTACTCACTCAAGTCAGGCCTTCCACCCCAACACAGTATCAACCTGCACAAGAGGTCTGCTCCCCACCATCGGTGGATCATCACATGACTCATTCAACCAAGTTAGTATCAGTATGGGTCTAATACTGAGTAAGTTCCACTACCCTATTTTATGGGAGAGACGTAACTATACATCAAGTGCGTATTAAATCATGATACAATACATTGATACATTATTACGCATACTCAAAACCCACATCACAAGTCCTACCATACCCATATAGTAACATATGAAACATGTGTAACATCGTATTGAAACATATAAGGGTGTTATGACCAAAATGTAAAGTAACTCATTATGCACATAAGCAGCATGGGTTAATACAGATAATAAAAGCCGGCTATGGTCGGGGTAGACTCATTCTTTAGATCTTTGGTAAATATAGTAGATTCACGTCATAATCGTTATGAATCCATGAGAGTGTGGGAACACCACTATTATAGCCGGTGGATCGGTCACTTATAGGGTAGAACGCACCTAACCACTATTTTATGCCAGTGGATCGGTCTCCAGGGCAGAACGCTCTTAGCCACTATTATGACGGTGGATCGGTCTGACCCCAACTCTCATGGTGTTTCAATGTGATTATAACGTATCTTTCCATGATTTATTTGTAAGTCATTTCACACCATAATCTTTGTTAATCCATGCGAGTACGGGAATCCCACTACTGTAGCCGGTGGATCGGTCACTTATAGGGCATAACACACCTAACTACTATTATATGCCGGTGGATCGGTCTTCAGGGCACAACGCTCCTAGCCACTATTATGCTGGTGGATTGGTCTGGCCCCAACTCTCATGGTGTTCCACTGTAAATATATAGTATCTTTCCTATGATTTACTTACCAAATACTGTTAGGTTTGCTGAGCTCGGGATCCCCCACTATTATAGCTGGTGGATTGGTCACTTATAGGGCAGAACGCACCTAACCACTATTATACGTCAGTGGATTGGTCTCCAGGGCACCCCGGCACCTGGCCACTATTATGCTGGTGGATCGGTCTGGGCCCGGCTCAACAATATTACTCTTTAAGTAGTTAATGTCTTATTCATGTATTATTAAATAAGGTTCCACCCTTGACATGCATGTCTACTACTCTCTACTCCTTCCCTTCGAGGAGGCCCGTCCCATACCTTGAGACTATTCTCCCCTTCTCACGCCCGATGTCCATCCCCTCTTACTCGTATACATAAGGAAACGTAGTAAGGGCATACTCTCCCGAGAATGTGGGCTAACCTTATCACAACGATATCGGTTCCGCATGCCCTCACCCTTCTAGGGCCCCTCCTTGGAAAACCCTAATTTGGGCCTATATGACCCAACTCTTTCTTACTCATCCTAACTTTACTTTGTTCCTTGTCTCGCATCTCATCTCTACTAAGAAATTCCCAAAATATATATCTCTTGGTTCCCCAACTCCGCATGTGATCGCCAAACCCTAGTTGGCCACACCAAACCCTAGCACTTTACTTCCTCCCCAAGTAACCTCCCCTCTTTGCCCCAAACCTCTTTTCTCATTTAGAAGCCCATACTCATCGTTCATACAAGTGGACTCTCACTCTCAACCCCATACTCCATCCCTCCTTGATCATTTTTACCCTTGTACCCTTCAAATTGCTCATTTTCTCCCAAAACCCTAATTGGGTCCCTTAGATACCCTTACATCCGCCTATGTACTTTTTTACATCAAAGTCTCCAATGGACCCATAACTTTGACATTATCTCATTTACGCCCTAAATCAACTTTCCTCACGTAAGATTCATCCCCATGCGTAATTTAAATACACCATGCAGACTCCCCAACACCCACTTACACACAAAACCCTAATAAGGTCTCTTACGCACCAACTTACGTACTATTTCTCATACCAAGTCACCAATGATTCCAAGACTCTCCCAAGCTCTTACTTACAACCCAAATCAAATTTTCACACGTAAGGATCATGCCCATGCAAGGTCTAGTCCCCCCATGCAAACTTCCCAAACATCCACTTCCCTGTTGTTCTTTTATTATCATTTCATACTACCCAAAACCCTAGCATGCATGTCCTAGAGGGTCATAACAAGTTACACCATCAACATCAACATCAAACATGGAACATGTCATACACGTGTAATATAAGGCACACATAACATACCTCATGATCCACGTTGTGCTACACAAAACGGGTTATTCATAACACATGCATAATACATATCAACATGGCATGCTCATCATTCGCCCACACATTACATCACACATAGCACAAGGTCATAACATTTGTCCTTACTAAACACCCATAAGTAGAGGTAAGTAGAGACTTACCTAGATCCGAAGCTAGCTAAGGGAGATAAGAGGGAGAGAGATCACTAGCTTGTGGATCCACGAGAAAGCTTTCCTAGATCCGAGAGAAATCGAAAAACTAAATTAGAAACTATCCTATCAATCAATAATTCACATATTCTAATTAAATACACACAAACGACACAAAGGATTTCTATTAGAAAACGTGTCCAAAACTTAGAACTTAAAAGCATAGCTCTATTAAGATTTAAGGTTAAAATTAAATCAAAACGGATTAATACAATTATCACTTGGGACATTTCAACTTAATTTGGAAAGACCGAGAAAGAATAATCGATCATAAGTTAATTTATCAAAAATAACTTATTTATTATGTTTTACAACTAAATAGGCAACCCAACCATTTACATAGAACCGAATCTGAACCGATTAGTTTAAAACATAATTTAAATGATTTAAAACCCAAAGATAGAAATCGGTTAGATAAAATACACATAGCAAAAATCAATTTATAAAATCATCCCCGAAGATTAAGGTTTTTAAAACCTAAACCACAAATCGGCCAAATCACTTTGATTACCTCAAATTGATAATTTTAAGACACAATTCAATCAATTTTAGATAAATCTAGACAATCAATTTCAACAAAACAATCTTCCGATTAATCAATTCCAGATGATCAATTTTCAAAATTAGGGTTTTAAAGCCCACGACACAAACTCAAGTAATTCAATGTAATCAATTCAAATTAAAGGTATTAGAAAGCAATTAATACCATTTCAACTATTTCTATACATTCAATTTTAGAAAAACAACAACACAAGTAATCGATTTCATAATTTCACTTGAAATTTAGGGTTTTAGGCCCAAAAATACAATTCGTTAAAATTCTATAAATTTAATCAAATTGAATGTTTGGAAATGCAATTAAACACATTTTATAACATATCAAATAATCAATTGCTCAAAACCAATAAAAGAAATACGCAATTTAGCACAATTAGGGCTTTTGAGCCCGAAACGCAAATCCGATCAATCCTTGCCAAAACATATCAATTGATGGTTCAAAAATTTAATTAAACATATTATAATGTAATTTATATAGTCAATTGAATAAAATAACCCTATTACCCAAACCAATTTAAACCCGTAGGAGTTTTGACCTAAAAATCCAATTTCAATCAATTACGCACAATTTTCCCAAATCAACACTTCCAATATAAAATTAAATACATTTTAAACAATATTATAAAATCAATTGAGCGGAACGACTCAATTATAAGACCAAATTTCATTACACCCAAAATTTGACATAGGAATCAAATTCCGATAAAACCTGCATAAATTTCTCAAATTGACGGTTCCAAAATGAAATTGGATACTTTTTAAAACATATTGTATAATCAATTTGCCCGAAATCGCCAAATCGGACAAATCCGAAAAATTTGGGTATAACCCGGCCAAAAATCCAATTTTTCCAAAATCTCAACATAACCACACAATTAGCCTATCCAAATCATTCTCACATCACATATATACATAATCAAACGATCAATTTAGCTTTTTATAAGCTAAATCACACCCAATTAATCAAAATAAGGGTTAGGATTTTTCGAAAATTATACCAACGAAATCAACACAAATTGGGACAAGAAAATGCCGAAGAAGCTTCGCCGGGGAACGACGATGGCTCGCCGGTGGTCCGCAAAGCTCGCCGGTGGACGGGCGGTGGCGCAACCTACGTGGCCTGCCGCTGCTGCTGTCGTTACCCGCTACTGCATTGCCTGCTGTCGCACGGCTTTACCTACTGCTGCTGCAGCGGTCGGCTACGGCTGTTGTGCGGGTCGGTGGCGGTTAGAGCTCGGCAGGCCAGGGTGGGAGGGGCTGGGGAGAAGGAGAGAGGCGAGGGAGGTCGGCTAGGGTTAGGGTTGCGGGACAGGGAGCAAGGGTTTGACGGGAAAGAGAAGAGAGAAAGAAAAAGAAGGGAGGGGGTCGGGTACCAACGGGTGCGGGTTTTTTTTTTTACAAATACACATAAAATAAAATACTAAAAATATCAAAATATTATTGGAAGATTTTATCTAAAATTTCTTTAACAAAAATTTATTTCGAACGGATCCAAAGGTTTAAAATTAATAAAAAGCTATATAAAGAATTTCGGAAACATCTTCGAAAGAATTTACCAACGAATATAAAAATTTATATTATTTACGTAAATATTTTATAAGGCCTTGAAAAATTAAGTAAAAGCATACAATAAAATATTTAATTCAAATTCTAATAAATCAAGATTAATTTAAATAATTTCCGAAATCTGTTTTCCGTAACCCAAAAAGCATAAAACAGAAGAAAATTAATTCCAGAAAGAAATTCATAAATAAATTATGAAAATATTTTTAATTTAAAACTTCCCAAAGAAATATTAACGATTCCCGAAACGAATAAATTTAAAGTCGGAAATATTTTCTTCGGATAAAATCATTAAAATAAATTTAACTATTTAAACAGAATTTATATAATTTAATAATATATTTCATCAACGAAATATAACTCCAGAGTAAAGTCAAAATTACACGACAAAGTTATAATCGAAAACAAATCTAAAATATTAAAATAAAAATACGAGAAAGAGCGGAAATACATATTTTTAACCGAATATAGATTCATAAGAATATAATAAAATCATTGTCGTGAACGAATTTATCCAGAATGGTTCGCAACGACAACGATTAATTAAATTCAAATATGAATTCAAATCATCGATAAATCCATAAAACAAATCAAAATTAAAATAATTACTTGGTTACACCAAATTATGCTAATAAAATCGTTAAACTTGATAAATCTGGATTTTAAAAATACGGGGTATTACATATATAGTAATAGGTGTTGTAGTTTTAGAAACCCATGTTTCAGGATGATTATTATTATTATATGGCCTAGGGCTATTTTGGTAGTTTTGAGTGCTATAATGAGTCTTCTAATAAAAATGCATGATATGTATTATTTATTGTTAAGGGTGAGAAGAAGTGTTTTTCTATTTTAGAAACACATGTTTCAACATGATTATAATTATTATATGATCTAGGGGTATTTTAATAATTTTGAATCTACCATGATAAATCTTCTAATAAATATGCATGATATATATTATTTATTATTAAGCATTAGAATAGGTGTTTTATGTTTCATAAGAGCATGTTTTAGCATAATTATGACTGTTATATGGCCTCGAGGCATTTCGATAACTTTAAGTGTACCATAATGAATCTTCTAGTAAACATGCATAATATGTATTATTTATTGTGAATCATGAGAATAGGTATTTTGTTGTTTTAGAAACACATGTTTTAGCATGATTATGGCTATTATATGACATAGGGGTACTTTGATAATTTGAATGTACCATGATGTGTATTATAATAAATATATATGATAAGTGCTATTGGTTGTTAAACTTGAGAATATGTGTTTTGATGTTTTTGAAACACATGTTAGGGTTTTAAGTGGAAAATTTTGTATAAGTTCATAATAGTCATTTGGTCTATCTGGTAATTTAATTACATGATAAATAATTTAACTATGGGATGTTATCCTTTTTATGACGAGTTGATAAATAAAATGGAATTTGTAATAGAAATGGCTGGTAAAGTGGTAACTTTACTCTAAGGGATATTTTGGTTATATATTTTTGACCTAATGTGCCTAAGTGTGAATAGTTGAGCCTAGGATAGCCTTAGTAAATGTATAACGTTGATATTTGCATTGATCTTGATTATGTTTATCTCAGAATAATTGAAAATAAATAAAAAATGGTTAAATATGAAGAATTGGATCTATGTCATTAATATATGCTTTCCTAGTCACCATCACTAATATTTAAAGTGAAAGATCTCAAGATTGGAAATGATAGCTCTTTAGGGGTCCCTACCCTAAAGAGGTGGTTTAACCCACAATTGTTTATCGATTTTGCTGGTGTGCCTAAGTGCTCCATACATGCCTTATATCTTACTCTATTTGAATATAAGGACCTTATTTGGGATATGTATACTTATGGATTAGGTGTCATTGTCAGTAGGGTACTATGTACCTTTAGGTACCAGTGAGACTAGGGTACCTTTGGTCGCTAGGTTGATTGTATATATGATATTGTGATTCCTTTGTGCGCTGGTATCATAGGAGTACCTTAGTGTCTCTAGGTTGATTTGATCTCCCCTCAAGTAAATAAAAATGGAATTTGATTTGAAATGATTATTGGATTGGTTTTTAGTAGCCTTTGTGACTACCCGTAGTTTGGTTGTAGCCTTTGTGCTTACCTATGTTTGATAGCCTTTGTGCCTATATATGATGATATGTGTTGTTGTTGGGTTATATTGGTGAGCCTATCTGTGTTATGAGAGTTGTGACTATGGTTATGACTTGAGAATGATGAGGTTTTCTAATTATACTACAAAGAGCTTCTCTTGGATTTTCCATTAGTAAGTTTTAGTTATTCCAGATGAATGATACATTGATGGTCTATGGCCTTGATGTTATGTGGCTATATGAACAATTATAGTACTTCAGTTAATGTATGAATAATTAAATGTTCATGTGTTGTTGTGATGCATTTTACGTGTTCCATGTGAACCTTTCATATTAGTTTTGTAAAATAGGTTACTTAGTATCGTTGTACTAAAGGATTCCTTTCATGAGCCCCTACTTATTCAATGGGTAGTGGCCTTCACAAGTTAGCTTGCAAGATCTATTGAGGGATATCCTTTTAGTTGAGAGTATAGAGTTATCCTATGTTTTATCTTGTGTGTATTGATCCGTAAGAGTCTATAATTCTTACTGTATTTTTTTTGTTTCACTAATATTTTGTAACCACTTATAGTTTGTTCCATTTGAAATGTTATTAATTTGCTTTAACTTTCTCACTACTTTGATTTAAAAATGTGCGATTAATTTATATAAATAACATTTTAGCTTTAGCACTTATTAACAAAATAGTAGTGAAAATCGGGCTTGTACCAAGTGTGGCGGTAGCACCCTGCGATGTACTATTTTATCTTTCGCAATTAACTTTTAAAAATAAAAAAAATTAGTTCATAAATTTAGGGGTGTTACATATCCATTAGGTATATTAAAGAATGTACCAATTAATATAATTTGGGTTGATTCAAGTGATCAAATGGAAGGACACTTGGTAGGATTTATGGGGAATGTTATGTGAAGAATAAACCACATGATAGTAAAGGAGACACATCTATCAAAGATGAGTGCTTTAAAAGAATAACAAGAAGAAGAAGCAGAAGAAGAAGAAGAAGAAGAAGAAGAAGAAGAAGAAGTGATAAAGGCATTGAAGGTGTATACTTCAGTGAATGGGTGTTTATCCCCAAATTAACACTGGTTGATCTTAAGGGGTCAAGCTCATGACCTAAAATGAGTGATTCTTGGGAGGCAACCCATGATGTGTTTATGTTAATTTTATCATTTATTTCTTAGTGTTTGAAAAAATAAAATTAATTAAAAAAATTATGTTGACAAATCATAATTGGTGATGTTTAGGTATTAGGGAACGTAATAAGTTGGGATGAGAAAAAATAAATTTGAATAACTTTACCCTAAATACACCTTGGTTGTGTTTCATACCACAACTTATATTCTAGGCATTTTCCATTGAAGGAATTTTTTTAGCATAATGCACTTTAAACACAAACGGAGTATGCTCTATGCCATAGGCTAGATTGTATGCATTGTACATGAAATCAAAGTTTCTCTCTTAAATTTCCCCTAACCACACCCTAGGTGTGTTGTAGGAAAAAACTTATATTCTACACACCCAAACACTCTTCTTCAAATTATCAAGCAAAAAATCATAAAAACCCTCAACATTTCCCTACCCCAATACCATAACTCCCTCACCTTAACCCCCCCATCTTCTCACCATCTCCTATAATAACCCTTACCTCGACTCTATAACTACCACCCCATCATCTCCACTCCTCTATATACTCTATCTCTCTCTTCCATGACCATCAAAAATCCCCGCCTTGACTCAATTCCACCACCTCTCACCTATTTTCCAACCCCCTCGAAAATCACCCCACCCCATCTATCCCACAAAATCTCAACTCCATATATTCCACCCACTTTAAGTCACCAATATAATGCTTGGACCAAGCCACCGTGCCAACCATCTACAACCCAACATGCCCATTCCACCACCGTTCATCCATATACGCCTATTTCCAATGATACCTAACAAGTACACAACACTAGATATTCCACTATACACAATACTAGCACTTTTTCTCTAGCGCAATACTAGAGTCAATGGCGGTGCACTATGCAAACATAGTTAGGAAAAGTGCAAAAACCATCGGCATCTTAGGGTCCACTTTTTTTTTCATTTTGATATGCTCTAAATTCCCATCTACACACGTCCTCCATCCATCACTCAACCCTTAATCTATTTATTTCAATATCATAGCACATGAACAAAAGTTCCATCTTCTACTTTCATATTTGTTTTGTCGTACCAACTCCTAAATTTTCCACTCTATAATTGATTTTTAAATATGTTAATTAGTTGTAAAATTTAGTGAATTGTGTTATGTGATATTAAATTTTTGGTATTTAATGAGGAGATATTTTCAATTCCTATACTAATTGCTCCTTTTATTGGTTGAATTATTTAGGAAAAATGGCACCTTAGCGAGCATGTATAAACTCTTAGTCTTTCCATATGGTCATATTGTTCCTCTACTATATAGGATTAATAAATTATATTGTGTTGTTAAACATTCTTGAATCTGGTAATTTTGGTTAAATAGGGGAGGTTGGGTAGTAATTATTTTAGTGAATATTTTGTAAAATATTTGTGGACAATGGATATTTTTTGTAGGGGGATGATGCTTACTTGTGCTTATTTGGCTAATGTTGACAGTCTTCTGTTATATATAGCTTTTATTTATCTCCTTTAGTTAATAAATTAGTTTTTTCTAAATGAATTTTAATAATATAAGGATTGTTAAATAACTTTTTATAACTTGTTCACACATAAGAATCTAAATTTACATACTCTACTATTAGATATTAAATCATTATTCCATATCTAATTGATTATGGTGCTATCCATGAAAGTTCCACTCACTTAAACGTTGACTAAAGATTTTAAGGGTATATAGGAATGGTTTTTTATACAAATTTATTAATTTAGTAACTAGACTCCTTTGGTAACTCATATTATTCTTTGCTTAATGAAGAATATCTCTGCATTAAAGAAAAGGGTCCTAAGTGTGACCCACCAAGTACTTGACACTACATTCTCAAAAGTATGATTGTCTCATTAGTAGGTGCTACACATAATACACCCATTTCAAAAAATGTGCAGGGAAATCAATACTCCTTTAAGACCTCATATATGAAAAGTATGACTCATGTGTGACGTGATATGTGCCTATTACACGTGGAACTATAGGGATCAACTAAAAGAAAGCATTTTTCCATGCCTCTACTTCAATGTTAATGAGTCGAATAATTTACACAAGAGCACTCATAGATACACTATTTCCAAGTTAAGTTATGGAATGAGATTTTATCTTTAACTTCAAGCAAAGTGAAATATTATTGTATGTGAATTTGAGAATGTTTTTTCTTGTGTGTCATATTTATCATTTTCTCCCTTTTGTGTTTGAATCTACTATCTCATTACATGTGCTTACTTTTTTATATTTACTTGGGATAAGCAAAATTTTGAACATGGGGGAGTTGATAAATGATAGAATATGCCTATAAATATCATTGATATCTTGTATTGATATGTATTTCTATTATTATATAAGTTAGAATTAGCGTTTTTGTCTCGAATGCTACTTCATTTTGGGAATTTTATTTAGATGTAAGATTTAGAAAAATAATGGATTAAAATGATGTAAAATAGGAGTCTAAAGCGAGCCTTGAATGATGGATAACATGCAATATGGATAGGTCATGCCTTGGGACACAACTATGGAGAATTTGGAGAAAAGAAAGAAATAAAGTAGGAAATTTGCTCCACTAAAGACAGGGTGTGGTCCATGGCATGATTTATGCTTGACGCATGGTTAAATTTCTGACTTTACCCGAACCACACCCATATTGTATCTTCAAACAAGGTTGTGGTGCATGTATGTTTATCTTTTGTAAAGGACGTTACCTCCAAAAATTCTTCATGATGTTGGATGTTTTTTCCCACTTTTATATAGTTTTAGGGAGGCTCTTTCTCTCTAATTTTCAACCCTTATAAAATACACTCTCTTCAATTCCAATCTAATTCCTAATTTAAATCACCAATCTCTCTTGCAATTACTCACTTTAGATTCTCCAATTCTTGAATATTATTAACTAATTCAGTTTTGTCTTCTCAACTTTCAATTTATTTAATTTTTCATGATTATTATTAAAATGACTATGTATGAGTATATTTCTTTTTTAGGATCCGATCTAGTCTAAATTGTTAATTAATGATAATTAATTTAATTTCTATTCTAATTACTTTAATTCTTGAATGGAATTGTTACTTATTCATTTATGGTTGAGTTTCTTGATCACCTAATTTACTAGACATAGGTATTTAATTATAGAACTAAAAGGTAAAGACTGATAACTAAAAATCTAACAATTGAATAGGAGAATCAAACCATGAAAGTCGACTAGTGTCTCTTGAGGATTTTAATGATTTAACATAGAATGTGATGGATTTAATTTGATTTAATACCATGAAAATAGGTTATTAAAATGGATTAAGTTTTAATAGTATACCTTGAAAGATGCTATTAGATAATTTAGGCTATCATACCCTCTCAGATTTAAGTATTTGTTTGATTATTTGTTAATTATCAATTTATGACAACAATCTAATCCTAGGCTTTTTATTACATTTTTACTACTATTAGAATTAATATCTAATTTAATTTTGTCAATTATTTTCTATTTTACAAATTTAATCTTTCTAGATAGTCATAATTGGTGAAGATTTAGTAACTAATAACAAGTGCTTGTAGTGATGACTTTTACTTTATATAATGAAGACCATGCACTTGCACTTTGGATTCAATTTCTAGTATGTTGCATATGCTATAAGAATTATAACATCTATGATTCTATTTATAGGAGCAAAGTGTTTTTTATAATCAATTCCTTCTTCTTGGTTATATCCTTATACCAATAAAATAACTTTGTTCCTTATGATTGTATCATAGTCATCCAACTCATATCTAAATACCTATTTAGTTATAATCATAGATTGATCATTTAGCTTTGGTACTAGGTGGTGTAATGTGCTTCTTTTAAACTAATTTATCCCCTCTAACACAGTCATAATCTAGTCTACATCCTACAATTTTGAACTCCTTATCTAGGGTACACTAGAATGAGTTTAGAAGGATTTATACTTTTAAGTCTTTGAGGAACTTATGCTTTTGGGTGTAGTTTTATCTTGTTTAGGTTTGTCATGCAAATTAGTATCCTCAACTAGATATGTTCCTTCTACTGACTCGGTTCCTTTAGTCTCTTCTTGAGGTTCCCCTAACTTGATGGTCTTTTTTTTTATCATCCCTATGTTAAAGACTTCATCATATACATAATTTGGTTTGTAAGATTCATCAAAAATTGCATGAATACTCTCCTCAATTCACATTGTCCTGTTTTTGTAGACATTATAATATTTGCTGTGTGAGTACCCTAGAAACACTTCTTTTTCACTCCTTTCACCACACTTTCCCAAATTTTCTTCACCATATTCAACATAAAACATTTACACCCAAAACTTCTAAAGTTTGCAATTTTTCATCTTCTCCCTTTATACATTTTATGGGGATAATTATTTATAATAGGCTTGATCAAGGTTCATTTTAGAATATAACAAGAAGTGTTAATACCCTCAACCCAAAAGTTACTTGGTAGTGAATTAGAGAGAAATATGGTCCTTTCATATTCTTCTAGTGTTATTGCAATCCCATTTTTGAAAACTCGAGTTTTTTAAGGATTACTTTTAATAATTTTCCTTTTTTACATATATTGCATCCTTTTATATAATAGAAACCCTAGTTTTGTTTTTATAACGTTTTTTTTCATTTCGTAACCATTTCTCATAAGTTTGTGTCTATGAGATTTTTTGAGTAAATGTTGTCTATAAAAATTATTCTAAATCATTATAACTATTAAAAATTTTAAATACTTGGATTTTTTGGAGTCTCCTAGGCCATTTTAAAATTATATTTGGAGATCTCTAGGAAAAAGTACTATTTATGTCGTAATTAATCTTATTTCATTGTTTTAAGCCTGAAAAAAACCCTTTTAGCTATTCATAATTTATAAAAGTTTTAGTATCACTATATTTAAGTTTTATTGAGCTTAAAGTTATTTAAAAATACTATGTAATTAATTTTATAATATTTGGACTTTCTTAGATATTATTTATCATGTATATATCATCAAGCTCAAGTTTTCTTCTCCAGACTCACCCTAAACTTTATGAAACTCAATCACAACCTTCCATTTTTCAACCTTATCCAAAATAATTTCTAAGATCAGCCTTGGTTATATCTAATTCCCATCCACACACCATAAAATATCTAACATTGTAAAGTTAGCCAAATGCTCTTAATATACTTTAATAAAATGCCCTAAAATATCTATCCACTTGATCATATGATCTTATCTTTTTGCACCATAACCTTCAACCTTGTACCTATTGAAAATGAAACCAAAAACCATAGAACTACCCTTGTGCCACCATAAACACCATAAAAGCAGCACTAATCTTCATTATTTCTTCTTAAATTATTCGTTTTTGATTCTTAAATTAATTCCTTGATATTTTAAATAAATAAAAGGGGATAAATCTTTGAGGATTATGAGAAATCCTTAATCTCCTCAAGCTTCCATTTTTCCCTTTTATTGGAAAATTAACCTAGGTAAACACTTCTTTACTATAAGTTGATAGAATTATGGTTATTAACATGTTTTAATTACGTTAAGATTGAGTAGTTCCATGTGTGAATTATTTTGAAAATTTTGGTTTTATGATCATAATAATGATTTTTTTTAATCCATTGATAAAATTTTAATCATTGTAATTTTTGGATGAACTTTGATCTATATCATGTTATCTTTTGATAATTCTAAGCATGATTATTTTTTAGTTAAGCTTATGTAGATTTAGGGGATTTTGATCTTTTGAGTGTTTTATGAAATAGATTATACTATGTTATAGGTTGAAACTTATATATGATTTTTCATGTATAGCATGATTCAATTTGTTAATATTATGATGATCTATTGTGTTTGTTGAAAATCTGAAAAGTTGAGCAATGTTCTTCATGTTCTTAGCTACTAATACCCTAATTATCCTAAGTAGGGTTTAATCATGATTAATCATATTTAAGATAATTATTTTTGCTAAAATAAATAATTAGCCCAAAATTACCTTTTAGCATAATTAAGGGTCAATAGTCACCCTTTAACCATTGACTTTAACCTTATGAATAGTAAATTAGAGTTAATAGTAATTATAGATAATAAAATATTTTTTTGATTTTTGTTTTGAAGATTCTTGCTATATATTGACATTTTTGTTTATCATCTATCAATAATATTTTTGTGAATATTATTTTTTGTTCTAGAGTACAACATTCTTTTATGATGGGTAAGCCTGAAATATCTCATAATTTTTTTCATTTGAATATTTTGAAATTTTGTGATTTTTGAGCATTTTTTGACTTTTTATCTCAATTTTGGGATTTTGAACCTCTAATTAGGGTACTATATCCTAGAAAATTATTTTGATTCATTGAATAACTAAAATAATGAATAATGAGTTAGGTTTAACTTTAGGGTTTTGTTGACCTAAATGTGACTTTGGCTTGGTTTTTTAGGAATTCTTACTCTATAAGAGGTGTACTACTTTTACTTGTATAAAAGTATTTATTGTGGCATATGACCTCTAATTTTAGACTTTTTCCTATAGCCCCTATCTTTATTTTTAGGTTTTCCTAAAGGCTTTTGAGGGATCTTTTGATCCATGGTGATCTTCTAGATCATCTGTTTTCATTGTTTGAATGATCTCTAATTATCTATATGATTTTGTGTTAACCTTAAATGCTTATGTGTTATGTGACATATTCTCTCATTAAGATTTTTATTTATGGAAATTTACTTTGTGTTAGTGTTATAAAAAGATGATCCTTTGAACCTTCATTTCATGTTTTCATAAAATATTAGGTGCTAGTAATCGTATAGTAGTTTGGTGTCTATTCTAATCTATATAACCATTTAACTATATAAGGGGTATGTATACTTAAGAAATATGATACCATTGGTCATACTACCTTAAATAGAGTCCATTAGTAGTGGATGGGATATTTAACCTACGGTGGCATTTATGGTTTTGGGTTAGGTGGATGTTGAAGTCATCATATAAACCCTTCAACGTTAGTATGCTCATTTGTAGTGGAGCGAGTTTCTCAAACAATTATTATTTTTACCCATGACTTTTTTTATTAGGTAGGATATGTTTCCCTATATGCCTTAATTTTTATACGTTGTTGCTATTGTTTGTACACCATGGGTTATATCCATTGGTGGTAGGACTAAATGCCCGGTCTTATGGTTTGGTGTATGGATCCATATGCCTATGACCTATGTGATTTCCTTGATTATGCCATTGCCATATATTTCCTTACGTAACACTTCTTGAAATGCATGCTAGGGATTCCATAAGTTATTTCTAATTTCAATATGATTGTTGAATCCTTTATGATTCTATGTTTTACCTAGTTTACCCTTGTGGTATAACATATTACATATTACATATTATTTTCTACCCTAAGGTGCTAGCTTGAAGTTACCCTGTGTGGTTAAGTATAAGCATGTATTGTGTATGATTTCTTATCATCATGATTAGGAGTATTTTCCCTATTTAATATGATCCATGATTATATCTATGTGTCAACATGTACTACATATGTTATGTGGGCATGTTATCACTTGTAGAAGGTTGTTTTTTCTCAATATTCTTATTATACTAATACTACATCATTTCAATTCTTGTGTAGGTATCTCATTTTATGCTTATGTGGAGTTTTAGAGTATTGAGTCATTGGTTTTCTCAATGGGAGTTTTGTTTTTAATCCTTGGGATCCCACATTTTATTTCATTTGGGCTCATGTGTGAGCTATGTTAGACCTTTTGATCATTTATTTATTTATTATGTAGTTTTATAAATCTTATATTGAACTTGAGTAAGGTGACAACCACACCTATATCTTGTAGTATTAGTTTACTTTCTATCCTTGTATCTAACATAGGTTAGGTATTGGTTGTACCTCTTCTATGTTGGAATGGTATCACCTTATATTTCTTATTTAGCTTCTGCCAATTATCTTGGAAAACAAAAAAAATATGGTTATGAAAATGACTTTGTTACAACTATGTTCTTCCTTTCAACCACTCCATTTTTCTTTGGTGTCCTAGTAGCTAAAAAGTTGTGTTCCATGTTATTTGTTCTACAAAACTCAATAAATTTGTAAGCATCAAACTCACTTCCATGATATGATCTAATACACTTTAGTTGCATGTTTGTTTGTTTTTCTGTCTTTTTAACAAAATCCATGAACTGATCAAAATTTTGTTCCTTTGAAAATAAAAACAATATACATGTGTGTCCTTCATAGTAATCTATAATAACAAAGTTACATTTCTACCTCCTCTACTCATTCTTTTCATGATGGAACAAATAAATATATATGACGCAACTTAAGTGGTTGAGAAGTACTTACTATATTCTTTAGCTTAAAAGATGATTTAACATGATTACCTTTTATGTAAGCATTTCATAAACCTTCCAACTTAAGTTTAATTCCTAGTAATCCCTCTACCACTTGTTAGACTTAAAGTTTTTAAGTTGTGTGAAGCATACATGCCCAAGTCTTCTATTAGAGATGAGTAGATTCTCCTCTATGGCACTTATACATGCCCAAGTACACGTTGTAGATATTGCTATGCCATACACTCTATGTATGATATGTCCTTTTCCCAATATATCACCTTTCTCATCATTACCAAATGTCATGTATCCACCTACAAAGGCAGATAATGTGAGAAACTCATGTTCCCTATCATGTGTCTTGAAAAACCATTGCAAGAAAGCCACAAGTTACCTCTTCTCACTTTTCCATGCAAAAAATATTAGTTCTTAATATTACGAACCCTAATAGGTGATGCATGAGCATCAATGGATTCTTAAGAAGATGAAGATTTGGTATACTTAGTTATGGAACCTATTATATTATTTATCTTTGATGATAATATTAATAATTTGACAAATATTAACAAGTGTACATTGAGTAATTCTTACATGTATGGAGCATATTTTTAAGGAAAATATTAATGCACTTTATGATACCAACATACTTAACATTTCATATTTTATAAGTCATTACAAGTCAAAGGAAGCTATTATCGATGGAAGTCAAACTTATAAGTCAAGAAGACCCAGTTATCACTTTTATGTAAATTACGACTCTTGTTAGTTATTTCTATGTAATAATTAGCTACATTTCTTTGTAATATTTTTTTGTTTGATTCATGTATTATAAAGGTTAGTACTATGTTACTATTACTAGTTAGTAAGCTAGTTAGCTATCTTTATTAATTTAGCTATCTTATTGTATTAATTAGAAAAGTTGTGACTACCTATATAAGTATAAGTCACCACCATTGTAACATATGTTAAACCTCTTTGAAATCTGATACAAGTAATATACTTGGAAATTTCTCTATTTTGTAAGTTAATATTTCTAACTAAGACTACTTAGCATAATCTTAGATAGAATACGTTGAATGCATTCTTGGAGAAACATTCAAAGTTAAATTTCTTGTTGAACTTATTCTTGAATCATGCTTGAATATTCACACCATTCTTCCAACCTTCAACCATTCGAACATTACCTAACTTCCAATCATTAAATCTTAAAAAACTATAGGAAATTCCAACCTTTCCTTCAATATTACTCTTCTTTTCTTTAATACATGGAACGTGAGGACACCCCACATTCTTAGCCTATCTTCAAATCTCTTTGAATATTGAATCTTCAAGTTTGAAGAAGTTCGTTCCTTCAAAGTCCCCCTCAAGCTACCACGAATATCTGCATGGAAATTCAATCCTAACATCATCACATACTTGATCAATCTATAACATCTTTGGTGATCTTCTTATTTTTCTAATTTTTGTTCTTGCCATCAACCTATCTTCAAACCCCATTCTATGTTTTTTTATCATCTTGATTCCAATAAGAAGACTCAACTATTCTTTCTAGCATTAACTGAACATTACTTGGATGTTTGACCTCTTCTTTATGTCTTAGCATATCATCACTCAAAAAGAATATTATTTCAACTATTATTGGGCTCCATGTAAACTTCATTTGTACAAGATCCTATGAATACCTCCTATCATGAAGCCACTCATAATCCCTCAAGAATCAATGGTAACACATTCAACCATTCCTTTTCAGTTACTACTCCCTTTCCATGACCAAGAAGCTTTCAAGATTCTTGAAACTCCATCAAGAATTCATCAAGAACCAAAAACCAATAATAAACAAAAGCTATTGAGACTAATTTAAACAATATCAATAGCTATGGGAGAAGAAGTGTCCATGAAAGTTATGTTTGACACTTTTCAACAACTTTCAGCAAGTTTGCATGCTACCAACACACAACTTCAGCAACTTCCTTCCATTCAAAGTCAACTTCAAAGGTTAGAGACAAGAGTATCCAAACAAGAGACACTCTAACGCATGCAAAACACCATGGAGGCTACCCTTGATAGAGTATAAGGAATGATGAGAAGGGTACTGCAAGAACGAGGTCGACAACTCAACAACTAAATATAGTATGAGAAAAAGGAAAATGAGAATGACTCCAATGAATTAAGACACAATCAATGAGGGCATAAAAATTGCCAACTATGGTATAAATAATGCACGAGCATCTCAATGTCACTCTTCGAATATTGAAGATCAAGAGTTAGCATACTTAGATATGGTACCAATTATTCTTGAAGATCTTAATACTTTTAATACTTTGTTAAGTAAGTCTTACAGTTCTTACATATGTTTGCAAGAAAAATCCACCAAATATATTAGTGCATAAGACAATGACATTATAAGGGTTATAAATTTGTATGGAAGACAAGGCTACAAGACACACATCTTGATTACATATGATTATTCAATGTATTTCATGATTAGGGTTTTGTGTAGCCTTATTATTTTATGTATACTTTATAATTTTTGGAACTTGTAATTGTATCCATTATATGTGTAATATAGGCATGCACTAATTAATTAGGTCGATTTGTTGGGCTTGGTTAGTCAAGGATAAACTAGGCCTACATACATGCATGTATGTATGTAATGGTTCCTTATACATTAAAATAGAGTCAACAATAATAAGAATCAAAGAGAGAGTTTTTTAATCTCCCTTCCTTCCTCCTCAAGTGAGATACTTCTTCAGATTTTAAGAATTATTCTCTAAATAAAACTTGGAGATTTTCCTTAGAACTAAGTTTTTATTGGTGTAGATTACCATCAAAATCTATAATTCCTATTTTCCATCATTTTAGAACGCAAATTCTACCCAAGAAACAAGATAAAAAGGTTCTCCATTGTGAATGAGTAATCATCCATTATCTTCCACATCAAATTTGGTATCAAATCAAGGTCTTGGTTTGACATCTATTGGGGAGAATCCATCATCAAGGTTGAAATAATCAACTACATCACCACCGGTCCTATAGTAATTTTCCTGATCATTCTCATTTGTTTCCATCAATCTTGTTTAATTTTATTGGGATATTGAATGTGTGTGAATACTCTAAAGTAAAAGTGTATGGAGTTAGATGAGTAGTTGCATGGGGTGTGTGTGTGTGTGTGTGTGTGTGTTTATTTTATTTTATGATTTAGGAGGAAAAACTTTGTGTGTGTATTGCTTGTGTTCTATTTTTTTTATGAGTTAGATGGTTATTTTTTTGTGCTAAATTAAAAATTTTACTGATCAATATCCATACATGAAAATGATCATTGATTTTTTCCCTAATCACAACTTAATTTTTTTAAAGGGATTATGCCGATTGTCTACTTTGACTTCTTATCTCTAGAATCATGTGTAGTCCCTAATTTGTACTAATTAAATTGTGAACTATCTGCATATGATGTTTATAGATTAGTTCATTACTTTTACCTTGATCAAATTGCATAAATTAACATAGAAAACGTACATGAATGTTGGTAGTGCATCAAATGACTTAGCCATAATATTTGCTAAATTCTACATCAAAAACTTAGTAAGAAACGTGGAAGGTGTAATAATTCATCTATGTGTGTTATATATTTTATTGTTAGCTTTGTATTTTATTCATTAGAATCAAAATTTTCTACAAGATCCAACCAAGGGCAAAGGGGGTGACAATTGTTTGATTTGGGTTTCCTAACCGAAACCTTAAGGATTTCTAAATTTTTGATTAAGTGTGTTGGCAAGTTGAATTAAATGGAGGGGGACCAACCTAGATACAAATAATACTCAACTTAAACAAATTCATGCAATGCAAACATAATTGTAAAGAATGGAGTCTTAATTTGTTGAATAAGATTCAGTCCAAAATATACAAGAGCAAAGGGAGTTGTATGGAGATAGAATGGGAAGTACAATAAAATAAACTAATCCAGTAAGTGGGAGATACTTAAACTCATGTGTATACCATGATAAAGAATCACAAGGGAGTAGAAGCAATCGAAGGTTTTATGACCATCAATCAATGCACCATCAAAGAGAATATAAAGGTGTTAAACTTGATCTTCCCAATTTTGATGGTAAACTTGATGTTGATTTATTTATTGAGTGGTTACATGAGGTATAGGATATATTTGAGTTCAAATATTATCATGACGAGAAAATATGTCAACTATCTACTCTTAAATTTAAGGCGTTTGCTAAGATAAAGTATGATAACTTGAAAAATACTAGGCCAAGAGAAGATAAATCTAAAATAAAATCTTAGGATAAGCTTAAGAAATATTTGACAAAGATATTTGTACATAAATAGTACGAAAAAGATAATTTCATTAGATTAACTACTCTTAGACAAAGAATTTTAAGTGTCGAATTAGGGATTTTGAAAGACTAGCATTTATATGTAACATTTATAAGAAAAAAGAACAAACATGTGCTAGATTTTTAGGTAACCATAACATAATGATTTGAGAAAAAATTGAAACTTGTATATATGATTCTCTTGAAGATATGATTAATCTATCTTTGACATTTGAAAATCAAATCAAGTCAACTAAGCTTCATGCTAAGTAAAGTACTTTTTCTAAAATCACTACTCAAGTACTCAAACTCTAAAGTATGGGACAGGTATCTCAATTTCTACAAATGTTGATAATAAGCAAGTACCTACCCAAGAAGAGAAAGGTAGGGTAAAGGTCAATGAGGTCTCTACAAATAAATGCTTTAAATGCTAAGGATATGGACAATTTTCTCATGAATGTCCCAACCAAATAGTGTTGTCCATACGAGAGATTGAATACATGGAGACTTGAGATGACTACCTTAAGTTCAAACCTAGTGAAGTAATTTCGAGTGAATTGGAAGATGAGGGAAATTCTTTTTATGTACTACAAAGAGAAATTCAAGTTCAATTTAATGAGTAACTCAATCAATGAGAGAAGATATTCAAAACCAAAGGAAGAGTGGGAGACACGGTTTGTCGAGTTATCATTAATAGTGGAATTTGTCAAAATGTGGCTAATGAGAAAATGGTGAAGGATTTGGTATTAGAGATAATAGCACCTCCAAGTCCTTATTCTCTTCAATGGATCAACAAGGACAAAGGATTCAAGGTAACAAAACAAACCCTAATCTTATTTTTAATTGGTAATAATCATGATGATGTGCTATGTGATGTTTTTCCTATCGATGCATGTGGAATTTTATTAGATAGACCATGGAAATATGATATATGTGTTATTCATAATTGTGTTACTAACGAATATCTCTTTGAAAAGGATAAGAAAAGATATAAACTTAAACCTTTTACGTGTGATAATGAGAACATGGTCAAAAATAATAATAATAACTTATTTTTACATGAAAAGGCTATGATAGAATGTATTAAAGAAGAAGGTAATTGCTATGCTATGATTATCAAGGAGTCCCTACAAAGGGAGGAAAATGGAAATAAGCCTCTATTAAATGAGCTTATTGTTGAGTATAATGACGTATTTTCTGATGACTTACCACCTAAAAGAGGAATAGAAGATGCTATAGACTTAATGTCTTATGTTTCTTTAGCTAATCAACCCGCATATCATGTAATCTAGAAGAGGATAAGGAATTACAGAAACAAATATAAGAGCTCATAGAAAAAGGATATGTGAGAGAGAGAATGAGTCCATGTTGTGTACCAGTATTACTTATTCTTAAAAAAGATGGTACATGGCACATGTGTATTGAATCCATAGTTGTAAACAATATAACTAACAAATATTGATTTCCTATGCCTAGGTTAGACAACATATTAGATGAATTGTGTGGAGCACAATTATTCTCTAAAATTGATCTAAGTAGTGGATATCATCAAGTGAGAATAAGGGAAGGGATGAATGGAAGATTTCATTTAAAATAAAATATGGTCTTTATGAATGGATTGTGATGCCTTTTGGTTTGTGTAATGCACCTAGTTTGTTTATGAGACTAATGAATGAAGTTCTTATTCCTTTTCTTGGAAATTTCATTATGGTATACTTAGATAATATACTTGTGTATAGTAAAAATGTGCATGATCATCTTATTTATTTGAAGATATTATTTGATAAACTAAGGGAAGCTAAACTTTGTGCGAAAATGGGAAAATGTGACTTTATGCTTTCAAGCATTATTTTCCTTGGTTATATTGTAAGTAGTGAAGGTATAAAAGTGGATCCCACAAAGATTCAAACTATTTAAGATTTTGTCCAATATCCAAAGATATTTATGAGGCGAGGAGTTTTCACAGGCTAGCAAGTTTTTATGGAAGATTTGTCAAGGAATTATTAACTATTGTTGGGGCAATGCCATAACTCATGAAGAAAGGAAAATTCAAATGGGGGAGAGGATATAACTACAACCATCGAAAATTTAAAAGACAAGTTATGTAATGAATCGTTATTATCCTTACCTAACTTTGACAAATTGTTTGAAGTTATAAGTGATGCTAGTGGGATAGAGATACAAGGTGTACTCTCATAAGAAAAACAACCCATTGCATTATTTAGTGAAAAATTAAATGGGAATAAGTTAAATGAATCCACATATGATGAAGAATTATATGCCATCATAAGAAGTTTATAAATATGAATCCATTATTTGAGACCTAAACCATTTGTTTGGCATTCGAATTATGAAAGTTTAAAATATCTACGTGGACAAAAGAATATTAGTCATAAGCATGAAAATTTTGTAAGTTTCTTACAATCCTTCATATTTTCTTTCAAAATTTTTGATGATAAAGAAAATGTCATAGCAGAAGCATTATCTAGGAGATGTATGATACTTGTCATGTTGGATGCTAAGTTTATTAGGTTTTGAAATGTTAAAAGAATTATATGAAAAAGATGATCTTTTTTAGATTTATGATGCGTGTAAAAATAATCATAGTTATGGTAATTATGTGCTTCAAGATGACTTTCTTTTAAAGCTTAATAAATTGTGTATACCTCGTTCTAGTGTGCTTTATTTATTTGTTAAAAAGTATATTAGGGGGTATAGTCGGTTTTTTTGGTGTACATAAAATTATGGAAATATTACAAGAAAATTTTGGCCGACCACGAATGATAAAATTAGTACAAGCTATTATTAAGATATGTGTGACTTATCAAAAGAATAAGAGTTTCTTTCATAAAGGTTTTCATACTCCTTTAGCAGTACCTAGTCAACCATGGAAGAGTGTTAGTATGGACTTTATCTTAGGTTTTCCAAGGACAAAAAGGGGAAAGGATTCTATTCTCGTGGTACCAGATAGGTTTTATAAAATGGAAAATTTGATACCTTGTAAAAAAACAAATGATGCAACTCATTTAGTAGATTAATTCAAAGATATATTAAGGTTACATAGTATTCCCTAAAGAATAGTGTCGGATAGAGATGTGAAAATTTTGAGCTACTTTTGGAAGATACTTTGGCATATGTTATATACTAAGTTGTTGGTTAGTACATCTTATCATCCACAAAATGGATGGCCAAACCAAAGTGATTATTAGAACCTTGAGAAATTTACTACAAGGATTAGTTAATAAATGTACAAAATATTGGGATACAAAACTCATGCATGCTGAATTTTATTATAATATGAGCCCTTCTAGTTCAACTCATTTGAGTATATTTGAAGTTATCTATGGGGTTAATTCTTATTGACCTATTGATATGTTGTTATTAAAAAAAGGTGATATTAAAAACTATGAGGCTAAATAAAGAGTTAAATTCTTTAAAAACTTCATGAGAAAATTAAAATCAACATTGAGAAATCTAATGTTAAATACTAAACTCAAGCAAATAAAAAATCAATTCTACAAGTTTTTTCACCAAGAGATTTTGTTTTGTTATACTTAAGAAGAAAAAAAAACTTATGTCAAGAGTCAAAAAACAATTTCAAATTTTGAGAAAATTTAGAAATAATGCTTATGAATTGGAATTACCTGAATACTATGGGGGGAGTTTCTAGGACTTTAAATATTGGTGATTTGTCTTTTTACTATAGTGATGCTAATTTGAGAAAAAAAAAAATTTACAAGGGGAGAATGATGCAGAAGCATCTCAATTTCACTCTTATAATATTGAAGATCAAGAAATAGCATAATTAGAGATGGTACCAATTGTTCTTAAGGATCCTAATACTTCTCATATTTTGTTAAGTAACTTTTGTAGGTATTACATATGCTTGCAAGAACAATCCACCGAATATATCTAGTTTTCAAGATACAAAACTTGATTACATATGATTATTTAATGTATTACATGATTAAGGTTTTGTGTAGCTTTGTTATTTTATGTATACTTTGTAATGTTTGTAACTTGCAATGATAGCCATTATATGTGTAATATTGGTGTGCACAAGTTAGTCTTTATTAATTTAGCCAATATGTTGGGCTTCATTAGTAAAGGGTAAACTAGGCCTACATATGTGTATATATATATATATATATATATATATATATATATATATGTGTGTGTGTAATGGTGCCTTGTACATTAAAATAGTGTCGATAATAATAAGATTCAAAGAGAGAATTTTCAATTCTTCCTTTCTTTGTCTTTAAGTGAGAATTATCTTGAGAGTTGAAGAACTATTCTCTACAGAAATATTAGTGATTTCTATTTAGAATTCAGTTGATCTTGGTGTAGATCAACATCAAAATAGCAAGGCATCTTCAAAGACTACTATTTGACATTTCCATCATTTTGGAATGCAAATTATACCCAATAAAAAAGATAAAAAGACAACCCTACATAAGTGTGTGTGTGTGTGTGTGTGTGTAATGGTGCCCTATACATTAAAATAGAGTCGACAATAATAAGAATCAAAGAGAGAATTTTTGAATTTTCCTTCATCTTTAAGTGAGAATTATCAAGAGATTTGAAGAATTATTCTTTAGAGAAAACTTGGTGATTTCTCTTTAGAATTGAATTGATCTTGGTGTAGATCAGCATTAAAATAGCAAGGCATCTTCAAAGACTACAATTCCTATTTTACATTTCAATCATAGTGGAATGAAAATTATGCCCAATAAATAAGATAAAAAAGGTCCTAAATTGTGAAATTATAATCCTCCATTATATTCCACATCATTAAACAGTTTGAAGATAATGGTATCAAACTCGATCTCCTTGATTTCTATGGTGAATTGGATATAGATTTTTTTGAATGGTTGCATGAAATAGAGGCCATATTCAAGTTTAGAGAGTATTATGATGAACATAGGTGTAAGTTATAAACTCTCAACGTTAAAAAATTTCAAAGGTTTGGTATGATAATTTAAGATGACTCATAAAAGGAAAGAAAAAGGTAAAATAAATTTATGGGAGAAATTAAAAAAAAACTAAGGAAGAAATTTGTTTTTAAAGAGTATGAATGAGAATTGTATATCAAATTGGCTACTCTTAGGAAATTACTTCTTACTTTAGAAGAATACACTAGATAGTTTGAAAGACAAGCACTCTTATATGATATGAAAGAAAGAAAAGAACAAAAATGTGCTAGATACTTGAGTGACGTAAATAACTTGATTAGAGATAAAATTGAAATGTTTGATTATTTGAATAAATTGGCTTTAAAATGTGAAAGACAAACTAAGTCAACAAAATCCTATGCTAAAATAAGTGCTTCAACTTCTACATGAACCAAATCAAAGATTCTTGACCTTAAATGATATTGAATGGATGGAGCCATGTGATGATAATGATGACCTAAAAATTGAGTCTAATGATAATACCTTGAGTATGTATGAAGAATAAAGTAATCCATGTTTTTTAATTCAAAGAATATTAAAAATACAGCCTAATAATCCATATACACAAAGGGATAATTTTTTTAAAAATAAAAAGTAAAATCGGTGATAAGGTTTGTAGAGTCATTATATATAGTGATTATTGTACTAATGTTGCTAGTGAAATAATGGTAAAAAAACTAGTGTTAGTGACAATTAATCATCCTAAACCATATTCATTACAATTACTTAATAAAGATAAGGAGCTAAGGTAACTAGGAAAACCCTAATTAGTTTTCATATTAATGATTATCATGATGAAGTATTGTGTGATGTATTGCCTACGGATAATTGTGGTATATTACTAGGAAGACCATGGAAATATGATATAAATGTAATCCATGGTGTTACTAAAGAATATATCATGCTTAAATATAAAAAGAAGTATAAATTAAAACCATCTCATTGCGATCATATGCAACTTATTGACACTAAAAAGAGTTTATTCTTACATGAAAAGGATATAATTAATTACATTAAGGAGGCAAATGTTTATTATGCCTTACTAGTAAAGAAATATGAGTTTGGGGACAACAATTCTAAGAATTTAAATCTTACTAGATTACTTGATGAATATAACAATGTATTTCTTGATGATTTACCTCTTATACTACCACCTACTAAAGGTATATAGCATACTATATATTTAATTCTTGTAATGCCTATACCTAATAAACCTACATATTGATGTAATATAGAATAATCTAAGGAATTGCAAATACAAATATAAACACTAGTATATAAAGGTTATGGGAGAGAAAGTATGAGTCCTTATTGTGTACCTGCCTTGTTAGATCCTACATAATATGGTACCTAGCATATGTGCAAAGATTATAGAGCTATAAATAATATAACTATCAAGTATAGATTTCCTATGCCCAGAATTGATGAATATCTAGATGAACTTCGTGGGGGAGTGTGTGTTTTCCAAATTTTACTTAAGAAGTAGATATCAGTAAATGAGAATTAGAGAAGATGATGAATGGAAAAACAACCTTTAAAACTATATATGGTCTTTATGAATAGACTATGATGCCTTCTCAATTGTGTAATGCCCCTAATTAATTCATGAGACTAATGAATTAAATTCTTCATCCTTTCCTAGGTAACTTCATTGTGGTTTATTTGGATGACATAATTTTATATACTAAGAATGAACTTGAATATCTTGTGTATCTAAGGAAACTATTTGATTAACTAAGGGAAACTAAAATTTACGGAAAATTAGAAAAATGTGAATTTATTCTTGCAAGTGTAGTTTTTCATAGTTATAGTGTTAGTGTAAAGGGTATTACAGTTGATCCTACCAAGGTTCAAGCTATTAAAGAGTGGGCTATTTCTAAGGATATTCACTAAGTAATAAGTTTTCATGGGTTAGCTAGTTTCTATAGGAGATTTATTAAGATTTATCTACTATATCTGCACCTATTACTCATCTCGTGAAAAAGAAGAATTTAATTGACCTACTTTTTGAGGTAACTTGTGATGTTATACGGGTAAGGATAGGAGGAGTTATCTCACAATAAAAAAAAAGGCATGTTGCATACTTTAGTGAAATGTTAAATGGTTCTAAGTTGAAGTATTTGACATATGATAAGTAGAGCTGGCAAAAGTTGACCCAACCCAAACGAAACCCGACCCGATAAGATCCATAAAATTTAGCAACCCTACCCGACCCGACATTGACTCGATAAAAATAAACCCGACTCGACCCGTCATTGACCCAACTCGATAGTGACCCAACCCGATATTAACCAGACCTGGAGCCGACCCGACCCAATGTTGACTTGACCCGACAATCACCCAATCTGACCCAACATTAATCCGATCAAACATCAAAATATATTATAGTAATAATATATTATACATATTTTATTATTCATTTAAAGCTTTTAAAAATATAGTATTTTATAAATTGTACTTATTTTTTTATAATTTTATCCTAGACATTCTTATTTTTTAATGATATCTTAATAAGATATATTATTAATAAATAAATAACCAAAATAAAAAAGGCAAACATCCAATTGTAAGCCTGTAAAATAATTTTCAAAAAGTGTTCCATTACATCCACTAATCCACCTATTTAAAGAAACTCTTAAAAGAAGAGCATAATAGTGTCCTTTATCACTTATCACCCACAAAATCCAACAAATAATAACTATACCCTGTATCAAGAGTATCTCACGTTACAACTATAAATTTAAAGTTTTAGTTATATTTTTTCTTTTAATATTATTAATTTACGTTAAATATAATTTAGGATTCTACGTTCATCAATTTTAAATTTACAATATCCAATTATTTTAATTAATTATAATATTAATTATTTATAGTTTACATTATTTAATATTTAATTTATATCAATTTATATATAATAATTAATAATTTATGAAAATATATAAAATTATTATTTGATTTAAATTATGTTCAAAATAACTTATTATAGTTTTTTACTATAATAATATTTAATAAAAATATTACAATAAAAATATAAATATAATATAATTAATAAAAATATTACAATAAAAATATAAATATAATAACATTAATAAAATAAATACAACTAGATAAATTAATAAGATAAAGTATGTAGAGAAATGAATATGAAAAATATATAGAATAAATGATATAAAATTTATTGGATAAAAAGATAGAATATTATTATTTTATTTATCCTTACTAGTAATCTTATGATTGTATGTAAGATATACAATGTAATAAATTATAATTATACATTGTATATTCTTGTTTTGCTCACCTTTATTTTATAAAATTATCTTTTTTTAAGTAATCAAATATTTTAAGTAATAAATTAAATATAATATATGATAAACATATAATATTTTTACTTGTAAAATTTATAAATATTTAAAGCATTCAAATATAATACTCTTAAAAATTTTAAATATATTTATTATTTACCTTTGTATAAATAAAACATATATAATATTCTTATTTTATTTATCTTTACTAGTAATCTTATGATTTTATCTAATATATACAATATAATATATGATAACTATATATTTTATTGTATTATTATACTCACCGTTATTTTATAAATTATTTACCTTTGTATAAATAAAACACAAATAATATTCTTATTTCATTTATCTTTCCTAGTGATCTCATGATTGTATTGTATCTAATATTTACAATGTAATAAATAATAATTTTACATTGTATATTCTTGTTATGCTCACCTTTATTTTATAAAATTATCTTTTTTTAAGTAATCAAATATTTTAAGCAACCAAATAAATATAATATATGATAAGCATCTAATATTTTTGCTTTTGAAATTTATAAATATTTAAAGTAATAAAATATAATAAATTAATACTTTTAAAACTTATAAATATCTTTATTATTTACCTTTGTATAAATAAAACACATATAATATTCTTATTTCATTTATCTTTCCTAGTGATCTTATGATTGTATTATATCTAATATTTATAATATAATAAATGATAATTATACATTGTATATTCTCGCTATACTCACCTTTATTTTATAAAATTATCTTTTTATACGTAATCAACTAAATATAATATATGATAAACATCTAATATTTTTACTTGTAAAATTTATAAATTTTTAAAGCAATCAAATATAATACAATTAAAACTTATAAATATCTTTATTATTTACCTTTGTAAAAATAAAACACATATAATATTCTTAGTTCATTTATTTTTACTAGTAATCTTATGATTGTATTTGTATCTAATATTTATAATGTAATAAATGATAATTCTACATTGTATATTCTTGTTATGCTCACCTTTATTTTATAAAATTATCTTTTTTTAAGTAATCAATTAAATATAATATATGATAAACATCTAATATTTTTACTTGTAAAATTTATAAATATTTTAAGCAATCAAATATAATATTGTTAAAAATTATAAATATCTTTATTATTTACCTTTGTAAAAATAAAATACATATAATATTCTTATTTCATTTATCTTTACTAGTAATATTATTATTGTATCTAATATATGCAATGTAATAAATGATAATTATACATTGTATAGTCTTGTTTTGATCATCTTTGTTTTATAAAATTATCTTTTTTTAAGCAATTAAATATTTAATTTATCAAATAAATTATAATCAATTATAAATATCTTTTTTTGATTCAAAGTGTAATATTTTTTATTATTAAAATTTATAAATATATTTACTATTTATTTGTGAAAATAAAGCGCATTTAATATTTTTTATTCTTTTATCTGCAATATTAATCTTATGATTGTCTGTCTCTAATATTTATGATTTATGAAATGATAATTACCTGGATTCGAATATGAGTCAACTCGTCAAAACTTGACTCAACCCGACCCATTAAGTTAACCCATAACTAATTAAATCCAACTCGTCAAATTGTATGAAATGACCTCACCCATCAACGTAACTCGAAATAACTCGGACATCGTGGGACTGACTAGTCATATTACATGAAATGAGCTGAACGAACCGAAGCCACCTACTCATGTGAACTAGAAAATGACCTGAAACCAACCCAACCCTACCAATCAAGTTAACCCAAAATTATCCGAGTTCGAGTTTTCTTAACCCAAATGGCCGAACCCAACTCGACAAATTAACCCAAAATGACCCGAAACTGAAATGACATGACCCAAAAAATTAACCCAAAATGACCCGACTTGACCTAACCCGACTCGCAAAAGTCAAATGACCCGCCCGTTAATGACCCAACCCGCTATGACCTGACCCAAACCCGACCCACCCAACCCGATTGCCACCTCTGATATGGAATCTTTGCCATTAATCCCTTAAAACCCTCAAGAATAAACTATGCAATACTCTTGCATTATCTATTCCTAATTTTAAGCTACTTTTTTAGGTAACTTGTGATGCTATAGGGGTAAGGATAGGATGAGTTCTCTCATAATAAAAAAGTCATATTGCAGTGAAAAGTTAAATGGTTCTAAGTTAAAGTATTTGACATATGATAAGGGATTCTCTGCCATCATAGTATAGCTTATAGACATGGAGTCATTATTTGAGGTTTAAACCCATTATACTACATTCTAATCATGAGATCTTGAAATACTTACATGGTAAAAAAAAATTATTCCTATAAATGCAAAGTGGGCAAACTTCTTACAATCCTTTGTGTTGTCTATCAAACATTTAGATGGAAGAGAAAGTGTGATTGAGTTTCTCAAAGGTCTACATTTCTTGTTTTATTAGATGTTAACTTGATAGGTTTTGAAATGCTAAAGGAATTGTGTCCTAAAGATGAATATTTCAATGATGAATATGATGAATATAGAGCATGCAAATAAAATGGATATCATGGTAATTATACATTAAACGATGGATTTTTAGTTAGACTCGATAAACTTTATGTACCAAAATTAAATATTAGAGATTTACTTATTAAAGAGGTACACGAAGGAGCTATAGAGGGACATTTTAAGACTCAAAGGACATTAGAAATATTACAAGATAATTTATATTGGCCATGTATTATTAAGTGTGTATGACTTATAAGAAACCGATATGTTGCCTGTAAAAAGAGTTTAAGTTTTTTTCACAAAGGTTTTTACACCCCATTAACTGTGCCTAGTCAACCATGGGAAGGAGTTAGTACGTAGTTTATCTTAAGGTTGCCTAAAAAACAAAAAGGTAAAGATTCTATTATGGTCATGGTAGATTGATTTTCTAAAATGGCTCATTTTATTCCATGTAATAAAATTGATGACGCTACGAATGTTGCTAACTTGTATTTTAAATAAATTATGAAACTACATGGTATTTCTAAAAGTTTTATTACCTATAGAGATGTCAAGTTTCACAGTTACTTTTGGAATACGTTATGGCACATATTAGCCACAAAGTTGTTATTTACTACTTCACATCATCCACAAATCGATGGACAAACTGAAGTTACAAATTGCAACCTTGGTAATTTGTTGAGTGGATTGGTAAGTAAAAGTACTAAAGATTGGAATATTAAGTTAGCTCAAGTAGAGTTTGCTTGTAATCAAATTAATTCAATTACTACTCAATCAATTCCATTCAAATTGTGTATGGGGTAAATTTGTATATGCCAGCTGATATAGTACCCTTGAAGAAATTCGAGTTTAAAAATTATGAGGTTAATGAGCTATTCAAGTTCTTTCAAAAGCTTCATCAATAAATCAAGGGGAACATAAAACATGCCAATGAAAGATACCAAAAGCTAGCTAACAACTGCTAAGGGTTAGAAATCAGATAAGAACATGCTATGCCAACTGGTGTCGTTCTGGAAAAATAATTTCAAACCCAGTGTATCATAATATCAGAGTTTCAGGCCCGCTAGTTGAATGGAATGCTTTTATTTGGAAGCACAGAGGGTTGGAGAAACACAAATTCATAGTCTGTCTTATTTGTCATTGTGCTTTATCTATTAAATCCAAGCTATATCAATGGGGGATAACCATGGATAAGTTGTGTGAAAACTGCAGGGATGAAGAAGAGGATTTAGATCACCTCTTTACTCATTGTCCAGGAGTGATTCCTCTGGAATTCTATACTGAAGTGGCTGAAAGTACAGAGGGACTTCAACAACTGGTAGAGTTGTTTTAATTGGTTGATTAAGAGGACTAAAGGGAAAGTCAAGAAAGTGGTGTGGAGAGCTATCTTCAATGCATTTCTCTATCATATATGGATCAATAGGAATTTGGTAGTTTTCCAAATGTTACAAAGGAATCCAAGAACCACTGTTAGATAGCTTATTGTTGAGATTTTTGTTTGTTTTGTTGATACGTCGAATGTGCATATGAAGAATTATCTAGAGAGGCTCAATATATGGATATCGTAGTTTGGTTAGGGGAATGCCCCTTTGTGGTTTTGTATTTTTGATAAACTATACTTCATTTCTCTATTTTGGCAAATAAAATTTATTAATTACCAAAAAAAGCTAGCTAACAAACATTACACTCCAAAGGTATTTTTTCCTAGTGATTTAGTTTGGTTACAGTTGTGAAAAGAAAGATTTCCTAATCTAAGAAAACATAAACGAATGCCAAGAGCATATGGACTATTTAAAATCCTTAGAAAATTTAGAGAGAGTGCTTATGAACTTGAACTTTCAATATCTTATGGCAATGTTTTAAGGACATTTAATATATCTGATTTGTCTTCTTATTATAGTGATGTAAATTTGAGGATAAATTAATCTCAATTTGGGGAGAATGATGCAGGAGCATCCATGGATTCTCAAGATAATGAAGATTTGGCATACTTAGTTCTTAAGTGTATTACATTGTTTGTCTTTGATGATAATATTAATAATGTGACTAACATTAATAGGTGTACTATAAGTAATTCTTGTAGATATGCAACATATTTGCAAGGAGAAGATTAATGCAATTTAAGATGTCAACATACTTAAGATTTTGTATGTTACAGGTTATTATAAGTCAAAAGAAAATATTATGCATGGAAGTTAAATTTACAAGTCAAGAAGACTTAGCTATCCTTTTTATGGAAATTATGGCTCTTGTTAGTTATTTCCATGTGATAATTAGCTTCATTTTTTGTAATAATTTTTTGTTTGATTCATGTATTATATAGGTTAGTACTATGTTGCTATTACTAGTTAGTGTTCTAGTTAGCCATGTCTATATTACTTTAACTACCTTAGTGTACTAATTGAAAAGTTGTGACTTCCTATATAAGGCATAATTCACCATGGTAGCATATGTTGAACCTATTTGAAATCTAATACAAGTAATATACTTGGCTATTTCTCTCTTTTGTGAGTGAATAATTCAAACTAAGACTACTTGGTATAATCTAAGATTGATACTTTGAATGTCTTCTTTGAGAAATATTCAGAATTAAACTTCTTCTCGAATTCTTCCTTGAATCTTTCTTGAATATTCACACCATTTTTCCAACCTTCAGCCATTCGAACCTTACCTATCTTCCAATCATTGAATCTTCAAAACTCTAAGAAGAAATCACGCCAATAGTTTTGGGCTATAAAGGATAAGTAGCACAATAAACCAAATCTTTTTTTTTAGTAATTTATTAAAATTCTCATTATTAAATGGAAATATATACAATTGAGTTTGACTACATAGCATAAGATATGTCATTGCCTATACAAAGAAACAACTATAGAAATTCAAAACTTTAATGATCTAAAGTATGTTTGTTATACATCAAAGACCCATCCCGACTCCCATGACAAATAAAAGTTTCTTGAATAATTTGCTTCATTAAAATTGTGGGCATGATCTGTTTTTGTCAGAAGGCCATCATGCTCGAGTTATACTAGATCTTGTATATTGTGGTGGTAAAAATATTCCTCAACACCTTGGACTAAACCGTACCTCTTCTAGTAATTTAAATCATCCACCTTAAACGTGTATCCTAAGCATTAGAGTAGTGAGGAAATAGAACCCATTTCAAAACCTTTATCTGCATTGCCTATGATATTAAACATGTAACTAATATATGGTCCATTGTTTCATCACTAATATGGAAAACCTCACACATAGCATAATCCAACACATGCCAATTCTTCTATTTTAATTTAACGAAAATACTCTCACGAAATGCCATCCATAGAATCAATTTATCTCTAGGCATCCCCAAATGAAACCAAACAAACTTATACCATGCCACAATTGAGGCCTTGTCTCTGACCTCTTGATATTCTTTTCTAACTAAGAACTTCTCTCCATTTCTAAAATTCTGCATTTCCAACCCCAGTTCTTGAATTTCTAGAATACTCTTTATCATCTAGGAAGAATCCACTTTAAGCTTAATGGCCTAAACACCACCTATTTTAATGTATCTCTCATGGATCCATTTTATCCATAGAATTTCCTTATTCTCCATTAATCTCCATAACTTTTTAGCTAGGCACACAAAATTCCGGGCTTGGATCTAGAGCAAACTTAGACCCCCTTTTGTCTAAGGAAAACACACTTTGTGCCAAGTTATGGGTATTGTTCTATTGTTCAGGTTAAGTTTTCCCTAAGGAAACATTCTATATATTTCATTCAGATTTTAGAAAACATACTTTGGAAGGGGAAAAACTTGCATCCAGTAGTTGGGAATACCGAATATAACTAATTTCATAATCTAGATCTTTCCTAAATAGCTCAGAGAATTTAGAGACAATGTTTGGAGTTTCTTTTTGATTCTATCAATAAGTAGTTGAAATTGGTGTATAGTAAGAGAGGAACTATTGATAGGAACAACCAATTATTTAAACGGAAACTACCCCTCCTTGAATTTTAATGTAGCTAAAATATGTTGTTGCAAGCTCTCTTTTACCCCACCAAAATACACATTACACTTTAGGGGGGCTTATCATCAACCCAGATGTAGTAGCAAACTCTTCAACTGACCATGGAGCATCTAAGTAGACTCAAAGTGACCTTTGCATAACAAAAATAGATCATCCATAATTTGTAGGTCCCTTTGAAACCGGGATTTCTCTATAAATTCTTCAATAATCAGCTATGATACTCCATGGCCAAGACAAACAAATATAGGACGATTTTTTCATCGTCTGAACTGTTTACAAAGTGTCACTTGCAGCAACACCAAATATCTCACAGTAGCAATACACTACATAATCAAGTGACCATAATCACATGGAAACCATATCCAACAAGAAAAACTTGAAGAAACTCCAATCCACTCAATCATAATCTTTCATGATATCAATCTTCTTCATCATCATCTTAGGAATGATGCCTTTCTTTTTGAATTTTTGTAGCAATTCTTGGGCTAACATGATATTGTCACCTATTCATCAACTTGGAACAAACTTTGATTACGTATCATCCACTAATATAGCTATTAATCTTCTAGTTATGACTTTAGAGAAATTTTTATAAACCATATTATAACATGAAATGAGTTTATAATTAGTGGCATACCTTGCATCCTTACTCTTGGGTAAAAGGTGGAGTGATGTACTGTTAAAAAATTTCATGTGAATCCCTGACTCCCAAAATTATTTTAGAATAGTAAAAAAACCATCCCCCACAATGCACCAAGTTTTCTTGAAGAAGTGAGGATTAAACTCATTAGGAACAGGAGCTTTTAAGTTACCCATATTAGACATTGCATCTTTCACTTCGTGCTTGGATATGTCTCTTAACATCTTTTGCCTACTTGCCTAACATAACATGCTACCTTTATTTATGATGGCCAAATTGGGGGTCTGAATAGTGGGTAGGGTAGAACCTTGTAAACCAACCTAGAAACTATACGCTTCATTTTCTATATCATCCCAATTTGTGATTATATGTCCATTAGCAAAATGTACATTGCTAATAAAGTTAAAATGCTACCTCTTTTTCAAATTTAAATGGAAGAAAACATTGTTCTCATCTTCCAACTTTATGTAGTTGTTTTTCTTTTTTTTTGTAGGTATTTTTCTTCAATTTGTGTCCTCTTCCACCATTTATGATGAAAGAATTTCTCTTTCCTTATCAGTTACAAATTAGAAGGATAAAGATAGAGCTGTTGTTTAATTTGTTTCTGATCACAAGTAGCTTTCTAAATATCATTACTAACATGGCCAAAGTGGGTGGAGTTAAACTTCTTTAATTCAGCTTTTAGCCTTTGCAGCTTAAACATGACATGAAACTCTTTAGACCCTTCAATTGGGATATCACATACAAGCTTCACACATATCATAAAATTTTCATGTGTTGTCCAGTAGTTACTAAAATCAAAAGGTTTAATACCCTTTAAAATATATTTATTTAATCATGACATCAAACAGCTGTGATCTAAGAGGCAATGATCAACCACCTAGATACTATTGTTAGATAATAGGAAAATGAGTATTGATTTCCAAATCCACTGTATAGCTTGCAATGTACTCTATTAGGAGGGAATTGGTTGTTACACCAAGTATAACTAGACCCAACATCATTGATTTCCCCCTTTCCACAATTATGAATGTAGCTTATGAAATCATGCATGTCCCCATGATGCATAAGACCACCACACTTTCTTTCGCTAACATGATGGCATTAAAATCACCAAAAACCAACCAAGCCTTAGGAACTCTATGACTAAGTTGAATAAGCGCATTCTAGAGATTTCTTCTAAGTTGTCTTGTATTGAAAGCATAAACAAAAGTAACAATGAGAGATTCATTTCCTAATAACTATTTTAGTTGACAATGAACAAACTGGTCATTTTCTTCCAGCGTAGAGACAAGCACTTCAAACGAGTTCTAGAGAATCATTATATGTCCATTATAATGTGAATGATGGTTTATTATATAAGAGAACATAGACGTTATCCTATTATGGGAAAGCCCGACTATATTAACCTTAATTCTAATCTCTAATAGTGCTAACATAGAAAAAGAACTATACTTTAAATATTTACAAAAAGACAATTATTTAAGAGGAGAATTTACTTCCCTACTATTCCAAAAGGTAAGTTTCATCAAGTTACAAAACTTGATCCCCTTGTTTCTCCCCTCATATCTCTTGCATTTCATTTAACAACTGTTATAGGTGGAATCTGTATCATTACCTTCAACCCCTAAATAATTCATTCTGAAAGCCTCCACCATCAATTATTTCCCTTTCTCATAATTTAATTACCCCATTTTTCACTACCAAAAAATTTCTTTTGAAAATGTTGTAGAAGCAAAAATACAAAACCAACTTATGAAAATTGAGTTGCTACGGCCGTATCTAACACAATATAGGCACATCACCACCTACCTTGTGCTAGGTACAATTCTAAGTGTCCAACCAAACAAAACACAAGGAAAAATAAAGTGTGTAAGATAAGGAAAATCCTTGTTTACAACCTAGGGCTACATAGGCCCAAATTCATATAAGGTACATATAAGGAAGATGAATTTGCTTAACTGAAGCAAATTAAAATTATCGAGAGTATACCATGGTCTTCACAAACCACAAGAAATTCTCCGGGAAACCTACTCTTAAAAACCCAAGATTCTGAGACAATAAAGAACCACTCAATAGTCGCCCTTAGGAATACATGCAACCAACCTCCTACTAATGGGATTGAGAAAGGGATTGTAACAAAAACCCCCATCACTATGCATACATATTGAGTAAAACAATCTACCACCATTATGTAGTTTCTGGTGCAGGTAAGATCCATACAACATACTCATGGCACAACTTACAGGGATATGCATGTGAATTTCCTATTATATCTTTTATGTTTAATCAAATGGTTCATACAAGATATGAGTGAATCCTCTAAAGCATATAAGGTTATAGACATACAAACACAATAAGGTATGTACCCTTTTAACATGCATACGATCTACTCAACGATCATAGAATAATTGGATTATTCATTTGACAAAATACATAGTATAATTAGCATGATGATGAGGAAGTAGGAATTCATGTACAACATCTACCCATGAATGAATCAGCAACATAATATTAATAAGGCATTTGAGAACTCATGGATCATTCCAGACTATAGGAATATACCATAATAGGCATCCCAAAGGGCATATGATTAGCATCAAACTCCAAGTAGATGGACATAAGGCATGCCACGTATTCATAGCTTAAATAAGGTGTAAGCCCTCAAGTATTCATAATGCAAAGCAGATACCATATTAAGTAACCACAATCATTTAACCAGACCTCACTAGTTACTTCCTTTTAAAACCTCATTTAACTCAACATCTTACTTTAGGTAAAATGAAGTTTCTTCGCCAAAACCTTATGCATTAAGTGAGTATATACTTAATTTACCCAAATTTCATACAAAATGTAGGATTATTTCCCATGGAATCCATCCAAATACTAGACATAAAGTATAAGCTTATGCCAAAGAAACCAAACGGATGTAAGTTTGGGCTCCTACCAAAGAAATAATGGACTGAAGCCCTAGCTTATACAGAGGAAACCAAACAGACATAATTCTGGGTTCCCATTCATCCTATGGTGACTAGGCCCTCTAGTATTGCTACACCCTAGTACATTAGTAGTGTCTATAGTAGGAAAGGAATCAGGATCAACAAGGATCATTGGAACAACTAGGATCCTACCTGAAGGCAAAAAGCACCCCAAGGTAGACGAACTTCTGGTAGCTAATTGAGGATCGAATAATTTGGAACTTTCACTATGCTCGTTCCACTTTAAGTGATTAGTGTTTTACTAGTTTGGGAAAGTTATTTCACATAAAGGCCCACACAGCAATATCATACCAACACACATGCCTTTTTCATTCAATACACCAACACAAGGTTCCCATATCAATCGGTGTTCCCATTTAGAGTCTCATCAAGAGATCATTCCATTACACCATCCATTATACCAAAGCGCAAAATTTTTGAATGATAAATAATAATCGTAATGATCTGGTACAACCATCAAATTTCAATTAATTCTATTATTCACAATCCAACTTTAGCTCATGCCAAGGCTAAGGTCATAGTTCATTATTCAACTATGAACTCACCCGTTTTTCTATGGAGGTTCCAATAAATTTACTAAGGCCAAATGTGTAGGTCCAATTATAGGTCGAATAGAGTCCAATCCTAGCTTACAACTATTTATTTATTTCATTATCCTAGTGAAAACTTATAATCATAGGTAAAGTTAACTCAAGCCATTCTATAAGATTGTATCATTTTCTTTTATTTTTGCTAAGCCATTTCACCTATATATCTCTCATTTTAGGGCCATGATATAAGTTAATAGAAGTCTATCATAAATCATTTTAATCCAATACAACCCTAATGAGGGCCCATTCTTAGCCATTTGATCATTTATTCATATTAAGTGCATTAAAAGGCTAAAGGCTACACTTAGGTCAAGCATTGAATGATTTAATTTTATTACCTTTAATCCATTATTTAACTTCTTTAATTTAGATAATTCCATAGCTATCAGTCTACCAGATCATAAGTAAGCATAAGAAAATTCAAATATCACATTTGGGAGGAAAAATATGCGAGAAAACAAAACTGGCCAAGACTAGCTTATAGGTTTCAAAAACCATTCGATGGGTCTCACTCACCAATCAACTGGTTTTATAGACCCTTTGATTAGTTAGGATCTTGCCAACCTCCTAGTGGGAGCCAACTAGTTGAACAGTTAGCCTCACCAGTCAAATGTTCTACGATTAATTCGATCGGTTTAGCCATACCAAGCAATGGATCTAACCTAAGTCTAACGTTTATGGATTTGTAGACAAACCAATCGATTGATTTACCCAACCAGCCAATTGTTGGTCAAACCAGTCAATCGGTTTAAATCTCATACCAAAATTCCTGAATTCATAAACCAGCCAATCAATCGGTCTTGGAGACCAGTCGATTGATCTGGGAGAAAGCACTTCACAAAAACACCAATAACACACGATCAATTCCATGACTTGCTCAATCAAATCCAAACATTAAACTAAGTTCATTCAAGGTATTTTACATATGATATTCATGAATCAACATGCTAAATAGCAACATTATTCTAGAATTCATAATAAGACATGTTGGCATATTTTGAACTTATTCTAGCAAATCATGTATTCACATTCTCTTCTTACTAAGCCATTGTGTAGTGAGTCTAGTTCACACATCGTATATATAATTATCTCCTAACACCCATAATATTAAGAGGTTTCAAGTCTAGAGTTTTAAACATTAGGTCCAAGCATATTAAATTTTAAGCCAAATCTCATACTAACTCATTTGTTCACTCCATGTTAGCTTATGTAGGCATATTCTCATTTTTAATATTCAAGATACTATAGGCTTATAGCACTCATATTTCACTTACCCATACCATTACTATCATAATAAGGGAAGATGGTAATTTACCTTAAAATCTAAGTAATACACCAAGAACACAACTCCCTAAAATCTCAAATCCTTTTTCCTACACTTTCACAAAGGAAATAGAGAGTATTAAGGGTGAATTTCAACCCTCACTTTTTCTCCAATCTAACTTTGTCTTATTTAAAATTAAAATAAGAAGGGTCTAGGGAGAGGATTAGAGAAGGAATAAATGATCATAATACAACCATAGGGAAAAGGAAAATGGTAAGGCAAATGTAAAGAAAACATGACATCTTGTAAGTTAGGGGAGAGGAGAGAAAACTGAGGACTTTATATCTAATTCATTGAGGATTCTGCTATTATAAAAGAGTGAGGGAGTGTATAAATTGAGACTCCTAACCCTAATCTAAAATAAATTTTTAGATTGTAGGTTTTTGAAGTTTGAAAGTTCACATTTCCTACATTGAGTTGGTTTAGTGAAACTACAGAGTTATTGGCATAAGGCTCAGAAATATCAAACATATGAAAGGTATAATGACATAAATGGATTAGAATCAAAGCTCAACATACCCTTAATGGAATAATATCCAAAGATTGTTTATTTTCAAACAAAATCAAATCACTCCTCACTAAAGGTTATTGGTTCAAACTAGGTTTATAGGTGCCTTGTCGAGAATTATTAGGAAAAGGAGAAGTTTGAATCTGATAATAGAAACCCTCCTTTTCCCATGATGATGCACCATCTCTAATCACATCTTGTAAACCAATTTCTGGTGCAGGACTAATTAACTTGGGAGTTGATGGTGTAATCCCCCGAAATTTTAAAAGCGTATAATTTAATAAAAAAAATTTATTTGGGATAAATTAGCCTTTAAACCAATTTAGTTTAATTATTTGTGGATTTTTATATATATAAATTAGATATAAATATTTAATAAATTAAAATAAATATTTTGTTATTTTATCACGCTCATATTATTTAAATAAATTTTCAAACCCTTAATTTACTAAAATTATCCTTTTAAACCCTTATATTTTAATTATATTAAATTAAATTATTAAATAAATTTATTACCCAAAAATATATTATTTTATTATTTTATAAATTAAATTATTTTATTTAACCCCATTTTTCCCTTTTCTTCTCCTTTTTCTCTCATTTTCCCTTTTCTTTCTTCTCTTTTTTTTTCTTAGGCCGCTAGCTGGCCTGCTTCAGCCCTTCCCCTCCTGCACCTTGGGCCGCTGGCCCGCTTCCTCTCCCCCTCTCCTTCTCCCTCACGCGTGAGCCGGCCACCCCTTCTTTCTTTCCTTTCTTCCTCGACCGAGTCGGCCTGCTTCTTTTTTTTCTTCGACCGTCCATCGCATGCACCCAACCCCCTCCCCTTCTTCTTCTTCTTTCTTTCTTTCTTCTTCCTCTTTCCCTGGTGAGAATCCTGTCAACCCACCATCACTGCCACCCCAACTTGCAACCCCCTCTCCCCGTTGACCTCCCTAACTCTCTCTCTCTCTCTCTCGCCATTTCTCTGCCCCATCCCGACCCCACCATTTCTGCCTTCTCCACTCCCTGCCATGGCCATTCCCTTCTCCCTCTCCCTCTCCCTGCAACTACCATTCCCCTACCACCCTAATGCCACCCCAAGCTCCCTATCCCCTCCTCTCTCTCCTTATTCTTTTTCTTCTTTCCTTCATGTCCCATTCGGCCATTTTTCTTGAGCCTCACATTCTCCCTAGCGCTCATTTTCTCCTTTTCTTCTCCTCCTCTCTCTCCTCCTTTTTTTGTTTCACCACCTATCTCCATCGCTGATGCCGCCTCAACAGCCACCTACACCACCCCCTGCCACCCTCTACCTCATCCCCGACCGATCACAACACCCATTGAGGCACCCTGCAGCCTCCTCCTTCCTCCTCTCTTTTTTTCTCTTATTTCCCTCCCTTCTCGGCAGCCACCCTGTGCAACCCCAATCTGTCACCGTTCCGCCGCTTATGCCGCCAACTGAGCCACCAAGCTAATCCTTTCAACCCCCCATACCACCCCCAATCATCCTTTGCATGAAACCGCCACCTAAAAGCCTTCATTTTCTCCTTCCATTTTCCTTCCTCCTGAGCCCATCCCTCTCGACCCATCTCGGCAGCCCCTCTTCCCAGCCTCGCCGCCGCTGCCGTCAACCCATCCCCAACCACCATCTACAACCCCTCTCCACCTCTATACCCTTCCCTTGCCCTAAACCCTCCCTCAACCACCTTCTTTCCTAGCCCCAAACTACCAACACAAAAATAACCTATTTCTCATTTTCCCACCACCTTCGGGCCCCTCCTCCTCATTTCCTTGCATGTTGCTCATGCTGTATGAGCAGCATGAGCTGTTGCCTTTCTTGATTAACTTGGGTAATAATTTTAAGGTATAATTATATTTTAATTCAAGTATTTGATTAATTAAGCATTATAAAGTTTTATGCTTTGATTTTTATGATTTCTAACATAATAAACCTAGATAATATTTTTATGTATTGGTTTTGATAATCAAAGCTTAAACCTTAAACTGGAATACCAATAAGGTTTGTTTTTGCAGGAATCGAGGTAACCGTTAAATCCCACTTAAACACATGGATAATGTATGTTAGCATATTAGGCATTTTTAATGTGTATTATGCTTGATAAATGTTGTTTAATATATTATATGTGGTTCCTTGTGTTGGTTGATAAAAGGAAGCATGATAGGTTATATGATATGTATGGGGATATTGTTTAAGGTATAAGTTGGTTATTAATGAAAATGTTAAGTATTATCCATGTTGTGTTATGCTAATGTAATCTTAATGCATGATTAATATTTTGTGAGCCTTAAGGGTATTTTAGTAATATATCTTGTACAAGAATATGGCCTAGTATATATATGGGTGCTAATAAGTGTTATCTGAAATATGAGAGTTGTGGATGAGGTATTAATATTAATATTTTATGTAGAAATGATAATTTAATGTGAGTGGTGTACTAGGGGAAAAATGGTAGTTTTAATTTAAAAGGGTATTATGGTAATTTTGAAGGCAAGGGCAAAGTGGTAATCTTATAATTCAAGGGAAAAAGGGTAACTTTATAATTTTGGAATTAAAGGATAAATTGGTAATGTCATAATTTAAGTGTAACTTGGTAATTTTGTGATTAAAGGGAAAAATGGTAAATTTGTGATTGAAGGGAAAAGTGGTAATTTTGTAATAAAAGGGTAATATGGTAATTTTGTAATAAAAGGTTAGTATGGTAATCTTGTAATTAAAGGGCAAATGGTAATTTTGTAATAAAATAGCAAAATGGTAATTTTGTAATAAAAGGGCAAAATGGTAATTTTGTGATTAAATGGAAAAATGGTAATTTTTTAATTAAAGGGAAAAATGGTAATTTATAAATTAAAAGAGGTAAAATGGTAATTTCATAATTAAGGATAAAATGGTAATTTTATAAGTGAAAGGGTGGTATAGTAATTTTTGGAAGTTAAGGGGGAAAATGGTAATTTTATAAACAAAGGGAGTAAAAGTGGAACTTGAAAAGGAGAAACTTGGTAATTATAATAATTGAGAAGGGTAACATGATAATTTAATAAAAGAGAAGGGTAAAATGATAATTTAATGATGGAGGAGGGTAAAATGGTAAATATGATAAATATGATAAATGTGAAGGGCAATTTAATTTGGTAATTTAACCAACTAAAGGGATAATTTGATAATTAGGATAATGAACAGGGGTAATTTAGTAATTTGACCAACTAAAGGGAAATTTGTTAATTATAATAAAGGAAATGGGAAATTGGTAATCTAACCAACCAAATGGGAAATGTATTAAGTGTAACAATTATGAAGGATAATCAGTGGCCTAATAAGTGTGGGAGATAGCTAAGTAACCTAAACCGAGTAAGGGAATAGCTAAGGCCAAATGTGTGATATGTGTCCTACATGCCTTGGATGTCCTATATAATTATATATCGTGTTTTATATGATATTATCTTAACTGTTTCATGTGTGGTGTGGCTTGGAACTGAGATGTGTTCATGTGTCCTCTTTTGGTATGTGATAATACGGATATGCCGTAAGATATGATGTGATGTGATGTGGCCCTTTAGGACATGCATGCTGGGATAATTAATGTGGTAATGTGGGATGGAGGCATGAAAACGAGAAATGGGAGAGAAAGATAACCACAGGGAAGTAAGTTGGCTAATGTAGGTATGGAAGGAATTAGGGTTTGCGTGGGATGGTTAGAGTCCGCATGGGGGCAAACTTTACGTATGAAAAGTTACCTCAGGACGTGAGGAAGGTAATAGAAGGGTCATTTGGGTGTCTGGGGGCTTTGGCTGAAAAATAGTAGGTGGGATAGTATAAGGGTGCGTAGGAGACTAATCGAGGGTTAGGAGGAAACCCTAATATGAGAAGGTGGAAAAGAAAAAGAAATAATAAAAGTAAACAAGAATGAGTGGGGCAGAAAGTGAGGATTGGATCTAAGGGTCATGACGTGTAGGGTATTGAAATAGTCGGGATGTGTACGATAGAGAAGGATGGGCCACATAAGCCCGAGTTAAGGTTTTTGGAGAAAACCGAGTTAGGAGGTGCATAAGTCTCAAGATATGGGACGGGCCCTCCTGGGAGGATAAGTGTGGACATAGTTAGCCATGCATGTCAAGGGTGAAATACTTTCGAATAAGATACGTTTAAAACACTAATCACTTAAAGAGGAAGATGTTGAGCCGGACCCATACTAGTCCACCGGCGAATAATAGTGGCCACGTGTATTTTGCCCTACATGATCATTCCATTGGCTATAATAGTGGGGGATTCTGTGCTCAACAACCCAAACGTAAAAATGATAAGACACGGGGAAGATACTAATTACTTACAGTGGAATACCTTGAGAGTTGGGGCCATATCGGTCCACCGGCGAATAATAGTGGCTAGGAGCATTTTGCCATGTATGACCGGTCCACTGACAAATAATAGTGGCCAGGAGCATTTTACCCTGCATGACCGTTCCACCGGCTATAATAGTGGGGTTCCCGCATTCATATGGACATTTATAATCTGAGATGATTGATTAATGATGGACTAATGGCCTTAAGGCCCTAAAAGTATCAATTATTCATTATGGCCTATTAACATTGGTTGACTTGTTAAATGGATGAAAGTGATTGTTATGTATACACCATTAGTATCTGATTGACTTGTTGAATATGTAAATGTATGGATCTGAATGTTTATGTTATACCTATCGTTATGTACGGATATAGTAGTGTATCATGTGTTACATTGAGGACCAGCTTTTAAGTGCGTTTTTAAAGGGTTATTCAGTACCATAGTACTGAAGTGTTCTATTCGTGGGGCCCCTACCTATTCAAGGGACAAAAATCCTTGGAGGTCGTATTCAGTGTTATTCAAGTGGGCCTCGAGAAAGAGCGTAAGGAACTATCCGGAATAGTTAGGGTTTTACTTTGTCTCCTTAAATTTTGTAATTTTAATGTATTCGTTGTTTTGTAACCACCACTTGATGGATTATATTTACTTGTGCTACTCTGATTTAATAATTAGTCGAGTTTCTTGTAATTTGTATTTTTCTCCTTTAGCCTTAGCACTTGGTACTAGAACGGTATGAATGAATCGATCTTGTACTAGGTGTTGCGGTAATACCCCTAGACTTCACGGTTTGGTATTTTCTTCTGCAAATTTTCTTTTAATTAAACGAAATTTTTCAGTAGTGAATTTTGGGGGTGTTATAGATGGCCCCGGAGATGAAAACTGAATCCGACATTTATTTCTCACAATAGCTAGAGGTTAGGTTTTTTTCCATAAATGTTTGACTTTTACTTAAACCAAATCCTTTGAATACATACAACCCTCATATAAGAAAACTTTGTACTCATGGCCTTTATCTTACTTATGCATTCAAATCTAGTGTGGTAAGTTTTACCATAATGAGTATGTATCTTGTATTCACCCAAAATAAATACTTTCCCTTCTAAAATTCCATCATAAAATGTTTCTTCTCACTAGCATAGCGTATTGTCCTCTCAAATTTCCAAATTGTTATTAGTTCTCAACTATCCCTAATTATAAGTCCACCTTTTCTCACGTTCATCGTTCCTCTAGGTTATTTTCCTAACCTTCATACTTATATCATTAAATTTAGTTTCTTTTATTAGGTTAGATTTTAGTTTCTTATTCACCTTTTGTTAATCTAAACTAGCATTAGTAGGATTTCATTTTTTCAATATAAGATATCTCAATTTATCTCCATAGTTATAAAAATCCTAATTCCATCCTACGATTCAATGATCATATAATTCAAAAATAACAAAATGATCTATAAATATAGATAGAATCTTAAAATAGTTGAATAATTATAGAATCTCAAAATAATCAAATAATTATAGAATCTTATGATCACCTTATTATAGAATCCAACAAATCTTGGTCAAGTCCTAAGATTCTACATGATAACTATGATTTTTATCAATTTATCTTCAAATGTATTTCCCATATTATTCCAATTACATTCCTTCCTTAATCCTTTAATTTTTCCCCTTATATTAATTTGCAACATATCTTAAAATGAGACGACACAAGAAATTTTAACTAATGTACCACTAAAAGAATGAAATTGATTGCTCGTGTAGCATGATGAAAAGACATTATAAACTCCACCTAAATAGCAAAGTGAACATATTAGATTATATAATATTATTAATTATTAAATTATATTCTATTTAAAATTTAAACTTTTTATAATATTTGTATGGTCATGTTTGCTTCATAATGTAAGGAAACTTTAGTTTATAGTGTACACATAGTTTGGTTTATATAAGAACATAACGTGTGCGCATATAGCCAAAAAAAACTTCTTTTTATTCACACTTCTTATATCTTGATTCATCAAAATTTTCAAAAGCCAAAATAATTTTTTGGTCTTATTTTCTTAAATGATGGAAAATAGTATCATCTCATTGTTACCTTCATTATCATATGTTACCTTTATACTTTGTGTGGTTTTATTAAGTATAACAATATTATATATTTTGAACACAATGATTTGTATCACTGATGTTGTTGATTTAATATAATTCCTAATATGTAAAATAACTTTAATAATTTATTCTACTTGTAAGTAGCTAGAATGCAATCGGTGACTATATAAGAGCATAATAGTGTACTTTTTTGTTCATTTAACATAAAATATGTTATTTTGTAGCATATATGTATACAAGTTTCATACTTTTATAGTTTTTGTAGGATATTCTGATCCTACGATTCGATTCTATGACCCTATCCTAATCCTCAAAATTGATCTTAAATAGAATCTTCATTCTAACAATCTTATCTATCACCTATATTCTTATTTTCATCCTATAAGTTAGTCTTGAATATATCAAAATTAGAATTATTTTTTTTCTGCATTAGTAGTTAGTTAAGTAAAATTAGTCACTAATTGATCAAAAAATTTCAAGAATCTTGCATTTAGGAGCACTTTGTAATTTCAATCACTGCTTATTAATTTTTACCTCATTTTCTTCATCTTCTAACTCGGAATAAGTTCCTCCATTTACCATCAATCACATATTTCTTTCACTTGTCTTATATGTGCTTCCATTACTTTTATTTCTTTTCTTTCATTTCTAAAAGTCAATATGTTAATATTCTAGAAATACACGTTGTCTAGCTCCTCCTCTCGGCCATCACTTAGTTCATTATCTGTCTTATCATCATCCTATGTAAAATCTGTGATGATATTATTGTAGCCTCCTTTTATGGTCCTATTATATTCTTATTTTCATAATCTCTCTCTTGCAATTTTTGATTACATAACTTGGCTTATTACACTTAAAGCATTTATCATTAGTGAAGTTAAACTTAATAGTGGAACTTTTCTTACCTTTTTTTCTTTGTTGGTTCCTTCTTGTCATTTGGTTCCCTCTAGAAAATTTCCTAAATTTCTTAGTGAGTAACTCGAACTCTTCATCATCACAATTAATTTCTTCATTACTTCTTGCTTTTAAGGCCAACATTTTCCCATTGTGGAATAATTTGATCATGTCTTCATATGCCTTCAAGGATCTAACAAGTCATTCTTCACTACATCTTGTTGTTAGTGCCAACCCTTTCTGCATGTGGAATAATTTGATCATGTCTTTATATGTTATCAAGGATCTAACAAGTGTTTCTAATGATTATTCACTTAACTTCTTGGTTTCATAAATATCTATAAGTTTGGGCATATACTCCATAAGGAAGCATCTAAGAATCTTTCTTACCTTTTTTTGCTTCATAATTAAGTTCCAAAATATTACAATTCATTGACTATGACCGTGAACTAATATATCAATTATGTATTGTTTTACCTCATTGGTTTCTTAATGATAAACAAATCACATTTCTTATATTTCTTAAGTAGAATTCCAAGAGAAGACTTAATTGAATTCAATTGCACCTGAGGAACATTAAAAGGTATTTTTGGCAAGTGTGTTCTTCTAAAGATCCTTATCATCCTCCTCTATATAGTTTTTTTTTTAAATTTCTCACCTATTTTAATATCTATGGTTTATTCTATTTTGAATGGCATAAGCTAGAAAACATTACATACTTGATAGTCTTTTGACTAGAGAAAGTACAGCATTATATTCTTCTACCAATGGTGGTATTAGCCATTAAACAGTCATAGCCTTATTGTGGATTACCCTTATATTATACCATAAGCTTTGATCATCTTTATCTACATAAGGTTTTAATTTTGTAGAAGTACCTACCATGATACCACTAGAAAGGTTTAGTGCAACAAAGTAGCTCCCAATTTACTCAAGAAAAGGATAAGTCAAGTATCTATACTTTTTGGTAATTAATATAATTTAGAAAATAAGATTATAAAACTTCCTATTTAAGGTGAAGAAACTCAATACATAGTTCCTCTCAAGATGGTGTGTATGCCAAAATGCTTATGAAGTGTTTAATTGTCTGAGTCATAAGGATCAATTATGTAAAAAGCAATATAGATATTAACATATGATATTGTGTTGTTTACCAACTTAAGATATGTCCTCTCTTAAGTAGCACACATCTATGGTCCTAACTACTTCTTTTATTTTTCACAATAAGTAAGAAAAGATAGTATAACCCTTGCATGTATTGTAACACCCTAAATTTTCAAACTAAAAATATTCATTTAAATTATAAATTAATGGAAGTTAAAACCAAATATGGGTATAACCGTCACACTCATCACAAGGTTAACCATTATACCATCATCGTTTCAAGATCATACTAAAATATTTCATAAAGCATGCCACAAAATAGAGAAAAAAACATAAGTAATTTAACATAATAAAATAACTGTTATGAGGGTCAGTTCCTAAATTTTAACAAAAGGAGGAAAGTGACATAAGAGTTTAGAATATCTAAGTCACACATAATCCTAGAGGACACAACCAGATAGCTCCCACTCTAAGTTCCATCAACATAAAATCACTCTTACCCAGGCACATCACTATAAAGCTCAACATTATCATTATTTGTTATCTACAACATATCACCCACAAAGTATAGTATCAGTATCAATACACTGATATACTAAGTAAACAAGAACTCCCCTATAGAGGCATCATGGAACACATAAGAATGACATAAAAGTGATAAAATATACAGTACATTCAAACATTATATATAAGATTACACAATCAATCTTAAAGAAATAATCCATTCATACTCCTTTTTTTCTGTAATATGTACTCATATCACAATAGATTCCCCTCCATATCAATCTTGTAATCTAATACAATGAACTTGTTGGAACTAGCGCATTAAAAATAGATAATTAGCACAACATAAAATAATAACACTGGTGGATTTTCCACCACCAAATGACCTAATATAACTAACCGACATAGCTCAAATAAAGGCGTAATGTCTACCACCAGCTAACCCAATATAGATAGTTAGTGTAGCTTAAATAAAGCTGGATTTTCTATCACCAACTAACCTAATATAGATAGTTAGTTCACCTTAATCAAGGTAGACTATTTACCACTAATTGACCTTATATAGGTAGTCAATGAAACTTAAATAAAGGGAGAACTAAAACCACCAACTAACTTAATATAAAGAGTTAATATAGGTTAAATAAAGGGTGGCCTAAAACCACTGGTTAAATTAATATAGATAGCCAAAGTAGTTCAAATAATGGTGTACTAAAACCACCAGTTAACCCATCAAAGGAAGTCAACACAAAAATATAGTATCTTCCACATTAATAATGAATATCTTATTCAAGGCCAACACTTAACACATACCAACCATCCATACTTAAACCAATTATTCCCATTTTATCCATCATTCATGAAAAAAAAAGGTTAAATGAAGGATTCAACTCTCAAAAAATACCCTAAAAGTCCTATGAAAACCAGTAGATGGATCCCATAAATTAGTGAACTACTCAAGGAAATAAACCAAATAAAACTAAGGTCAAATAGGAAAACCGATCAAATAATATAGAAAACTAGTCGATCGGTCTCACAAGTTGATTGGTATGGATTAACTAGTCAAGCGATCCAATTTGAGACTATTTATCTAAAAATTATAGTTAACTAGTCAGCTTGTAGGTTTATACTAGTAAATTAAGTCTACTAGGAAACACACATAAAACTATTCATTCTTTTCAAATTTAATCCAAACACATCCACACCTACTCATATTTTACAAAAATCTCCAATAATTAAGTATAACAAACATATAACAGGGAGCAACTAGCCAACGCTTATAGTAAGCACATAGTGAGGCTACATGGAGTCCCTAAGGACATTGTGTCCAATCATGACTCCATGTTCTTATCACATTTTTGGTAGAATTTACAAGCCACCTTTGGTACTCAACTGAAGATGAGTACATCTTTTCACCCAACTACGGATGGTCAAATAGAGAGGACCATTTAGACTATGGAAGGCATGCTTCGGACGTGTGTGTTAGACTTTGGAGGAAGTTGGGAAGATTATCTAGACTTGATTGAGTCCTCATATAACAACAATTACCATGATAGTATTAAGATGGTGCCTTTTGAATCCTTGTATAGGAGGAAGTATCATAGTCCCTTGTATTGGAACGATATCAGCAAGACGCTCATGTTGGGATCTAAGATGATCGAGGAGACAACTAGGCACAACCATTTGATTCAAGACTAAATGAAAGCTGCCCAAGACCAATAGAAGAGCTACACAATCTAAAAAGACAGAATGATTATTATGAGGCAGGTGATAGAGTCCTTATGAGAGTCTCTTCCACCAAAGGAGTCATGAGGTTCAGTAAAAAAGGTAAGCTTAATCTAAGATACATTAGATTTTATGAGATTTTAGACCATGTTAGTGAAGTCACTTATCGCTTAGCTCTACCAATGGAGTTGTTGCATGTACACAGCGTCTTTCACATATCGCACTTGAGGAAATATGTAGAAGGTCCTTTGCACATTATTCTACCAGAGTCAATAGAGCTCAATGAGTCTTTGACTTAAGAAGAGAAACCAGTGAGCATTCTAGACACAAAGATAAGAGAGAGGTGTATGAGGACCATCCCATCGATCAAAGTTCTTTGCTCATAGTATAGTATAAAGGAGGCTACTTGGGAGGTTGAGGAGGAAATTCAAGCCAAGTATCCAAAGTTATTTTCGTAGCTTGTTACCTTAGTGTAAACTTTTTTTATTTAAGGGGGTAGTAACCCTTGCTCTTGAATGTGAATGTGATGTGTGTTTTATCTTATGTGTAATGATGTGATTGGATTCTTATAAGCTTCAGGAATGTAGCCTCATTAAGGGGGTAGTATTGTAATATCCCATATTTTATTTAAAATGTTGAAAGAGATTATGCCAATTTTTGGACATGTGATTTTGATTTAATATTATGATTTCGTTGGAGGCAAGTTTGGTTTGGAATAAGGTTGAAAAATGAAGTTTAATGCATTTTTTAGGCGAACCAATCGGCTAGTTAGTCATTTTCACAGTTTAGGTTTTCTTGACTAAACTAATCAATTGGTTGGGGGAACCGATCAACTAGTTTGTAGAACACTCAACCAGTAGGGACAAACCAATCAATTAGTTTGTTGAGCTAGGCATATTTTTTGAATTCAATTTTTTGAAAAATTTCTTATACTGAAATGGAAACTTACCAACCCATGCCAAATTATCCCTAAGAGATTCTTAACCATTTTCATAATTCATATAGCCTAAAATAGTATCGTAGATTGATCTAAAGGTTGATTGGGATAATTAAGGGGGGAGGTGACCCCTGCCTTGTCTTCTTCCACCTATCTCCTCCACACATTTCGGAGATCAATACTTCAATCTTAGGCATGATTATGAGCTACAAGAAGATTCCTTCCATGCTAACCTTTCATTACCTCTCTTATGTATTCTAAATCTGGCCTAATTGAGCAGCATTCTCTAAAAACACCATTTGAGCTTTGGAAAATAAATCAGCATATCTTGGATGAAATATATCCATTTAACTCAAACTCAAGTAGTAATTTCTTTGGTTTTTGGGGTTTTCCTAATCCCTCTGTTACCCCTCTAAATTGGTTATCTATAATTAGCCCGAATCACCCCTTTTATTCACCTTTCTTTTAGCCACCAAAATCCCTAAGTCTCTCCTTTCACCTTCCCTCTTTTCTACACTTTGAATCTTATAATTTATTTCATTACACTCTTATTATCCTTTCTCTAGCTCTCTCTTATTTTAATTGTTAAGCAAGGAAGAGTTAGGTTTGGGAAAAATGTCGAGTGGTTCAATTGAGCATTGTCCTATTTTGCCTCAAGTTGGTATGTTCCTTCTTTGCTTTTATTTTAAGTTCTAAAATTTATAAGATTTGTGATGAATTTTTGAGTTTAAGATCCATTTTTCTAAGGTTTTAAAAGCTAATAATTTCATAGTGGAAATTTTTGGTTTAAGGGGGGATTTTGTCTACATCAAGTGACTCTTGCCTCTAAAATGATTAATGAGTATTCCTACATATTATGAGTTCCTTTAAGATGATTCTATATATTGGGATGTATATATATAGCCTGTATAAGTGATTTGGATGGATAAAATGAGTATTTTAAGTAAAAAGCATGAAATTGATAAAAATAGGATATGATGATTCAATGTCGAGATATGCAAGTTAATTCGATTGAAAATGTGTTAGACTATATTGATACATGTTATAATGTGGTTAAGGATGATTTATAAGCATGATTCTACCTCAAATTAATGGTTTGATACTATTATAGACCAAATCAATCGACTAGTTCCTAGAATAATTGAATGGTTAACCCAACTCATCGATCGGTAAGCCTGTAGAGACCTTGGTCTTTCTCTCTGCTTAAACCCATCAACTGGTTGGGTGGAACCGATTAACTAGTTTATGAATAGTTGACCTGTTTTTCGATATTGATCAATTAGTTTGAGAAAAAGCATGGTATGGTTGATCAAACTGGTCGATTGGTCAACCCAAACTAATCGACTGGTTGGGTCAGACAGATTGATTAGTTTGACTAGTTTGTAAGGTTTGTTTTCTTTCAATTTGGTTATGCTTTGAGGCTATGTTTAGGACTATATTATGATTATTAATGGGATAAAATACATATTTTCTCATGGATTAATGGCGAAATGAAAGGATTAAATGAATCATAATTTATGATATACTCTATAAGTATTGTAAAGGCTAAAATGGTATTCCACTTATAATAAGTGATGATATTGATAAAAGAGTAATAAAACACAGCTTAGGCTTGAATAAAATAGTACGATGGATATGAATAATATTGGATAAGGATAAATGGAAACCTACATGATTGGGAAAATGGAATGAAGATAATTAATATGGAATAAACATGGAAAATGCTTTGTTTGCTTTTGTATGGACAATGTGTGATCAATTATCCTTATTAATAATATACTAATCACATAAACTGAAAGAAAATTGAGTTAAGTATGGGTTTGGGTTACCCGATCCTCAGTTAGCTATCGGGTTTAGTCTACCTTCAAGCACTTTTGGTACCTTCAGGCATGATCCTAAGAGTTCTCGATTCCCTACCTATTCTAGAATATGATGATATATTAGGGGATATCGATACTAAAGGGCTTAGTTACCTAGGTGGTTGGCCTCATCCCGGACATATGTCCATATTAGTTTCCTTCAATCTAGACTTATGTCCATTATGGTCATCGGCTTTTCTTTGGTGATTGGCTTTGGCCTAGACTTTACGTCCCTTATTTGGATAGGTTTCCATGGTATGTGAGACCATGGGGGTGGTGCATAGTTCATCTCTCTACAGTAATAAAATTTGGATGATAATTAAATGGATGATTAAGATTTGGATAATGAATAAGTGTACATGAATAATTGGATAAAGATGGAAAATGGTTGAATGACCAAAAAGGATAAAAGGTGGTTTATACACGTGGATAATGGCTTAAGTGCCTATCCGGTTATTGATTGAAATGTTCTATGATTATTGACCTATCTCAGCATTTACAGAAGGAAATGGTATGATATAAAGGATTGAGTAATTGGAAATAAACCCAAGTGATTGCTTGGATTTAATATGCTATTACATGTGTGAGTTCCCACATGATTATTAGATATTCTGCATTTTTTGAGTTATGTGTGATAGCATGTCTTGATGTACTCTTACATTTACGTATACAACATTAGCATGATGCGTGTTAATTATTATATCCGATAGAATTTGCATACTTATATTTCCATTGAGGGAACAACTTGGCTTACTCAGTACATAGTGTACTGATGTGCCCGTTTTTCGGTCACCTGCTTATTCCCACGAGCCGAGGGTCATGTGGAGGTTTTTGGGGATGGATACTAAAGGGCCTACCTCATTTTGGGTTCGGAGCTTGAGAGCATGGACATCCGAAGATCTTGTGGGGTCCATGAGGGGTCATGGTTTTGATTTTTCCATCATACCCTAACTTAATTTTACTATAGCCCAGTAATTTTATCTATATGTATTTTGTAATGATTTGGTTTGGGATCATTTAGGTCATTCGATGTAAGCAATATTTTAAATTGTTTATATATTATTTTATTCACGCACTATGTTGTTTTTAAATGTATTGGTCTATTTTAGCCTTGTATCTGATATAGGGTAGATGGTAGACAACTATCATGTGTTAGGAACAGTGGTAGCACCCAATTTTCCTAGTTGTGTTTTCAACTTTCGTATTATTTTAAACAAAAAAATTTATAGTGAAAAATGGGGGTGTTATATTGGTGGATTAGTCGATTGTTTTAACCAAATTATCAAAAATAAATAGATAGTTTACTAGTCGATTGGTTCCCTAGTTTGTACAACAATTTCTCATTTCAAAATTCCTCTAAAATATTATAGAAAAAAATTTATATATAGGGTCTTACATGCATTAACTCTCAAATACTCATCAACTCATTTCAAGTTGGAACACACTTCTAACTCATAAAGCTAACAAATGCACCTTCTTTAAGGTGCACACAAACTCAATGACTCTATTTTGCTTATGGTATCCACTCATTTATATGTAGCATAATGCAACTTAACATAATAACTTTGGTAGATAAGAGACTCTTAGTAAGAACTCGGTAGCAATACTAAAATGTATGACAACTATGGATAATTTTTCTTTCACAATCCTATGTGAGCTTGAAGATGATTCTTCAGTGAAAAGTATAAGTTCTTAATTCATGTCTCTACTCTAAATGCTTGTGAAAAATGGTTTGATTAAATAAGAAAAATGCAAGAAGTAAAACCATATTTACTTTCCAAGTAAACTAAAGACTACAAGGATCATTGAGCTAAAAATTTGGTAACCAAGTCGAAAAAACATTTACAAAAGTATAAAATATATTAGCTATTATTTCAAGATTCCGTATGTCATGTTAACTAAGAAAATATTATGGGAAACCAACTAACAAATTTTTCAAAAGCATATATATTCCAAAAATTAAAAATTTAGATAATATCTAAAGATTTTCATCAAAATAATTTAAAATAAAAATCTCAACTAACACAAAAAATATAAGAGAAAATATTTAAGAAATTGTTATATGAAAATAATTTGCATATAAAATTATTTTTCTCAATGACAGCCATTTTCCTTTTTTTTTCATAATGCCTTTGTTGTAGAATTAAAGAGAATTTAATATAAATTGAAGTTAAATTTTCTCAATATATCCAAAATATAAAAAAATAGTTCAAGCATTTTTTAACTTAATAATGCTTGGCTAACTTTAATAGTTCATTATTACCTTACATAAAATCCTAAAACTTACACTTTCTATGAACTTTAAGACTTTTAAGAACTTTAGGTCGTTTGCTTACTTTTGTACTTTAGATTTTATAAATTTGTTTCTCTAATGTTGTTTTAGATCTATTAAACACTATCAAATGGAATAAGGAAACTAATCTCACTCATTTATTAGTATCAAAACTAGGAACGCTACGCAACAAAGAGGGTACATTCTACCACAAATACTATAACTTACCTAATGATCCTAATGTCATAATTGAAATCCCTCCATATAGTGCAAAAGTCCCTAATGCTTCTATTATTATTATCCTCATAAAATTATTTTTACTTCATCTAAAGCACCTCTATGCTCTCAATCTTAAAAACAATTGGTTGTTACTCAACTTTAATAAGAATAATAAGCCCAACCAAATATGGTAACTGAATAATATCAATCTAAAGGTAAATCTTCTACCTCACTATAATAAAGAATATAATCATTTCTACTACACAAACACTTATATCTAACATAGTTTCTCCCTCCTTGATGAACATTAGGAAAATTTCTGCTTGTATAAAGGAAAAATTGAAGAGGTGGTCAAATAAAAATAGAGATGAAGTGCATATAGATGTAGAGGTGGAGGTCATTAAAAAAAGGTAAAAGAATTTGTAAGAGTGATATGGAGGTTGGGAGAGCAACTAAAAAGGGGAATAAGACACTGCCTTATTTACATAATAATTTGGAATCCTTTGGTGGTGGTGGTGATTCATTTACAACAACCGATGAGGAAAGTAATGGAGGCAGTAGTGAAGAAGAGTATGATGATGATGATGATGATGAAGGTATATTGGTGGCCACATATAAAGTACGAAGTATTAGAGTTTGTTTTTCAATGTCTAATATGTTAGAAGGTTAAAATTGAGCATAAGATGTCGGTAAGGTTGGTACAATCACTAGAAGTTCCAAAAGAAAAGTTGGACAATATATCAATGGACTTTGTGGAGGCTCTTCCCTGGACCCTTAATGGTTTACATTCCATCTAGGTTGTTGTGGATTACCTAACTAAGTTAGTAGTATTTGGACCCATAAAGATGACATGGAGTATGGAGTAGCTAGCTAACACTTATAGGAAGTACATTATGCGATTGCATGGGGTTCCTACAGACATTATGTTAGACCGAGACTCTATATTCTTGTTCTAATTTTGGTAAAATTTATAAGATACTTTTGGGACTTTGTTGAATATGAGTGATGTTTTTCACCCACCAAGGGATGGTTAGATGAAGAGGACCATTCAGACCTTAGAGTACATGCTTAGAGCATGTGTGTTAGATATTGGGGGAAGTTGGAAGGACCTCATGGACTTGATTGAGATCTCCTATTATAACATCTACCACGCTATTATTAATATGGCACCTTTTGAAGCCTTATAAGTAAGAAAGTGTCGTATTCCCTTATGTTGGAATGATATCGGTGAAATGATTGTGTTAGGACCAGAGATGTTCTAGGAGACAATAAGGCAAATTTTATTGATTCAAGATCAAATGAGAGTATCCCAAGACAATTAGAAGAGCCAAATAGACTTGGGAAGAAAACCAAAGGGTTACGAGGTGGGCGATAGAGTCCTTTTGAGGGTCTCTCCCATTAAGAGAGTCATGAGGTTCTATAGGAAGGGTAAGCTCAGTTCTAGGTACATTGGACCATATGATATTGTGGATATGTTAACGAGGTCACTTACTGTTTATCCCTATAGATAGAATTATCACATGTACACAATGTCTTATGCATATCCTAGTTGAGGAAGTACTTAGGGGATCCTTCACATGTCATTTAGCAAAAGTCGTTAGAGCTTGACGAGTCTCTACCTTAAGAAGAATAACCAATAATCATCCTAGACAAGAAGAGCTAAGTGACATGCACAAAGAGTTTCCTACTATTAAAGGTCCTTTATTCATGACATAGCGCCTAGGAGGCCACTTGGGAGGCTGAGGAGGAGATTTGAGCATAATACCTAGAGTTGTTCTCCTAATGTTATGTGTATGGCATAATCCTTATTTTAAGGGGTAATGCCCCTTTTTCCTTGTTGAATGTATTACATGAATTGTTGTGTATATACTGTTTCTAGACCTTGGTTAGTAGGCTTTAGAGAAGCAACCACTTTAAGGGGAAGCGTTGTAATACCCTATATTTTGTGAAGTTGTGAATGAGAATTTATGGTGTTGAATAAGATTTTGATAATGTTTTATTTTTGATTTGGAGCTATAATTAAGTTTGTGGAAAAGCTAGATTTAAATGAGTTTTAGAAATAGAATAAAATGAGGTGTCAGGCGGACTGATTGACTAGTTCCATGAGTCGATCAACTGGTTTGTCGTTTCAGCTAAAGGATTTCCTTGACTAAATTGATTGACTAGTTTGGGGAACCAATCATTTGTTTGGAAAAACCGATCGGATAGTTTATCAAGCTAAGTACAATTTCAAAACTTTTTTTTTACGTAAAACTTCTTATACCAAAATGGAACCTTGATGATCTAGTTTCAATTTGTTTTTGCAAGATTTTTAACCTTTTGTATCATTCGTTTCATCAAGCTTCTACCTTAAATAGATTTGAGTGCTCGATGGGGATGTTTGTGGGAGAGGGTGACCTCAAACTTATCTTCTTCCATCTCCCTCCTTTGCCCACTCTAGAAATTGTTGCTTCGATTTTCAAGTCTATCTCTACTTACCCAAGAGATTCCTTTCATGCTAATCATTTGTTTCCTCTCTTGTGTTTGAAAATGTTGGGCAAATTTGACTTGCATTTTTCTAAAAATCATCACATTACCTTTCGAATGGATGTCACCCTATATTTGACTAAATATTCCCATTCCCACTCGTGCTTGTTTTAATTTGTTAGCTATAAGTATCCCTAACTGCCCCTTCTATTTACTTTTCTTTTAGCCATCAAAATAGTCCAACTCTCTCTAACCTTGTGTTCTTTCCCTTATATTCAAACTTTGTTTAGTTTATTTCCACTCTTCTAATCCTTTCTTTAGATTCTTCTTGTTTATATTTAAGCAAGGGAGGGCTATATTTAGGAGGAATGAGTCACTTTTTCTGTACACATTATCTCTATTTTCCTCTTATTCTTGGTAAGTTGTTTCCTCCTAATTTGAATTCTGAATTATAAAATTATTCATTGAATATCTAAAGCTTTGACTTCTATTTTTAAGGTTGGAAGTTGGAAATCTTTCAGGTTGAATTTTCTTAATTATGGGAAAGTTTTTCTTACACCAAGTAAGTCATTCTTACTTTTAAAATGTGACTTGGTTAAACATGTGTGACGTAAAACCTTTAAACTCATGATTTTATAAACTGGCATGAGAATTTGGTTTCAAATTGGTGCATGTGGATTTCATTATGAATTATGAAATAAATACATGATTTTTGGGAAATTAGGTCAATTTGATGAATTGTGGAGCATGTAACAGTGTATGAGATTAAAAGTGTTAATTTGATGCCGGTACATGTTTTAGTTTGGATGTGGTAGGAATTTTGAGAATCATTTGCATGGAAAAATACCTATTTTGTGCTATTTGAGGGTAAACTAATCAATTGGTTGGGTTACATTGATTGATAGGTCTAGTCGACCCAACCCATTGATTGGGAGGTCTATGGTGATCTTAGTCTTGCTATCTACTTAAACCCATCGACTGGTATGACAAAACCAATTGAATGGCCTCTAAATAGTCAATTGATTTGGCCTAACCAATTAACTAGCTTGAGGGAACCTTAGGTTGGCCAAGCCAAACCAATTAACTAGTCGGCCCAAACTGATTGACCGGTTTGCCCAATTGATTGACTAGTTGGTATAACCAATCAACTAGTTAGGTCAAACTGATCAACTTGTTTGGGCAAATTATGTGATTTTGATCTTTTGGCTTGGATATGATTTGAGACCATGCCTAACACTATTATATGACTATCTAATAAGTTAAATACAACAGTTGACATGGATTAACAACCTAACAATATATTAAACAAACTATGACTCATGATATACTCAAAGGGTGCCTTGATGGGTAAACTCAAATAAGTATTTGATGGCTTTGAAAGGGGTAATGAAATTTAGACTTTATCTTGGATGGATTAACCTAGTGCATTTAGTTATTAATGAGTAAGCATTAATGGAAATCCTACACATGGTTAGGGGTGGTAGGGTTAATATGGAAAAAGTATGTGAATGTCTTGTTTGCATATTGTGTGGGCCTTGTGTGATCATGTAACATCAAGAATAACATACTAATCACTTAAAGAGAAAGACAAAAAAGTATGTATGAGTCTAGGTTACCCAATCCTCGATTAGCTACCAAGGGTTAGTCTGACTTTAGGCGGGATCCTAGTAGATTCTAGTATCTTACCTACTCTAGACACTAATAATGTACTAGGGGTATTAATACTAAAGGGTCTAGTTACCTAAGTGGTTTTGAATTTGGCCTAGACTTATGTCCTTTAGTGGTTACTTGTATTCATTGTGGAATTTATGCCCTTTGATTTGGATAGTGTTCTATAGTATATGAGACCATGGGGTGGTGCATAATCCATTACTCGATAATAATAATTGGAATGAGTATTTGGATAATAACTTGGACCAATATTTAGGTAATAATTTGAAAAAGTATTTCGAATAAGAATTTTAAAATAAGAATGTGCATGAAAATATTAGTATGACTTGTGTATTACACAAGAATCGTGTGTGTTCATAACTCCATTGAGAAGGTAACTTTGTTTACTCATTATGAAGCATACTAATGATCCCATTTTCTCGATCACCTACTTATTCCCACAAGTAGAAGGCCATGTGTTGGTTTTTTAGGTTGGTTAGTAGTTGGCCAACCTCATATGGGGCATGGGTTATAAGAGAGAAGACATCCCGAGACTTTGAGCGGTCCTTGATGAACTAGAGTTTAGACTTACGTTGTACTTTGGTTTTCTATAATTTGAACACTGCACTTTAGTTTAATTTTTCCTTGTGTATTTTAATATTATGAAACATTGAGGTCTTATACTTAGAAGCTTTCCTTCCAATATTTATATAACATTTTTTAGATCACTCTACATTGGGTTTAGATGGTTTGGTTTCTCAGTCTTTTATCTAGCATGAGATGGGCGATTGGTGTCTATCCTAAGTAAGGTGCGATAGTAACTCCCTGTTTTTCCTAATTGTCTATTAGTTTTTCTACTTTTGCAAAGTTTTCAAACAAAAATGCTAGTGCTACACTTGGTAATAATTTATCTTATTTGGATAAAGAATACAAGAATGGGAACATATATAAGAGTAAGGAATCTAGTCATATCAAAATAGATGTATTGACTATTTTTCTTGATAGATATAATTTTATGTTGGCCCTTAGAGGTTACACCATTCAGGAAGGGTTTAAATTGTTGAGGATAAAGGTGGAAAATTCTGGGTACACAACTAAGTATATGATAAAGGATTATAGGATCCATGCTTCTTTGTCAGTTAATGGTGTTCGTGAAGACAATCCATAGCTTGATGCATGAATATGAAAGGCTAAAGGTTAATGATAAGATGACATTTGAGTGGTTGGTGGAGAAAATTTTGGAAGAAGTTATGAGTAATGTCGATGTACATATTGGATCATTACAATCCTTAATGCTAGAGAATTATGGGGTTATAGTAAGAGACATGTTAATATTTAAAGCATGGACTAAATCTAGGGAGGAGATTAATGATTCTCATGATGATTCCTATAGGAAAATATTGGATTACATTGAATTCTTCAAGAAGGAAAACCTTGATGGTGTTTTTGATTATGCTTATACTGGAGTTAGGGAGAACAATGAGTTTATATACGTTTTAATTTTAGTTAAGTGCATGTTTGTGGGGTTAACTAATGGTTGTAGGCTAATAATTGGAGTGGAAAAATGTCATTTGATGGGGGCTTATAGTGGTCTATTCCTATTTGCTATAGGCTTTGATGTGAATTTTCAACTTTTCCTAATAACTTATGGTGTTATGCAAGCTAAAATTACTAATAGTTGGACATATTTCTTAAGAATGCTAAAAGTTACAATAGAAAAAGTGCTGAATCCACGTTAAAATTCATTTTTAATTAGTATAAGGTAGTTTACATTTCTCTTTACACCTATTAATAAACCATATTCCATTAATTTTCATTAAGTTATGGTTTTTCCATGTACAGAATGTAGCTCTATTTACACTTTGGGGTTATATTATATAAATACATTTTGTATTTCTTTCCTTAGGATTAATACTAAGTTAATTCACTAAAAAAAATTATGGTGATATTATTTTTTTAGAGAGTGGGAAATGCTTTAAATGATGTGTTACCTTAAATCTCAAAAAGGCACTACTGTAGGCATTTGTATGCCAACTTCTTCAAAATGCATCCACCACCTCCTATGTAGTATGCTATTGATAGGATTTTAGCTTGATTTCTTGTTCTTCGATTAACAATATATTTGTTTTCAATTAACCTACAAGTGCAACTAACCCATTTGTGTTTGAGAAGACTATGAAGAAAATGATAAGGCATTCAACTAATACCTTATGGGCATTCCTCTTCAACACTAGGATACATTTAAGTTTGGTAAAAGGATTTATTTTGAATAGAATACATCAAGCTTTGAAGAACCCTTCAATTCCACATTAGGGTTGGGTAGTAACAAGCACATACTCTCTTTTCTTATAGGTATGACATATATTTCATTACGTTTTCATGACTTTTTTTATTTATTTATGATAATGCCTCATATTCCACAATTTTTATACTATAGTGTTATATGGTTTTTAATTACTTTTTTGGTACATGTTTTATAAATGGATAAGAAGGGAATGCATGATCATAATAGGTATCATATAATCCTTGGATGAGGGTTGCACCTATGACGGCTTATACCTAAAAATCCATGATAAGTTGAGGAAAGTATGTCATAAAAGTTAATGATGTATGGAAATGGTGGGTTTGAGGTAAAAGATGGTGGCTTTATGCATGGATTTCATTCGAATAATTGGACATGTATGTATGGAGGATGGCAATTAAGTATAATTCGTCATAAGAATGCATATAGGGTACTTGTCAATGAATGTTTGGACGTGAATGAATATGTGAGCTAGTATTTCTCTGTATCCACCTATAAGATCATGTATAAGGATATCATACACCTTGTCCTTGATCCTAATATTTGGGACCAATTAGACAACCTAGTTACGTTTCCTTGACTATGAAAAGAAGGATTGGTAGGCCAACAAGAGTAAGAAGGCCTGAATAAGGGGAAAAGAAAAAGGTATTCACTAAGTTCAATGCTTGGTAAATTTTCAAGTGGTTTGTTGTCTAAATTTGATAGTTATTAATCTTATCTTCTATTTAGAAAAATGGTCGTGGCCCACAAATGCAACACTTATAAGGAATATGATCATAATAAAAAGGGACATCAAGGTAAAGCTACAACTAAATAGAATAAAGCAGCCAGCGAAACTATTGTAGCCATTGCAAACTAAGGGGAAGGATCCTCAATTGCAACAAAAATAAGGGGAAGGAAGAGAAAAGGGGAAGTTGTAACCTAGATCCTAGATCCTATTAGAAAATAAAATAATAATACTGGTTAGTAGCTACTATTGCCTTTTTTAGAAATGAAGAAGTAGATTGTGGGCATGTTTGTTAATAGTTTATAAATGTTAGGAAGTTTGTCACATAAAGAGATTTTTGGGTATATAGTGATCACCTTTTTTATATAGTCAATTGTTGCATATCGGGTTGCATACTTATTAATAGGTAGTTATCACATTTTGTAAATACTATTGTATGGCTATTTTGACGATTTTGTTTAGCAGATAGTACATGCATTAGTTTTTGCATATGTGATTATTGATTAGGATTAGGCATTGCTAGAAGATAATGAATATAATGTTCTCAATGTTAGAATATTATTACTATATGAAATTTTTTTTATGCCGTAAGGTTATCTGGTATAAATTAAATGTTCACATATTACTTCAAAATGAAAATCAAGAGAAGTATACCTATAGTAATTGCCCCATTCCATATGTGTTTTAAGTTCCTTCAACTCTTTCTTGAATGTTATAACATCTTATTTCAATTTTTATATTGAATCATTTGTATCATTGTAAATCATTTGTTGTACTTGTGTGGTTGGTTGATGATCAAATGAGCCTCCTTATGTGGGGGTGGATTTGTGGTTCTACATCTTGGGGTGATACCCATCAATTGGGGTAAAAAGTACAAGTTATGCACTTGTAATACATCCTTCCTAAATATTGAATTGAATGTGTTATTTTAATTTGTGTCCTTCTATCTATAGAATGACAAGGAATGAATTCAAGCAAATTATTCCTTTCTTACTAACAATGTGAAGCTGATGATGAAGATGAAGATAACATAATTGTATGATTTTCTTTTTTGTCAATTTTCTATGTTTATTTAAAGACTTTGATATGATTTTGTAATGTGTTATTATCTTTCTTATGGTGAATGATTTTATAGAGTGGTGATAATGTCAGAAATTGTTAGAGATATGCCCTAGGAACCAATCATAAAGTTTTTGTAGAACATCCAACATTCACACAATTTAGCTAGTCATACTTATGACTTGTGGACTAAAAAAGTGATTTGGGTTTATAGTCAATGATTGGTGAACCTATAAGGTCATTGACAGGGAAATAAGCAAGTGCACTAAGTCATTGTAGCTATCAAGATTGATCCCACAAGAAACACAGGTTAATTACCAAAATTTAAGTTTTTGACTAACATAAACAATGAGTAAGGTAAAAGAGAATAAAATTACAAGATTAAATGATAAAAAAAAGAATTAGCTAATTAAGTGAAATTCAATATAATGAAAGGCCAGGATTGGGTTTTCACCACAACTGTGGTACTCAGTGATCATGTATTTCAGCTCTTGGTGTTTGTTTATACTAAAAAGGATGAATTAGCCTAAATTAATCTAAATACTCATTTTAAGGACTAAATATCGTGCCTAATTAAGCTCAATTACCTATTTTCATGGAATTAAGATTAAATTAAATTCATTAAGCTTCTTGCTAATCCAATAGAATCCCCCAAGAAATCTAGCCAACTTTCATGGTTCGAATTCCCTACTTAATTTCTAGAGGTCTAATATTAATTTCTACATATTGATCCTTCAATTAATTACATATAATTGCTAATTTGGTGATCAAGCGAGTTAAAAAAGTTCAATCACAAGAAATTAAGTTTAAAGATTCAAAGTTTTACTAAGAACATATACTAATTCATCATTAATTATCAAAATGTTGATTTCTTTCCCAATCTCAGACAAATAATCTACTCACACATGATTGAGAATAAATAACACATCAAATAAATATTAAATTTAATCAAATGAAGAAATTTATTAAAGATAAGAAAGAAAGAACCAATCTTTTGATTAAAATATTCAAGATAGAGAGTTGTAATCCAATTTTGATTAAGAAATCCTTCATTTTCCTTCAATACTTGAGATCTAGATCTAGATACTATATGGTGGCAAAGAGAAAGCTAGAAGAAGATCATATAAACTATAAGCTAAAATACATATATATAAGTCTTAAAAACATGGAAACAAATAAATAAGTTTCATAAATATTGTAACTAAATCACATGTGTGCCACATGATATCTTACTTAATTCATGCTTGTTTAGATAGTTTTCGGTGATATGGTTGTAGCTTTTTGGTCTGACACTAGATGGGAATGATTTATGTTTCATTGGAAATATATTGAAGAGACTTATAACATTTTTCTTTTGAGTGTTTTCAGATTCACATTGAATCATGGTTAAAATTTTAGTTATTTATGCATGTGCATCCATTTTCTTCTTGAACCATGCATTTTAAATCACATTGTAGCTCCAAACTATTGTTTAACTTCCAATGAACATTGAATCTTTAAATCTTTATCCAATACCTACTCATAAAAATACAAAGCATAATAGTATCATCGATCTAAATACAAAATATATATTAAACACCCATAAATAATGCTTGAAACACACTAAGATAATGCATATTTTACGTGTTTTTTTAGAGAATAGAAATAAATAATGAGGAAACCAAGCACCTCCTTTCACACTCCCAAGCTTACACTAAATTACTCACATAACCCATTACATTATAAATTATTCTCCCCTACCTTAAGTATGGGTAAGGATTTCATTTGGAATTAGAGGTTACATATGTGGGTTAAATCAACAAGAATTAGGCTCATAAGCTCAAAAGGGACAATCAAAAGGGAAAATAACATATGATAGGTTGTTTGGCTAATGTGGACTATGAACAAAAATACATGTGCCTCAATCCCTTTTTATGCATCTAAAAGTTATATGTGACCTCAAAGATTCAATGAAAGTTCTAGTCTCTTACACCATTGAAGAAATCACACGAGGAAAGAAAAATTATGATTGGATATGTAATGCATCTAATTTTAGGCTCAAGCTCTCATCGGTTTTAAATGTCTACCAAATTGAATTCCCTTTTGTCCCAATATGATAAATTTTATGATGCTAGCTATATAAATGCTAACTTCTATTAGACAAGAGAACATTCAAGTCTGGTTCTCCTCTATTGCCAACTTACAATCAAAAGATGTTGAGAATCATTTAAAGTGTGGGCTAAATTTTTTTCTAGTCCCGAATAATGAGAACTATCTAGTTTAATGATTGATAAAGGCTAAGGATTCATATCATCATTTATTGATATTTTGTTTCATTTTTTTAAGAAGAAGCTATTATCCCCAATTTAGTATGATATAAATGAGTGCAAGGGTGCATGGAATATAACGACTCATTAATCAAAAGAAAGTGGAGTAGGGGCATCCTAGTGGAGCTGCCACTCATGAAAAGACTACATAAATGAAGGTATTAGAAGTATAATTTGGTCCTCTACAATTTGTTCCTATCCTATTGCCTATAAAAATAATTAAAAAATAACAAAGACAAAAAGAACAAAAATGGAGGAAAGCTTGGGGTGCCTTCCAAGAAGCACTCGTTTATGGTCACAAGCTCAACCCCTATTGCACTCAATTCTCTAGAGAAGGGGGATCATATAGGGTATTAGTGACCCCTTTCTTACTTTGTTCCACTAAAATATAGAGCTTCAATCATCCCCCATTCATCTTGAAAGATCTCGTTGTTTCACTCCACAATTCAAAAACTCCACTAGGAATGACCTCACATAATTAAAAGGTCCGGACTGTAACACCTCCAAAATTACAATTGAAATTTTTTATTTAATTAAAATAAATACAAGCACGGGGGTGCTACCACAGTGATCAGTATAGGCTCGGCCCTCGGCCAGTCTCGCACCAACCACAAGGCTAAGAAAAATTTTTAAAAGAACATTAGACACACTTAAAACAGACATTCATAGAAAACTAAAATGTTCGTAACAAAACAATTAGAGTGCGTGATAAAAATTTATTACAACCCAAGTAGAGTACATAGTCAAAGTCCCTAAGGGGATAAAATATATGGTACAATAAATGAAGATAGAAATAAAGAGAAGGATTGTGGTCTACATTGCTCTTGGGCCCCCATGCCAAGTCCAAGAAGATTAACTCTCAACCCCGCTCGACGCCTTATAAGTATGATAGGCATCAAAAATGGTGTCTCCTATCTCCACAAACTTAGCAAGGCCCTCTACTTGTGGAAATGAGCAGCACCCATGAAACGCTAGTCAGTATGCTATGTACTGAGAAAGGTAACCATACAGCTAAGGCCATACACAAAAGACATATAACACAAGTAGGACCTTATAGATAAACCATATGAGAAATACAAATAGAATAGGTTGTATTACAATCCAATTAAACTTAATCATTAAATATTTGGTCAATGTACCCATTTCAAACCATATTCTTTATAACTCCATGCGAGTATGGGAACTTCACTATTATAGCTAGTGGATAGGAAAAACACCTAGGGCAGAATGCACCTAGCCAATATTATTTATCAGTAGAAAGGTCTCCAAGGCATAAGGCACCTAGCCACTATTATTTGTTGGTGGATCGGTCTCCAAGGCATAAGGCACCTGGCCACTATTATTCATCGGTGGATCGCTCTGGCCCCAACTCTCATGTTATTTCAATGTAACTAGATAGTATCTTTCCTTGGTTCATCATCATTAGGTTTGGTTTTTTGAGCTTGGGATCCCCCACTATTAAAACCAATGGACTAAAAACATATAAGGCAGAACACTTTTTACCACTATCATTCATTGGTAGATCGTTCTTTAGGACACCTGGATCCTGACCATTATTTGACGGTGGACTGGTCTAGACCCCTATCAACAATCTTTCGTTAAATTGTTAGTACACTATTCATTTCTTATTTGATAAATATTTCCACCCTTGACATGCATGTCCTTTAGACTACTTGCTCACACAATCCGTCTACTTCTATTCTGTTGTAAGAGCCCATCCCATATCTTGGGACCTATATGCCTCCTAATACATCCATGCATTCGTTCCCTCTTCTCCTCACTTACCACAAATACCCAACTCCTAAGTGCACGGGTCGGGGCCCATATTCCCATACCTTTGAGTCAACTCACTATCAACCTCTAGGATTTTTCTCCCAAAAACCCTAATTTGGCCTATATGGCCCAACCTTCCTCTATCCCACACAACTCGTGCTCCTTTTCCCCCAACTCATCACCTCACTTAGATTTAACCCCAAGCATCTCACCTTACTTCTCGTTTGCACATGTGACCACAAAACCCTAGTTGGTCACCCCAAACCCTAACACTTCACTTTTCCCATATGATATTCCCCAATCACTCTCACTTACCATCCCCCTCTTCCATATGACACACACACTCACCCTCCATATGACATCCTTTCACTCTTACCCCATATTCCAACCCTCTCCATTATTTTTCCCTTCCATAATTTCCTCCACTTAGGGTTTTCCTCCCAAACCCTAGCCAAGTTTCCCATGCACCCTTATGCCGACCTACATACTATTTTTTAACCTAGAGACTCAATTACCCCAATAATTCTTCCCTCACCTTAATTAGACCTCAAGTCAACTTTTCCCAAGTAAGGATCATCCTCATGCAAACACCATCCATCCTATGCAAACCCTAGATTCTTCATGCAAGATTCACTTCACTCTCTTATTTTTTCCATATTATTCTTTTATGTATCCACCTATAAGTCATGAGATACATAGGCCACTCTTAATTCCCTCTTAGTCGACTCATTTCCCTTTTCATTCTTTCACCCCCCACACCATATCATTAAAGCACCCTAGCATGCATGTCCTAAAGGGTCATATCATATAAGCACAACATACATATCTTTTTACACATGCCATAAGGAGAAAACATAAATGTACCTTAGTTCTGCGCTGTGCTACAAGTAAGTGGTCATGATCACATAAGGTACACAAATATATCATAACACATGCCATACAAAGCACATAACACACATAACAGGCCTTAACTACATCCTTACCTAAAACGACACTGGGCTTGGAGCATGCTCCTACGCCTCCTTAGGGTTTGGACTTAGTTCACTAATAAGAGAAAAACACTAGGGTTAACTTCCCTCTTACCAACATTATCATTATTTCCTACTTTACCATTATCATAACCTTGTATTATGGTTATTAATAATAGTAGTAGCTTTATTAGTAAAAATAAGGGTATTATTCTTAAAATAATTAATCATGCTATTATTAGTCAAAATAGGGTTAGGTAGTTATTTTGGTCCATGTTAATGTATTATTAACAATATTGACAATACTAAAAATAATAACTTTAATATTAATAATAATAACAATTCGAATAATAATAATAATAATACTAGTAATGTCAATATTAATAATAATAACCATAATGATAATAATAAAAAGAATAGTAATAAGGATAATAGTAATAATAAGAATGATAATGATAATAATAATAATAATAATGATGATGATGATGATGATAACATTAATGAAACAAAATAATAATTACATTAATTATAATTAAGAGTTAGGAAGGTTAAGGCACAACCTAGTGGTGGTGGTAGCGGGGCAGAGGTGGCGGTAGTGGTGGAGGAAGGGGAGAGTTTGAGAGGTGGATTTTTGGGGCTAGAAGAGGGAGAGTGAGAGGGTGGTGGATTCCCTGGGTTGAGAGGGTTGGAGTGGTAGTGGTAGTGTAGCAAGGGTAGCGGAGTAAGTGGTGCTTGAGGTGGTGGAGAAGGAGGAAGGGTGAAGGAGAGGGAGAAAGGAAGGTAGGGGAGGCTCTACTGAGTGGATTGGGTGCAAAGTGGAAGATCGGACAACCAACTTCTCATGGCTAGGGTGGCTTGTGTAGGGGAACTAGGGGTAATGAGTGGTATGGTTCGGTGGAGGGTAATGCAGGGAAGGTTTTGGGAAGTGTTTTTGGTGTGGCCGTAGCCAGCACACAATTTAAGCCCTCTTGTTATCAATTATAGCACTGGTAAATAATGGTATCATTCTAGGCCGGAGATTGAGAGGGCTCACCTCTATTTAACTAGCTTAAGAATAACAATAAAAATAAAAATTCCTAAATAACACTAAATAAATAAATAAGAAAAATACTAATGGGGGTTATAAAAATAAAAAATACTAAAAGGAATAAATAAAATAAATAATAATAATAATAATAATAATAATAATAATAATAATAACAATGGGAAACACATAGATATGATAAAGATGCTAAGGAAATCAAAATCCACCACTAGATTAGGTCAAAATATAATATTAATTTCCAAGTCATATTTTAATCATGAGAAAGATATCGAACAAGTTGTACTCCAAAAGTAGGTCCATACACCTTATATTACTTCCCTTAATTAATTAATACGACAAAGCACCAATATTAACCCTATTAAATACTAGCAGTATAGAAGCAACAAGCGGCTCCTATATTTAACTAGATTTAACACATTAAGTCTAATTCGAAGGCTATCAATCTAAGTACACAAAGCATGTCTAGCTGTATTTCCTTTCTTTGACCCACACGTATCTAAACGTTTTACCACTTCGGTTAGAATCACAAAAACTATTAGGTGAATTGTTATCTAACCTAGCTTCAATTTATACATATAAATTCTAGTATATTTTTATGGCAACCTAGCAGGTAAATAATTCTACATATTGTCACTTGTAAGGAAACCAAAACAAGGCATGCACCAAATAAATTATACTTGACAGAATTATATATATAAATGATAGCAATTAAAATAGAGTAAAGAAACAATCTCACGAGATAAAGAAAATAAAATTATACTTCATACCCTAATCTAGGGTTTCAATTTATTTCCTAGTAACAAATAATCAGCCAACCATAATTATTAAATCAATTACATAGAAATATATCTATCTAAAATATAAATTAAAATAAGAGAAAGAAATAACCAAAATTAATTTTAGATAAAAGATCAAGAATTTATTCAGATAAAAATTAATTTATCTGAAATAAATTGTATCGGTATCAAACTTCCTCTAATTTTCTTCCTTCTCATCGCCTTGATTTCTGTGCAATTATTCTCTCTCGGTTGACATGTCTAGCACTGAAGATTGCCGCTATGTTTTGTGCCATCCGTGTTCCCCTCGGCTTTCGTGCGGTTGTCCTTCCAGTGTCAGTGTCGCTCAACCCTTCGGTGTTAGAGCCTACAACTCTCTTCTCTGCATTGCGTGTCCCTACGGCTCTATCGCTCTATTGTTGCCGCTGTGTCCTTCTTCTTTTCTCGTCTCACGTTGCCCTTTCTATATCGGCAGCTTATCTTCTTCTTTCTTTTCTTTTGTGTGTCTCCCTCCACGTCAGCCCTTAGTTTGCAGGGCCCTCTATTTTATTTTAGAGGTGTTGCTGGCTCTCTCTTTTTATTTTTCTTCTTTGACTCTTCTTCGGCTGACCCTTTTCTATTGCTCCGCTCCTCACGGCTCTCTCTCCCATCCTTGCCATGTCAGCCCTGCTAATGTTTTTCTTCTACCGTCATTCGAGGTCTCGTTTGGCTTTACTCGTCATTCCCTAGCCTTTGGACCTTCGGCCTTTGGCCGTTGGCCCTAAGGTCGAAATCCTTATTTTTTTCTTTTAATTAAAAATAAAACCTTCAAAATAAAATTAAATAAATATTAATAAGTAATATTTTATTCTAAATTTACTTAATTTATATCATTGTAGCTTAAATAATAACATTTATACAATTTTTACCACTTAAGCATAAAACTATAATTATTCACCTATATTAGTTAAATAAAATACTAAAAAGTAAGATTATAAGGGTATAAAATGTGTCAAAATATGAATTTATCAGTTTTGGATGGCGCTGTTGGGCAACGGTGGCGAGGACGACATCTAAAGTGGCGGTGGTTCAAGGAGGGCTAAAATTTCTAGACAAAGGAAAGAGAGCCAAAAGGGATCATTTGGGGTATTTATAGGCCACTGGAGGGAGGATAAGACAAAAAGGAAAGAGGACAACGGGCAGGTGAGCCAGAGTTTGTTGGTCAGTGATGACAGGTCGGTACAAGCCTACGATTTGGTTGCTACAAGTTTGGTTGGAGAGGAGAAAATGGAAAAGGAAGGGGGCACGCGTGAACGCAGGTGAGGTAGGTTAGGGCAGGAATTAGAAAGGAAAAGGATGAGGGAGAGAAGGGAGGTGGAAGAATGGCGGTACGGTGGTTGGGGTGATCGGTGGTGTAGAGTTGCAGGTCGACTTGCAACGCGTGGGAGGGGAAGAAAAAGAAGAGACAGGCATGACGACCAATCTGGGAAAAAAGAAAAGAAATGAAAATGAGGGGGAAATTGGGCGGTTGAAGGGAGAGAAAAAAAGGATGGCGGTTGGGCTGCATGGGGGAGAGGAGAGAGGAAGAGGGGTCTGACCCAAACCAGGGAAGATGGGGGAAAAAGAAAAGGAGAAAGGAGGAAAAGGGAAAGAAGAAAAAGGAAAAAGGAAGGAAAGGGGGGAAAGGAAAAATTGATTGGTTAGGGAATTTAGAATATTTTAGTAATTTTAAATATTTAAAAATTATAAAAATAAATAAAATAATAATTATATTCCTTTTTATATTAATTTAGGATATTTTGGATAATTTTTTCTAATTTATATTTTAATTAGAAAAATACCCTAATCATCCTTAATTAAACTCTTTATTATTTTCCTCTTTATTTTACCTTAAATACTCCCCTTATTTTAATAAAATAATTAATTTAATTAATATTTCTAATAAATCCCTCTTTTATCATAATTTTCTAAATTAGGGTTTTCGGGTATTTCATGGACCATCTAGACCTAATCTCTCTTGGAAAAAATTTCAAATGAAATTTGAAAAGTATCATCCTATCTTCTTGATAAAACTATCTTTGAAATATATCCTTATCAAGCCATTGTTTAGTCCTTTGTTTATAAATCTAGACATTCTCATAGGAGTGTAATCGTAGTTCATATAACTCATAAAGTTGAAGCTTTCTTCTCTCACCTGTAGTCTTTATATCAAAATTGAGTATATTAATAGCCCAATATTTATTTTGCTATAGCTCAACCAGGAAATGACACAATTTATCATATACCAACTTGAACGGTGCCATATCTATTGGTGTTTTGTAGACAGTTTGATAGCACATAAGGTATTTAAGAGTTTCATATACCAATTTCTTTCTCGAATGATTAACTATTTTCTCCAATATACTCTTAATGGAATGATACAAGACCTCCACTTTGCCACTAGTTTGAGGATGATATGTCGTGGCAACCTTATGGGTGATCCTATACTTTCTCAAGAGAGATTTGAATTTTCTTTCTATAAAGTGTGAAGTGACATCACTAATTACCATCCTTGGTACCCCAAATCCTAAAAAGGTGATGTTTTTAAATAGTTTAACAATTAAGTTAGCATCATTGATGGGGGATTCTATTGCATCTACCCAATTGAAGATGTAATATACTACCACTAAGATGAACTTTTTGTTACACAATGGTGGAAACGGTCCCATGAAAAACTTCAATTTCCAAGATGGAGTGTAAAGGTATCTCATGTTGCTTCAAAATGTTCCCAGTCCTTTAAAACTATCACAACATGTCACATACTATCTTACATCTCATAAAAGACTCGGCCAATAGAAACCTAATTATAAAACTTTTGTAGTTATCTTTGAAGTGCTTGCATGTCCCCAATAGGAAGATGAATAACAATGATGAAGAATACTTTTAACCTTAGCTTCAAGAACACAACATCTAAACATCCCATCTACATAAAGTTTGTTTAGAAACTCTTCATCCCAAAAATAATACTTCAAGTCGACAAATAGCATCTTCTTATGTTGATAGCTCAAATCTAGGGGCAAGAATCCACACACTTTGTAGTTGATAAAGTATTCATACCATGGTGCCTCTGATCTTTCTATATTTAACAATTAATCATTTGGGAATGAGTCTTCGATTGGTAGTTCATCTTCCTACATATCATGTGACTCTTGTTTCATCCTTGACAAATGGTTCGATACTAGATTTTATGTCCCTTTCTTTTCCTTTATCTCTAGGTCAAACTCTTGTAGTAGTATTATCCATCAAATCACCTAGTATTGGCATCTTGATTTCTCAAAAGATATTTGATGGTGGAGTGGTTGGTATAAACTATAACTTTGGACCAAACTAAGACCAAAACTTGTTAAAGGTAAAAAATACTACTAATAACTCATTTTCTATGGTATTATAGTTAACTTAGACCTCATCAACAGTATGAATAGCATAATAAATTACATAATTATCTTGTTTTTCCTTTAGTCCAATATAACACCAGCCTCATAAGCACTTGCATTAGTCATAACTTCAAATGGAATATTTCGATCTAGTTGTTACTTAATAGGAGTAGTTATCTATGCTTCCTTCAACCTATGAAAAGCATCAATTCACTCATCGGTGAAATTAAAGGGAACATCTTTAATAAGGAGATTAGTTAATGGTTTTGTGATTTTTAAAAAAAATAATGAAATTCTAATAGAAAGAGGCATATCCCAAGAAAATTATTACTCCCCTAATCGACGTTGGTGGAGTCAATTTTTTAATGACTTCCCCTTTCACTTGATCAACCTCAATGCCACTCTCATACACCTTGTTTCCTAAAAGTATTCCATAACTTACCATAACATGGCATTTCTCCCAATTTAGGACTAAATTAACCTATTAACAAATCTGCCAAAATTGAGATAAGGTAGCTAAAAAAAACATCAAATGTAGTGTCATACACGGTGAAGTCATCCATAAACACATCCATAATTTCATCTATAAAAATCAAATAATATAGCCATGATACATTGTTGAAAAGTGGCAGGGGCATTACAAAGACCAAAAGGCATGTGTCTATGAGCAAAGTTCCCATAGGGACAAGTAAAAGTGGTATTTTCCTAGTCATTAGGATGAATAAGATTTTGGAAGAATCCCAAATAACCATCCAAATAACAAAAATAATAGTGCCTAGCCAACTTTTTGAACAGTTGGTTTATAAAGGGAAGGGGAAAATGATCTTTTTAGGTTGCCTTTTCAACTTTCTATAGTCAATGCACACCCTCCAACCCGTAACCGTTTGAGTAAGAATATGTTTATTATTTTCGCTCTTTATAACTGTGGTTAGACCCCTTTTTCTAGGGACCACATGGACCGGGGTAACCCATTTACTATCTAAAATAGGATAAATTACCTTAACATCTAGTAGCTTAAGAACCTATTTTTTAACCACCTCCTTCATGTTAGGATTTAATATACATTGGTACTCTATAGAGGGCTTATGATCATCTTCCATGATAATTTTATGCATACAAATCAATGGGTTGACTCCTTTATTGTAATCCATGGTATATCCTATGACCTTATGATTCTTCCTAAGTGCTCTAAGAAACTTATTAATTTCATTTTCATTCATACATGCATTCACAATTACATGATAAGTAGATTCAGGGCTAAGAACTTCATATCTTAAAGAGGATGAGGGAGTTTTAGTTGTACCTTTGGTGCTTTATCCTCTTCACAAGTCGAAATTTTTAGCTCTAACTTCAGAATTTCAAGATTTGCATTTTAAAGTGGAGTAGTTGTGGTTGATTCCAAATATTGAGCACATGAAGCTACCTCGGAGCCTTCATCACTTATTAAGTCATCACTTACTAAAAACTTCTCGAGTGGATCAACTTATTAATGGTTTTCAAATTGATCATGTGTACACTTATCAATCACATAAACCATGTAACAAAATTTAAAAGTTAGAGGGAGTTTCATCACTTTACTTAAATCAAATTCTACCTTCTCCCTAGGGATGGCAACGAGGCGGGTCGAGGACGCGGACTCGTCCCCATCCTCGAACCCAACCCAATCCCTGTTATTTTTTTATCAGGGATTCCCCAACCCGATCCACTATTTATTTTCCATCCTCAATTTATTCTCCGTTCTTAAAACCTGACCCGATCCCCGAAAGCCGACTTTATACCCGATCCCCGATCCCATCCCCTATCCTCAAACTGTTTTTTATATTATATTTTTAATTTATATTCTATAAAAAATTATATTATATATATATATATATATATAATTATATAAAATATATAAAAAAAATTTGGGGCGGGTTCGGGGATGGGAACCCCAAACCCGTCCCCGAAAAAATCTCCGTTAAGAATCCCTGAACCCGAACCCGAACGGAGAATCCCCTACGGGACCCCGAACCCGGGGGAAAACTTTCATCCCTACTTCTCCCCTCTGATATTTAGGGAAATCCTTCCATTTTTAACATCAATTATAGCCCCTATAATAGCAAGGAAATGTCTTCATAATATAATTAGAATGTTAGAGTCCTCCTCTATTTCTAAACTAAAAAAATAAATTGATATAAAGAACTTACCAACCTGAATAGGAACATCTTCAAATACACCTACTAGATATTTTACCAATCGATCCACTAATTGGATTGATACCATGGTTAACTTCAAATCACCTATACCAAGCTTCTTGCAAATAGAAATTGGAATAAAGATTACACTTTTGCCCACATTACACAAAGCATAGTTAATAGAGACATTATCAATAACACAAGTAATGGAAAATGAATTGGGATCCTTATGTTTATGAGGCAACTTATTTTGAATTATAACGCTACACTCCTTATTAAGGCCCACAATATCATATTCTTCTAAATTCCTTTTATTAGAGATTATCTCTTTTAAGAACTTAGCATAAGAAGACATTTAATAAATAGCCTCCTTAACTGGGATATTAATGTGTAATTTTTCCAAAATCTCCAAAAAAAATTCAAATTGCTTTTATAACTTAGCCTTGGCTAACCTTTGAGGAAAGGTAGAGAAGGCTTGTAAGGAGTTGGAGACACATATTTCTCAATTTTTTTTCTTCATGAATTTGGGTCTCGTTATCCTAATCCCACCATCTTTTCACCTTTTTCTTCATGATAGCCATGTACCCCATGGTTTTCCTTCATCTTAGGTCCTTCATATTATTTTCCACTCCTAAGGGATATGGAATTCACATGACATTTGGGATTCATCTCAGGTTATTAGGGTAGCATACCCAAAAGCCTAGAGGAGGAGCTAGCATTTTTTCCAACTAAGTGATTTATGTCTCTAACATCTTGTTATGCATAACTAGAGAATCCATCTTAAAGGCCAATTATTTTTCTACCTCATTAGTATTTTGTTTTTTCTATTTAAACTCTTCATTCAATTTTGATTGAGTCATCAAAAATTCATCCATTTTATTTTACAAATTAGACCTTTAAGGAAGGGGATTTGGTTGAGGGGAATGAAAACCAAGAGGGGCAAAGTTAGATGAGAGCATAGGATTTAGAGTTGGGTTTTTATAACACTAATTTGGATGATTCCTCCACCCTAGATTATAAGTGTTGGATAATGAATCTCCCTTCTGATTAAAATTATAAACATAGGTGACTTGTTCATTACTAAAAGAATTAGGGGATGTGAGTTTTCTACTTAACATTCTAGTGTACAATGACCCACATAACCACAAATTTCACATGTAATTTTTGAAGTAGATGCCATAAAATTGATACTTAAGCTTTTAATATTTTTTTTTTAAAAAAAGCATCAACTTTAGAGGATATATGATCTAAGGCCTCGCTTACCTATTGATAGTGATTCTGAGCCATGTATTCAATATGATTACATCCCTCATCTATTTTTTTTGTTCATTAAAGCTCCTCCTACAATAGCAACAAATTCATTCAAGTGTTGTAAGTAAACCTGTTGTAGAAAATATAAAAAATAATCCACTTATCTAATCCATGGTGATGGAACATCCTCAATAATTCCTTATAGTGGTCCCAAGCTTCATAGAGTGATTCTCTTTTCTTTCATGAAAAGTTTGTGATATGGTTTCTCATTTGTGTTAATTTACTCGAGGGAAAGTACTTTTCTAGAAATGCCCTAGACAACTAACTCCAAATGGTGATGGATCCAGTTAGTAATGAATGTAACCAAGCCATAGCCTTGTCCTCTAGAGAGAATATAAATAATCAGAGTTAAGTAGCATCATTGGTCGCTCTATTAATCTTGAAGGTGTCGCAACACTCTAAGAAAATCAGCAGGTGGAGGTTCATGTTTTCAGCAAGACCTCCTCCAAACTAAGTTTGTTGATCCATCAAGAGCAGTGATGGTTTTAGCTCAAAGGTATTAACTTCAATAGTGGACCTTGTAATGCTTGAGTGCATGCCTTGACCATTTGGGGATGTAGAATCCTTAATAAGCTAATTTTTGTCACCCATCCAAGCTTTTTATGTGTTCCTTTTCTCTCTTACATACCTTCTTATGTCTGTAAAAGTCAATGATATTTCAGGATCTTTCTCAACATATAATTTTGGTTGATTCCCTTACATAAAACAAAGTCAGTATAAAATAAAATAGAAATAGAAATTCAAGACAAGCTAAATCATGTAAACAATCAATATTAACATCGAATTCCTTGATAGCAGTGCCAAAAACTTGAATGGGAAATCTGAAAGCACATAGATTCGTTGTAACTATCAAGGTTGATCCCTACAAGGACTATAGGTTAATTACCAAAATTTATATTTTTGATTAACTAAACCAATGAATAAGGTAAAAGAAAATAAAATTACAAGATTAAATAATAAAAATTGGGTCAATTAACCAATGAATAAGTTGCATATGATGCTTAAGATAGCATAAGAAACCATTAAGAAGAGTGCCAATTATATTTCAATGGTTAACAAGGGAAAGGGTTTCAAGAGACAAGGTAAAGATAAATATGAAAAGAAAGGCCAAGTTGATAACCCAGATAACAAATACAAACCCAAGCCTAATCTTACACCTGATGTTGTTTAATTTTATTATAATGAGCTTTGTCATTGGTGGATGAATTATAAGAAATATTTGGAACAACTAAAAAAAAAAGAAGAGAAGTAAGACTTATGCTTTAGGTATTTATGTTATAGAATTAAATGTTTCTATCATTGCTTCTAACTTAAGGTTATTAGAAACTGCTTGTGGTTCTCACACTTTTATAAATGTGTAGGAACGCATAAAGAGTATTTAGTTAGCTAAAGGTGAATTAACCTATGTGTAGGAAATGGAGCAAGAGTTAGTGCATCGGGTATAGGAACTTTTCTTTCAACTTTACCATATGGAATGATTTTAGAACTCAATAATCATCATTATATACATATCAATAGTAGAAATATTATTTTTGTTTCATTTTTTGACATAAAATGGTTTTCATTTTTCAATAAAGAATAAGTATTGTTATTTTTTACTTAAATGAAATATTTTATGACACTATACAAATGTAAAATGGGATTTATGTTATAAACCTTGATATTCCAATTTATAACATTAATGCTAAAAAACACAAGTCCAATGACTTGAATCCAAGCTATTTCTGGGATTTTCATTTATGCGATAGAAATGAGAAACACATACTAAAGCTCTATAAACATGGACTTCTAAATTATTCTGATTTTAAATCTTTTAAAACATGTGAATCTTGTTTTTTTTTTTTTTGAAAAATGACCATGGTGCCTGTTACTAGACATGGTGAAAGGGAGAGTGATTTGTTAGGTCTCATACATGCATATGTATACGGAGCATTAATTTTAGCGACTAAGGTGATTTTCAATACTTCATTATATTTACTGATGACTTTAAAAGATACGATTATGTTTATTTGATGGTACATAAAGCAAAATATTTTGAAAGGTTCAAAGAATTCCAAAATGACTTATAAAATCAACTTGGTAAAAGTATTAAAGCCCTTTAATTCAGACATGGAAGAGAATACTTAAGCTAAAAGTTGATGATCACCTTAAGAAAATGTGGAATTGTTTCACAATTCATTCCACCTAGGGCACCCTAATTAAATGGGATTTTAGAGAGGTGAAATCAAACTTTTTAAGACATGGTTTGATCTATGATGAGTCATGCATATTTTATTATATCTTTTTGAGGACATAATTTTGAAATAGTTGTATTCACACTAAACATAATTCCATAAAAATAAGCTATCTAAAAGGCTATAAAATTTCCTAGTTTGTATTTTCTTATAATTTGACATGAAACATCTGGTTTTAGATAAAATTGGTCCCAAAAACTACAAAATGATTACTTGTGAATTATCTTAAGGAAAAAAAGGGATATTATTTTTACAACCTTACTAAGAAAAAAATGTTTGTTGTTTTAGATGTTGTTTTTTTAGAAAGAGAATTTATCTCTCAATGAACTAATGGGAGAAAAGTACAATTTGAAAAAATTCAAGATCCACAACCAGAGACTCCAACATTGATGGAGGCTAAGAAAAATCTACCAAATGATGCAAAAAGAGCTCTAGAAATAGAACCCCCTATGTAGGTTTAATAGGGAGCATCATGAAACTAATAAATATGGCTTATCTATGACTAAACATTGTGAGGGTTTTTTTTACAATATAATGAACCCACTACCTATGAAGACGTATCAATAGTCATAGAATCTAAAAACTAGCTAAGAGTCATGATGTTTGAAATGGATTCCATGTATGAAAACCAAGTTTGGAACTTGGTTAATCCATCCAAAAGATCAAAACCCATTGAATGCAAGTATCTCTTCAAAAATAAAAATAGACGTGGATGGGAATTTTCAAACTTACAAGGAAAGATTAGCACCTAGAAGCTTAAAACAATCTCATAGTATTGATTTTGATGAGAGTTATTCACCAGTTATCATGCCCAAGTTATAGATATTGTTGTGTTTCATGAATATAAAATGTGACAAATAGATGTTAAAATTACCTTCCTTAATGGAATTTTCTAACATAATGTGTGCATGATGTAACCAAAGGTTTTTAATACATATAATAATTATGGAAAGATATTCAAGCTTCAATTGTCCATTTATGGATTGAATAGAGCATCTCAAAGTTGGAATTTTCATTTAGATGAAGCAGTAAAAGAGTTTAGCCTCATTCAAAATGAATAAGAACCTTATGTTTACAAAATAAATAAATAAGTTAGTGGGAGCACCATATTTTTCTTGTCTCTATACATAGGTGACATACTATTCATAGGAAGTGATATGCCTATGAATTTGTTTGTAAAGAACGTGCTTGGAAAATGTTTTTCAATGAAATACATAGGCGAGGCAAGCTATATTTTGGGAATTAAGATCTATAGAGATAGATCAAAGAGAATCATAAGGCTAATTCAAAGTAATTACATTGCCTAGGTATTAAGTCTTAAATAGATTTCATGTACAAAACTCCAAAAGAGGATTCCTACCCATGTTGTGTGGTACAAGTCTTAGCAAGACTTAGCATTTTTCAACATAGGCAGAGCTAGATCACATGAGTAGAATCCCATATATAGCAGCTATTGGATCCTTGAAACTACTGAGAAAATAAAGTAAGCCTCAATTTTTAACTAAGAAACTTAGGTATTGCAGATTAAAATAAGAGGGTAGTTTAATCTTTTTCAATATTCACTATTGAGATGTTTTTATCATTGGGAGATTGATGTGGTTCCTAGTTCAAAAGAAGGATTTGTTATAGTTAGACATATACATTCCAATTATATCAAGCAAGTTGATTTGTGGAAGTTTGAGATCAAAGCTACTACATCTTGGATTTTAAGAAAGATTATGAGTTTTAGGAAACTCTTCCAAACCTTTCTCTTAGCTACAACTGGTTGGGATAAGGTTACTACACAACTATGTCATTTTCTTGCCATATAAATATATTAACCTAAATAGGATAAAGTAACATGATTAGGTGTTATATAGGACCCTCTTATATTATTGTAACACTAGATCATACTTTAGTTAGTTATTCAGACTCAGGATAAATTTGTATGCTATAGACGCTAAATGAGAATGTTTACAACCTTCATTCATAATATGAAGAGACTATCTGTCATCTATTTTCCCTTACTTTTATAAGTTGTAGAAACCATCATTATAGAGAGTGGATTAAAAATAGGCTATGAATCGATAAAATAACCTAATAAGGTGGAGCAATAAAGGTGGTAAATGTCCTAAAGTGAACAAGTAGATGATAAGAGCCTTGGTTTCAGTAATTGTTTACCATAAGTGGAGAGAGATAAACAACAAGATTTTTGTACAAATCTTATAGTCTCTAAGCCATACTATAATACTTATTCTAAGTGATTTAGCTAGCAGACATATGACATTTTCTAATTGTAAATCTTGTAAGAGGCTTAAGTCTTGTTTAGATCTAATAGGTACCAATAAGAATTCCCATATTGATGTAATTATTGAAATATCCTCCTCACTTAGTTTTGGGAATTTCAAAAAGTTTTACTTACATGAAGAAAAAACTTAATATGGTGGAGATGTATTTGTATGTAGAATGATCACTTTAGCTCGACATGATGCCAAATTCCATGGTACAAAGGGAAGATAAAATATCCAAGGAGGCTTTTAGACTTTATAATATACCACTTAATCTCTATTTTATCACGTGCTTAAATGTACACAATTATATGTATAACCCAATCATAAAGATGCATTAGTGTATACAAATTTATGTAAATATTAGTCAAGTAGCAAACTTCATGGACTCAACTATGCTTTAAGACATTAAATAACCTATCATTTGGTAGGATTCATCTTCTTAAATATGTTATTTTAAGCAAAAAGATTCTAAAGTAGAGAAAATCAATTTAGATCATTCATATGGACCAAGGGTACAAATATAGAAAAAAGGTCATGGTCATATAGACTTGTTGATCTATAGAAAGGTACTTGGAGACTTACAAATAAGAATTTGAAAAAAAAAAGATGCTAAAATTACAATTTAAGTATGCAAGATGAAGTTATATCATAGTATAATAAAATATGGGATTAAGGTCTTAGTTTCACCCTAATCTAAATTCCAAGTAATGACTTTAAAAGAGCAAGTACAATATCAAAAGTGTTGATTAACAAACAAGAGTAGTTTAGTCACAATTTCATTAGGGAAAAACCATTTGGAATCACCATGGTCTTATAAGAAAAGAGTTTGTCTTCATGGTGCTTTAAGGGTATTTATAGACCAAAGAGATAAAGGTGTGTAGAAATTATCTTGTAATACTGAATGACATCATTAGACTTATTTCTAACATTATCTTCTCAAAAGCAACCATTTATTGATCTTGCTTATCTTTAAGTTCATATACCACGTGAAAAACATCAATTATAATACTTATTAATGATTATAATAACAATAAATAAGTAGCAAGCTAACCTTAGTGTTTAAAAATTAAATATTTAATATTAGGGTTTATATGAGAAAATATGCGTGTGTAGGTGTGATGAATGTGACATCAACAATCCTGTTTACAAAGAAAAGATATTATTTATGTAACTTGTAAATCAAACTCATATTTCATATAAATTGAACCAAAATGCAATATATGTATGCATGCATGTATGGAAATTAAACCTAGATATAAAAAAAAATCATATTGTAAATTGTAAAAGATTGTTGCGGATTAGATTGGATTGAAAAGAATCCAAACCAAATTAGAATTATCAAAATAGAAAAAGTGAGGAAAAATTATAAATATTTATTCGTATTCTTATGTAATTATATGATGATTAAACTAATCAATCAATTACACAAATATACACTTATCTTTTAATGGAGAATTCTATGGAGAAGAAAAAGAAGTTGGATCACATGACTTTATGGCTAGGATTTCAACATGTCTCCTTTTATAGAATATAAAATCTTGTGGGGCAATATAAAGTATTTTAGAAATAAAGGAAAAAATATAGGACCCCTGTATTTATCTCCTTACTCACAAATTTCGCCCAAAAAATACATTAGAGTTTTCAATGAGAAACACAATTCATGTTAATAAATACAGGATCCCTATGTTTCTCACATAATTCATATTCTGCATTAAACTTATCCAATATCTACATGAACCAATATAATCTTATGTTGTGATTCAAATACCTAGTTAAAACTCACAAAGATAAATTATCAAGCAAAATATATATATAGCAATCAATTAGACTTTTACACATTAATTAAGTTACCTCAAGTTGTTTTCCCTTCCTTTACACCATTAAAGATTGATACTGAAATTCATTCCATCTTATGTGGATATGAACTTTTAGGAATTAATGCTTACTTAATTTCAAAAAAATAATAAAATGAATAAAATCTAAAATTAAAACATAAAGCATAAAAATATAAATTCATTAAAAATATATAAATATTCTCAAATATATCAAGATGTCAAATAATGAGTACACGATATAATCCATCTACACTAGAAAGCTTAAGTTTAGAGTCATTTAACATGAATTATCAACACCCAAATATTTATGTTTCCAATCCCAATCCATGATTCCTAAAAGGCCCAACTTAATTCTCAAATAAACTATACAAAGTTCTTGAGAGAAACAAATAAAACACCTGCATATCTAGTGAAAAAAATTCTCTTTCTAGAGCTATCATCTAGGAATGAATCACATTTAAGATTCATATTGGTGTTTCCATGTAGCTAATACTATCCTTAAGAAAAACACATGTGCATGCATATACACAAAAACAATCATCATGTTTTACCTCATAATCTCACAAAACTAATCAAAAGTGAATTTGGCTTGATGAAATTGACTACTTTTGTGTTTCTCAAGGTAAAAAAATAGTAAAATAGGAATAATATTAGGTATATAATGCTTCATATTCCAAGTTCCTAGGATCAAGACACGGATGTCATAGGTCAATTCTACAACTTGAAAATCCATGAAATTGGGAAATATGATCAAAGAAGGAAAGATTTTGAGTTAATATTTGGAAAAGAAAGGGGATGAGGAGGATATTAATAAATTGAGCATAACACCTCCATTTTTATTATATGAACATTTTCATATTAAAAGAACAATGAGAAAGCTAAAATAATAAATGGGGATGCTACTAGTACATTTATCATAGTAACTGGGTAATTTCACTTGTCAAAAAATAATCTAAATATGTTCCAATAATGGAGGGGAGGTATAGCCGCTCAAGTCATACAAAAGGGGTTGTCTTCATCCATTAATAAGAGAATGAAAGGTTAAGAAAGAAGAAATAAACAATAGCTGAGGGTAAAAGAGTAACTTTTCAAAGAAAACAAGCTAAATTTTATTACTAGAACAAAGGCTAGGTAGCCAAGCCGTGTCATCAAAATGAAGGGATCATATCCATAATAATCAATACTAAAGGGATTAGATTGATTATCACAAGATCATATAAGGTTTAGAAGAAAAAAATCAAAATTGAGTTTCTAAATAAATCCAAAAATTATATGAATAATAATATAATATTTTTGAATTATCTTTAGCTCAAAAATACTAATATAAGACTCTTTCTATAGTTATAATATTTTCATATGACTAAAAGGGGTTTTGGGGGCTTAACACACACAATTAAGACATATTGATATCATAAATAATGTCTTTTTGCCAACAACTATGCTTGGCATTTTGAAATAGCCTAGAAAACTATAAAAATATAAGGATCTAAAATATCCACATAGTAAAAGAGTCTTGAAAGTTTTCAAAGGCCAAAATATGGCTCAAAAGTTTTATGGGACATAAAACTATAAGAAATGGCCAAAATTCCTAAATGAAACATTTCAAAACTCTTAAAAGATATAATAAAACATAAAACTGCTAAAATTCACATGCACCAGAAAAAATTATGACTAATTCATGATTCCAAAATGAATGGGGTATTTCATTTAAAAACAATGTAGAAAGATAAAATAAATGAAAAAGTAAAAAAGCTCATTTATAAAAACAATATTTTTATGCTAACTATCAATTCTCGCTGCATCCAAATTCACATTTCATTAACATTATCACATCTCTCTACCAACCAACTTGCCCATCCATCTTAAGGCCACTTGATTTGCACTTGATTTGGTCATCTAAAAAAACTACAAAGGAACTAGAAAATCAGAAAGCCCTCTTTTGTAGAATATTCTACAACCAGGCTTCTTTTACTAAATGGTAAATGTAATGCCCCATAAATTTAATTTATAATGAATGAAAATTAATGTATTTGATGATCTTTGATCTTGATTTATAAATTTAATTTGGGTTTGATTTGCAAAGTATTTGTTAAATTTTGGAAAATAAAGAAGAACTTGATTTTTAAGCCACATTAGTAGTTAGGTTCTATGAACTGATCAATTAGTCTATTGTTTGCAACCTAGCTTGTTGGTTTAGGGTAACTAGTTGACTGGTTTGGAAAACTGATAAACTAGATTGAAATCAGTTGATGGACACACTAAATCTATTAATCGATTTACCTAACCCGTGCATTTTTTTTTAAATTCAACTTTTAAGGAAAAATTCTTCTAAAAGTCTTGAATCTTGGTAATCAAGCCCTACTTTGTTTCTAAATCATCTTTGATAATTTTAACTATATATCAGACATTTTCCTTACATTGAATGGATTTAGAGGCCAGAGTTGACAAAAAAAGAGAGAAGAGGATGACCTTACCCTTTGCCCCTTCTTTATCTCTCTTCTATGCAGATCTAGATGAACAATTATGTTTTAGAATATCAACGTAATATCTGTTGACTTGTCTCCCACTCCTATTTTTCCCTTTTCCCTTTTTGTGTTCAGATTTCCCTAAAGAACATTGCCATTGCATGTGTCAACCTGCAACATTTGAGCTATGGGGGGAAATCATCGTATTCCTTGACAAATTCACCCAAAATTGCCAGAATTTCAGTACTATAAGTAGGGTTTTGATTAGACACATCTATCCCTATTTTTTCACATCAAATAGTGTGAATAATAACAACCTTAGCTTTAATACCCCAAATTTTACTACTAAAACTTATTATTTTAGTGGAATCATAATAACAATATAGTTGGGTCCTACCGTCATATTTAACATAAGACTGATTTACCATAGCATCCTTATATCAAATACAAGGCAAAGATAAGACTTAAAACGTGATACATAAAGAAAGAGAGAAATTCATAAGCTTAAATATGAGTTTGGAAGTTAACTCTAAGCACACTATAAAAATAGATATATAGGGATACATTGGAAACCAAGAGTCCCAAAAGAAATCTAAACTAAAAGCAATAAATGGATAACACGACTCTTCATCTAACCCCGATACATGAGAATAAATCATCCAAAAGTAAAGCATTATAAACAACAAATTCATCCAAAAAGTCCTCATCAACTTACAAAAAATCTTATAGGCCATCTAATTGTGGGTATGAATAACATTCACGAAAAGGATGATTAGTATGTTTTGTATTGAGTAAGGTGACAATACAGCCAAGTACGAGTACAAATACATCATATAACATATAAAATTCATTAGGAAAAAAAATTAAACATGATCCGATGCAAGAGAATAACCCATTCTAGATGTTCATCATTGGATAATGTCACCATTTATTTTCTTATTTATTTCAAGCTTAATATCTTACTATTCTTAATTTAGTAGAACAGACATATATACCTCCCAAGGAAACATGTGCATGGAAACTATTATTTGGTGGGTGGAACAAACTCAATACCTCCTATGACAACATATCTTTTGACATTATTCTTAAACCGATGGAATGGTATGAATCGCCTCTCAAGGAAAAGCGCTCTTGGCTACAATTTTTAAGCTAGTAGAACAAATTCAACGTCTTGCTCCTAACTTGTGTGATCTTTTACTATAATTGATTAATAAATTATTCACCGTTATTTATCTCAAGGTTTTTATATAGACATACATATAGATATTCAAGACACATATTCCACACTTGACATAAATACTCAAACACATAGAATACAACCACATGAAGGTCATCAGATTCTCCACGGAAAAAGGCTACATTTTCTCTAAGAAACTCTAAATATACATTAGAAGTATAACTTTTATCACTCATATAACCACCACATTCAATACATGTTCCTAAAATGTCATGACATGATTGGATCTCACCCTCCTATAAATAACCACATAAAGATTTCGTATTTAACATATATTAACCAAAATACCCTTAAGGAAAACCATAATGCTCTTATTTCACACAAAAATTATACAAGTCATGACATGATTGGATCTCAACCTCCTATAAATAACCACATAAAGATGTAAAAAAATATATACAAGCCATCCATCATATAAAATTTTAGATAGGGGTCCAAGCTAACTTACTAACTTACATATTTACATGCTTGCACATATTACTTACTTTTTCATTATACCAAGCAACTTATCTTACAATAATCATCAACACCATGGTATTATCAATATAATCATAAAATCATGAGAATACACACAATTTACACATAACAATCAAAAATTCTTAACTATTACATGTATCATTACCAAAAGACACTAATCTCTAAGCATAGATAAGCCAAACCTGCCTCCTTTGAGACCTCTAGAAATACCTAAGAAACAATAATAGTACACAATGAGAATTTAAGAATAGAAAAAGGAAAGGATAAGCTAAAAAGGGTGAAAATGGAGCAAAACGAAAGCAAACTGAGTCGCACAAGTGTCTAATGGGCTACGACAGATATTGGTGCAATAATGGGGGAAGCAGCATGGGGGACTTGCATAGCTGGGGGTGTTGCGTGAGAAGGTGATTATGAGGAGGTGGACTGGCGTGAGGTGGTGACATTGGTAGTGAAGTGGCATGATTTGGTGTCATTACTTAGGGTGGTGTATCATTGAAGTGTGATGCTACTAGGAGGATGTTGGCATAAAAGAATGATGTAGCTAAGACAAGGTGAGTGAGGAGTGGAATGTTGCATGGTGTTGTAAGATAGATAAGGTAGGTTTTGCATGAGATGTTGAAATTGCCAAGGGGTGAGTAATGTGGGTTTGCATATGTTACGCAAAGCTCTATGGAATGAAAATGGTGGAAAATGGCAAATGATAATAGAAGGATACATAGAGGGGCATAGAGGTAAAAGTAGGGTGAGGCATGATTGAGGGCAAAGATTTGGGGCAAAATTTTCAACAAAATACATCCCTTGAGATATGGTAGGTGATGGTGGTGGTGATGAATGTATGATATGTAGGTTTAGATTATAAGTTTGGTAGAAAGAACTTGGTCAAGAGAAGAGAGAATCACATAAGAAGAATAAGAAGAAAGAGGAGGAGAAGCAGAAGAAGGAGGAGGAGGAGGAGGAAGCTGGGAAGGAGAAGAAGAAAAAAGGAAAAAGAAAAAGATAAGGAGAAAAAAGAAAAAGGAAAAGGAGAAAAAGAAAATAAGTTTAAGGTTATGATTAGAATTAGGTTAAAAATTTTAGATAAGGGAATTTGGGTAAGATTAAAATAGTAATCATCCAGAGTTAGAGTTAGGTTTCAAAAAATTATTAATGCCCTAGAATAAAGGTTAGGTTTAGGTTTAAGGAACTAGTGGAAGGTAAATATAATATCCTAATATTATGATTAATTTAAGATATTAATTACTCGAGATTTAGATTAGCTAAATTTTGAGGTATTACATTAACTCCCTTTCCCTTATTTCCTCTTAGCCATCAAAATCCCTTTATTTTTCCTTCCCACAAGTCTCCATTCCTTTGCCCTTCATATGATCTTCTTCATCTCTTCTAATACTTCCTCTAACTCATTAGTGGTTTACTCTTTAGTAAGATCGGGTTAGATATAGGAAAAGATTGATGATTTAATTAGTTTTCCTCGGTGTCCCTTTTGTGAGGTGGTACCTTATGTTTTTTCCCTTAATTTCATATTTTGTTTGGTTTTATATGACTTTAAGGATATCCTTCTAAATTTTAATCTCTCTTTTAAGGTGTTCAAGGTATAGGAATTTTTCAGCTAAAGTGTTCCCCATTCGGTGTATATTTTACTAAGCTTCTCTAAGTAAGTAGTTCTTACCTTTGAGGTATGGCGTGAATGAGCATATGGGTTAGTATTGGTTTATAAATTATCATTTTCACATAATCACATAATAGTAGTAATATTGCAGTAATCTATACCTTTATTTGTGATATATTATAACATATGAGCTTATGCATATGAATTGATGATTATTTGGAAATGTAGATTGATGTTGGTAATGGGACATGTTAATCCTATTTTTGGTGATTGCTAATAATATTGATGTGACATGATTAGTAATTATTTCATGAATCATCTGTAGAATTGCCTAGGTATATTTTTTTGTATAGATTGTCAACTAATTTGATCGAACTATTTGATTGATCTCTAGGATGGTCAAATGGTTAGCTAAACCAATAAACCTGTTTGCATGTGGTAATTTTTGATTTGGTATCTGTTTAAATCCATTGATTGGCCTCTTGAACAGTCAACTGGTTTGATAAATTGATCGACTTGTCTCAATAGGGTTGTAAAGGTTTGGTTGCGCCAAACCAATCAACTTGTTTATATAACTGATCGATTGGTTTTGGTTAGGATGCTTATTTTATTTTCTTTTTAACCTTATGTTGATTTAATACTTGATATTATGTTATGGTATGACTCTTGGATGATGGGAATCCAATTCTTGGTGTGGGTTAATAATGTGTACCTAAATGATTTTAATTTTTATTTGAATATTTTTTTTATAGTTGTAACATATTTTGTACATATAACTATTTTTGTTACTCTGTGATTGACTATGGAAAATAATAATGGGATCTTGTGTTGCTGATTTGTGTTGCTGGTTGCTATGTGTTTCTAATTGCTAGATAAGTTGATCCTGACTATTGATGATACAGTTAGGAAAATTATTATATTCCCATATGATGCAATTGCTGGATTAATGCTAATAGAATTAAGTAGGCTCATATAGGCAGCCACCCGACCTACATTGGGTTAGCAGGATTGTTGCCTATGCAGCCCTTAATTTCTATAATTAGCTATGTAAAATTATTTCATAGGAAATAGGATAATTGTATTATTTTGGATCAGTTTTAAATAGTTGTAAGTGGGTTGGATAAAATACCCAACACCACCATAAATTATTAAGCATTTGTTTGGCTAATTAAAGATGTAAGTTGGGCATTTGTTGGGCTAGCAAAGTTGTAACTGGGCCATGAAAGTTGAAGCCCAATTGGTAAGGAGTAGGGTAATGGTTGTATATACCATATTCTGACCTGCGTATCAAGGATATTTTTTGGTCATTCATTCTCGAAGCTGATATATGATTTTCTCTCTCTTTGTTGTGTTCTCTCTCTCTCTCGATACTTCTTCTTCTTCGCTGAATATCTTGCTAAACCTCTTCATCTTTTTTATTCTTTACCTAAATTCGCCGTTGATTTCAACTGAGCCTTGAGTATGTCGATCTTCCTTTGATATTTTATCTCTAACTAATCAAAGATCAATTTTCCCGATCATATCTCTGTAATTTTTTTGGACATTTTATTTTGGTTTCAATTGATACTTCATCATTTAGTATCAGAGCCTTGGCTCTTTGATCTATTATAATCCGGCATTAGTTGTTTGATTTCAGTGTTGCTCTTTAATTTTTTTTGTTGATCTAGTACCTCGTTGTCAATTAGGGTTTGGATCTATCAAGAATCAAACGATTCTTGCGTCGACCCTGTGAGTTCCGGCGATACCATTTATTTCGGCATGTATCTCTTCACAATAAGTGAAATCAATGGGTTTTTTAAGGAAGCCATCTCTGCCTTCCATGTTTCTATCCTTTTGTTAGGGTTTTAAAGATCGAATGCATTCGGTTCGATCTACTGTATTTGCTCAAGTTCGAGTTGATGCATTCCTCCACCTCGTAGTATTTTTCCTTATCTTTAGTCTATCGATTTTCCTTTTTCTTATTTTAATTTTCTTTAGTTTCTTCTTATCTTAAATCAAAAAAATCTATAAATTGGAATCATGCTACACTAAGTGAGTTGATTTAGTGTGCATATAATCTTAATACCGATGATTTGCATGATATTAGTGGGTCCTTTTTCCAAGAAGAGGGGAAAATCTTGCTCTCTTATTGGGTTTTGACCGCTAACAGTTGTTGGCGTGGTAATTTTGTTCCTGTTTTATATTTTTACTTTAGCTGGATCTTCGTTATCCTTGCTAATATTGATAGTCTTGTGAGTGGTTGTATTTAAGACAAATTTTGGGTTATATGAATGGTTAGTCATGCCATTTGGGTTGTCTAATGCTACAAGTACTTTTATGAGGCTTATGAACCATGTGCTCAGGAACTTTATTGAAAAATTTGTAGTTGTATATTTTAATGATTTACTCATTTATGGTAAATATATGACTCAGCATTTGAAGCATCTCAAGACTATTTTAGATGCGTTCAAGGAAGAGAAACTATATGCTAATCTATCTAAGTCAAGGTTTTGCTTAGATAGTATAATCTTTTGGGGATTTGTGATTAGTAAAGATGGGATATCAGTTGATAAGGATAAGATTAAGACAATACAGGAGTGGCTTGTACCCAAGTCATCTACTAAAGTTAGGAGTTTTCATGGCTTATGTTCCTTTTATCATAGGTTTGTTAGGAATTTTAGTACTTTAGCTGTACCTTTGGCTGCAGTTACAAAAAAAAAGATAATGGATTTAAATGGGGTATCGAACAACAAAGGCTTTTGATTTACTTAAATAAAAATTGACTCAAGCTCTTGTATTAGTACTTCTAGATTTTTAGAAAATGTTTGAATTAGATTGTGATGCTTCAAGTTTAAGGATTAGGGATGTTCTTTCTCAATAGGGTAGACCAATAGCCTATTTTAGTGAAAAATTAAGTGGTAATGCTCTGAATTATTCCACTTATGAGAAGGAGTTGTTTGCTTTAGTGAGAGCTGTAGAATTTTGGCAACATTATTTGTGGCCTAAGGAATTTGTTCTTAATACTAATCAAGAGGCTATTAAATATCTAAAGAGTCAATCGATGTTGTATATGAGATAAGGTAAGTAGATAGAGTTTATTAAGAGTTTTCCCTATATTATTAAATATAAGAAAGGAAGTGACAATATAGTTGCAGATGCTTTATCCAGGAGGTGTGCTTTGCTAAATACAGTAGATGTGAATTTATTAGGGTTTTCTCATATTAAACATTGTATGTTGATGACACTAATTTTAAAGAACCGTATAATAGTTATAGTACTGTTGCCAAGGTAAATATTATATTTTTGATGGATATTTATTTAGGGAAAATAGAATGTATGTGCCTAATTGTTCATATAGAGAATTATTAATTCAGGAGGCATATAGTAGTGGTTTAATGGTACACTTGGGTTATCAAAAGACTCTAGATATTTTAATTGGCCACATATGAAAAAGGATGTGCTAAGACATTGTGTGAATTGTGTGGCTTGCAAACATGCTAAATCTACTTCTCAACCATTTGGTTTGTATACTCCTTTACCTATTCCTACCTAACCATGGGCTGATGTTTCTTTGGACTTTATTTTGGGATTACCTAAGACTAATAAAGCTAAGGATTCAATTATGGTTGTTGTGGATAGGTTTATTAAGGTGGCAAGCTTTATATCCTATAATAAATCTAATGATGTTGTAGCTATAGCAAATTTATTCTTTACACATGTGGTTAAATTGCATGTGGTACCTAAAACTATAGTGTCAGACAGACTTATTAAATTTTTGAGTCATTTTTGGAAAGTTTTATGGGGAAAATTAGGTACTAAACTGTTATTTTCCACCACCTGCCATCCTCAAACTGATGGGCAAATAAAGGTAGTAAATAGAACTTTGGGTAATATGTTAAGAGCTATACTTGAGGAAAATATTAAGTAATGGAAAGTTATTTTACCTTAGATAGAGTTTGCATATAACATAACTATACATTCCACAACTAAGAAATATCCTTTTGAGGCTATGCATGGTTTTAACCCATTAACTCCCCTAGATTTGATTCCTTTACCCATTTCTAACTTGCATAATTTTGATGTTGAATCTCATGTAGCAAAAATGAAAGAATTACGTGAATGTGTAAATAAACAAATTAGCAAAAGAGTTTAGCAAGTGGCTGATACTGCTAATAAAAAGAGGAAATAGTTTGTTTTTCAGCCTGGGGATCTAGTTTGGATACACCTTAGAAAAGTACATTTTCCAACCCTTAGAAAGTCTAAATTAGATCCAAGAGGTGATGAACCTTTTATTGTTCTTGAAAGGATTAATGACAATACATATAAAATAGACTTAGCTGTTAAATTTGGCAATGTAAGTAATTCTTTTAATGTGTCTGATTTGTATCCTTTTGTTGGAATAATAAAGGTTTCAAAGACTAAACCTCTCCAAGAAGACGGGAATGATGTGTACCTAAATGATTTTAATTTTTATTTGAATATTTTTGTTGATAGTTGTAACATAATTTATACATATAACTATTTTTGTTACTCTGTGATTGACTAGGGAAAATAATAATGGGATGTTGTGTTGCTGATTTGTGTTGCTGGTTGTTTGGTCGGTTGCTCTGTGTTTCTAATTGCTGGATAAGTTAATCCTGATTATTGCTAATACAGTTAGGAAAAATATTGTATTCTCATATGATGCAATCGCCGGATTAAGGCTAGTAGAATTAAGTAGGCCTACATAGACAGCCACTCGACCTACATTGGGTTGGCAGGATTGTTGCCTATGCAGCCCTTAATTTCTACAATTAGCTATGTAAAATAGCTAATGGAAAATAAAATAATTGTATTATTTATTTTGGATCAGTTGTAATTAGTTGTAAGTGGGCTCGATACAAATACCCAGCATCACCACATTTTATTAAGTATTCGTTTGGCTAATTAAAGATGTAAGTTGGGCATTTGTTGGGTTAGCAAATTTGTAACTAGGCCATGAAAGTGGAAGCCCAATCGGTAAGGGGTAGATTAATGGTTGTATATACCATATTCTGACTTGTGCGTCGAGGATAAATTTTGGTCATTCATTTTCGAAGATGATATACGATTTTCTCTCTCTCTCTCTCTCTCTCACTCTCTCTCTCTCTCTCTTGATACTTCTTCTTCTTCGCTGATTCTCTTTGTCTTTTTTTCTTCTACCTCACTCCATCGTTGGTTTCAACTGAGCCCTGAGTATTTCGATCTTCCTTTGATGTTTTTATCTTTGGTTGATCAAAGATTGGTTTTGTCGATCATATCTCTATAATTTTTTTCGGCATTTTATTTCGGTTTCAATTGAGACTTCATCAATTAACTAATTAATTAGGTACATCAAATTGGCCAAGTATTGATAATGTTATGTAACACCCCCAAAATTTACTACTGAAAAATTTCATTTAAATAAAAACGTTTAACGGAAGTGAAGAAATAAAACCGTAAATTTAGGGGCCATTACCGCTGTTAACGACAAATTTTCTAGTAGAAGAAAATTGAAGAACAAAATATACTTTTATTGATTATTAATTATCGGATCGAATATAGGTATAATCTCTGTATAAATCCGATACAAGAATTAATATCATCTGATTCAATCTCTTAGACGATTGATGGCATTGTGATTCGCGATGTTGAATTTTGGGCTCAACATGTTCGAGGCCCGTCTTGAGTTTAATGAGCTTGATCCAAACATGTTGATAAAAATTTAATTTACCTAGTAAAAAGGGCACAATTTGATGGTACTTGATCCCTTCGAATAGGTTTAATGATGTTGAAGTTGCAACGCTTCAATGTTTTCAACTTTGATGATCTGGGAAGCTTCATTCTTCAATCTTCGTTCTTCGTTCTTCGATCCTCGAATCTTAATTCTTCAATCTTTGGATCTTTGTTCTTCAGTCTTCGTTCTTTGAGTCTTCGATCTATAGCTTTAGAGTGCTTGGGAGCGTTCTCTCTATATGCTCTTGATCTCGGGACTTTAGTGTCTCTTCAATGCAGAGGGGTGCCCTCTATTTATAGAGAAAAGGACCTCCTTAGCTTTTGGGCTTGGGCCCATCTTGCGTTTTAGAATTAAAATCCATGCTTTATTTAACTTAATTTTATGAGCTCGTAGCCCTTTGTGAAATAAATTAGACCCGTATTTAATTAAACTAAGCCCAATTGAAATATTTTGGCCTAATTTAATAAAATACGAATGGGATGTAAACGATTCAAACATTTTATTTTAACATATAAATCCCGAATAATTTTCAGAAATATTTAATTATTTCCAATTTAGGTTGATGACCATATAACAATCAAATATTTTTTTTGTTATATATTTTTTTCGGTGTCAATAAATGCCCCCACTACAAGTCACTGGCTTGGTAAATTTAAGTGACCATTCGACTGTGACTTGTAGTACTTGGTTGAAATTTATCCAAGCTATGAACTTGGACACCTTTCTTCTTCTTTTTTTTGAAGATTTATTTTAACTAAAATACTAAAATTTTACTAGAGTTGTTAAAAAATCTTATCCGCGATTAATATCTTGACGGTGGGACATATCAATAGATTTCTACAAAAAGATATTTTCCCAATTTGATTACTATCTTTTAGGAGTTGTGTGCCTTTAATCTTATAAAAAAAGCTTGTCTTTTAACCGGCGATTCTATCCTTAAAGATTTACAGCCAACTAATCCAATTATAAATAAGTGAGGTGTTAGTCACCTAGGGAAACACAATAACTTGGCAACCAAAATTAATCTTGCCCCACCGAGAAAACCGAAGTCTTTTCAATTTATTTGGCGGTCTCTTGCTTTACTTCTTGTACGATTAATTCATCATTAGCATACCTTTGGTAATTCTTTTCTTCATAAATTATCACTATTTTTTTCTCACTTATAAAGCTTCTCTCTCTCTCTCTCTTGTTTTTTTTCCTTTTTTTTTTAACTTTATACTATTTTAAATTATGATGAGTGGTTTGATGAAAATATATGAATATTGATGATACTGCCACTTTTTTCTTCTTCTTCTTTTTTTCTTCTTTTTTTAGTATATATATATATATATATATATATATATATATATATATATATTGATAGCTCAAAGATATATCAATTTCAATATGCCGGCCTCCAACAGGAGATAGCGAACAAGATCTTTCTTTTCCAACCTTGAAGCACCCATTGAGCATCTTCATCCGCAAAAATATCAAACGAGGCTAAGAAGTAGTATATATATATACGTATTTATATATATATATATATATATATATATATATATATATAATTTTTTTACAGTTGTCAAACCTCGTTCAACCGCTTCTCTTCGTCAACAACCAACCTCTTTTGAACCAGATTCGGCTTCCGACTCTTTTTACAACTGTTGAACCCTATTCAACTGCTTCTCTTCGTCAACGGCCAGCACCTTTTGAACCGAATTCGGCTTCTGACTGTTTTTACAGTTGTCGAACCCCATTCAACCGCTTCTCTTCGTCAATGGCCAGCATCATTTGAACCGAATTTAGCTTCCGGCTGCTTTTATAGCTGCCGAACCCCGTTCAATCGCTTCTCTTCATCAACGGCCCGCATCTTTTGAACCAGATTCGGCTTCCGGCTGTTTTTATAGCTGTCGAACCCTGTTCAACCGCTTCTCTTCGTCAACGGCCATCATCTTTTGAACCGAATTTGGCTTTCGACTATTTTTACAGCTGTCGAACCCGATTCAACCGCTTCTCTTCGTCAACAGCCAGTATCTTTTGAACCGGATTCGGCTTCCGGCTATTTTTACAACTGTCGAACCCGATTCAACCGCTTCTCTTCGTCAACAGCCAGCATCTTTTGAACCGGATTCGGCTTCCGGCTGTTTTTACAGCTGTCGAACCCCGTTCAACCGCTTCTCTTCGTCAACGGCCAGCATCTTTTGAACCGAATTTGGCTTCCAGCTATTTTTACAGCTATTGAACCCTGTTCAACTGCTTTCTTCATCAACAGGAAGCAACTTTTGAACTAGGTTCGCTCTCGGCTTTTTTTTATTTGCCGTCCACAATTTATACTCTTGCTGGCCAGGAGTATTACAGTAGAGATCTTTATTTTATGATTTTTCCATTCATAGTTTATACTCTTGTGGGCCAGGAGTATTACAGTGGAAGTTCTTTATTTTATGATTTTGCCGTTCATATTTTATACTCTTGCAGGCCAGGAGTATTATAGTGGAAGTTCTTTATTTTATGATTTTGTCGTTCATGGTTTATACTCTTGCAGGCAAGGAGTATTGCAGTGGAAGTTCTGTGGGTAGTAACGCTTGAGGAACTTGCTGTTAATAGGACCAACTCTTAATCCATCGCCAGCTACTATCTTGTAAGCACCGTTGGTGTAGACTTCTCCGACAACATATGGACCATTCCATTTTGCAGCGAACTTTCCACCTGTGCGGTGACTAAGAATAATGAGTCTCCGGATTGCAAGCACCATGCCACCCACTTGAAATGATCTTGGGTGCACTTTCTTGTTGAAAGCTTTAGTCATTCGAGCTTGATGGCATTCAAGGTTTTGTTGCGCTTATAATCGTCGTTCGTCAAGTGCTTCCAATTCAGCGAGACAAAGTTGGGCATTCTGATCCTCTGCCAGTCCTTCATGAATAGTAATCCAGAGTGATGGAATCTGAATCTCGATCGGGAGCACTGCTTCAACTCCATAGACTAAGAAATATGGAGTGGCTTCAGTGGAGTTTTGTCAAGTTGTCTGATATGCCCATAATGCTTCTCCCATTCTCTCATGCCAATCTCGCTTGTTCTTTGACACTACTTTCTTGAGAAGTGTACACAATGTTTTGTTGAAAGCTTCTGCTTGACCATTTGCTTGAGCATAGTACATGAAAGATGTCCTGTGTGTGAATTCAAATTTATGGCATAACTTGGTCACCAGCTGATTGACAAAGGGATTCCCATTATCTATCAAGATGTACCTAGGAACTCCAAACCGATAGATGATGTGAGTTCGGATGAATTCAACCACATTCTCCTTCTTCACCTCTTTTAAAGCCACAGTTTCAGCCCACTTGGAAAAGTAATCTGTCACAGCTAAGATGTATGTTTTGCCACTTGAAGATTTTGGTGTGAACGAACCAACAACGTCAAAACCCGTGCTTCGAATGGCCATGATGCTACTATAGGATGCAATGGCTCTGGTGGTTGATGAATGAAATTTGCGTGAAACTGTCATGGCTTTCACCTCTTTGCATAATCCATACAGTCTTGTACCATTGTCAACAAATAATAGCCGAGACGCTTAATTCTATCATGTAGCTTAGGCCCAGATTGATGAGCTCCGCAAACCCCTACATGAGCTTTCTCTATGATTTTCTTTGCTTCTCTTTCTCCCAAGCATCAAAGTAGGAGTCCATCCGCATTACGATGGTAAACTGTGTTATTGTGCAAGTAGAATCACACCGCTCTTCATCAAATCTCCATTTGATGTCGAAGATCATCTGGTAATCTGTCATATTCCAAATAGTCTATAAGTGGTTGTCGCTAGTCTTTGAGATCCACCTCATAGACAGAGACTAAGTTTGATACATCCTCCTCCTCGTTATGGATAGATGGTACGACCCACTGACTACATAATAGCACTATTGTTGTTTCATTAACCCCTAATGTTATTGTCGTTGCCAAGTTTGCAAGTGCATCTGCAATTTTGTTTGATCCTCTTCCTATGTGTTCCAGCTTCACTTCATGAAATTTTTTAAGCAGATGTGTAGTGTACGTGTGGTAGGGAATTAAATCCTCTTTCTTCACATCATACTCCTTTAGGAGCTGCCTTATTACTAGATTTGAGTCTCCATAGACATTTAGATCCTTGATTTCCATCTCCAGTGCCATCTCGAGCCCCATGATTAGTGCTTGATACTCTGCCATGTTATTTGAGCATAACTCTGTGAGTACAAATGAATATGCAAGCACATGCCTTTGAGGGGACACAAACACTATCCCAGCTCCAGTGCCATCTCTTCATGCAGCACCATCAAAGTACATCTCCCATGGAGGGAGGATCTCAATGACCAATGACTCCTCATCCAGTAGTTCATCTGATAACTCCCACTCAACTGGAATTGGGTGATCGGCTAAGAAATGTGCCGGTGCTTGTCCCTTGATTGCCTTTTGAGGAATGAAGATAATGTTGTATTGATTGATCACCATGGCCCATTTTGCTAGTCGTCCTGTCAACACCGACCTACACATGACATATTTGATGGGATCTGCACGTGATATCAGATGTACCATATGCGCTTACATGTAATGTTTTAGTTTTTGTATGGCAAAAACCAAGGCTAGACATGTCTTCTTGATTGGGGTGTAGTTGATTTCTGCTCCAATGAGAGTACAACTCAAATAATAGAGTGCTTGTTCCTTCCCCTTTTCTTTTTTTTGTGCACATAATGCCCCTAGGGAACGTTCTTGTGTTGCCACATAAAGCAAAAGCGGTCTGCCCGGTAGAGGTGCTGCTAGGACAGGTGGATTAAGGAGGTACTTCTTGATACCTACAAAAGCATTATCACAAGCTTTATCCCATTCGAAAGGCTCTCTCTTTCTAATGACATGGCTAAACGGTTGACAACACCCTACTAAGTTTGAGATGAACCTTCGTATATAAGCCAGTCAACCCCTGTAGGCTTCGGAGTTCGTTGAGGTTTGTTGGTCTCAAAATCTTCTAGATTGCATCAATCTTTGACTGATCAATTTCGATGCCTCTATGTTGGACAACAAAACCTAAGAATTTTCCAGATGTAACACTGAATGCACACTTTAATGGATTCATCTGGAGCTGATACTTTCTTAGTCGATCAAATACTATCTTGAGATCTTGGATGTGGTTGTCTCTTCATATTGACTTGACTACCAAATCATTGACATAACATTCTACAACCTTATGCAACATTTCGTCAAAGATCTTCTGCATAGCCCTTTAGTAGGTGGCCCCCACATTCTTCAATCTGAAAGGCATGACTCGATAGCAAAATATTCCTTTTAGAGTGCGAAAACCTATGCATTCTTCATCCTTTGGAGCCATACGAATTTGATGATAGCCACTATAACCGTCCATGAATGACAGTGCTTCATGTCCCGTCTTGGCATCCACCATCAATTCTGTGATAGGGAGAGGGAAATCATCTTTTGGGCATGCATGGTTCGAATCTCTGAAGTCTACACAAAGGCGAAGCTTCCCATTTTTCTTTCTGACAGGGACTATATTTGAAATCCATGAAGGGTATTTAACTTCTCGAATGAACCCTTACTCAGTTTGGCTATTCACTTCCTTCTCTATCTCTGGAATGAGATATGGGAAAAAACGATGCAATGGTTGTTTCACCAGTCTATGTTTCCACTCAAGCTTGATGTCTAGTTCATGCACTGCTACCTTTGGGTCAAGTCTGGGCATCTCATTGTATGTCTAGGAAAAGACATCTTTATATTCCTCAAGTAACTCAATATATTTCTTTTCCTCATCAGGTTTCAGTAGAGCACTGATGAAGGTTACCCTGGGCTTCTCCATAGTACCCAAATTGACTTCCTTCAATTTGTCCACAGTAGCTTGCCCCCCATCTTCAAGTTCCAGGGGTGCTTCCTGTTCTACCATCTCTTGACTTGAGTCATCTTTGATGGTTATGTGGTTGGTGGAAGCTATTAATTGTTTTGATGTGGAACTCTTCTTCTCTTGTTGCTTTTTCCTAGTGATGATAACGACATACTTCTTGATTCTAAAGGCTCCCTCTATGCTAATTTGTAACTTGGCATAGCGCCTTATTTGTGATGGTATGAGACTCTTCATTTTGTTCCTTTGTTCATCTGGATTCAATGAAGCTTCCAATTCCTCTTCCAAATCTTATTATCATGATTGGTGACTCCAAGGTGCAAGAACACAGATGATTTCTTCTGAGTTGGGCTTGCCTCCTGTAAGGCTTTTCCCCCTATTCGAGAGAACACAGAAGGCCTTGTCTTGGTCGAGTGATCCAATCTATCAAACGCCAAGATCCTTTGTTGACATTCCGATGTTCGCCTCTCCAAATCTTCATTTTCTTCAGTAGTGATATATTGTATGGATACCCCTTTATTCTTTCCTCTAGCTGAAATTATTATAGGCTTCGGATTTAAGTATCCTAGGCCCTTCCTTGATGTGTCCACTGTCTGGCCTTGATCTAATAATATCTTCTAGGTGTTGGTCATGCCATATGGTGTTCTCTCCGTGTGCCTTTTATTATCGTCCTTTTTTTTCTTAAAGGTAGAGATATCAAACCCACAATGCGCCATCAACTTATACACATTTAGATCAAAACCTTCTTCTGTTCTCTGCGTTGGGATGATGATCTATTCTACTAACATTTTGGATGACCTCTCAAATCATGGTAATGGAGGCTTAGTTACCTTCGCCTGGCTTGTTCTTGTGACAGGGACCACAAGGTTTTTCTTCAAGATTTTACATTCTCCATTGTGGAAGTAGTAGCATCACAAAGGTTATGGCCGCAGCTCGTGAATGGAGATTATCCTTCTTTCCTTTTGGATTTTGGGACATACCTTAAGACTGGAGAACTTATTATCTTGTGACTTAAGTTCTGTTTAGGTTCATGGTTCAATTGTACTCCTCCGTGACCAGCTAACGATCTCTCTATATCTACTACTTTATCGATTTGCTTCATCATTGTGTTCTTTCTTGCTGATGGCACTAATAGCTTTATCTTGCTCGGTGTTTCTTCCACCTCATTGTAAAACCTAGCATCTGCAAGTGTGACTCAGCCGTTGTGAAGGGTCTTTCATCAGCAAACACTATCTATACTCCCTTTTTGAAGAATTTAAGGCGTTGATGGAGAGTTAAAGGGAATACTTCATTCTCATGGATACAAGGACGACCCAACAACATGTTATAGGATGTCTTGGCACCAATTACATGGAATAACATTGATGAAGTCATACTCCCAATAGTGAGGTGAAGATATATTTTCCCTATCGACTTTTCTCCTCCAAAATTGAAGCCTTGGATGAAAAGTCTACTATTTGATAGCTCTTCCATCGGTATTCCAAGCTGCTTCATGGTAAATAGTGGCATGATATTTACAACTGACCCTCCGTCAACCAACACACAACTGATTCTTTGGTCGAAGGTATATCCCAAGATAAAGAGTGGACTATTATGTATTTTGGCTCCGAGCAACATATCATCCTCCGTGAAGGGGAGAGAGGCACAACAAACTGCATCACCTACATGATTTCGTACTTCTGACCCTTTAAGAGATTTAATCATAACTTCTCAAACCTCTTTCGGTAACTTGTTCAACTGTTGTAAACTTTCATCTTATGAAAGTGTTTCAGTCATCTCGTCGCTATTTAAGCCAAGTATAGCGAGAGCATTATCATCTTGCACGACATCCTCTCCTACGTCCTCTTCTTCAACTACACAGTAGGAAGTCGTATTAACTTCATAAACTTCCAAGAACTTTGGAGGGAAAAATTCTGCAAGTGTGATTGGCTTAAGAGGTTCTTGTTTCAGCAATTCAATTGGCAAGACTCTTGCCTTTCTTAGCTTTGACTTCATCCCTTTCTTTGGCGTGGCCTGGCCTTTTTTTCTTCTGGGCTACTTCCCCTGGCGTCGGCATAGTTGAGACTTTGAAGCTTGTTTTCTCTTTGGTCGTCTTCTTGTCACCAAAGTCCAACCCTCGTCCTCCTCATCAGTTTGTATAAGGTCCTCCTTCACTTCAAGGTCTTCAACAATTGTGTGAGTTTGTGAACCATCACTTTTTGAGACATATATCATAATTGGTTCCAGGCTTCCAAACTGAATCAACCGGCTAACCCTTGTAGGCACTGTCTTAGGCAAGTCACCCATCATGGTGATATAATTTAGGCTTGCTGCTAGGGCTTCTAGATCGAGAAAAATTACTCCCTCTTTTGCTAATTTCATGATCTTCTCCTTCAAAGTGACGCATTTTTGAGTTGGATGGCTGATGCATCGATGGCACATGCAGTATCTAGGATATTAAGTTCATCCTGCCTCTTGCGGACGCTTTGGCTCTGGCAATTCTACCACCTTCTTTTCCAATAAATCTTCCAGCATCCTTGGGACGTCCAAATCAGGAAATGCGTATTGTTTTGCCTCCAATTCCTTTAAAGTTGTCCACTTCCTTGTAAACTCTTGCTTTGAGTAGTTTTGACTCCCGTCAAATCTTTGTGGCTTAGCTGAGATCTTAATTGGAGATGCACCAATAGTCATTGCCTCCTTCGTCACGCTCTTGGAAGATTTCTCATTCTTCTTGAATTCCTTCTTCACCTTAGGATGTTCAAACACAAGTATTTTACCCCCATGTTTAGCAATGTTCACCTCTATGTCATGAGCAGTCGTAGATAACTTAGAAAAAGTTCCGGGTTTCGTACCCTGCAAGATGTACGCAATGCCCCAATACATTCCTTCAATGCACATCCCAATAGTCGATACTTCACTGAAGCGATCCTGACAATCTAGGCTCAATGAATGCCAACACTCGATGTACTCTTCAACGGGCTCATTCTCCCACTGTCTAGTGTTTACAAGTTCCACTATATTTACAGTCCGGCAAGCGCTGTAAAAGCGGTTGCTGAACTCTCTCTCCAACTCTTTCCAACTATCAATGGACTCACTAGGGAGGTTAGTGTACCAATCAAAAGTATTTCCCTTCAACGATTGCACGAACTGTTTCACCACTAAATCTCCTCTAGTACCTGCATTATTACAAGTTTCGATGAAATGTGCTATATGCTGGCAGGGATTGCCCTTGCCTTCAAAATATTGAAATTTGGGAGGCTGATAACCAACGGGCATTGGCAAGCAGTCGAACCTCTTTGTGTAGGGCTTCATGTAAGAGAAGCTATTTTGGGAAGCGATGCCGAATTGAGCTTTTACTACACCAGCAATCATCTCTTGTAGGCCTTTGGGAGTCAAACCTCCTAAAGGAGTTAGGTTGGAGCAGTCTTTCTCCTCCTGAAGCTGCAATCTATCGAAAGATTCATCCTGGTCTTTTGCTTCAATGACCGCCTCTTTCTCTTTACTAGATGAAGCGTCACCTTTTTCTTCGAGTTTTTGCATGAGCATAGCGATTTACTCATCCTTTTCTTTCACAGCTTTGAAGAGGATGTCAACAGACTGTTTCAATTTTGCGAACCGTTCATCAATGATTCCAGTGGTCATTACTAGAGCGATTGAATATGCAGAGTTGCTTGAATCTTCATCTTAGTTTAATAGAGCATGTTCTGAGGTAGCTCCTACAATGGGCGGCATTGATCGTTCAGCAACGGGGGCTTTAAGAAACATATCTTTGTTGCTTGAGGCAATGATTTTTTTCCTTACTTCGTGTCAATGGCCCGGTGTGATTACTGTCACCACTAAGTGTTGCACAATTATTAAGGATGCTCTTGTTAGTGTTTGAAGCCATCAAGATGCATAGTTGGAGATTGAGATGAGAGGTAGAGATGGTCCCACCAGGTGCACCAAATTTATTAACGACAAATTTTCTAGTAAAAGAAAATTGAAGACCAAAATATACTTTTATTTATTATTAATTATCGGATCGAATATAGGTATAATCTCTGTATAAATTCGATATAAGATTTAATATCCTCTGATTCAATCTCTTAGACGATTGATGGCGTTGTGATTCGCAATTTTGAATTTTGGGCTCAACTTGTTCGGGGCTCGACTTGAGTTTAATGAGCTTGATCCAAGCCTATTGATGAAAATTTAATTTACTTGGTAAAGATGGCACAATTTGGTAGTGCTTGATCCCTTCGAACAGGTTTAATGATGTTGAAGTTGCAACGCTTCAACGTTTTCAACTTTGATGATCTAGGAAGCTTCGTTCCTCGATCTTCATTCTTCGTTCTTCGATCCTCGAATCTTACTTCTTCAATCTTCAGATCTTTTTTCTTCGGTCTTCATTCTTTGAGTCTTCGATCTTTAGCTTTAGAGTGCTTGGGAGCGTTCTCTCTATAAGCTCTTGATCTCAGGACTTCAGTGTCTCTTCAATGAGGAGGGGTGCCCTCTATTTATAGAGAAAAGGTCCTCCTTAGCTTTCGGGCTTGGGCCCATCTTGCATTTTAGATATAAAAGTCATGCTTCATTTAACTTAATTTTATGAACTCGTAGCCCTTTGTGAAATAAATTAGACCCGTATTTAATTAAACTAAGCCCAATTGAAATATTTTGGCCCAATTTAATAAAATACGAATGGGACGTAAACGATTAAAACATTTTATTTTAACATATAAATCCCGAATAATTTTTAGGAATATTTAATTATTCTCAATTTAGGTTGATTGACCATATAACAATCAAATATTATTTTTCTTGTTGTTATATATTTTTTTCGGTGTCAACAACTGCCACACTTAATACTAGATCGGTTCACTCCTACCGTTCCAGTACTAAGCGTTAAGACTAAACAAGGTTAACATCAAGCACAAGTCATTATTAAAAACACAATTCATAAATAAACAATGAGAGTCTAGGAGAGGATCCTCTCATAGTCAAATAGAAATTAGAGTGTAGTATAGAATTACAACCCAAAGAGTAAATGACTAGAGTTTTTCAAAACATAGAATACCATATGACATCACATAAATAGAATAAAAAGAAACATGGTAAAATGAGAGGGAAACATAGAGTCCGGCCAAGTCACTTTTGCTCCCCAATTCAGTTCTAGGCTCAACGCTCAGCCCTCGCTCGATGCCTCGTAAGTGTCATAGGCATCAAAGACGTCATCCCCAACCTGCACAAACTCATATGGGTATTCTGCTCATGGGAATGAGCAGTACCCATAAAACGGGTGATTAGCACGCTACGTACTAAGTAAGGTAACAGATGCACTAAGGCCAACATATAGAGCACATAACATAAGAAAGATTATATAGACAACATACAATAATACATGTAATAAGGCCAGGTTACTTTTCAGGTAACTTATTCTTTAGTCCCCCTAACAATATGTTCATTCCACACATATTCTTTATTAATCCATATGAGTACGGGAAACCCCTATTATTGCCGGTGGATCGGAATACGTACAGGGCAGAACGCTCATGACCACTATTATTCGTTGGTGGACCGGTCTATAGGGAAGAACACTCCTGGCCACTATTATTCGCCGGTAGATCAGTCTGGCCCTGACTCACATGGTGTTTCACTGTAAGTATTTAGTGTATTTTCCATAGCTTAGCTTCATTACATTGGTTTGTTGAGCACGGAATCCCCCACTATTATAGATAATGGACCGAAAATCATGCAGGGCAAAATGCTCCTGGCCACTATTATTTGCCGGTGGAACGATCTCCAGGGCACCTCGGCTCCTTGATGCACTGCTGTATGTACAACAAATTTAATAAATAAATCTCAACTTCCAAATACGTAGTATATGGCAAGAAGGAGTCGAACCCACAAGGAATGACGTTTTAATCACTAATTTTATAATTGATGTTATAATCCCGTTTATACAATTTCATTGATTCTAATACTAAATCTAAATATACTAAGCTTTAATCACTATTTGATAAATAGGGGAGGAATGAATTGATGATGGAATCAGAATATTAAATACTCGAAGAAGAAGAGTGATTCTATACGATTTAATGTTGGCCTTTGGAAATTCATAATAACACATTCCTTCGCTTTCTCTCAACCTTAATAAATTGAATATGCTCTCAATTTATTTCCTAACCTAGGTTACGAACACTAGATTCCATTAATGGTAGATTATGAATGGAAAGCAGCCATCATAACCACATAAGCTCGGATAATGCAATTGTATGAATTAATGGATAAGATTAACGATTAATCTTGTTGCTACTATAGACAAATTAATTAAAAATTATAGGTTAATTGCATTGTCTTAACAAAGATCAAGTTCTAAACTAAATAGGTGATCAATCTAATTAGTTTAAATTCTTAATCTATGATATAAAATCATTCAATTCGATCCATTAATTCAATTAAATTTAATCTAGAATCAAACATTCAAAATATGCTATTGTATTTGGGACATAATTCCATCCTCAAATCATCCTACCCTGTTTGATTTACTCTAACATCTGCATATTTAAAAACCACACTATTACATATAAAGATTGAAAATTAATGCCAACAACACATTCACAAAATTCAATAGTAATACAATAAGATAGCAATAGAACAAACAAAAGTATAATTACAGATAATTTACTTATATTAAACCAAAATGGAGAGATTGCAATTTATAAAGGAATAGAGAAGACTTATCAATTGAAGTACAGATTGTCAATTGATCACTAGAATTCAAGATCAAAAAGTTGGAATTGTGCATTACATGTATATTCTAAAGGGAATAGGGGAAGAGAATACATTCCAAAATATTTCGATATCTGATAAAAAAAACTCCTTCGAACCCTATTTTGATAGAAGATATATTAGAAACATGTCGCATGGACGGTTACAATTTTTTAAATGGAAACACAGTCCATATTTTGGAAACACGGGACCTCCGTGTTTTCTTCCAATTGCTCTACCGACAGATAGATTTTAAATCAATGCTCCAGATATTTAACACGGCCCGTGTTTAAAAAACATGGGGGTACCGTGTTTTTTAGTCTTTTGCGATTTTCCTTTTGCAATTTCAGCACAACTTCTCTTGGTATATTTGCTTCATTTCCAACTTTTCTCCCTTTGAGATGATCTTTACTTGATTTCTTATTTTCATTGATTTCTCCTTAAATTTCCTCAATTTTTTTCTTTCTTGCAAAATCTATTCAAAGGAGGAAAACTCGACGAAAAGATTAAATCTTATAAAATTAATGAGGAATAAATAATATTTTTATGCATGAAAATAATCTATAAATCTCATCTATCAAATACCCCCATGCTTGAATTATTGCTTGTCCTCAAGCAACATCATAACATGCACATGAATACATCAAGAAATGCAAGAGAGGTAGGTTACTGATTACAATAATTATTAGACTAGAATTATTCATGTACGAAGCTTAACACTGCAAGGGGACTTAAAATACTTGTGAATCATGAAATCATTATGATGAAAATATTTTTGGACCACACATTTAAATCACCTTACAAACAGTCTTATCAAATGCTCAAACGATTAAGGAGTGAAAATTATAATAGTTAGTATCTCATCATGCAAAGTTAGATTAAGACTAATGAAATTCAAATTGGTAGGTTCTTACTTTTGGTTTGTGAAAACACTCACTCTCATGTGTGTATAGTGTGATGTGGTTACTCTCAAAACTTCTACAAATGATAATGATCGCCCATATGTTTTCCATTATTCTCAATTCGCCACTACTAAAAAGAACTAAAGTATATAAGAATCAAAAGGTCTTGAATTTGGTTGTAATGGGGCTAGGGTTTTAAGGTGAGATAGAATTTTTGGGATTGTGGCTAGACTCCATTAACTAGAGAAGCAAACCATATATACACCATATACATATATACATGGAGAATACAATCCTTCCCAAAATTCTTCCAAATGGGTTTTTTTTCATATATAATAATAATAATAATAATAATAATAATAATAATAATAATAATAACAGTTCTCATCTTAAGGATAACATCAATTAAGATCCTAGAAATCATCTTAGTGGTAGTCTTAGTGATAATGTAGTCAAGTATAATAGAATAATAACAATAATAATGATGATAGAAATATTACTAATAATATTAGTAGTAAATATAGTAGTAATATTAATAATAATGTTAAACGTAATAAAAATTGAAAAGGGAAATAGTAATATATGCGTCCCAACATTTACACTAATAATAAAAGTAGTAGTAGCCAAGTTGGTATTAATAATATGAGTAGGACAATAATAATAATATTATTAGTAGTAGTAGTAGTAGTAATAAATATAACTATATTAATATTAAATTTGTAGCCTTTTAAATGATGGTACCATAGTTATAAATATTTTTTAAGTTAGGTTAGATTATAAGAATAATAACATAACAATAATAATACTATTAATAATAAGAATAACACAACATTAGTAATAATAATAATATTATTATTATTATTATTATTATCATTATTAAGAGTAATACTATTAATATTACTAAAAATCATTAACACTTGTAGAAAAAGATTTTAAGGGCTAGGGAAATTAGAGTACCACCTAGGGTTGGTGGCAAGACTGGCAGCGACGACGGCGCTGGTGGAGGAAGAAGAGAGGTGGAAAGATGGGATCATAGGCTAGAGGATAGGGAATGAGGGGGTGTTTGAGGTGGTGGAAGGTGCAGCAGGTGGAGAGGGGTGGAATGGAGGTGGTGGTGCAGTCGGAAGTGGCGGTGTATGGCGGTTGGCACGGTGGATGAAGGTTGTGGAAGGTGGATAAGGTAGAAGGAGAGGGAGGCAGGGGAGATGGAGGTGTGGGGAGGTAGGGTGCAGTCCCTTAGTTGTTTTGGAGGGTGGCGGAGGTGCTTTTTGCAGCAGAATTGGCGGCAGGCGGTAGTGCGAGGGACAACTCGGGGTTGGTGATGGCTGATCGGGTTGGCAACTTTACACGGCTAGGGCGGCTTGTGCATGGCAAGATAGGGGAGGATGGTATCTCAGTTTTATAGAGGGAGGTGCGGGGAAGGTTTTGGTGGGCGGCTTTTGTGGCGACGGTTGTCGATGGCGGTGGAACAAGGGATTGTTTGGGCAGTAGTGAGCAGTTAGGTTTCCGGGCTTGTGAAAAGGAAGCTCGGTTATGGCTACCTATAGGGGTGTTTATAGGCTAATTGAGGGGGGAAACAACGAAGGGGAAGAGGACAAGCGGGGCAGGTGTGGCAGGACCACCGGTCGCCCGTGGAAGGCAGTGTAGTTCTGCCATAACATGTTAGGTCAGGTCAGGGAGAGAATGGAAAGGAAGGGGCACACGTGAAGGGGAGTTGTGGGGTTGGTTGTGATTGAAAAATGAAAGAAAAATGACAGGAAGGAAGGAGGAGGTCGGCAAGACAGAGTTGGTTGCTGTCAGTGGTAGGGGTTGCAAGTTTTCAGGAGTTACAGATTGGGATTGGGGGAGAAGAAGAGGAAGGGTGGACTGGCGGTCCAAGGGAAGGGAAAAAAAGAGAGGGCTGGGCGGCTAGGTGGTTGGGCGAAGGAGGAAGGGCGACGTGGCTTGGGCCACACGAGATAGGGAAGGGGGAAGTGATTTGGGCTGGCGGGCTAGCCCATTTCTGGGGGAGGAGAAGGGAAAATAAGAAAATGAGAAAGGAGAGAAAGAAAGAAAAAGGAAAAGAAATGAGAAAAAGGAAAAAGGGAAAAGGAGAAATGGATGGGTTAGGGTATTTTATCATTTATTTATTTTTTTTGAATATTTAAAATTAATAATATTTATTATAATGATAATAATTAAAAATCCTTCTTAGATGAATGTGGCTATTTGGACAATTTTTCCTTAACTTCCATGTTAATTAGTAAAATGTCCAAATTTTTCTAAATAATTTATTTATTATTTTCTCCTTGGTTTGCCTTAATCAATTCCCCTTTATTTTAATAAGGTAATTTATTTACTTAATTTCCCTAATAAATCCTTATTTTACTATAATTCCTAAAATAGGATTTTTGGGGTATTTCATGTTATCATCAAATGCCCTTGTAGGGTTATGAGGAATTATTTGGGATGGTTATGCGGTCATCATTAGCTTGGTATGTTATATAGGCCTTGTATGGTATATGAATTGGATAATAAAAGATTAATCACTTTAACTGGAAGATTATGGAGCACTATATGGGTCTAGATTATCTGATCATCGATTAGCTACCGGGGGTTAGTCTGTCTTTAGGCGTTTATGATATTTGCTTTCAAAGTGGGATTTCAGTTGATCTTAGTGCCTTTTATATTCTAGACACTGATGACATACTAAGGGGTATCAATACTAAAGAGACTAGTTACCTAGGTGGTTTATTTGACTTTGGCCAAACTTTATGTTATTTATTTATTGGTTTGAATTCCATGGGTATTGATGGTCCATGATGGATAACCCATCCCATTATTAGGAAAGAAAAGTGAAATGTGAGTAATTAAGATAACAAACTATATAACATTGTGTCCTGGATCTCAGAAATGGTTAAGTAAAATGAAACTTAGAATTATCTACTAAATTATACCCTTGATTTGTCACTAGTATGATTGTACATTACAATCTATGATTTTTGAGTTTGGTGATAAGCATGATAGTTTGTGAATCCTATGACTATAGTTTCCATACACATTATTAGCTACTATGATAAGAATTACACGATAATGGATTATGTGCATTGGTATGCATGAGCATGAGCATGAATAAGACCTATAAGTCTTTCCATGGCCTTACACACTTCGTAAGCTGCCATCATGATGATAACTTAACTTACTTAGTACATAGTGTATTGATGTACTTGTTTGTTTAGTTACATACTCAATTCTATGAGAAGAGGACCCCATGTAGGTATTTGAGGGTGACTAGTAGTCAACTTACTTATGTGTTTGGGCTTGTATTCTTATGTTAGTCTGTAAAACCTAGATTTTTATTATTTCCCTATTCTTGGAACACCCCTATTTTTATTTTTATTTATGTATTTTGAATCTTTTAGACATGACATAGTATTGTTTTGTAAACACTAATACTTATGATCTTTTATGTAATCTATTTTTATGCACTCTATTTATTAGATTTTGGTTGGTTGGATACTTAGCCTTGTATGTTGTATCTAACATGGGACAAATGATAAGATGTTTATTCAATGTTAAGTGTGACAATAATACTATGCTTTTCCTTAGAAGTATTTCTACTTTTGCAAATGTTTTTTTTTTATAAAAAATTTGCAGTAAAAAATGGGTATATTATAGTAAATCTTTATTTCCGCTCTTTCCCATCTTCAGACTTGAAAAGATAGATGGAAAAACATTAGAAATTAAATCCACATCTATGTACACAAAATTCTATGTAAGGACTTAGGGCATTAATCATCTATTCACTCAACATACTTGGAAAAGACTTTTGTCATGTCTCTAACACTTAGTTATTCATGATAATAGAGAAAATCATAGGAATCATACATGGTGTAAAATAGCTCCCACTAGAGGCAAACCTAGCAATTAGTAGGAACCATAATGAAGTTACATTTCTATGTTCATTATTTAGAATAAAACCATATATTTAGTGCCTTCATAAAGAGAATATAATCACTTCTACAAGTAGGAGCAACGTTTATCAACTTACTTTTCCTTCCAAAAAAGGCTAGTTGCTCTTTAATAACATGTTGTTATACCTACTTTTACATGATCATACCGAATATGCTTACTAGAATAATCCTTGATTTCATAGACCAACAACAAATTTCCATGCATACACAGACTAATTGTAAACAATGATGGAGCTTGATTTACCTCTCTTTCTAACACGCTAAACCAAATCAAACTTTTAGCAATTTGAAAACAAAAATAAGAATAAACTATCAAATATTCATTCGAAATAAAAAAAAAATCTTTCAATTAAGGTCAACTTTATGCTTTCTATTGATTTCTTTCAACATTAATGAACCTAAATCTTATAGAAATTTAGAATAATTTGCTAATCAAGGATAAACAAATTCAAGCAACTTGAAAACTTCAATAGAAAAAAGTGTCTTTCAATCGATGACCTTAAATATTTAACATAGAAATTGAGAAGGTTTTATTTTAATTACAATAAAGGCTTTTAATGCCTAGGTTCTTTTATATAAACTATGGTAACATTGATCTAACTATGGTATTGAAACAAACACAAACAAACACATCCCTAGCTACACGGTTGTACTTACTAATTTAGAAAACTAGAGTGAAACAACATATCTAACAAAATCAACATAAAATTAGGATCTAAAGAAATCTATTTCAAAAAATAATCTTTGAGGTGAAATAGCACCATTATAACTTGAGTCAAAATAAATGAAAAAGCATATGAATTACCACAATTTAAATATAATATCAAGCACAAAAGAATTAAGCGCATAAATATATTTTTACATAAGACAAATTGGTATTGAAAAATAAAGAAATATTTTAACATCACATGCATCTTTCCATGTATCATGCCAACCATCATAGGGACTTCCTAAAAGTTTAGACATAACTCAATCTCAATTTCCTTGTCATGCTTAAGTCCATGGTTCAACTCTTACTAATCATAAGGTGACGGGCCTTTATCTTATAATGGTCATAACAAATGCTTACATTTTCATTTTCTTTAACTAATATATGCTTAGGTTATGGATGAGAAGGGTAAATGCAATGGGATGGAGGAATTATAATATTATTTAATGTGTTGAAGAATGTGATTAATTGTAAAATGGATAATAAAGATGACAACAATGGAGGTGGTCTAAAAAGTGAGCATTATCGTTCTGAATGATGTTATCTTATGTTAGGTTAAATGAAATAGGCAAACCTAGATTAAGTAAATAAAGATGGATATGTTATAGTTTGTTAGGAGCCAGTTATTAAAAATAGTTATTGATAATTATTTATTTTGAAAACTTTTAAGGCTATTTTTTAAAATAAATAATTATCATTAGTTAGTAATTTTGATTAGTACCTCTCAACATGGGCTTAAAATATTGTTTGAATATTTATTAGGTTAATCTAAGTGAATATGTAATAATCTTATTTATTTTGAGGTAAATGGAGATAAATTTTTAAATTTTATGAAAAAATTAAACTTAATATTTATTAACCATATATAATTAATATTTTAGAAGTAAATTAAGGTTAATTTATATCCTAACATAACCTAAATTAAATCATAAAATAAGTCAACAAATGAGACACATTAATAATCTATTTGTATTGGAGTGAATCAGGATGACGTTAAATATTAAACATTAACCTCTATGAAGGAGATATAGGTAAATCGAGAAAAATATTTTTAAATGTTGTTTAAATAATATTAATTTATGATAAGTGAAATATTTTAAAAATATTATTTGAATTGAGGTAAATATATAAGTTTATTTATGTTTTCATGATTATTTTTATTATTTTTTAAATTGGAGGCTAAAAAATAATTAATCGAAAGAAATAGAAGTAAAATTTTAATCTTAATGTACTTAATTTAGGTTAACAAAACCCGTGTCTCCGTCCAAACGGAGTGAATTAATACACCATAATACCATATCCTAAAACAATTAACCATCCAGACGCCTGTCAATTTTGGTCCCCCCACAATCTATACCGCTAAAGGATTACCGCTGTACCTCGCAATCAGTCTCCCTCTATTGAGTACCCACTCACTCCGTCTCCGGACATGTTCCCGACGAGAATCCTCAGTTAAATCGGAGCGAGAATTCAAATCAATCATGGGAGTTTCGTTTAAGATTTCAAAAGTTGGTTCTAGGTTTAAGCCCAAGCCAGTTCTTTCCGAGAAGAATTCTGAAAATTCTGTCGAAAGCTCCCAACCAAAAGCTAAGAAGGATGAATCAAATGCTTTCATTACCACCACCTCTGCTAGAAAGCTGGGTGTGAGTATATCGGATTTCAGTATCGGAACATTGTGATTTCGTTTGTCTCTTATGAGGCTCAAATAATTCGTTTTTCTTTCTGAATTTTCAGTGCCATATTATTTCTCTATTATGGGGAGGGGGCGTGGAAATGATTGCAATTGTAGTAGGTCTTAGGAAGATTTTTGCAGTTCGGAATCTAAAGAACTGTAACTGTCTTTGTGTTTTGATTTGTTCTATATATGTTTCTGTTCAAGCAGCTCGAATCTGACTGTTAATTGGTTGAGTAGTGGCTATGCCTTCTCATTCCTTGTGAAGTTCGGTGAAGTTTGATGGTTAGAATTCTCTAATAATCGAGACACATAAAATAAAAGGTTAGAAAAGTAGCGTCTCCATGATTCACTATAACTGTTTGGTCTTGGAAAAACGAAAGATTTTATGTGTAGCGCTACTTTGACGATCTTAGGTCTGAAGTGTTTTGAGCCAAACATTGAGGTCGAAGTTTGGAGTGATTCATTTAGGCTTGAATAGTGAATATACACTATAAGCAAGGTATTCCGTTGGGGTTTTGTTGGATCTAGAGGTTTACACGGTTCGTCTGTTTTAGCCCCAAAACCAAACCCAACTGTAATTTTGTGGCTTGAAAAAGTTATAACAACCAAACTATTTTTTGAATAACCTAAACCAAGCTAAGTCATAATTTTTTGGTTTGGTTCGTAGTTTTATATATAAAAATCATAGAATTAAAATTAATTTTACTATATGTCATTACAAATTTACAGCTAATTTAAAGTCCAAACTATGACATCCAATTGATTTTCTTACTGTATTATACTTTTTGTGCAAACAACTTTCTATATTTAAGTTTTATTCTTCCACATGTAATCTTTAATAGAGATGAAAAATGATATTGTAAAGTGCAAAATATCTTATGTTCTAGTTATTCACCTATATCTATTCGTTTTCATATTTTTTTGCCTAGCATGAGACATTTATAATGCCTATTAAGGTTTTATGACGAGCAAAATCAGATTAGATTTTGCGCTTATGCATAAGAAATATCAGAAATTTCCTCCTAGGCAGCCCCATCAGGTTGCATTCATCTGGGCTCAAGACCCCGCTGCTGGCAGGATAAATACTGGGCTATTGTTTTATGCGTGATGAGTGAATGTAAATACTGAGGAGAAAAAGATTGTCCAAGTTGCTATGGACTGTGGGCATAGATGCTATCCATTGGCTGTAATGATGATCTTATTGGAAGGAGATAGAAAAGGGGTCCTGGAACTTGGGTGATCTGGTTTCGTCAATTTATTGTATATAGCTAAAGTTTTAATCTGTGGAATAGATCAAATCAGCCTTGCTTAAAGTAGTATTAGTTTCATTGATTGGTAGTAATGGATGGATATGTTTTATCTGGAAGTTGTCATGTCATTGATTCATTTTCTTTGGGAATTTACAGGCGTGAAGGAAGGAATTTGGATTGATAAATTGAATTCTGTCCTTTATTGTTAGTAGAGGGTAGTGTAAATTATTTCAATACCGCCTTGCTGTGCTGTTTCTTATGAAATATTCATGCCGCATTTTTATGTCAACTACTGGCTGATGTGCTGGCAAAGGTTTAGACATCATAATACTCTTTTCATGTTTATATCAGTCCTCGTCTGGTTGTAGTGGAAACACATGTTCTGTACATGATTCATTTTTCACTTTAGAAGAGCCCCAGGAGAAGGGATTTTCATTCAGACATGTAAAAGTAGAATTACCAAAATATAGGTAATGTAAATAGTATAAATTCAAAATTCATTTTAAGCAGGGTATTTCTGCTGATAATGGTGGTGGTGTATCCATTATCAGATATGAGAATACAAAAACAAGAGAGGGTAACTCCAATATTGTAATCTATTCCCCCCTTTTTATCTATTTATTCAGAAATCTTCATGAGTATTTGATAGTCCCATCGTGCTCCCCTGGATTTAAAACTGTTACAATGCAACCCTGAATTTTATTGGTGCGTGACTGATGTCACCTATGTTACATAGAAGTGACTTTTATTGTTTTATGCAGCCGAATGTCAGAAGAGTTACACTTATTTAGCTGTCCATTTTATCCCAAAATTAATAAGAGTCATAGGTTGTTGAAACTATAAAATCTCTAGCAATATAAATCAGCGGAGCTCAAGTTATATATCTTATGAATGATATATAGTTAGAAGCAGTTATACTTTATTAAGAGCTGCAATCTGTCATCTTATGCGCATCTTATTTCGCCTTTCTATTTGGTCCTCTTATGGATCTGAGGATATGAGTTCTGAGGTTTATTGAAGCTGGAAAAAAGAGCCACATCGTCAATGTTTTATATGTTGACTACCTACATGTTGTTGCTGAAGCTTTATTGTCACTCTTTCTGGCGCTGAAACCAGCTCTTGTCATGTTTCTGCTTCTCTAATTTAGGAGGAACCACCAAATCCATTTATCATATGTCAACTGTGTGCCTGTAATTTTTTTTTTGCTTAAGTAAATGATTTCAGTTTGTTTGGTTTTTCCGAGTATTGAATGAGGTATGCATATCTGTTTGAGTAAAGTGTTTGACTAGTGTCGCTTATAAACTTGCAATGTCATGTTAAATAGGGGAGAGATGAAGATGCTGCTGGATTTTCTAGTCCATCGTTGTCATCTGGAAGGCGTCTTATATTGTCTGGTAAGAGGAAATCGGTCAAGTAGATGCATAGCTGTGGTACATATTGGCTCACAATTTGAATAAGAATCAACCCTAAACTGCTGTCTTAATATGTTATAATTGGGTTAATCTAGTCTACCCGCAGTTTGCATCCTGGCGAAGCTTGCATTGAGTGTTGAAGGGGGTTGTTGTTGGTTTGTTGGCTGTTATGATGATGTCCTCTGAAACTTAAACTTTGAGCTAAATGTGCTTGGTGCTGTTCTCTCTTTTTTGACAGAAGATGATACTTCATTTGTACTGAACCTCTACCTAGATGGATATTCTATTGGAAAACCCTCAGAGGTATGCTCTTTATGTCATTTCTGAGGATATTATAGCTATTGATTTATTGTTCACTAAATCCAAATTCCGAAAGTAATGTCATATTGTCTTCCTTAGAGTGAGAATTTGCACAATGTTGTGTTCCAAGATGGTGCAAAACTGCTACATCCGTATGATAGGAGCTCAGAAAGTCTATTTGCAGTAAGTTTTCAGCTATCTTCTCCTTTTGTTTTCTTCTGAGCATTTTTTTTTTCTAAATTTTTCTTTGTATTATAAATTATTTATCTTCAAGATTGAAAAACATAGCAATTTCATGAATATGGTGTGTCAGCTGTTACAATGCATGATAATGTTCTAATGTATTACTTATCCCAGCCATTTAACTTCCAAAATCCAAGCTAAACACTGTGAACAGCCTTGTTGTTTGTTAACTTGGTATGATGACTTTGGAAATAGTGCTTTGAAACTTGTTTCTCATTCAATGTGAATCCAAGGTTGCACAAGTACAGGGACATTGAAATCAGGGAAGCAGGTACATTCAAAATGAAGAAACAACAATTTTAATACATTTTGGAGAAACGGAGTTGGTAAAAGGAAACAGCAAACTGTTTCTAGGACAGGGAAAAGTTGGGTTGATGGACTTTCCATGCAACATAGTAATCTGGACTATTAATCTTAAATAAATTACTTAGGCCTCATTTGGTATATTTATACTCTTCCACAGTATGTTCAACTTTCAGGAAGTTATTTCTTGGGAAGTAATTACCGAAAGCAACCTGTTTTTGTGTTTGTTATGTATACAGAGAACTTCTTCAGCATGCTTTATTTGTTTTATTTTTTTAATTACCTAGAAGTAAATATCAAATTATATTGATATCCTTTGCTAATAAATAATATCATTTATTTTTCTCATTTTAGCATAGTTGAGGGTTATTAGGTAATTTAAAACATAGTAAGTTGTACTTACTAGACTTCATCTATCTGTATAACTTACTTTCCGTATGTACGGGCAGTTTAGGAGTTTAGGGAAAATAATTCCTCCCTTTGACTTTCTCACATCCCTTGTACCTAACAATAAGGCATTTTTGCACTTCCTAGGAAATGTAACTTCCTCACCTTACTTCTATAATACCAAATGACCCCTTTATCTAGAATCAAAAGGGTTTTTTATTGTTTTTTTTTTCTTTATTTTAAATTTGGAATACGTTTCACTATCAATGCTGTTTACAGTTCTTTCATTTTTGTAAGTTGCAGGAAGCTTTTACCATTTCGAAGTTGGTTATTAAATTTCATCTTTTAATGTGTATGTCTTTAGGCCATTGAATCTGGTCGGCTCCCTGGGGATATTCTTGAGGATATGCCTTGCAAGTACATGGATGGGCAGATCATATGTGAGGTGAGTGAATTCAAATTTTATGCAGTAGGTTCTGAATGGAGCTTTATGCGTAGCATTATTGAATTGCAGGTCTGTGGTCTTGAATTTTTGTGATGTATATGGAAGAATCTGAAAATTACTTTTATGCCTTTCTGCATGCCATCTGTGTAATAAAAACTGTATCTTTAGATTCTATATGATATAAAGAGTCTTTTAATTAATACATCAGTTCCCTCTTCCATAAAGTTCTTTAGTCAGTTCCTGAATAGGAACATGATGCTATCTGTGGTGGTGTTTAATGCCTTCACACTTTGGATGTCATCCGGGATTCATTCAGCGCTAGGCATCTTTAATCGAGCTGAACTGATGTCTGAGGCACCAGGTGCCATGAAAGATTCTTCCCTGAATCATCTGAGGTGCTATATTGGTTTATTTTTGTAACATTCAAGAGACGAAAGGCCATTGCAGCTCAGAACTATGAGGTAAAAGTGCTGAAGTAGATTGAAATGTTAGAACTTGGCAAAAACATGAATGGAATGTCTTTGACAAGAATTTAATTGCCACTGCAGAAAGCAGTGTGGCTATGCTCCTTTAAAAATAGACAGTGAAGGGTTAGAGCAAACACAATACAGTGTATTGGAAAGAATGCAAGATGTAGGTCAAATAAAAAGTTGGATAGAAAAAGTTAGAAACTGCAGTAGTGGTTGAAGATGGGGAGAAGTGAAGAACTTAAGGAGCATGGGATTGGAGATAGTGGAGGGAGGGAAATGACGGGAAATATGGTATTTATTTGTTCAAAAAGAAAAGGAAATATAAAAAATAGATTGTAGTAAAGTTAGATGTTCATCAACTAGTCTCAGGTGCACAAAATAGGCAGCTATTGCTGAGGTCACCCAGCTTAGACTGAGGCAGGGTGTTGGGTGGCTCATTGCTTCATCTGGTTCTTGTTTTGAGCTTCTTGCAGGTCTTTGAGGAGTGTCCTGGGATTTGTTCAAAAACATCAGTCCTTTCTGATATCAAAATCTCTAATGTTTTATATCTGGTACCAACTATTGTTTACCAATTTTCATTTCCTTCACTGAATGCAAGTTCTATGCATCTCTTTCATGGAGATAATGGCGCATAGTTTGTTATGGATTGATTTCATATGTGTGGTTGCTTTACACCTTGAATGCTCTTCTCAAACTTGGTTCTGGCATCTTCCTTTTTTGGGTATGGAATAAGGTTGTTAGAATCGGATACGAACTAGGATTGATGGAGGTCTTTAGATTCTAATTGGAGGATTGTAAGATCCTACATAAACTACAAAAATATAAACCTTGTATTCTTGTACACTATAAGTTACCATCTATGGAGTTAAAAGAAAACTAAAACCACATTATTATTTTCTTTTGTAGTCATTAAAAGTTGAAGCAACCAACAAGAAATACCCATTGTTAAATTAGTTTTACATATCAGGAAGTACATTAAGTCACCAATATTAAAAATAAAATGGCAAATGAAAAATGAAACTTAGAATGAAATGATGGGAATCGACATCAATATACAGAGATAAATGGTTACATAAACAACATCAATACAAGTGACTAGTGTCTTTCATCATTTAAGAAAACCAAGGCCCAAAAAATACCATGTTGGCTTTTAATATTTTAGTGAATCAAGACAAAAAAGGGAATTTTTATATATGCACACTCGATAAGTATGTGAATCATGAATATACAATAAACTCTTGTTTACATTAAAACGCCAACAACACCAAAAAATAGAATGACGAAAAGTGTATTAATTATGACTCAAATAGATGTTATTAAATTAAAAATATTATAAAATTTTAATAGAACGTTGACTTTTTAATGATTACTTTACTTCTGAAATCGGTTTCATTGTCTTAGTGATGTCTAACTCATACTTCCTTCCCATCAGCTCATGTTCAAGATATGTAGCCAAAATAGCAAGGATTGATGCATAGAGGGTTACAAAAGAAATATAGTAAGAATAAGAGGGAAAACAGAAAAAATAAATAAAAGTTATAGCCAATGTGTAGAATCATAATAATCTACTTACAGTCCCAAGGAAGATTATACTAATCTTACATAATATTCTACCACTTTAAGATTCCACTTAGGGGACTTCTGGATGTAGGATTATAGAATTGTAAGATTTGGATCAGAATTTTGACAACTATGTTATGGATGTGAGATAAAATTCATGATTGTGTTATGAATCATCCTAAGCCACCGGTAATATTTACATATAATAGGAGGAAGTCTCAAACAACTGAGCAGAAAAGTCACTAAGGGTAGTAAAGTCTTTTTATTAAGTCTTCAGTCTTTTTATTAAGTCTTCGAAAGTAGCTTTATTATTAGTAAAAGTTTATTTATTAGTTTTTAGTGAAAAATAAGAGATTTAAGGAATGGATATGTCAAATATCTCTCTAAAAGATATTCAGGAGAGATTTAAGGAGGTGGTTATGGGGAATATCTTCCTTAAAGCTATAGGATAAATAGAGGGGGGTGGGGGCTGGAAAGGGGCATCGAAAAATCAGAGAAAAGAAATTGGGAGAGCCTTCCTACCTCTCGAAAGTAGGAAAACTTTGTAATTGCTTATTTCTATTTGATTCAGCTATAATAATATTGAAATTAATTCCAGTCCTAGCCGGTTGTGCTAGCTTAATTTCAATTCACAGCAAATTTGGTATCAGAGCAGCAAGATCCAAGTGAGAGAAAAAAAAAAAAACCATGGCTCCAAACCAAAACCAGAGGATCGAGCAATTGGAGCAGGAGTTAGAGTCTCTAAGGGTTTCCATATCAGAGCAAGTGATGACCGCAATGAACGGTGCAACACGTGAATTGCAGCAAACTCTGGCAGTCCAGATTGCAACAAGCCTTGAAAAAGCCACTGCAAGGCTAGGGGAGGATCTTAACACCCTGGCATCGAAGGTGGAAGGCAGAATTTCCAGCACCAAAGAAAACCAGGAGATGATGATCACCCAGATTCGTGATGAGGTGAGGGATACCCTCTCCACCTTAAAAACCACTGATCACACACTGGGAAACTCAAGCTATGTTGGAGCAAGCGCTGAGGGCAGAGGAAGAGAAGAAACTGCTGGTGGATGGGCAGGAGGGGGTAACCAGTGGCGCTGCAAAAAGCTTGATTTACCCTTATTCAGTGGGACCAACCCAGATGGATGGATATTAAGGGCTGAGCGGTATTTTGATTTTTATCGCTTGGGTGAAGAAGAAAAGCTTGAAGCTGCTGTGATAGCATTAGAAGGGGATGCTCTGTTATGGTATCAGTATGAGCATAAAAGGAGACCCTTGCGGAGGTGGGAGGAGATGAGAATGATGATCCTCCGGCAGTTTCGATCAACATCCACTGGTACTCTTTATGAGCAATGGCTGGATCACCAACAGGTAGGGTCGGTTGCTGATTACAGAAGGAAATTTATTGAGCTAATGGCCCCACTGGACAGGGTACCTGAGGAAATTGCTAAGGGTCAGTTTATTAACGGGCTCAAAGGGGAGGTCAGAGCAGAAGTGCGACTATTGGGACCTACTACTTTAGATCAGGCCATGGATCTAGCTATGAAGGTAGATGAGAAGATCAAGGCTGGGTCAACGCACAAAAAAGGAAGTGGGTATGGACTAATTGCTGGAAAAGTTAGCCATATTACTCCAACGAATTCCCACTTAAGCCCTCAAGGGAAAACGGTCAATCCAACCAACCCCTACCCAGTTAGACGGTTGAGTGAGAAGGAACTACAGCAAAAACGAGAGCAGGGACTTTGTTTTCGCTGTGATGAGAAGTGGTCCATTAATCACAGGTGTAGAAGAAAGGAGCTGAGTGTGCTGTTGACCCAAGATGATGAGGCAATATGGCAGACTGAGGAAGGTCTGGATTTTTCAGTTCCTGGAGAAATTGAGGAAACTGACTCAGACCTGGTGCAGACAGAAGTTTCTCTGAATTCAGTGATGGGGATCACCAGTCCAAAGACAATGAAGTTAATCGGTAAGGTGCAAGGAAAGGAGGTAGTAGTGATGATAGACCCAGGAGCAACCCATAATTTTATTTCTTCTAAGGTTGTGGAGAAATTTGGAATTCCAGTGAACAGGACTCAGGCCTTTGGAGTATCATTAGGTACTGGGAAAGCAGTGGAAGGGGAAGGTGTGTGTAGAGGGGTGGCCTTGGAGTTACAGGATGTTAATATAATTGAGGATTTCCTTCCACTCCCCCTGGGAAATTCTGACTTGATTTTGGGGATACAATGGCTGGAGAAGTTAGGAACCATGACAGCAAATTGGAAGACACAAACACTGAAGTTTCAGGTGGGAGGAAAAGCCATAACCCTGCGAGGAGATCCTGCTTTGGGCAGAACCAAGGTATCCTTAAAAGCTATGATACGAATTTTGAGGAAGGAAGGACAAGGGTACCTAGTTGAGTTCAACCAAATGTGTGGTAATAAAGATCTTGATAATGCTGAGGAAAGTATAGAAGACGTTCCCACCTTCTTACAGCACACCCTACAGCAATACCAGTCAGTGTTTCAAATGCCCTGTGGACTTCCCCCGCCTAGGGGGCATGAGCATGCAATCGTACTAAAGGAAGGCACCAATCCAGTCAGTGTACGACCATACAGGTACCCTCAAACTCAAAAAGATGAGATAGAAAAACTGATTTCTGATATGTTAAAGGCAGACATCATACAGGTCTCCACCAGCCCTTTTTCTAGTCCAGTATTGTTGGTTAAAAAAAAGGATGGATCATGGAGGTTTTGTGTAGATTATAGGGCCCTCAACAAGGTCACTGTTCCAGATAAATATCCCATCCCTGTTATTGATGAATTACTGGATGAATTATATGGGGCTACAGTGTTCTCTAAGCTGGATCTTAAATCTGGCTATCATCAGATCAGAGTAAAAGAGTTGGATGTTCCTAAAACAGCTTTTAGAACTCATGAGGGACATTATGAGTTTTTGGTGATGCCTTTTGGACTCACCAACGCTCCAGCCACCTTCCAAGCCTTAATGAATACTGTTTTTAGGCCATATTTGAGGAAGTTTGTGTTGGTTTTCTTTGATGACATATTGGTGTATAGTAGGGATCAGGAGCAGCATGTGCATCATTTGGCCACGGTGTTAGAAACCCTATCACGACACCAGTTGTATGCCAATAGGAAGAAATGTGAGTTTGGAAAGGCGCAGGTGGCCTACTTGGGTCATATTATATCTACGTCTGGGGTGGCAGTTGACCAGGAGAAAATCCAAGCTATGGTGAATTGGCCTATACCCAGAACCCTTAAGGAGTTGAGAGGATTCCTGGGTCTAACCGGATATTACCGAAAATTCATAGCAGGATATGCCACCATAGCTGCACCCCTCACTGACCAACTCAAGAAGGACAGTTATGGATGGTCCTCGGAAGCAACAAGGGCTTTTGAAGAATTGAAGAGGGCCATGACAGCAGCCCCTATCTTAGCTATGCCAAATTTTGAACTGCCTTTTACAGTAGAAACTGATGCCAGTGGTTTTGGGGTGGGAGCAGTCCTGTTACAATCAGGACATCCCATTGCATTTTTCAGTAAGATTTTGGGACCTCGAGCAAGGGCCAAGTCCATTTATGAGAAAGAGCTAATGGCAATAGTCTTGGCAGTACAGAGGTGGAGGCACTACTTGCTAGGAAGAAAATTCTTTATTCACACCGATCAGCAGAGTCTTAGGTTTTTAATGCAGCAAAGGGAGATAGGTTCGGAATATCAGAAATGGGTAAGCAAGTTGTTAGGGTATGAATTTGATATCATTTACAAGCCCGGGGCCTCGAATAAGGTGGCTGATGCCTTATCAAGGGAGTTTGCTGGTAAGGTTGAATGTGGGACTTTGGTGAGCTCAGGAGGCGTGCAATGGAGGGATCTACAAGCTCAGATTCAGTAGGACCCTTTTATACAGCACATCAAAGCAGAATTGGTAGCTGGGAATGTGGTTCCCAAGGGTTACACTTTGGAGCATGATGTTCTAAGGTATAAGGGGCGGCTAGTCATCCCTAGCTGTTCTACCATAGTTAAGTCCCTGTTGCATGAGTACCATGACACCCCTGTAGGAGGTCATTCTGGAGATTTAAAAACATACCAAAGATTAGCATCGGAGTGGTATTGGCCAGGAATGAGGAAGACAGTAACCAAATATGTGCAGTCTTGTGCGGTTTGTCAACAGCAAAAGAGTTCTTCTCTTTCACCCGCAGGACTACTTCAGCCACTGCCCGTGCCAAACCGGATATGGGAAGATATTTCCATGGATTTTATAGGACTGCCAAAATCTCAGGGGTTAGACACCATTCTGGTTGTAGTAGATAGGTTATCGAAATATGCTCACTTTGTGGGTCTGAAACATCCCTTTTCTGCTCAGACGATCGCTGGTCTTTTCACCAGAGAAATAGTCCGACTACACGGATATCCTAACACTATTGTGTCAGATAGGGATAAGGTGTTTATGAGCATATTTTGGAAGGAGCTTTTCAGACTCCAACAAGCTGCACTTCACAGAAGTACTGCCTATCATCCTCAATCAGATGGACAGACTGAGGTGGTGAACAAGGGGCTGGAAACTTATTTGAGGTGTTTCATAAATGGTCAACCAAAAACTTGGGCCAAGTGGCTTCCGTGGGCAGAGTTTTGGTACAATACAACCATTCATTCAGCTACTGGATGCTCACCTTTTAAGGCTATATATGGTCGGGATCCTCCACAGTTGGTAAGATATGAACGAGGGAGTACAACAGTACAATCATTAGAAGACCAGCTAATAGAAAGGGATGCTATATTGGATGATTTAAAGGCCCAGTTGATCCGAGCACAACAGAAAATGAAAGTTCAGGAAGATGCCCATCGAAGGGAGGTGACTTTCCAAGTGGGGGATTGGGTGTACTTAAAGTTGCAACCTTATAGGCAGCAGACTTTGGCTAGGAGGCCATTTGACAAATTGGCACCAAGATATTATGGGCCATTTAAGGTGATTCAGAAAATTGGGACAGTAGCATATAAATTGGAGCTCCCTACTACAGCAAGAATCCATCCAGTATTCCATGTCTCTCAATTGAAGGGGGCCATTGGCAGTCTGCCTTCATCACCCCAGCTTCCACCTCAACTCACCCCAAGTTTGACTCTTGAAGCAGAACCAGAAGAAGTGGTAGGGGTCAGAAATGGGAAGCAGGGAAACGCAACAAGGGTTGAGGTTTTGATCAAGTGGAAGAATTTACCAGCATTTGAAGCAACTTGGGAGGAATTCGAGGCCTTAGATCAACGGTTTCCTTCTTTCCACCTTGAGGACAAGGTGAATCTTTGGGCCGGGGGTAATGTTATGAATCATCCTAAGCCACCGGTAATATTTACATATAATAGGAGGAAGTCTCAAACAACTGAGCAGAAAAGTCACTAAGGGTAGTAAAGTCTTTTTATTAAGTCTTCAGTCTTTTTATTAAGTCTTCGAAAGTAGCTTTATTATTAGTAAAAGTTTATTTATTAGTTTTTAGTGAAAAATAAGAGATTTAAGGAATGGATATGTCAAATATCTCTCTAAAAGATATTCAGGAGAGATTTAAGGAGGTGGTTATGGGGAATATCTTCCTTAAAGCTATAGGATAAATAGAGGGGGGTGGGGGCTGGAAAGGGGCATCGAAAAATCAGAGAAAAGAAATTGGGAGAGCCTTCCTACCTCTCGAAAGTAGGAAAACTTTGTAATTGCTTATTTCTATTTGATTCAGCTATAATAATATTGAAATTAATTCCAGTCCTAGCCGGTTGTGCTAGCTTAATTTCAATTCACAGCAGATTGATAGGTAGATACTTGGTTGCTTCTTTTCTTATTTAATCCTTTTCTTTGTCTAAATGAGTTTTATGTATTGGTGACCTATTATCCAAACTTGAATAGCAAATTGTGAGAAAGGGCAAGGGGGCGAAAGACAGCAATTGGAGAGACGTTGCCTTTGCATATTTCATTGATAAATTGGGGTATGATTATTTTGATTTACGGTTGCTCATCTGGCTCGTTGATACTGGCAGGTGCGAGATTATCGAAGATGCATCCTGGATTCTGGATGTAATATTCCATCTAGAGATATGTCTCCAGTTGTAACGAAGGTACAGCTTAAGATGTCATTGGAGAATGTGGTCAAAGACATTCCATTGATTGCAGATGATTCATGGAGTTATGGTGATTTGATGGTAACGATCTCTGCAACTTGGCTAAATTTCAAAATAGATTTGTTGTTAAGCACACGATATTGATCCCATCTCTATCTGCAGGAAGTGGAGTCACGGATATTGAGAGCTCTGCAACCAAAACTTTGTCTTGATCCTACTCCTAGATTGGACAGACTCTCTGATAGTTCACTTTCCCCCAAGGCACAAAATTGGAACCTGGCCTTTTGTTTTAGTGTGGGAGATTCATGTATTTGTCTCTGAATTCTACTTGTCTGTTTGTGCAGCTGGATTTGGGACTAAGTGGTATGCGAAAGAGGAGATTGAGACAGATAAGTGAAGTAGTAACATCTTTTAGCAAGCCCCATGGGAAGAAAACCTGCTTGGGATCATTCTCAGAAAGCTCAGGGTTGGGAGAATCAGGAGTTGTATCTGCTGATATTATGTCACAGCCTGCACACACTCAAAATGTTTGTTCTAATGTACCATCAACAAGATCGAGAGGTTTCGTCCATGATAATTCTCCTCAAGCAATTCATGCAGCTTCTCCAGAGTCGAAGTTCCAGCTAGGGGATCAAAGAATTATGCCACATATTTCAGGCTCAGCTCTGAATACATCATCAGGAGCTTTTCCTTCTGTTCATGACATGACTAAAGTGCATCCGGATAATATGAACTCAACTAATCTTCTTCATGCAAAGATGGAGAATGAAGAGGGACAATTATCATCGTTCTCATCTCTTAATAAAAAGGCAAGACATTTTGGCCCAGAGGGCACTCTGCCACCACTGATGGGTTCATGCATTAATAGCCTTCAACCTTCAGATACGCAGTGGAGGAATCCACCACATCACCAAGGAAATGCAAGAGGAATGCACTTTCCCAATACTGGCATTCAGAAGTATGCACACGTGATGTGTGACGGGGCTTCAAACCAGGAAGGCATGACTTCTGCCTCAATTGGACAGCTGGGAAGGAAATATGGAGTCTCTGGAGAGCATTTAGAGACTGAAAAAATCGACACACCTGACGTCAAACATGGAAAAAATGTTATGCAGATGTTTGATGCTGAAAATAACCATATGGATCCAAGTATTCTTCAAAGGGTGCCAACACAGATCATGAGATCTGGTCTTAATCAGGGAGTTTGGAATAATATTGGTTATGTTGACAAGGATCCAAGGAAAGAGGATCTGATTCAAAGAAGGAAATTAATTCAGAGTCCTCGGAACTCTGCTGGCTCTGGGGCTCACTTTCCACTATCTGCAAAATCTGCAGAACTGTCCTGTGGTTCACTGGTAAATCAATATGCGGCAGTCCCATCAGCTGCTGCTCCAGGATCATTGCAAAGAGAGAAATCAGGTGTCCCATCCATTCCTGCAGGTGGTCGAACGCCATCGGTGAATTCTAGTGCTAATGACTCAGTGCATCAGCACCATCAGTCACATGTTCCTGCAAAGAGGAGATCCAATTCGCTCCCCAAAACTCAAGCTATGAGTGGAGTGGGTTCTCCTGCCAGTGTTAGTAATGCAAATGTCCCAATGAGTGCGGCTAGTCCATCAGTTGGGACATCCCCATTTGCTGATCACCACACATTGATTGAGAGGTTCTCCAAGATCGAGATGGTGAACATGAAGTATGTTCTTACCTCTTTCTTTGAGTTCTATGGTCACCGAAATGTTTTTATTTATTTACTACATCTGTTTTGCAATAGAGGTCCTATCTTTTTTGTTTTTGAGAGAAGTATTATAATATATAATATTCAAATTGACTAAAATATCCATATTTAAACTTGAGCAAATTTATTTTTATGAGATACAAATGTAGGAAGAGGTTAAATTTGGAAATATTGCATTAAAGATTCTTTGTTTTCATTAAAGAACTTATATTATGAAACAAAAATGAAAAATTTATAGGCATTTTATATTGGAGAAGTATTATTATTATTATTATTATTATTATTATTTTCCAATAGAAGTTTCCAATTTGTGAAAGTTGGCCTTCATAGATTAACTAGTGTGGTATTTGATATATTCCACGTGCATAGTGTTCATGATGATATTCTATTATGTAAGTATTGATATTCTAAAATATGTTAATGGAATATAACTACAAGTCATCTGCGAATTTGTGGACTATAATTTCTCTGTATCATGTGAAATGGCTGGCTGTTACTGTTCCCCCTCCCCCGTAATAGGGGTAATGTAGTGCTTCGGTAGGTAGACTATGCACATTTTTTGACTTTAGTGATCATCTACTCTAGATCTTGGAAGGCACTAAAGGAAAAGGTGAAGGCTATAGATCATGCAATTTCAGCTTTTAGCAAAAACTTAGCTAAAATCTTTATGGTAATAATAGAATGCTGAAAGTTCACAGACTGCTTTAGTTTTCTGTTACTTCTCGTCTTTTGTCACGATGGACTTGATCATTGTTCCAGGTCAACGTGAAGTAGAAGTAAAAGATATGTGAATGTGCAACTTCTCTGCTCTCAAATTTGTACAGAAACTACAAAGGGCCCTTTTGTGGGTCGGGCCAACAGCATTCCACAGCTAGGCCTTGACATATCAGCTGCAGTTTGGCTGCCATTAAGCTGCTGTTATTACTTATATATTAATATTAGTTTATCGTCGATAAGTGTATGTGGCACATGTATTTTCTTTCAGGGTTGTGTTATCTTTTGGATTATCTTATAGGATGTTTATTCATTAGGGATTTAGATGACTTGAGTTATTATGTACTTAGTTTTATTATGAGTTTAGTAAAAAGATAATTATTGTAGTGAATCCTTTTTAGGGATTTTTGTCTAGATATCTGAAGGTAGCAGTTAGGAATTCTATTTACTTAGATATTATTTATCTTTTAGGTCTCCTAGGGTTGTGTAAGTCCTATAAACGGAGCCTCTTATTTATGATTAAACTCAATGGTGGGAATCATTGAAATTCAACAAGAGAGTCAATTCCCCGCCACTCAGAAACACATGCACACACACTCTCAAAGCTTCTGAACCTCCTTTTTTCAACCATATATTCCTTATTTCCTCATCTTGAGCAGTAACAAATTGGTACTAGAGCTAAGTTCATGGGATGTTAGATTTTTGTTTAGTTGCTGGAGTTGAAGAAATTTATATCCGAGGTGTGTGGATTTGATGGAAGAACTAAATCTTGTATGTAATTCCAAAATAATAGATCTCCCACAAATCATCTAGTTTTCAGATAAACCTTTACTGCTAAGCAAAAGTCAATAAACCAACAAACATACAAACAACCTATAACTAATTTGCCATTTTTTTTTTATGATTTTGAATTAATGTAGTTTCTATTTTAAAATACTAACTCAATGTTGCTTGAAAGCTGCTAATTAGCCCCACATGGTAGCTTAAATGTGTTATTAGTGTTCTTTGGCTTCAAATATGGCAGTTAGTAGCGTATACATGCGCTAAGTTCATGCTTTTTTAGTTTTCTTAGGATCTCCTACAATTAAATTCTGACAACCCCAATGATTCTACATAAAATCTCAATTCTAACACCATTTTACATTGATGCTTCCTTGCCTAGAACCCTCATAACATTGACCACAATCATCACCTATCGATAAGCAAACTCAAAATTTCCCATCTCTTATCAACCTTACCGCCTTTAACCACCACAACATAGGATACTAGTAAGGCTTAGCTTGCTGCCATGTTGCGGCCATCGTTGCACCTTGTTGACTCTAGTTAAGACTCTAGCTCCTCATTACCACCCTTAAGTAGCCTTGTGGGCCAAGCCTTATTCAAACACCTCTTAACGTGCCTTGCTTGAGCAATGGAGGCACTTCATCAACTTAATAATCTTAGTGCCAAAACCTACAAAGGCAAGTAACAACACAATCAGAGGTGTGCTGTCCATTTTCGGTTGATCCTTTTGTTGTTCATACAGTCCTACGGTGACTATGGGAAGCAACACATCCAACGGTTGCAATGATTGCCCCTTGTTGATCAGCCCAACTCTAAAACAATTCTTATAGTTAGTGTTTGAAAAATCACGCCTAAGGCGCAAGGCCATGGGGGGTGGGGGCTTTTCTGATGCTAGGCAAGGCGATGTGAGTGAGACGCATGTAAGGCGGCTGAAGTGAGCCTAAGGTGCACGCCTTTGAGCAAAATATCCTTTTAGTAGAAAAAAATCACAGGTAGCCAAGGATCTAGGGGAGATGAGTAGGCATTTTTTGGAAAAAGGGAATCCTATTTATAGTTTTGATTGGGGATATCTATAGTTGTTTTGGAATATCAAGTAGGGACTTAGGGGAGAGGAGTAGACATGCACATACCTTTCAGCAGAAAAATGCACGGAGCTGGGTACTTAGGGGAGAAGAGTAGCCATGCACATGCTTTTCAGCAGAAAAAAAAAATCATGCAGGGAGCCAGGGAGTTAGGGGAGAGGAGTAGACGTTTTTTGGAAAAGGGAAAACCTATTATAGTTTTGATTGGGGAGAGCAATAATTTTTTTGGAAAAGATTTGCATTCTGCAATCAACATAGGTTGCAAGTCTACAAGCAGAGTCAGGATCCTCAGGGAAATATAAAAAAGAGAGTAAAATTTATTTTTGAACACATAGGTAGTATTAAACTTATATAAAAAAGAAACTGAATCAGACAAAGAGATAGACTGTAGAGTGCTGAGAACCAAAGATAACAAGAAGAAGTGGTCCATAGTCTACACTATCTATTAGTATTGGTAGTATTAAACTCATAGGTTGTTATTTTTCTAAGTATTTTCTTGTTATGGTATACTTTTTTCTGAGAACTTAGTTATTTGATTATTTTTTTAGCTTTTTCTAGTAATTTTGGCGCCTCACATTGTCTAAGCGTGCGCCTTCGCCTAGTGCCTAGGCTTTAGGACCCATATTGCCTAGGTGTGCCTTATGCCGTTTCAAACTCATGTATTTTATCCAATAGGTTATGGAGCATGGTTCACCGTGTGCTTAATCATAACCGCACCAATCATGCAGTAGATGAAGAAGCCTATCTTCCTATTCATAGTATCTTCAGGCTTAACTTGGAGTAAGCCATAATTAGCTTGCAATCTAAGGCAATTTCTAATTCGATCACTAGTCATTAAGAAGACTCCATGGCTTTTGGTTGTAGGAGTTAAAGGACAAAGGATTGACGAATGTGGGGAGCACTCGTTGGGCACACTTGCAAGGATCTAGGTAACATTCTGTTTGAAGTATTGGCTAAACTTTAGATCAGATTTCTTCAAAGGAAGATCCTTTAGAATTAAATATAGGAGGGTAACTAATTGATGCAGGAGCAAACACTCAAGACTTGGCATTCATCATCATGGAACCAAGTGTTCATCATTTAGAAAGGATCTCGCACAAAATTGAAGACAAACGGATGGTTACATTGCTAGTTATGGATGAAACGTACGATACAAGCTACTAGACGTATATGGCATATGCATGGCATGCATGGAGGACATGGCTATATGCATGGAGGGCATGGCTACATGCATGGGGGGGAATAAAAGGCAGCTTGGACGTGCATATTAGTTGGTTTAATTAATTAATTAATTAGTCAAGTTAAAGATTAGCTAGAGAATAAAGTAGCATAAAGGTATCTTTTGAAGGATTATACCTTCTAATATCTTTTAGCTAGTAGATGGCAATATCTTGTATAAATTAATTGGTGGCCTTCCCTATATAAGCCATAGAACACACATTGAAGGGGACATTAGATTGAATTGAATTTGAATGAAAATTGCAAGGATTTTTAATTGAATTTTGTGTGAGTTCATCTCAATTTTAATCGAATCTGTGTGAACGATTAATCTTGAAACCCTCAATCTCATCATCTGTGTGAATTAGAGATTAAGTATTATCTTTTAAATTTCATAACCCACGCAATTCCCTGCCATAATCATCGTCCCAATTCATCCAAATCAAACCCTAAACCCTAACCCTAATTTGCAAAACCCTAACCCTAACCCACGAAACCTTCTATTTTCAAACCCTAATTGCCGAATCATCATCCTCATCATCTCACCATTGTTGAATCACATTCATCATTCATCCATCACCATCGAACCATCATCATCATCATTCCACCATATTCGAATATCTTCATCTTCAATTCACCACCTTCAAGTCTTCATCTTCTTTATTCCAACATAATCGAGCCTTAGGTTTACATATTTGATAATTCCATATTTCCTACACACATCACTAATGGAGAAAGACATGAAGTAGTAGCAAAAGACAAGGATGTGGACTTTCGTAGCCAAATGGATCATACCATGCTTAAAAACTCATCCTATTCTTGGTGTTGATTTGAGATCAAAATCAAATTTTAATGGTTGCAATGAGAAGGATTATTATGCTATGAATTACTACCTTGCTCAATTTGGAGCTAAAAGTTAATATTGTAGGTCCTAGTTATAGTTGGAACAATGTTTGGTTGTTTGCTCATGGCAGCTGTTGGTTAAGACAAATGAGTATCCTCTAGATAAGGCTATTTGGGAATTCATATTTGTTGTCCGTTACTCCTATACAAGTTTTGAGCTTTAAGTGCTTTCCAAGAGTAATGCGTAATGCTACTGACACTTTTGTGGGCTGAGACCACATTAGGCCAAACTTAGTTGTAATCCCAAAAACAATAGTTTGATAGCCTCCGAGCTTAGCCTATGTGTTGCATGCAATCTAATTGTAGTCATGCTCGCAGTTTCGTAGTATTAGTGTGTTGTGAAAGATAAATTATATGTTGCAGTCGCTGTGGCATAAATTTTTCTTTTTATTTGACAAGATGCTTTAATTCTTATTTATTGATTATTTAAATATAATTATTCAATAAATAGTTATCTATATTACATTAAAAGTATTTAAATGACCATTATATTGAATTGTCCTAATAATACTCTATTTATTAATTGAATTTTTTAGAAGCTAATATATAATATTAAAGTTATTGATAATATATTATTATTATTATTTCACATTTATACACATTTACAATAAAGTAAAACTAAATAATTGTTAACTTTTTATTGATTAGTGTAACTCTTAGCCTTCAACTAAAAAAACTAATATTTCCTTGCTTGACTAATGGTACTTAATTGCTTAACCAAGACAAATATTAATATTTAACTTAAAAAATAGGGAGAAGACTAATAGTTGAGGCTAAGACAAACATTTTTCTCTTTTTTTTGATAAATTTAGATTCTGCCGATATAAGAGTGATGTAAAATGTTGCCGATATCTAATATTTCGATGATAAGTTTGTGAAATTTTTTCTCTCACGTTTTTTAGTATCAGCTGACCCAAAAACCTATAAATATTGGAACCGATATTTTATTCCGTGGTAAATTACTATAAGTACTATTTGTATTAGTTCATTTTAATTTAGTGCTTGTTTGTTGCACAAATATGATCTATTTGGGTTTTGTCTTTAGGATTATCTTTAGAGGATGTTTATCACATTGGAAGTTAGAGAATTGGAGCTATTATATCCCTAGACTTATTGTCAGTTTAGATTAGTTCCCTAGCCTCTTAACTTGCAAACCCTTCCCCATCTCACTGCAACCATGCACCTTCTCCTATACAAACACCATCACTGGCGGACTAAATGGGGACTGTGATAGGATTTGGATCATAGGACTATAGCAAATCCTGCCATTGTTTTCCTAATGGATGTAACTAGTTCATCCCTCCATTAGCTGATCAAACAATGCTCGAGTGTTTTTCTAAGATTGAGATGTTGAATGTGATTTTTTTTTTAATTTTTTTTTTAATTTTAACCACTTGCTCTAGGTTCTATGGTTACCAAATATATGAGTATTTTTTTTCCCATGGTTTCCGATATTTGAAAGTTGGCAAGCATAGATAATCTTGTGTGATTTTTCATTGGAATATTGTACTATATACCTTCATATTTTGGTGATATTACACTAGATGCCCTTGCTTCCTTTAGTTAGGGCATCAAATGTTAATATTTGTAAATACAAGATATATGATTGTAACATAAAACGGGACAAAGGTATATGGTGTTATTATAACAAAATACTGGATATATGTTGCAATATCCCTTTTTCTTTTATTCCACGTGTATAGTGTTCATGATGCCATTCCATGACATCTAAAGTGTGTTGGATTGGAATTCAACAGTATGCCATTTGCAAATTTGTGGAATATAATTTTATTTGGTATTGTGTGTGAGATTGTTATCTGTTGCTTTTTTTTGCCTCTTGCAATTGAGGTAATATATTGCCTTGGCTGGGAGACTCTGTAAATTTAGATCATAGTGATGAGCTTCTCCTAAATGTTGGAAGATAGGAAAAGGTGAAAAGTTAAATATCTTGTTATTTCAACCTTTAGCAGAAAAGCATAAAGCTTTTTTGGTAAAAATAGAATGTTGAAAGTACAGACTTCTTTAGCTTTCTGTTTCTTTTCTTTTTGTCTGATGGGGTGATGGCTTGATGGACCTATATCTGATCACTGTTCCAGTTCAATGTGAAGTAAGAATTGAAAGATATGTGAATGTCAACTACTTTGCTGTCATCAGTCTGAAAGGAACAATTTTCTTTATCCACTCTATTTTGGAGTCTTGCTTATCACTCTTAAGAATTTATGTTCCAGGCACCAACTAAACGCTAAAAAGAACAGAAGTGATGACTTCTCCAGAACATCTTCTACCTTTTCTTCTCAATTGCTCAGAGCTCGTCTCTCTGACTCTAATAATGATGAAAGTACCATGTCATTGTCAAAGTCACTTGCTGGAGGCAACATCAATCTTCCTAAGATAAGAGTCCTAACTCTTATCCAAGCTGAGCGCACACTTCAAGGTTGGCCTGGTGTCAGTTTAGTTTCTGCCTTCACTAGGTTGAGCATTTCTTGTTCTGGTGTGACTTCCTTTATTTCTGCTGTAGGGAATTCTGTGCCCTTTCCTCCTAGAGCAAAAACAAGAATGATCATGTCAGAGAAGCCAGGTGACGGTACCGTGGCAATGCATTATGGGGATTTAGAGGATGTTCCTTATCTAAATGCCGAGGATTATCTTCCCAGCTTGCCCAACACTGTTAAGTTCTTTTACATTTCCATATTTTCCCCAAATTGTGGGCAGCGCCTGAAGTGTTTATTTCAAAATCTTGCCTGCTTTTGTTGCTCTGTGTATACTTTGTTGACAAGGGTAATTTGTTGAGGTGTGAGAGGAAATGGACTTATAAATGACTGATTATCTCTTTTCTAAATAATTGTTATATTTATATATGCTCGTATAAATCTCTCAATCCTTATGAATATTTTATAAGAAGGATATATAAATGACTGCTTATCTTTTTGTTAAATAATTGCAATATTCGTTGAAATTGTTAGATATACAGATAAAATCTTATGTTGTTTTTGAAGGTCCTACTCTCAACATACCCTGCATTGCCTGTATAAGCAGCTGCATATGTTCACTGGTCAAACCTAATGTCAAAAACCTTTCTATGAACTACTAGAGGAACAAACTTGGTTTAATTTTGGTATGGTTTGTTTTTCTTTTTAAGTTTTTTGTTCTGGAATTCAGATCTCATATATCTAGGCTCTAGAAGAGTTGTGTGTTATATCTCTGGTTGAAATGAAATTATTGGGTGACTGTTTCATCCAGGAAAAAAGCCATGTTAGATAATTGAATCTTTTGGTAATTATGCTAGTTGCATAACTGAAAGTCATTGTTCTCGTCTGCATCTGTTCCTGGCAGAGAACCAGATCCTTGTTTGCAAAAGATGAGAGGACCTTGCATGGTGAAATTTTATGAAATTGTAGATACTTTATTATTTCTTAGTAGTGTCCCTTTTTGTTGATATCTGGAAACCGAAGGTATGAGGAGTCTGGGTGTTGAAATGCTTCAAAATGCTAGATGCTAGTAATATATCTTCATGATGTCTCAAATTTTTACAAACACTAAAGGACAATAGAGATCATTGTTTGGTCCTATATGAGAAGGAAGCTTTGCTCTTGTGATGCTGATATTTATTTACATATGGTTGGCAGTCGTAGCTCCTTTCCAATTGCATTTGCCCCTTTTTTTTGGGGAGTATTTGTCATCTTCTAAAATTTAATAGTAAGCATGACAGGCAGTTTTACTTTGAAACTTTTAAAATTTTATTTGTTTGTTTGTTTGTTTGTTTGTTTTTTTTCCCCTTGTTACAGCATTTTGCAGACTTGCTGGCGGCAGAGTTCTCCAGGCTGGTATGTGATTTAAAGAATTTTCCATGAGGATTTGAAGTAGCAATTTCCTTTGTGTTGAAAATGTGAATGCTTTTGCTTATCTGCAGGTTGATCGTCAGGGTTACTATGTGGAGGATCGTGTGCATTGCAGACCTCCGCATACCAGTATTTCTACATCCACCCAACCCAGTGCTGCTGGGGTTGCTTCGAGTAATCCAACAACAGAGATGCAGCAGCATTCAGAAGCAGTTTCAGCTCCTCAAACTGGTGAAGGAGCCAAGCCTTTTAGTGCTAACACATCTGTAAATCCATCTCCGAATTTCCTACCAAGTTCAGGGAGGCTACCTCTTGGGAGTCCGCAGGCCTTGCAGATGTCTCAAGGGCTATTGCATGGGGTTTCAATGCCAGCAAGATCACAACAGTTGGATCCACCACAAACCCATCAGCAACAGCAATCCCCGTTGCAAAATCAGCCACCATTAATACAGCCACAGCAGCAGCAGCAGCAGACCCAATTTCAGAGATCTCTCATGATGCCACCAAATTCACTTTCACCGATCCAAAATTCGAACTTCCAGTTAGGTAATCAGATGATGAACAAACCCTCTCTCCATGTCTTGCAGCAACAACAGCAGCCGCAATTGCAACCACAGATGCAGCAGCAACATATGCAGAGGAAAATGATGACGGGAGGAGCAGCTATGGGTATGGGAAACATGGCCAACAACATGGCTGGGGGTCTTAATATTGGAGGAGCTAGAGGTATTGGAGCAGCCGGAATTACAGCACCGATGGTGGCAATCCCTGGCATGGGCAACATGGGTCAGAACCCAATGAGCATAAACCATGCTTCAAATTTTAGCAATGCCTTAAGTCAGCACCTTCGTTCTGGGTCATTAACACAAGAGCAGGCCCAAATTTTTGCAAACAGAATGAGGGTGGCACAGAACCGAAGTGTGCTGGGAGGACCTCAGTCCTCTGTACCTGATATAGCTGGAACCAGGCAGATGCAACCAGGTTCTACAGGACACTCCATGTTGGGACAGACCTTGAACAGGGGAAATTTTAGCCTAATGCAGCGCACACCACTAGGACAAATGACACCTCAAAAGCTCATGCCTGGAATGCATGCTCATGTTTCCTCTCAGCAGCAGCAGCAACAACAGCAACTACAACAGCAAATGCAGCATCAGCAACAGCAGCTGCAACTGCGACAGCAACTGCAGCAGCAGCAGCTCCAGCAGCTACCGCCATCAACTACTCAGTTGCAGCAAGAGACATCACCATTGCAGGCTGTGGTTTCTCCGCAGATCAGCTCATCATCTACACTGGGAATTCCCCACTCTCTCAACCAGCAACCAACTCCACAGCAACAACAGGCCAGCCCACAAATCAGTTCAGGGACCATGCAACCAATGGCTTCTGTTAATCCAGAGGCTGGTGCCGCTAGCCCACAACTTAGCTCTGGAGGGAACATCGCAAATTCACCTATGGACTTTCAAGGAGTGAACAAAAGCAGCTCCCTTGGTAACACATGATCAAGATGGTGTGGTGTATATTCTTGGTGATGCTGTCTGTTTAATTGAAGGTACGTCGGCAATGGGTTTTCTGTCCTGTGTTCCTCATAGGCATTCTTCTTTACAATCTAGCTAGCATTCAGTTTTACCTAGGAGTCCTGAAATCATAATGCATGTGTCAACACCAGCTATTTTTTTAATTTTATTTTTATACAATTAAGAAGACGTACAGAAAGTTTCCACCATCAAGTCCTCTGGTTTCAGTCTTATAATGTGGTCTGGTAAGGAATGTAGTTGTGCTTCAATCGTCTTTGTGCTGCTCGGTCTTGTATAATTCAGGTGGTTGGCTGAAGGCGGCGTTGGTAGCTCGGGAGATAAGTCTGAGGTTGTGGGCACAGTCATGGGTTATGCATATTGAGAGATGTACATTTAATCGTTATATCTATACTTGCTCTTGTTTTGATTATAGTTTCTGGTATTTTTGTTACAGGCTGTTAGTTGCTTCCCATAAAATAATCAGTACATAGAACGGTGACTATTTATGATAAATTGAAGTAAGAGAAGAAATTTATCTGAAAATACAAATTGGTATAACAGGCCATCTGCATTTAGCAGTTTTGAGGAGCAAAAACTTAGGACCCTTGTATGGAGATCACAATCATTTTCAATGAGATTTGAGCTAGCCAACTAGGTGATGCCAAACTTCAGATGAGCTATAGTTGAGGGTAAAGCTGTGGGATTTTAGATATATGAGGATGACGATATTAGATTTTGGGACAAGTGGTGCATTCTTTAAAGTCAGGTGGTATTAAGGGGATGATCTTTGTGGCGGGCCATATTGTACTTTATTTCGTGCATTCTATGAGGAGACAAGCGGAATGGGAAAATTGTCGACTTCGTAGCTAGATGCTTGATTCGTTAGAAGATTAAAATTGAATACAATCATCCATTCGGGTTGGTTAAGGTATTGAAGGTTCTTGAGTGTAATTGGAATAATATCTATATGGATTTGTGGTTGGATCATTGAGGACTCAAGGTGTTTCAGAATCAATTTGGGTTATCATTGATTAGTTGATCAAGTCAGAGTGTTTATTCCAATAAATTACTTGATGTATATATATATGAAAAAAAATGGTTAGTGCTTGCAAGAAGCACAAGGTGCTGTACCAAAGGGTGTCTAAGGATATCGTGTCAGGCTAGGATTCTAGGTTTGTGCTACACTTTTAGTAGAAGTTGCCGACAACTTTTGGAATGCAATTGAAGATGAGTAATGGCTTCCATACGGCTGCAGACGATTATATCGATCGTACTATTCAAATCTTAAAGGATATGTTTCGAGCCTGTACTCAAATTGTAGGATAGTTGGGAGCATTGTTTAGATTTGATTGAGTTTTCCTACAAATAGGTATAACACCTTAATTTTTAGTACTTACATACTTTATTTTGAATAGTTAATTACGGAAGTTAGAATATTAAAAATGTAGTGTTATTAGAGCGGGTAAAAGTTGATCCGATTAAAAAAAATCTGACAAATATTGACTTGATCTATTCGAAATATGATCCGAATAATTAACGGTTTGAAATCCATCCAAATCGATCCTATTCATATTCGATATTCGATATAACCTGAGAAATCATGTGTCTGAATAAACCTGACTTAACCCACTACTCACTCGAGATCCGATATAATTCAAAAAATTATAAATTCGAAATGACTTGACCCGATCTATTGTTTATCTGAAATCTGATATAACTAGAAAAATTATAATCTATAAGTATTCAATCCGGTACGACCCGAAAATTAATATTAACCAATAACTTAAATTTTCCAAAACTTCATAAAATATAAAATAATATAGATGTGCAATTAATCTATACTAGTATTTACATCAAAACTTAGAAACAATATATTATCTTAAAGTTTATATCACTTTTTATGTATATACAAATACAATATAAATATCCAAGATATCAATATTGAAGTATAGAAATAAAAGTAGAGAAAAAAAAAAGAAAAAAACTCTATTATATCATTTAAATATTAGTTTACTTTCATCTAGTACCATATACAATAACTGTGCAAATATAACTAACACCTTAAATTCAAGATGCAAACATACAAGTCTAAAAAAAATACCATATAAGCACTTAAAAAGCATCAAAAGGTACATCTCCGCACCGATAACTCAAGACATAAATATGTACGTCTTAAAAGGCACGATATGAGTATTTTCAGTACCTCTTTAACCTAAAACACAAATATACAAGGCTCAAAAGGAATCATAAGATAATAATAATACAAATATATCCAAAACCTATAACTTAAAACACAAAAAATCCTCAAAAGGCACACATCCAATACTTAGTGTATTGGGTATGGCTAAACTAATCAAAAGCCTGAGTTTACTATATATTGGTAGCTTTACTATTAAAATACTACATAATTGACACTTTTATCTTCCTAGAAGATTACAAAGTAGTTGGCTTACTACATGTTAGTAGCACTACAACTAGGGCTATTAACGAACTGAGTCGAGTCGGGTGGTTTGGGCTCAGCTTGTTTAATAAATAAGCCTAAAAATAGAGCTTGAGCTTGGTTTTTTATAAACTAAACGAGTTGAGCTTTTAACTAACCAACTTCCGAGCTTTTATGGTAAACTAGCCGAACTCACGAGCTTTTGCACTATAAACTAGATTGAGTCCAAATTTATTAAACGAGCTAAGATTGAGCCTAAATTTTAAGCTCGTTTAGCTAAACAAGCTAGTCGAGGTAAGCCTTTAATGAGCCGAGCTCTAAAAGCTTGCGAGTTGGCTTGATTCATTAATAGCCCTAACTTCAACCAAAAGCATGGAGCTTAGAGCAAGATGATCAATAATATTTATAGGCTTATCTCATGTTGGTAGCTCTACTAATAAAACAAAATCTAAACAATTAAACTAATTCAAACTAACTCTAATATTCAAAATTTTCTACATTATTGGATATACACAAAAGGTAAGATATGATAGGTAAGACAATATGGAATGAGTAGATACAATATACATTTTACTATAATATGCAAGATGATTAACCAAAAGTTGTTTTTAGTCCATTGCTTATCAAGCCTTGAGGGCTAACACTAGCCACAAAACTTCAAAACATAAGCTTCAACATAAAAATATGAGCAACTACCTAATGTTAACTTGCATAAATCACACAACCTAACATATTATTCGACATCAAATACCGCTCTCACCTCAACAAAAAAAAGGACATTAGATGATACAAATTTGTGAGATAAAATTGCTATTTTGAAAAGACATAGTCTAACAGACTTACGTGCATTTTAAAGAGCTTTTGTTAATTTTCTCACATGTTCTCTAACAATGTCAACAAAAGTGAGGAATAACCAACTCAACAAAAATACAGTAGCTTAAAAAAAATTACCTCAAATTCTTCAATTAGCCTCATTATTTGGTTTAGACAAGTCCACTATAGAACCATATTTTTTAATATCTGTACAAGTACTAAAAATATAATTTATTTAAAAAAAAACCCATAGTAAAATAAATGGATTTACATATTCAAATTACCTTCATATTCAAATGACTAATTATTTATTGTTACCAATTCATCACCATTTTTTGGCAAAATAGAATTTCTCCACTCATTCAATATCCTACCACCCATACTAAAAGTAGATTCTGAAGCAATTAAGGTGATTGGAATAGTGAGAATATCTTTTGCCATGGAACTAAGTATCGAAAAATAATTGGATTTATCCTTTCAATGAGAAAGCACATCAAGCTTAATCAATTGCTCAATTCTTTGAATTTCATGATAACTCTCCAATTAAGTTTTTCCAATATTGCTAACTCTAAGAAATATTGAAGAGTCAAATTCCTAAATAAAAAAAAAAACAAAGAATAAGACTATGTATAAAACCATAATAAAAAGTTAACTAAATAATAAGATTGAATATAAAAGATGTTAGTAAACTTAATATCTAACAACAATAGTTTACCCCCATGTCATCATTTCTTTGACAAGTGTTGACTTCTCTTTGTGTAGATGTGTTTGGAACACAATAGTCTATTTGGTAATTATCCTCATAATACATGTATAAGTTGAGAAGTTGAGCATACACTTCTTTGGCCACTCATAAATCTTTCAGTTTCATACAATTTTGTGAAAGCAAATGTCACAAAATCAAACTTGTAATATGGATAAAAAATTATAGCAAAAGCTAGAATCATAGAGTAGTTTGACCAATATTTTTCAAAATTTTCATACATATGAGTTGCCATTTTACTAATGTCGATATCATCATATGAAATTTCCTTCTTTAGGCACCTTTGAATGGTCCATATATTAAAGACGCATATATTGGATGTTGGATACTCAGTTCTAGAAAATAAATTTGTGATATCGTAGAATGGTTGTAACAAATCACAACTTTTCTTATTATTTATTTATTTTTGTACCTTGATCCATTCACTACTTGAAACACGCCATTTAAATTAAGTTCATTCAATGCATAATAGTCTAAAGCCCGACTATAATGTAATTCTCAACTAAGCATCAAATATGTAGAATTCCACTTGGTTGCAACATCTAACCACAACTTTGCAGAAATAGATATGTTCAATTGCACAACATATTCATAAAATTTAATTATCCTACCTTCTTATCCATCTATATACTTGATACTTTCTCGAACCTTCACCATACATTCTTTAATGCTTTTCAATCCTTTTTTCACTATCAAATTCAAAAAATGAGTTGAACAAGGAATATTGAGATACCTCTAAATCCTAATTTAGGAAATTATATTAAAATAGGAATTTATTAGGAAAATTAAATAAATAAAATTATTTTATTAAAAAAAGGGAAGTATTTAAGGAAAAATCAAGAGGAAATAATAAATAATTTAATTAGAAAAAATTTGGATGTTTTGCTAACTAAAATGGAATTTAGAAAAAATTATTCAAAATATCCTAAATTAATCTAAAAAGAAAATTTAATTATTATTTTACCAAACTTTATTATTTTAAATATTCTAAAAATACCAAAATACTCTAAATACTTCAATCCACCTATTTTTTCTTTTTTCTTTTTCTCTTTTTCCCCCCATTTTCCTTTTTCTTTCCTTTTCCTCCTTCCTCCTTTTTCTTTCTCCCATTCATCCCTTGATTTAGGCCAGCCCCTCGCGACCCAAACCCCCTCTTCCTTCTTTTGCACGGCCAAGCCAGCAAACCTTCTTTTTTTTTTCTTCTTTCGTCCGCTCGCTTGTCGGTTTCTTTCTTTTTCTTTCCCCTAGACCGACCAGACGACCCTTCTTCCTCTTCCTCCTCCTCTTCCTCCCCGCTCCTCCTACACCAATAGATTGTAGACTTGCACCACCCCATACGCCGACCAGCCATCACCGTACCGCCAACCTACACCACCTTCCTCTCTCCTTGTCCTTTTCCTTTCCTTTTCTGACCCCAACCACCCCTGTACCTCCTTATGTGACCAAATAGACCTTGCAACTTTGCAGGCCTGTACCGGCCTGTCACCGCCAGACGATGACCCCGCCACACCTGCTCCCTCTTGTCCTCTTCCCCCTCTATTGTTTCCATCCCTCAATTTCCTATAAATACCCCCAAGCGACCCCTTGATTAGACTTCTTTTCCCTTCCTAGAAATTTACTCCCTTGCGCTACCACCTGTTTAGATGACTCCATAGCCACCGTTGCCCAACGCCCCCACCCGAACCAGCTACCAAATTACTCCCTGCATCACCCTCCATCAAACCACACCTCTCACCACCTCTAATTCCCCCTACACGAGCCGCCATAGCTGTGCAAAGTTGGCCCCTCAATCTGCCACTTTGCACCCACCGTCGCCCTTCACGTTGCCGTTCCCGTTGTAGCCACCACTCTCTCTACCTTCCAAAACACCCACCTAAGCCTCCCTTACCTCCCCTACCTTCCTTTGTCCCTGCCTCCCTCTCCTTCTCCCTTCCTCCCTCTCCACCACCTTCGGCCACCACATCAACCTCTGCCTACGCCGCACCTTTGGCTGTGCCACCACCACCATTCCAACCCTCTCAACCCAGAGCATCCACCACCACCACAACCACAATCACCCTCTCACTTAGCCTAGAAAACCACTTCTCCACTTCTCCTCCTCCACTACTGCTGCCGTGCGGTGTCTAGTCACCACTATCTCTAGGTTGTGCCCTAGCCTCCCTAACCTTTAAAAATAATTTATTGAGTTGTTAATTATTCTATTTGTGTTAATATCACCACCATCACCACCATCATTGTTACTACTACTACTACTACTACTACTACTACTATTACTACTACTGCTATGGTTATCATCATCATCATCATTAACACTAATTTCAGTGTATCACTACTAACAATATTATTATTATTATTAAATAGTTGAACCATTATTATTATTATTATTATTATTATTTTTATCATTATTATTATTATTATTATTATTATTATTATTGTTATTAGTATTATTAACCTTGACCCTATTATTATTATTAATGTTACTATTATTATAATTATTAGAACCCTTATTATTATTATTATTATTATTATTATTATTATTATTATTATTATTATTATTATCATTATCATTATTAAGATTCGAACTACTACTACTACTACTACTACTACTACTACTACTACTACTGTTATTTTTGTCCTATCATCATCATCATCATCATCATCATTATAATTATTGTTATTATTACCTATATCACTAATATTACTATTACTACTAGCATTATTATTATTATTATTATTATTATTATTATTATTATTATTATTATTATTATTAGTATCATTATTGTCACTATTTTAGTATTACTAATACTACCGTTATTATTATTATGATTTGGGTTATTATTAGTATTGTCACTATTATTATTATTATTATTATTATTATTATTATTATTATTATTATTGTTGTTGTTGTTGTTGTTGTTGTTAATATTAAAGTTATTATCTTTAGTAATATGAGTATTACTAATAATGCTTTAACATGGACAAATATAACTACCAAGACCTAGTTTGGCTAATAATAGTATGATTAGCTACTTTAAGAATAATACCCTACTTTTACTTATAAAACTACTACTACTATTATTAACCCTAATATTAGCCTATGATAATGTAGGTAGGAAATAATGACGATTTTGGTAAGAGGGAAGTTAACCCTAGTATTTTCCTCTTATAGGTGAACCAAGTTAAAACCATAAGGAGACGTAGGAGCATGCTCCAAGCCTGATGTCGTATTAGGTAAAGATATGGTTAAGGCCTTTTGTGTGTGAGAATGTGCTATGTAGGAGTGTCTAAATGGGTAGCCATGGTTTAATCCAACCCATAGTATCTTAACCCATATTACTTATATAACCCATGGTCTAATCCACGATGGGTTATAGAAAATAACTAATAATTTTTAACCCAATCCATCATAATCCATGAGTTATATGGGTTGACCATGGGTTAACATGGGTTAATATATATACAAACAAGTTTATCTTGACCTTTATTATCATCCCTTCCACCACCATTACTACCACTGCTTTCACCACCACCACCACAATTGTTTTCCTTCCTCTTTCATTTTTTTCCCTTTTCTTCAATTCACCACCACCTCCTCCAATATGGTAAAATAATTATGTTAAGCGTCAAATTTATTATAAAAGGACAATGATCATATTTATTTGATATGTTTGTCTTCTTTATAAAAACTTCTAATATAACACTATCTTAATTAGAGTAAGAAGAGGAATTTTAAATAGTATTTTATTTTCTTCTTTAAAAAAGATGAATTTTTTCTGTAATATTTTTTAGAGGAATTTCAAATGCTTTGAATACATAATGTAATTAACATAAATTCATAAACATAATGGAATATCAATGATGATATCATTGCCCGATGATAAAGATTCTTTTTAAGGTAAAAGTTATAGAATTAAATCCTCCCTTTTTCTCATACAATATTAATTTTTGGATAATAAAGTTACAGTTGCAAGATATGTTAGCGAAAAGACATTTATACTATATAACTAGTTCTAATAATGGTTTTTAAAAAAGCTCAATTAACCTAGTTCATCGTATCTAATTAATAATTATCTACTATATAGCCCAAAATGAGTATGACACTTCATTTCTAGCCTTCTTAATTAAATCTTCATGGGCTAAAAGATCCATATTGCACATCATGGGTGAAACCTAAGAAAAAAATTCAAGCTTAATTTAAAAGTAAATACATATATAAGTATATAACAATAATAATTTAAATTTATTATAAACACATACCCACTTCCAATTCCTCAAGCACCTCTAGACATTCTTCAATTTCAGGTTGGTGTAGAGGATGATCTTAACCAATATTGGCAAAAAACTAGAGCTTCAACTATCTTTGGAGTTAAACAACTCCTAAAAGGATCAAGAATTCTACCACCGGTGGAATACGCACTTACCGAAGCAATAGCAGAAATTTGAATAGGCAATATGTCACGGGCCATAATCAAGAGTACATGATATGTGCTAACTTTAGACCTCCACCAATGCAAAATATCAAAGTTGGGTTTTTCTTCTTCGATGCTATCATCCAAATATTGTTGTAACTTGGATTTGCTTATTTTCTCCTCCACATCTTGTAAATAAAGTTGCCAATCTTCTTGGCTTTCATTCATCACTTCCTCCACATTAGGAATGGCATCTACATTTGCACTTGGTAGGGGTTGAGACAAAGAACTAGGAGAACTACTACCATGACTCAATGATAATGTGGATAAAGAATAATAATAATCAAATAGGCGTTGTAAAGTATCATCCACTTTCTTCATTAATCTTACAACCTTTTCCTCATTTTCATCCTTATAAAACCTCTTGAAACGAAATTGCAAATACACAAATTTATAACGAGGATCCAAGACTACTGAAATAAACAACATAACATTCACCTTTTTTAAATCACTATATTTCTCAAACTTTTGTTTTATAGCCAATACCATTCCCTGAAATGTAGAATTTTGACTACAACAACATTTTATCAATATCGACATAATAGTGTTCACCTCTTTAAAGAAAATGTTAGAGGTTATATACTTAGTCCCTAGAATTCTCTTCATCAAATGATAAAAGTGCTCCAAATACTTATGTAATGACTTCAAAATACCCCAGTCAAAATTCCTTAGCAAACCCGAATTTCCATCAAGAAAAAACATTGACTCAAGTGCTTTTTGATTTTCTATTGTAGCTTCAATCATCATGTATGTAGAGTTCTAACGAGTGGTAACGTCTAAACACAATGCCTTCAATGATACCACCTTTTCTCTTACAACACATTTTTTAAACCATTCTAAATGAGATGGAGAGCTCCTCATATACTTCACAAAATCACGGATAGTGGCGATTTCACCATCTACCATATTAATTCCATCCACAGTTAATGTACACACTTTATGTAAACCCCAAGATAACAAACAATCATCAATAGCTTTTGCAATATTTTCTCCACAATGAGGGGTATGGAGCACACAAAAATTGATAATTTTTTTTTATGTAACTTCCACTCTCTATTAATGAAGTGCACGGTTAAACACATTTACCCAAGGTTCTGGACCGATGTCCATAAATCTTTGGTTAAGCACACTTGAGATGATTCTTGTTGAAGACCTAACTTTAAATTCTCTTTCTCATCTGTATAAATTTGGATGCAATCCCTAGTTGCCATTGCTCTAGAAACCATATGAAATCTAGGTTGCAAATGCTTACAAAATCTTCTAAAACCCTCCTTCTCAACGAAACAAAAGGATAACTCATCAACTATTATCATCCTTGCAAACTCCTTACGACACAATTCTTGATCAAATCTCTAAATTTTCATATCAATATGCACATCATGCTTCTCGTAAGTAGTATTCCCCATACTATTCAACTCATTATATGGATATGATTGGCATTTATCTAAGTGCCAAGTCAAGGTGCTTGTTCCATTGATCTTTTTCCATTTATACCCTTGATTACAATACTTACATTGTATAGATGTGATCAAATGGACTCACCTTGTTTGATTTGTGTAAAATGCTCCCAAACAAGTGAGATAGTCTTATAAGATTGCTTTCTTTTGGAACTAACCGAGCTCAATTCTTCAAACATTATAAATATCCTATTAAATTCAAATAAGAGGCATAAGTAAATAACAAAACCAATAATAGATGCTTATTGATCAATATTATCAAATCCCATAAAACAACCATGCAACAGCTAGCTAGCTAAAGCATACCTCTACAATAGCAACATGAAAATTTTCCTTTTTACTCGCTAATATAGCTTTAGTCTCATTGAAAATAACAAACACTGTACTTTAAATAAATAATTAAAAATAGCCATTTCATACAGCAATAACACCAAGAAAAAAAGAAAAAAGAAAAAACACCCAGAGAGAACATATTAGAAAATAAACATTAATTATGCAAGTGAGCTACTGTCTTAGATGTAGATGATAACTAGCACAGGTGTGCCACAGTATTGAGAGTTTCTTGGCTTTCTTTGATATATATAGTGTTCTTTTCTCGAAGATCTGTTGACCTATTTTCTAGTCTTGGATGCGATCCATGTTGGTCAGTTACAGGCTACCTAACAACTAGAAAGATTTTTTTTGGGTTTCATGAACTGTATGCATGACATTATAGACTGATATAATGGTGATCAACTAATCAAGAAAAGTTACCAACAGCAGGCAACTACCATTCAGAATCTAAAACCCCGACCATAGAATATCAAAATGAACGGAATAATTATTTTTATTGTTTAAGGCCTTTCTTCAGAAAAATGAAATTAAACCAGAATAAGAGGATCATTTGATTCCCCCCAAATTCCTGCCGTTGAAATACACGCTTACAAAAAGGATAAATAAGCATGTAATTTTTGTCATTGTAATATACATGTTGTGTATTCAATAATTTCTGTCATCCTGAATGCCAGAACATTGTGGACTTTAGGCCTTGTAATAAATAATCATAAACTTGTCCATGACGCAAGCCCACAACTGGGATTCTGATAATCATACCACATGACAGTTATTGCCAGGGGATGGATATTTGATAATTTGGCATGCAAACATGCATCATAAAATGGTAGTATGCGTTGCAATTCAGGTATGCCTTTTCCTGCATTCGAGCTAGATGAAGGGCAAACTTTAAAAAAAATGTCGCGTTATTTTTTTGTTTCAAAAGCAAATGTATGCATCTTACCTGGAAGTGAAGAGACGATCTTTAGAGCTTTCTACTTGGCCTTATCATCATACAAATCCACTTTCAAAATGATTTTCTGACACACTACACATACATAAACACATAGAAAAAAACATCAATAAATCAAGAAAATAAGTAGCGTTCCATTCATTCCCTCCTTTCATTGATTCATCATCCACCATGAGACATGAAGATGATGAAACAATCATCTCCCAAAAACCTAAAATAAAAGCACATTTGGTATGGTATGTCTCTAGAAGATGGGGAAAAAAGATATTTGGGGTATGGAAAAATACAGAATCATGGGGTTTTTTTATAAGATACGACACAGGGGTTAGAATTTGGAGAGCAGCAACACTTCTTCACTTTGAATCTTGAGTAGAGGCTCAACGATTATTGCTATTAACAATGAATTGTTCGGTCTCGAAATGGAACTCCCCAAAATAACGATGAATCCCTCCCCATTGGTTGAAATTTCAGTCCCGACCAGCTGTCGCACACTAATACTATTACACATATGGGGTGGGTCTATGGGCGCAAATCAAACTACTGCTAGTAGTAGTAGTACGCCTATGATGATGGCTTTCACTAAAACATGCACAATTTAGGCCGACAAGGAAATCATGTGTCTGTCATTCATGGCATAGCAGGTGGCGGTTCAAATGAAATCTTTATAATAAGGAAGGGAGAGAGGGAGAGAGGGAGGGAGGGAGGGAGGAAGGTTGATTATCCTAAAACACATCGTATTGATTACCTTGTCAATTCTAGGCTTTATGAAATCCCCTATAAAACAACGATCCAAATCAAAAAGTAAGAGAAAGAATTAAGAAGATACCTATTTCGTAAGTAGACAAACATCTGCAGCTGGTGATGGGAATTGAATCATCAAGGTACCAATTGAACTTATTTGTATTTTCTAAAGTCAAAGACGAAGCAATTGGGATGGAGATGTATCGATTGAAGAGATAAATTAGGTTGAAGTCATGGAAATGCAGATCGAGGAGTGAGGAGAGGTAGAGAGCCAGAGATAGAATATGGCTGTGACAAAAGAAATTCTAAACATAAATATTACCATGGCAACCCATGGCCAATTATAACTAAACCCATACTAACCCATATTTAAATAGTATATATATGGGTTCAATATATAATAACCCATACAAAATAATAACCCAGCCCACTTATATTATAACTTAAGTTCATGGGTTGGATTATAACTTACCATGGCAAGCCCAACCCTATTGAACATGCCTAGTGCTATGTGTGTTGGTATGATGTGTGTGCTTTATATATATATATTATATTATCATGTTCTTGTAGTGTAGCTTGCTAAGCATGGAGCTAAGGTAAGTTGCTTGTGTTTATGATATATGTAATGTGATGTTATTACTTGTACTTGAAATGTACTTATGTAATATGGCCCTTATGACATGCATGATAGGAGATTCTAAGTAGTATGATATGGTTGTGAGAAAAATGGAAAATAATGAGGAAAGTGAGTTGACTAGAGAATGGTAATGATGAACCAATTATCTCATGACCTATGGGTGGCTAAAAAGAGGAATGATGGGAATAAATTAAGGAAATGGATCAAAACATGCATGGGGGTTTGCATGGGATGATTATCCTTTCAATGGGGATGAATTTTATATGGAAAAGGTTAATTTGAGGATTAAGTAAGGAAAGGGAAGACTTGTTAGAATGATTGAAGTCCATATGTGAAAAAATAGTACGTGGGTTGGTGTAAGAATACATGGGAGACTTGACTAGAGTTTTGGGAGGAAACCCTAAGGGAGAGAAATGTGCAAGGAAGGGAAAACTAATGGAAATGGTTAGAATGAGGAATAAGAGATGGATGGGGTGTATCATGGAGGAAAAGTGAGCCAAGTGAGAAAAGTATTTGGGTGTTGAGGGAGTGACATAAAAGAAATGAGAAGTACTAGGGTTTTGAGGAGCGAATTAGTGTTTTTGTGATCATGTGTGGAAGTTGGGTAGTGTGGTTGTGATGTCAGGTGTGAATTAAGGGAAGTGATGGTTTTGGTAACAAAGATCAATTTTGGGTTCTTATGGTGAGTGGAAAAAGATGGGATGGAAGTCTCGGGGTCATAGATTTTGTTAGATATGTGTCATGCGGAAGAGGTGATGGTAAGTAAGAGTGATGAATGAATACCATTGTATGAGGAAAGAAAGGTGCTATAGTTTTGGGATGGCCAACTAGGGTTTGTGGCCACATTTATTATATGGGAAGTATGTGGTGCTTGGGGATGAATCGAGTAAGGTGATAAATTAGAGGAGCATGAGTTGTGTGGGATAGAGTACAATTGGGCCATATAGTCCAAATTAGTGTTTTCTAGAGAAAAAACCTAGAGCGTGATATTGAGTTGACTCAAAGATATGGAAAGTGGACCTTGGGGTTGAGTATTCATGGTAATGAGGAAAGAGTGAGAAAGAATGTCCAGATATACTAGAGGAAGTAAAAGTCTTTAGATATGGGACATAATTTTCAGGAAATCGAGTGGGTTGTGCATATCTAGTCGGGGTTGTGTGTGGAATAACATACAATAAAAAACTAAGCACTTAAAGTGAAATATTATCAAGCTAGAGCTAAATGAGGTTATATATTTTCTGGTCCATTGGCTATAATAGTGGTCAGGTGCATTTTGCTCTGCTGAGTGATTTTTCAGTCCACAGGTTATAATAGTGGAGGATTCTAGGCTCGTTAAAACAAAATTTGTATGGTAATAAGTTATGGGAAGATACTATTTAATTATAGTGGAACACTTCGTGAGCGGGGCTTATGAGGATATATTTTTTTGGTCCACTAACAATATTAGTGGTTAGGTACATTCTGCCCTATGGAGTATTTCCGATCCACTAGCTATAATAGTGGGGTTCCCATACCTATATTTAATTAATATAAGAAATGTGTGAACTAGAAATATAAGGCATGGAAAGATACTAATTATTTACAGTGAAACACCATGAGAGTCGGGGCCAGTGAGGTTATATATTTTTCGGTCCATCGGCTATAATAGTAGTCAGGTGTGTTTTTCTCTGCTGAGTGATTTTGGTTGACTAGCAATAATAGTGGTTAAGTGCGTTCTACCCTGTGGAGTGTCTTCGGTCCACTGGCTATAATAGTGGGGTTTCCGTGTACACATGGAATTAATATAAGAGATGTGTAAAACAAAATATTAGTCTAAGTCTGGCTTGATCTTATGAACCCGAATTATGCTTCGTATGCCTTGTTTATTTTCTTGCATGGCCTTACTTGATTACTTCTTACCACCCTTACCCATATGATTACCTTACTCAATACGTATCGTACTAACCATTCGTTTCATGGTTGTTGCTCAATCCCACGAGTAAATGGCTCTTTTAAATTTGTGCAGGTAGGAGGTACTATGTTTGATGCCTATGACGTGCTGGATGTGTCAAGCGAGGATGTGTGTTGATGGTTGGACTTGGTATAGGGGCCCGAGAGCTATGTTGGATGGACTTTCTTTTTATCCCTTTTAAGTAATGTTTTCATTGTATTTTTGTTTCATTTTTATTGTTGTACCCTATTATCCCTTTGGAGAACCTTGACTATGTACCCTATTCGGGTTGTATTCACTTTTCATCACACACTCTGATTCTTGTATTATAAACATTTTAGCTTTCTATGAATCATTATTTTTAGTGTGTCTAATGTTTTATGAGAATTTTTCTTTAGCCTTATGGTTGGTATGAGACTGGCCAGGGGCTGGGCTTGTACTGATCACGACGGTAGCACCCCCATGCTTATAATTGTTTTAATTAAATGAAAATTTTCAACTGTGATTTTTGGGAATGTTACTAATATGAAAAAATTTCCCGTCACACACCAAGTTTCCAAGAAACTTGGATTTCATATTCATAATCATATTGATCATATTCGACGTATTGTCCATAGTCTTGGTAAAAACCTTTTTTTCAATGCCCTAAGCACATTATCAATGAATGTAACATATTATATATCTCTACACTAGTGTGGGGAGGAAAACAATGGCAAAAACTTAACACCTTAGAGTTTAATTTCCAATTATCATCAACATAATGTGCAGTGAGAGTAAGATAACGACGTCTTGTGCATATTGTTCATATGTCACAAGTTAAACAAATCTGACTAGAAATGTTTCTTAAAGCCACTTTAAGAATATCCTTAAATTCAACATGCTTCTCTAAACACATTTCTATGCGGCATCTTTACAAATAGGTTTAAAATTCGACTTCAACTACCAATGTACTTTTCTCTCTCCTTCATAGTCAACATGTGAGAATGACAACCCATGTTTCATTATTGACTCACAAACCAACTAAATATATAATATTTGATCAAATTGAGATGTAGTCATGCAGGACTTGTCAAGATTTTTGCACTTTGAACAACTTACTAAATGTTTCTTAAAATTAGATGTGCCATTTATTTGACTCGGCTCTATATGATACCTCTTGGAAATGCTTACATATACCATGCAACTTCTTTTGAATATATTCATAAAAATCATACTCTTTCCATACCTCAGCCTTTCTCTTTATATTTATAGGGACCCAACCATCACCAATTTGCGTTGGGGATTGATGTTGGAGTTGGCACTTAACTATTTTTAATATATTCAGAATTAGGGGCTGCAATTTGGAGAAGTGTGAAAATATTAGGAGATAATATTATGAATCAAACAATAATAAGTATAAAATATCATTAATATTAAAGATTAAAAATAAATCAATACCTCTAGTAACAATGGATGAGAAATTATAAGTGTCAAAATGCTCTTTTTATTGTAAAGTCCTAAAATTTTTCTCCATAATTTTTAACACTGCAATATTACCAAGGCATACATGAATTATTAATTATTAACTTAACAACAAATATTATTTCATACATCAAAAAATTTACATAGAAATGTAATAGCGCATGCTTATATTTTTCAACAAAAATACAAAATTTATGATATAACAATGAAAAATGATTTTTATTCTAGAAAATAAACCTATCATATTTACACAATGATTCAACCTATCTTTAGAGAGACCTGATATTCAAAGTACTTTCTTTATAATCTAAAACTTTAGAGAAACCTAATATTTGGTACTTTATTTGATGCCACTTGGTTTTCTCATCTGAATATTATGCTTTATAATGCTCAGTGTAGTTTCTAAGTATTATGATTATGTTAATGAACTATTGAAAGCTTTTGATGCTTTATTTGATACTACTTGGCTTGCTCATCTTCATTGGTGTTTGTGGTTCTATTTCTAAGTTTTGAGGATCAAAAGTGCTATTATATATGCAGATATGTCATATGTGTGCTCCAAAGAAACCCTCCCCTACCTTTTGCGATGGTATAGGAGGAAAACTCTATCAAACCTGTAGTTAGTTGAGTAATGCAGCATACCATTTGTAATAGTGGTATAGCATCATTATTATCAATTATACTTTGTATTGAATATAGTTTTTACATATTAGAATAAGGGGGTAAGTATATATAATTGGAGATGTGAGATGAGTAATTGGTGGCTTGAGGAAACGTGTGAAACCATAACACCCCTAAATTTTACAACTGAAAATTTTCGTTCAATCAAAAACCATACACTAAGACAGGGGGTGCTACCACCATGATTGGCAAAAGTCTGACCCTCGACCGGTCTTGTACCAACCACAAGGATAAAAATTCACAAGACATTAAACCAATTATGACATAAAATCGTAATGATTTGAATAGTTCATACTTAGAAGAAAATTAGAGTGTGAGATTAAAGATTCATTATAGAATAGAATCTAATATAGCATCAAAGACCCAAAGGGAAAAAAAATACAAAGATCAAATTAAAGTAAGACTAGAAAAGATGAGTTTGAACAACACTCACTCTTGGGCCCCATGCTAAGTCCAGCAAGTTATCACTCAACCCCGCCAATGTATCAAATGCATAATAGGCATCAAACACATCATCTTCTACCTGCACCAACTTAGAAGGGGCTACTACTCATGGGAATCAGTAGCACCCATAAAATGGATGATCAGTATGATACGTACTAAGTAAGGTAACCATGCAAGTAAGGGCATACATGAAAGACAGATGATACAAGTAGTGAATTAGTCTGGTTAAACATAATCATTATATCTTTGGCCATCATTCCCATTTTCACACCATTCTCACTTTAAGTCCATGCGAGTACGGGAACCCCACTATTATAGTCGGTGGACTAGAAATATTCAGGGCAGAACACTCCTGGCTACTATTATTTGCCGGTTGAACGGTTTTTAGGGCACAAGGCACCTGCCCACTATTATCGCCGGTGGACTGGTCTGACTCCGACTCTCATGGTTTTCCATTGTAAGTAATTAGCATTTTTACCATGGATTATCATCATTAAGTTTGGTTTACTGAGCTTGGGACCCCCCACTATTATAGCTAGTGGACCAGAAACATCCAGGAGAGAATGTACTTGGCCACTATTATTCGTCGGTGGAATGATCTCCAGGACACAAGGCTCATAGCCACTATTATTACCGGTAGATTGGTTTGGGCCTAGCTCAATAATCTTTCACTTAAATTGGTTAGTGTCTTATCCATATCTTATTCAATAGTTACTTTTCTCACTAGACATGCATGCCCATTAGAATTCTTGCTCACACCCCATTCATACCTACTCTCCCAAAAAGCCCAATCCCATATCTTGGGACTTTTATTCCCCCTAGAAAACCCAAAAATCCTTTCCCCTTTTCCTTATTTACCATGAAAGCCCAACTCCTATGTATATGGGTCAAGTCCCACTCTCTCATACCTCCGGTTTAACTTACCATCGCCCTCTATGGTTTTCCCCTTGGAAACCCTAATTTAGCCTATATGGCGTAACCTCTCCCTATCATACACGACCTATGTTACCTATGTTCCCAACTCATCACCCCATTCGATCCACACCCAAAATCCCAACCTTACCTCCCATTCTGAGAGTGTGGCCATGAAAACCCTAGTTGCCACACCAAACCCTAACACCTCTCCTTTCTCATAAGCCGTCTCTTCATCATCGTCCCTCACCATTTTCTTTTTTACATGAAACACATTTATTCCTCCATGTGACACCCTTCCACTCTCACCCCACAACCAAACCTCTTCCATTATTTCTTCCTTCCAATATTTCCCCACTTAGGGTTTTCCTCCCAAACCTTAGCCAAGTCCTCCATGCACCTTTATACCAACCTACGTACTATTTTTCACACATGGACTCTAATCACCCTAATTACTCTGCCATCACCTTACTCAAAACGTCAAGTTAATTTTTCCCACTTAAGATTCATCCCCATGAAAAGACTAACCATTCCATGCAAGCCTTACACTCCTCATGCAAGGTTTAGTCCATCCTCATAACTTGTTCATATTATCCCTTATTTGTCTACCCATAAGTCATGAGATACTCATGCCATTCTCACTCCCCTCTAATCAATTCACTTTCTTTACTCCTTTTATCTCCTTATAACCACATCATACTTACTCAAAGACTCCTAGCATACATGTCATATAGGGTAATATTACATAAGCACACACAAGCACAAATCAGAACTCCATATTGCACATGTCATAACAACATATGTAACTCACCTTAGCTCCATGCTTAGCAAGATGCACTTAAAGTGCATAGTCTATAAACATATAAGATACATGAATATAATCAATACACGTAAACAGATACTGCACATATTGGGCCTTAACTACATCCTTACCTAAAACGACACCGGGCTCGGAGTACCATACCTATGCCTCCTTAGGGGATGGACTTAGTTCACCTATAAGAGAGACATACTAGGATTAAATTCCCTCTTATTACTTTCATTATTCCTTAATTTTCCTTTAGTAATAAACTAGTATTAGTGATGATAATAATAGTAGACTTAGTAGTATAAATAAGGTTATCAATACTATTAGGGGTAATATTAACCATAATAGAGTTAGTAGTAGTTATAATAGTCATGGTAGAGTAATAACAACAACAACAACAACAACAACAACCACCACCACCACCACCACCACCACAACAACAACAACAACAACAATAACAACAACAACAACAACAACAACAACAACAACAACAACAACAACAACAACAACAACAACAACAACAACAACAACAACAACAACAACAACAACAACAACAACAACAACAACAATAATAATAATAATAATAATAATAATAATAATAATAATAATAATAATAAGACTAAAATAATAATCATACCAAAATAATTCATACTTAAATAATATCAAGGGTTAGAGCACAACCTAAGTGAATGTGGTAGCTAGGGCGGCGACGACAACGGTGGTGGAAGTGGGGGTTGTTTTAGTAAAGGATGATCTTTTGGGGTTGGAATAGAGAGAGGAGGTGGCTGTTGTGAGGTGGTGGACTCTCTGGACCAGGAGGGTTGCAATTGTTATGGTGGCTTAATAGGCTGGTGTCACAGGTGGTGGCAGTGGCTGAGGGTGGTGGAGAAGGAGGGAGGAGGAAGGAGAGGAAGAAAGGGAAAAAGGAGGGTAGGGGAAGGTAGAGGAAGTTCTGCTGGGTTGAGAGGGAGACAATGGAGATGGTGATTATTGTAAAGGAGAAGGTGCACATCAGCGAGAGGGGCGAAGATGAGGTGCAAAGGGAAACTTGAGTTACCCACTTTGCATGATCAGGGTGGGTTGTGTAGGGGGAGTTAAGGGTGGTGAGTGGATTGGTTTGGTGGAGGGTGATGTAGGGAAGGGGATGGGTGATGTTTTAGATGGTGGTATTGCACAAAAGTGACTAGGGCGGCATCTAAAGGTGCGGCTGTGAGAAGGAGTTAATTTTTCTGTACAGATTAAAGGAAGAGAATGGGGGGGCATGGATGGGATATTTATAGGTTGAGGGAGGGAGAATAGGACAAAGGGGTTGATTTGATACATGATTTATAAGACCGAAAAAAGAAGTATGTAGGCTTGCAGAGGAGGACACATGGGTATAAAGTGGGTGACTGAGTCCTTTTGATGGTTTTGCCAACCAAAGGGGTGAAGTGTTTCAGCTGGAAAGGAAAACTCATCCTTATGAATATCAAATCGTATGATATTCTAGATCTAGTTAGAGAGGTTACATATCAAATTTATTTGCCTATCGAGATTTTGTGCATGCATAACATCTTCTACTTCTCTCAATTGAGTAAGTACATGACAAATACTTCACACACCATCTAGTTGGAGGTGATTTATCTCAATGATTCATTGTTATAATGAGTGACCTTTTAGGATCCTCGATACCAAGAAGTGAGAGACACATTTGAAGGTTATCAAGCTAACGAAGATACTATGGTCACACCATAGATCTGACGAGGCCACTTGGAAGAACAAGGATGATATAAAGACAAAGTATCCAGAGTTTTTTGATAGGTAAATTTGCAAGTGCATGTATTTATTGTATCTATCTACGTTGATCTTACAAAGATTAAAGGTTAATTACCAAAATTTATGTTTTTCGACTAGCTATTAAATAATAAAAATAAAATAAATATCAAATTGAGTGGAATTTAGTATAATGTTGGGCCATGATTGGGTTTTTACCCCAATTTTGGTAATGATGAATTATTTCAGCTCTTGGTGTCGGTTTAAACTTAAAATGGTGAATTAACCTACATTAATATGAAGCTTCTTTCAAGGCATAAATATTTTTTCTAATTAAGGTCAAATACCTATTTTTGTGGAATTAAAATTAAATTAAACGTATTAAGCTTCATACCAATCTAATTGAATTCCCAAGAAATCTATCCTACTTTCGTGGTTCAAATTTCCTACTTAATTTCTAGAGTTTTGGAATTAATTTTCACCTTTTTTTCCTTACATTAATTACCTATTATTGATAATTAGATGATTGAGAGAGTTAACAATTTTGAATCACAAGAAATTAAGTTTAAATATTCAAACTTTCACCAATAATGTATACTGATTCATCATCATTTACTAAAAAGTTGGGTTATTTCCCAATCTCATACAAAGAATCTACTCATGTATGATTGGGATAAAGAAGACATCAATAAACACATAATTCAATCATAGGATGAAATTAATTAAAGAGATGAAATAAAGAGCCATTATTTTGATTAAAACCTTTAAGGTAAAGAGTTACAATTCAATCTTGCATAAGAAATCCTTCATTTCTTTAATACTTGAGTTTTAGATCTAGATACTATTTGGAGGCTAAGATAAAGGAAAAATATCCTCTAAAAATTAAGATAAAATTTGAAACTAAAAAAGAAGAATTTTCTTAAATTTTGTTACTGAGCTATAGGTGTGGCTCGTGTTGTCTTGCTGAATTTGTGCTCATTTGGATAGTATTCGGTATTATGACTATAAAGTTTCCATTTGACCTAAGAAAGATGTGATTGAAGTTGTGACGAAACCCTATTGATGAGAGCTACAACTTTGATATTTTGAGTTTTTTAAGATTCATATTTTATAATGGTTGAAATTTTAGTTTTTATACACATATATCCATTTTCTTATCTAACCATGCATTCTAAATTTCATTGTGGCTCCAACGTCTTATTTAACTTCCAACAATAATTGAATATTTCAATATTGAGCCAATAACTACACATAATAATACTAATTGAAGCATTAACATTGAGCTAAATATGAAATATGCATCAAATACCCATAAATCATGCTTAACTTACACTAAGATAATATATATTTTACATGTTTATCACTATTGGCTTAGGTGCATTACATGGTTAATGCTGCCTCTTTTTAAGGGGGCAGTACCTTTTTCCTTTCTCTAACTCTTATATGTCATTTTCTTTTGCTTGATGGTTTATGATTTTGGTATGTTTTAAGCTTATAACATTTTTTTTCTTTTATGGACTAAACCTCTTTCAAGGGAGTAATATTTTCATACTCAATCCTACAATTCTTCAAAATGCATTTAAATTTATGTTGATGTAAAAGTAAATAGTTTTTTTTTTTAAAAAAATGGCTTGGAATTTGGATATAATTGTGAATTTCAAGTACTGATCGATCAGTTTCCCAAACTGATTAACTGGTATGACTAGACTTGTATTTTTTCTTTAGGAAAAACCAATCGACTGGTTACCCAAGCTGATTGACTAGTTATATTGTGGTTCCATAACCTTTTCTCATTTTGCGTTGATTATCTTTTTAATGTTTATGAAAACTTCTAATTGGAGTGTCTTATTGCTAATATGCATATTTTGGTGCTTTGGGATTAATTTCATATTATTCGGACCATCCTATGATTTTACTTATCTAAAAATCAACCAAAACCAGTTTTGAGGTTCTTTTTCACCTTTGTCTACCTCCCTCACTTTCGTCTCTACTTTGGCATGCAATTTTATGTGTAGACCTTCCTCTACTTCCCTAACTTGCCTTACTTGTACCATATTCTAATTAAACTCCTTCCTCCTTTTCATCATTTCCTTTTTACACTTTGGTTCCCTACACTTAAGCAAAGTTAACACACACACACACACACACACACACACACACACTCTTTCTCTCTAACCTTTGCTATATTATTCACAAACCTTCCTTAGGTTTCATTTATAATTCATTTTAACCTTAGCTTTCAACACTTTCTCTCCTTCCATTTGTCCATTTTGCTAAGTTTTAAGCTTTCCCCATCCCCATATTTCTACTCTTTGGAATTGAAATGCTAGCCTCCTATCTCCCCCCATTTTCTCCACAAATTAGCTCCTTTCTTCTTCACTTTTGAGAAAAGTAGGATTAAAGTGTAATAAAGGTTGAAGATCCTAGTGTTCTCCTCTTGGTAACCTTGTTCTTAGGAGGAAGTTGAGTAGTGCTTTTCCCCCTCTTCTTCTTGTTCTTCTTTTATTTATTTATTTATTTTAATTTTTTTTTAAAATGATTTTTTTATCAATTTCGATTCTCAATTCTCTTAAATTATCAAGATTTTTGATAGTAACCATCAAGGTAGGAGTAGTTTTACTTGAAGCTAATGCATCCTTATATTTGATATCACTAATAGTTGATGTTATAACTTGTGGATTTATGATCTTATGATTTCTATGATATTCATAACCTAGATGAAGCATTAAATTTTGAGCATGTGGTATGATTCATATTTTCTTTGGAATCTAGAGCATGTTTTATCTATTTTTGTCTTAAGCATGAATTTAGCCAATTAAGTTTAAATATGATGCATATCGGTAATCTATCATGTATCCATGTGTTTATAAGTGCTGAGCATGTCTTCATATGTGTTTTTACAGCATAGGAGCTTGATAATTTTATTTGGGAAGAGTTTGCGGATTTGGTTAAGTATGTAATGTCTGGTTTAGGGCTATTTTATAGAGACTGTCCAATTAGCTGGTCAAACCCATTAGCTGATTTCTATGAGCAACCGATCAGCTTGCTAGACACACATCGACTAGTTATTTTGTGTCAAGAGTTGTCTAGGTCTTAGTCTAAACACATTGATTGGTTAATCTAAATCCATTGGGTGGTTCTTATGAATAACCATTCTGTTCGACCAACCATTCGACTAGTGGGTGTGGTATTCCTTTAGGAAGCCCACTCGATGTATTCTAAGTTTGTGTGGTGGGTATGGTATCCTATAATTTTGTATTAGCCCTTGCGACAGATACATTCAAGGTGTGATGGTTGTGGGATACCTTTAGGAATCCCCATTGATGTATTCTGACCACGTTTGGTGGGTATTGTATCCTACTAGTGAGTGTTGTAGTGCCATAACGTTTGTTCATTGTAGAGAACTAAATGTGTTCACTAGAATATCATAATAACTAGGGCTATTTATATTATTCGATATCTACTTATTTGATCTGATATCTGAAGCGATCCGATCCAAAAAAGAAAATTACCAATCCATTTTTTTTCAAATCAAATATCTAATTCGGTCAACAAAAAGTCAAACAAACTAGATATTTGATTTGACTAATAAAAATAATACCTGATCTGAAGAAAATTATTTATATATTTTTTATTATATATATAATTTTATATAAATAAATTTAGATGTGTGCGTGCGTGTGTATGTATAATTATAGTTTTTAATTACTTGATTTAGTATTTAGGCTGACATTTAATTTAGTTGAAATTATATATTTAATATAATCTCTTTTTAGATATGATAGAATCCAATTAAATCTTGTAATGTAGTAGCTTTAATTTTATTTTTAACATAAGATATTTGTTAAGCAAGTCAGATATTTACTAAGCGAATTAAATATTTGCTTAGCAGATCGGATTGTAACACCCCCAAATTTACTACTGAAAAATTTCTTTAAAATCAAAATGTTTAGCGGAAGCAAAGGATAAAACCGTAAACTCGGGGGTATTACTGCCACACTTAGTACCAGACCGGTTCACTCCTACCGTTCCAGTACTAAGTGCTAAGGCTATCCGATAAACCTTTAGTACGAAGTATCAAAAAGAGCGCAAGACAACATTTAAAATAAATCCTTAACAAGTGGTAAGTCAAACAGAAGTTAGAATACGATTTAGGATTACAACCCCAGAATATGTTTCTCAAAACAGGAATGTAATACAAAATACAGCTAAACAAAAACAAATTCCGAAGGATCAACATCCGAATTTCCTACTCACTCAAGTCAGGCCTTCCACCCCAAAACAGTATCCGATCTTAAACCTGCACAAGAGGTCTACTCCCCACCATCGGTGGATCATCACAGGACCCATTCAACCATTGTAGTATCAGTACGGGTCCAATACTGAGTAAGTCCCACTACGCTATCTTAGGAGAGATATCATCAAGTGCATATTAAATCCGGGTACAACACGTTGATACAATATCATGCATATTCACAACCCACAGCATAAATCTTACCATACACCTAGAGTAACATATAAAACATACGTAATATCCTATTTAACATATAAGCGTGGTATAATCGAGATGTAAAATGGCTCATACGCCTCAGGTAGGAATAATCCATATTATTAAAACTCAATACGTGGCATACTCACGTAAGCAGCATGTAGCAATACAGATAATAAAAGTTGGCCATGGTCCAATTAGACTTATTCTTTATTCTCATTAATAATATGTTCATTCCACACATATTCTTTAATAATCCATGTAAGTGCGGGAGCCCCACTATTATAGCTGGTGGACCGGAAGATATACGCACAGAGAAGAATGCCTTTGATCCACTATTATAGCCGGTGGACCAAAAAATAAACGTACAGGTCAAAACGCCTCTGATCCACTATTATAGCCGGTGGACCGAATCATGGCCCTGACTCACATGGTGTTTCACTGTAAGTACTTAGTATTTTCCAATGGATTACTTCATTCGTATTCATTCAAAGCATTCTTCATTAATCCATATGAGCGCGGGAGCCCCACTATTATAGCCGGTGGACCGGAAATAAACACACAGGGCAGTACGCCTTTGACCACTATTATAGCCGGTGGACTGGAAATAAACACCCAGGGTAGAACACCTCTGGCCACTATTCTAACCGGTGGACCGGACTGGCCCCGACTCACATGGTGTTTCACTATAAGTACTTAGTATCTTTCCTGTGGATTAACTTATTTGTTTGGGTCTGTCAAGCCCGAATCCCCCACTATTATAGCCGGTGGACCGGAATAAACACTCAGGGCAGAATGCCTCTGACCACTATTATAGTCGGTGGACCGGAAATAAACACCCAGGGCAAAACGCCTCTGGCCACTATTCTAACCGGTGGACTGGACTGGGTCAGGCTCATCACTCTTTCGCTTTACGTAATTAATGTCTTATTCGTGTCTTATTGAATCACATCACACCCTTGACATGCATGCGGTTGATACTCTACTTCTTCCCCTCCAGATGGACCGTCCCATATTTTCAGACTCATACCTCTTCTCACACCCGACATCCATCCCCCGTAGATTTAGGTAAAGTAGCATATAGTAGGACACAATCCCCAATGCTATAGGCCATCCCAACACATATGATATCAACTCCACATGTCCTTATCCCTCTAGGGTTCCTCCTCGGAGGCCCTAATCGGGCCTATGTGGCCCAACTCTTTCTTACTTACCTAAACGTCACTTTGTTTTCTATCTCGCACCTCATTCTTATTAGAAAATTTCCCAAATTTATTACTTCATCTCCTTAGTTCACATGTGACCAACAAACCCCAGTTGACCACCCAAAACCCTAGTTGACCATGCCAAACCCTAGCACTTTACTTCCTTAACAAGTAACATCCCTCTTTCACCCCAAAATCTCTTCTCTCATTTAGAAACCCATATTCATCCTTTATATAAGTGAGTTCTCACTCTCAACCCCATACTCCATCCTTCCTTGATCACTTTTAACATTGTACCCTTCAAATTCCTTATTCTCTCTCAAACCCAAATCAGGCCCCTTAGACACCCTTACATCGACCCACGGAAAATTTTGCACCCAAGTCTCCAATCACTCTTAGACTCTCCAAAACTATTACTTACAACCCAAATCAACTTTTCCCAAGTAAGGATCACGCCCGTGCAAGATCTAGCCCCCATGCAAAATTCCCAAATGTCCACTTTCCCGTGTTATTTTATTATCATTTCACGCTACCAACCCTAGCATGCATGTCCTAGAGGGCCATATCAACACATCATCAATATCATACATAAACATGTCATGCTCATGTCATAGAAAGCACACACGACATACCTCAAATTCCAAGCTGCTACACATGAGACAAGTTATCCATAAATCATATAACACACATTAGCATGGTATACACAACAATCAACACGTCACATCACACATAACACAAGGCCATAGCTTCGTCCTTACTAAACACCCATAAGTAGAGGTAAGTAGAGACTTAACCTGGATCCAAAGCTAGCTAAGCGAGATAAGAGGGAGAGAGATCACTAGCTCGTGGATCCACTAGAAAGGTTTCCTAGATCTGATAGAAATCGAAACTAAATTAGAAACTATTCTATCAATCAATAATTCACATATTCTAATTAAATAAACACAAACAACACAAATGATCTTTCTTAGAAAACGTGTCCAAAACTTAGAACTTAAAAGCATAGCTTTATTAAGATTTAAGGTTAGAACTAAATCAAAACGGATTAATACAAATATCACTTGGGACATTTCAACTTAATTTGGAAGGCCCGAGAAAGAATAATCGATCATAAGTTAATTTATCAAAAATAACTTATTTGCTAGGTTTTACAACTAAATAGGTAGCCTAATAATTTACATAGAACCAAATCCAAATCGATTAAGTTAAAACAGAATTTAAGTGATTTAAAACTTAAGGATAGAATTCGATTAGATAAGATACACATAGCAAAAATCAATTTTATAAAATCATCCCCGAAAATTAGGGTTTTAAAGACCACGACACAAACTCAAGTAATTCAATTTAATTAATTCAAACTAAAGGTATTAGAAAGCGATTAATACCATTTCAACTATTTCTATACATTCAATTTTAGAAGACAACAATACAAGTAACCGATTTCATAATTTCACTTGAAATTTAGGGTTTTAGGCCCGAAAATACAATTTGTTAAAATTCTATAAATTTAATCAAATTGAATGTTTAGAAATGCAATTAAACGCATTTTATAACATATCAAATAATCAATTGCTCAAAACCAATAAAAGAAATACGCAATTTAGCACAATTAGGGTTTTCGAGCCCGGAACGCAAATCCGATCAATTCTTGCCAAAACATATCAATTGACGGTTCGAAAATGTAATTAAACATATTATAATGTAATTTATATAGTCAATTAAAAAAAATAATCTGATTACCCAAACCAATTTAAACCCGCGGGAGTTTTGACCTAAAAATTCAATTCTGATCAATTACGCACAATTTTCCCAAATTAACACTTCCAATATAAAATTAAATACATTTTAAAAAATATTATAAAATAAATTGAGCAAAACGGCTCAATTACACGACCCAATTTCATTGCACCCAAAATTTGACCTAGGAATCAAATTCCGATAAAACCTGCATAAATTTCTCAAATTGACGGTTCCAAAATGAAATTGGATAAGATATTGTATAATCCATTGTTCGAAATCGCAAAAACGGACGGATCCGAAAAATTCGGGCATAACCCGACCAAAAATCCAATTTTTTCCAAAATCTCGACATAACAATACAATTAACCTATCCAAATCATTCTTACAGCACATATATACACAATTGAACAATCAATTTAGCTTTTTATAAGCTAATTCATACCCAATTAATCAAAATAAGGGTTAGGGTTTTTCGGAAATTATACAAAAAAAAATCAGTAAAAATCGGAGCAAGGAGGGCTAGGGAAGCTTCGTCGGAGGCTGGGAGTGGCTCGCCGGTGGTCAGCAGGGCCCGCCAGTGACCGGGAGGTGGCGCGAGATGCGTGACTCGTCGCTGCCCTGCTGCAGTTCGTTGCTGGTGCTGCGCGGTTGCTTCGGTGGCTAATGCTTCGGCTGCTGCTGCAGGTTGAGGCTGACAAGGGCTGGCGAGGTTGGCCGGAGCGGAGAGGAGGCGGCGGCTAGGGTTTGCGAATAGGGAGCAAGGGTTGGGGTAGCAGAGGTCGGGAGCAGGGAAAGGGAAAATAAGGGAGGGAAGAGAGAAGAGGAAAGAAGAGGGAGGGGGTCAGCTGGTTGGGGCTACGGTTTTTTTTTTTACAAATACACATAAAATAAAATATGAAAATATAAAAATATTATTGGAAGATTTTGTATAAAATTTATCTAACAAGAATTTATTTTGAACGGATCTGAAGGCTTAAATTTAATAAAAAGATATATAAAGAATTTACCATCGAACGTAAAAATTTATATTATTTAGGGAAATACATTATAAGACACTGAAATAATATTTAAAAAAAACCTATAATAAAATAATTAAGTCAAATTCTAATAAATCAAGACTAATTTTAATAGTTTCCGAAATCGGTTTTCCGCAAACTAAAAAGCGTAAAACGGAAGAAAATTAATTTCAAAAAGAAATTCTTAAATAAGTTCCGAAAATATTTTTTTTAATTTAAACTTCCCGAAAATGATTAATTACATTCAATTATGAATTCAAAATCATCGATAAATCCATAAAACGAATCGAAATTAAAATAATTAATTGTTTACATCAAAGTACGCTAATAAAATCATTAAACTTAATAAAATTAGATTTTAAAAATACGGGGTATTACACGGATAATATCAAATATATTTTTAGATATTTAAAATTTTAGATATCTGACAACTGGATATCCAACATATCGGATATTTGAACTATGAACAAACCTATTAATAACTAGAAAAAAAAAATCACTAAATGGACAAATAACATACTATCTTATCTTATATGAGTTCACTATATTGACTTTTGTTATTATCCATTTTCCAATATTAGTATGCAAGAATATTCTATGTTATTATTATCATGTGACCTCCATATACAACATGATCCCTTACCATGTTTTAGGTAGTTTGTTTTACTAATAATTTACCGTACTAATACGATATTGTGTGGTCATTGTGATGATTCAACTTCTGTTCAGGTGAGTTGAGGATGATTTGTAAGGGTATGATTCTCGGTTATAGTATATCGAGGATGATGACATGGGCATGTAATTGGTCATTACTTGGGGATCAATATTTATGTTTTCTACTTCAGTTAAGATTTAGATTATCTTTACCCACCGTGTTGGGATATTTTTATTTTTTTTGATTATTTGGATTTTTTTATGCCTCTTTCTTCTATCATATTCTCTATTAGCATTATTATCTTATTGGCACATACATCATTTTATTAGTTCCTTTCATTTTTCCTTACATCAAGTATGTGTTAGATAATGATCACACTTCTCACATGATTGATGTGGTGGTGCATTTCCTAATTTGTTTTCTACTATTTTAGCATTATCATTAAAACACATTTTTTAGTACTAAAATTTGAGGGTGTTACATAGAAACTTTTAGTTAAATTTGTTGTATTAATAATTTTCAAAATGAAAAGAAATATTTTTTTTAAAAAGAAAGAAAGATGGGATATAATATATTGAAGAGTAGAAGCCCTAATATGGTTGATTTATTCACTTAGGGTGTTACTTAATTGAAAATTTTGAAATATGTGATGAATGTATCCTCGAACATGATGTACATATAATGCAATTGCAAATCTAAAAATGAATTGCATCTTGAAATTTTTTATTTCATATTTATTTTTCTAGCACATGTACACAATATATGTATAATATGAAAAGAAAAGGCCAACATTAAATAAGGGAAAGTCATGCTAACTCATGATCACTAAATACAATCTTAATGTATTGGAGCTAAGAAGGGATTTCAAGTAAGGTAAGAGTCAAGGAGAGCATGAGAAGAGGAAACATGGGTTGCCAATGTCTAACAACATCAAGGTGTTAAATTTGAAGAAGGAGCTATAGGAAAATCAACGTGATATTGTGTCTTTATCTCCAACACAACCTGAATTTGTTAAGTTTCACTATCATGTTGAATGTTAGAGTTTAGTTTTTTACACAACTCGGGGGGGGGGGGTTTCAATGGTTACATGGACACAAATTTTCCAAATCTCTTTTAAGAAAATCTTACACACATTTGGGTGTTTCTCATAGTTTCTCCCTTTTCTATCCTCTATTCTCCATAATTCTCTATTCAAGCAACTGTTAGAGTAATATTTCAATCCACATTGTATTAGGTTATTGTGGATACTTGTACAATGCAATAAATTCAACATGTCTTGATATTTTAGTCTAATCTATTTTCTCTTTTATTTTTATGCTTTTCTATCTCATTATACCTATTAATTAAATCATAAGTGAGTAGTCGTTCAATCTAAGATTGTATTAAGTTTGTATTGAGTGTTGAATTGATGACTTAATCTAATTACTTTAAGAATTTTCTTGGTTTCTTTATTCAATTATCAAGGTTTAATTTCTTAGGGTTAATTCAATTAAGTTGTTAATTAATGATTTAAAAGGTAAAGATAGATGTAAAAAGTAGTTATTAAATGAGAATTGATTGATCATGAATGTAGGTTAGCTATAATTTGGAACGTATTAGACTAACATGAACTTAATGGATTTAATTTAGTTTATCATCATGAAAATAAAATTTTAAACTAAGTTAGAAAAACCTTTCAGTCATAAATAGAGGCTAATAGTTATTATAGGTTAGTCGCTCTTAACGCATAGAGTGATATGATATGTAATTGAATAGATTATTAATTCACATTCGAATCACAAATAACATTCGAATATAAGCTTGTTAAATATATTGAATTTGTTGGTATTACTTTGTAAAGTGGTTGTTAATCTCATCCATTTATATAATACCCTTAAAATTGATCTGTTTAGATAGTCTAAAAAAATGGAAATTGGTAATTAACAACAAAGTCCCTATGGATACACCCTTGTATTACTACAATGACATATGTCCACTTGCAGATTTAGGTGAAAATGTTTCTACCATTATTGCCATGGGATTGAACATAGTTAATATGAACTTATTTTATTCTTAGAATAGATTAAACTTTTTAATTTATTTTTCATTTTGATTTTCATGTTTGACTTCTTCCTTTTATTTCTTATGTAGACACCCTTGCGTGCCTTGACTCCCACAACATGGAGAACTAATTGAGTGTAATATAGAGATTGAAAGGTCTTTATAGGCTATCATAAAGTGGGTAAAAGAAACTAGGGATAGTTTGAATAACACAGTCACCATGGAAGACTAAGAAAATTAAGGAAACTAGGATCAATCCTTGAAAGAGTTTACTTCATCAACCTCTTTCCATGGTTCAATAAAGTCATTTTTGAAATAATCTAAAAGGAGATCCTATTTTACACATCATCATCTTTCAGAAATACTATAGCTCTTTGAAGGTGAATGAAGTGTCAGACAATGCAATCAAGTTAAGGTTGTTCCCATTATCACTAAGGTATAGGGCATGGTATTAGCGGAAAGGGAAAATAATAAAGGCACATTAATAGTGGCGATATTGAAAATGTTGCCAAATAACTGGAAATTAATAAATGGGATAGTTGAGGAAGTTTTGATAACATTTATAGTTTAAAACTATTATTAAAACCTTCACCCTAAAATTGTACACGATAGTTTTAATAATGGTATAGGTAAAAACCATTATTAAAATTACTCCCCTATGAAAATTGGGTTTTAATAACGCTTCTTGTAGGAACCATTATTAAAATATTTTTTAACAATAGTTCTCTGAAGAACCACTATTAAAGGAACTTTTAATAACAGTTCTTATAGAAACCATTATTAAAACCCTAATCTTCAGCCTCTTATTTTATTCAGTTCTAGTTTCGTGCCAAACATTTTAGACTCTCTCATTCTGCACCTTTCCTCTCTTACTCTTGTTCTCTTACCAACCCTCGCATCACCACACCGTGCACCTCCACTCAGGCTCCTCTCAACTTCGGGAAACCTTCACTCATTCTCTTTCACACCACCAACTCTGGGAAACCATTTGTTTGCTTGCACCACCACACCATTGCCATTCTTGGGGTTGCATGTGCTTCCATTCTTGCGCACCTTGCCTATACTTGGTCCTTCTTGCTCCACCATATTTATAGGTGGTCACCGCTTTCCTCTAGCTTGCCACTGATTCTCTTGCTCACCGTTGCTTCTCTTGCTGCCTCCTCTCCTCTTACATATGGTTTTGTTCCTCCGTAGCTTATTCTCTTATTATATATATAAACAAATGCATGCATGTTGATGCAGGTTGTTGCGTTTGTTATTAAAAAAATTATAGTTTGTTGTTAAAAAATGTGTTGTTGAATGTGTTGGTGAAAAATTTTTCTATTTGTTGCTGAATTTATCGGTGTTATATATTAACATGCATGAGTGTGTTGGCTGATCATACATTTATATACTCACTGTTGTAGTGCTTAATAACGAAGAGAAATAAAATGCTTAAAAATATTAGTAATGTCACTAGTAAAAACTATATATATATATATATATATATTTGATTAATAAGTATAGGACACTAGAATTATAGGTTATGTCATATAATTAAATGAAAATATATTTTACATATGTACCTTATTAAATTAATAATTTCAATTAGAGTTGCATGTTAATAATTTTTATTTGATGAGGATTAAATAGACATAGAAAATAAAGAAGACATAAAAGTGAATAATTAAATAGAGAGAAATAAATGGGTATAATAATAGTAATAATAATAATATAGGATTTATTAGGGTTTAATTATAGTTAGTTAGGTTTAAGATTAGGGTTTACTAGTTTTAGGATTAGTTTTTATTATAATTTATTAGGGTTAGGGTTAGGGTTAGCGTTAGGATTTAGCATTTATTATACTAAATATGATAATTAATATGTTCTCTTATAAGAAAATATTATATACATTATTCTCAACTCTACTTTTAACAATATCATATTATTATAATTAAGATATATATATTAGCTTATTAATATCTACTTGATTTTATCATGCGGAGCTTGAACAATTAGATGATAGTTTGGTATTTAGTTTGTTTTTTGAATATAAAAGTCAAAATTATGTCATTATTTTAAACATGTCAAGTATAATAAGAGTAAGTTTGATTCAACTTAACTCATTGACAAATCTGGTGGGAGTAAATGGAAGGATGTGTTTGGTATTTTATCTTTTTTTGATATTTAATGACTCATTTATATCAATAGAGAAATAAATAAAAATTAATTCAAGATTATAAGTTTTATGATGAGTATCTTATGTGGGTATGTTGTTAGATTTACATAGTTGGTTAAGATATGGTAGAATCTATTTATGATTTGTCTAGCTAGCTGACAAGTTTACATTTTCTACAATTTTGATCCTTCGAGAACAACCTTGATGATAAGATTTAGTTATTCCCATTTGTAAGTAGTGAGATTTCACTCATTGCTATGACATACCCTCCACCATATCTATGCATGGCGCCACATGCTGATCTATAGACTCACGTCATATGGTTATACAATGAGCTAGGTTGGTTATCTATGAGTAGTGTGTCGTATGATCCATTATATTTTAGATTGTATCACCTACTCTTGACCCTGCCTCTGATGAAGCCATGGTTGTTGGCTATATCTAATTTTTTTATTGGTTTCTCCACCACACTAATGCACCACACCCGATATTTATTGAGGGTGAGGTATTTGCTAGGGAGTATAATAAGATATCTAGAGATTTGATGGTGAATGATGACAAGTGGTTTCATCATAGCTTACCTCTGAGTATCCACCCCATACCCTAGTTAACCTAGAGTATCCGTGACTAGACTCTTTGTTGATGATGTGAGGGAACAAATTATATATTGAGATGAGTGACTTTCAGAGTGATAGTTATTAGTCAGGATTAACAAGGCTACCAAGGGATTTAGTTTTATGGTCAAGAGTTTTTCTTAGTTAGTTTTTTTGGCTTTAGAACCTTTTTAACGTATATAGTGATGCTATTGCTTTAATCTTGTAGTATTTATATCTTTTGTGATTTGAACCATAGTATAATGTTTTGCTATGTATGTGTGTGTGTGTATATATGAACTCTTTCTAAGTATGAGTGGCTTGAGTATTAATACCTTTTTGGAAACATGTTCTCATGATTTATATATATATATACACTGAATAACATGATACATTTGAGATTAATTATTACTAAGCATGAGTGATTTGAGAATTATTAAACTTATAATTAAATTGATTTATAATAATTAATTTTGCATGTGATACATCTAGGTTGAATAACTATGGATCAGAAATGGTTGTTTGCAAATTGTTTGTCTAGAGAATATAACAAAGGAGTGGAGTTTTTCATCAAGTTTGTAGTTGAACATGCTCGAGACTCTAGTAGAATAGTCTATCCTTAATTGAATTGTGCTTAAATTTAGTGTGTCAACGCTAATGATTTGAGAGATCACTTATTTGTGTATGGAATTGATACAAGTTACACTTGTTGGATATGGCATGGTGAGGCATAGTCTAAATATTATAATGAGGAAGTTAGGAGGAAAAGTAGTGGATCATCATTTGAGAGCTATGAGGGACTTTTGTTAGAGAAGATGACTAAAAAGGTTGAGGAAATTGTTTGGAATTGGCCAAAAATGTTCGATAAGTTATTGAATGACTCGAAAAAACCTTTATACTGTGATTGTAATATGTTTACTCGATTATCCACTACTTTAAGGTTGTACAATTTAAAAGCATGTAACAGATGGAGTGATAAAAGGTTCATAGGATTATTAACACTTGTAAATGATATGCTTCCTAATGACAACATTCTACCTGATTGTACTGAAGAAGATTCTTTCTTCTATGAGCATGAGTTATGAGAAGATACATACATGCCCTAATGACTGTATTTTATTTCACATTGCGAATGTGTTTGTGGATAGTTGTACTAATCCTAAATGCAAAGCATGATGATACAAGAAGAACAAGGTGCTAGCTAAGGTGTTATGGTATTTTCCTATAATACCAAGATTTAGATAGATGTTTAATGATGTTGAAGATGCCAAGAACTTGAGATGGCCTGCTAATGAGAAGATTTATAATAGGCTTATTAAAAATCCATATGAATCTCCATAATAGATGACAATTGATGGCTTGTTCCCTGAATTCAGTAAAGAAGCAAGAAACATGTGACTTGTGCTTTCTGTGGATGAAATGAATCTGCACAATCAAGGCAACTACAATATATGGTCAGTGATTTTGGTTATATACAATCTACCTCTATGGCTCTTTATGAAAAACAAGTATATGATGCCATCTTTACTCATTTTGGGGCCAAACCAACTGGGGAATGATATTAATTCTTCTTTGGCACCTTTGATTGATGATTTGAAGTTCTTGTGGGACCGGGCGTTGAAGTATTTGATGCATATGGTGAAGAAAATTTCACTTTTCGAGCAATGTTATTCTGTACTATAAATATTTTTACGGAGTATGGTAACTTGTCAAGTTATAGTGTGAAAGACCATTATGCATGCCTATTATGTGAGGAGAATACTTCAGTTGTTACGAGGAACACTTGTTTGATGCAACACTTGTTACCGATAGTGATGAGTGAAATTTCTTTGAAGCGTGTTTGAATTACTATTATGAGGCTTTGTTAGTTCTTTTACACTGTTGGCTCCAAAGTCATACATCCTGATAGTTTAGATGCCTTGAAATTGTGATTACTTTGTGCCAGCTTGAAATGTATTTTCCACCCTCATTCTTTGACATTATGGTACATCTAACTGTTTATTTAGTTTATGAGATAAAAATGCTAGGACCTATTCATGGGTATTGAATGTACCCTTTTGAGTGGTTTATGAAGTTAATAAAAGGTTATGTGAGGAATATTCATCGGACAGAAGGATGCATTGTTGAGAGTTACTTTGTAGAAGAGGTGATTGAATTTTACACGAAGTACTTGTCAAATGCTGAAGCTCTTAGTATTCCTAAATCTTGACATGCAGGAAGAATCAAAGGACAGGGTATTAGGGGCAAACAATTTGGGTGTATACCCTGACATGTTCCGTAAAGCTCATTTATATGCATTATACAATAATGATGATGTTCAACCATATATTAAAGAACATATGCTTTCTTTAAGTATTGAAAATTTATCAAAAACTGAGAAATTGATAATCGATAAACATAATCTTTCATTTATCGATTGGAGAAGATATTGCACCATTCCACTTATCGGACATTCTCCAACTTTAATTTTTGAAACCTTGCATTGGTTGTGTTAAAAACTTTATTATGAAGTTTTTTCATATACTAGTTATATGATCAACAATTACACTTTTTATACAAAACAACAAGATGAGAAGAGTACAATGCAGAACAATGGGGTGAATTTAGTGGCTAAGGCAATGCATGTTGCTAGTGCGAAGGGCAAGAATCCGACCTATGCAGATATGAATTATTATGGTGTGATTGAACTGATATTGGAGTTAGATTACACTGTATTTAAAGTCCCTGTATTCGGTTGCATATGGGTTGATAATAACTATGGAGTTAGATATGAAGATGGATTCACATGAGTAGATCTCAATAAGGCACGACATAAATAAGACCCATTCATCTTGGCATCACAAGCAACACAAGTATTCTTTGTCACTATTCCTACTGATATTAGATGGTCTGTTGTACTATTTACGAAGAAAAGAAATTCCAATGAATGTGATGATGAAAATGATGCCAATTAGAATAAAGAGTGTGTCTCAGCTATGCAAGCAACTCAATTATTGAATTATGATAAAAATAATATTAATGAGGAGGAAATATATATCTGGGATGATCATCGTGAAGTAATATATGTATTAGACCCTGAAACCAATCCAAAAATAAGGAAAAAAAATAAGGAAAAGAAGGCAATGAGGGTAATAATATTGTAACATATGATGTGTGATTGTTTTTTTAAATGCATATTTCAACCTTCCTTATTAAATATTTATTGTATCAAAAAAATAGTGGTACATTATGGTTAATACATAACATTCTAACATAATTTATTTATTGATTTTTTGTAGAGATATGACAAAAAAAAGTTGATAGGGTTAGTAGTGATGAAGAAGGGAAGAAAGGAACTACTATTATAAGAATCATCAAAAAAATACGGAATAGAGGAGAACAAGTTGATTTGGGATGGAATGCTTACACTCTTCTCATTGGTTCTTACGTAGACATATTTCTGATGTATATTTCACTCGTCATGTGTAATCATGTTCCTTTCTCTTATAATAATTGGAAGTAGGTTCCACAAGGCTACAAAGAGTATATTTGGCAAGAAGTCACGGTAAATATGCTATTTTACTTAAATAATTTTTATATGTCAAATGTTATTCATTTTAATACATTAACATTGGTATACATATATATGTCTTATTTTGTAGAGTGTCTTGAATGTTTTGGAGACTAGGAAGAAATGTCTTCTTAGACATTGTGGTGAGCGTAAAAGAACATTTAGGGCCTACTTGCCTAGTAGAAAAATATACATAAAGAGGGATGACTCTCTATGGTAGAACCAACCCAAACGATATAGATTCCTTGATAAAGAAAGCTGGAACCAAATTTATTGCATATCGTCTTTTGGAGGATTTTAAGGTATTAGTCAGATAACAATTAAATTTTTTGATTAAGAATATATCATTAATATTTAAATAACCATGTGATTATATTTTGGCTTGTAACATGGGGAAAAAGTGCCAAAAATAAAGAGATTTCCAAAACTAAATAAATACAGGTATAATATAGCTCACAAAGGGTATGTAGGCCTTGAAGAGGAGTTGGTGTGAGATTTTGATTTATCTATTTACATGTAAAAGTATAATGTTATAGTAATATTCTTAATGTAAGATTAATTTTTGATTTATAGCTCATGGCCCCGGACTTGGATCCATGTACCTCATCCATCAATATTGGTACATTATAGAGGAAGGCTAGAGCAACAAAAGATGGTTATCTTAATGAAGATGTAGATGTCACTATAATTTTTTGTATGTTATTAGATATCCTGAACACTACTAAGTTTTCTTTTAGTAAACTATTATATTATGCTTAATCTTATAAGCTAAATTTAAATATATTGCATACATTACAGGACGAACTTGAAACATCAAATTCTACGAAGGGAGTGGACCAATACAACATTGTGTCCCTAGTTATAGGAATTGTAGAACACCCCGGAAGACATAGGGGTCTTGGATTAGGTATTACAAGAACGAGCGTATATGGTTGATCTTGTGGTTCTTGTAGCACTCATGAGCAAGTGGCCATCCTCGCCAAGGAAATAAACATGACATTTAAATGGATGACAATAATGGAGCAATAGTTGTCATTTATCAAATCTCAAGGGTATAAGCCATCCAATTTAGTTGACCATGATCAAATTTACATACCAAATTTAAATAGTGTTAGAGATAGTTATGAAGCCGATACACGTCTTTCTTCTCATCTTGAGGTAATCATTAAAAACTATAAATTTTTATTAAATATATTCGGTGTCATAAATAATTAAGAATGTGTAATATTTTATTTCAGGGTTTGCATAAATGTGACTTGTTAGTGAATGACCTTTGAACTCTTTTAGCGAAATGAAGGGTATGCATTAGTCATAGTACTCAAACACAAACAATCTTTGGGTATAAGTTGGCCCTAAATACAAGGCCGGTGATTATTGACACTCCAATCATTGGCCGTGTGCCCTTGCCTTATTTGTTATTTATATTGTTCATACCTTTTTCATATATATATGGTCTCTAATAATGATGTCTAATAAAGAGGTAATGACATTCGACATCATTATTAGACCTTATTTGTTATTTATATTTTTTATACCTTTTTCATATATATATGGTCAATACATATTTCATTTATTATTATGACTTAAGGTATCAAAAAAGAAGAATGCTCCTTGTAGTAAAATGAAGAGAGGTACTAGTAGAATGGGCAACACTAAAGACGAAGCTACTTATGGAAAGAGAGCTAAATAAGAAAAATCAGTTGCCTCACAAAATAATCAATCTTCATAGAAGAGCCAACCTCTACCAACACTGGATTTACTGTATTTCTATGCCCAAAACTACCTCAATGACAGTCATATTTTCATTGATTGTTGTATTGAGTATGTTGGGAGGGACGACATGCTTATATGGTATCAATGGTTGACATAACTGACATTTGTAATCAGGAATGGATGTCAACCACGAGTGTTGCCGTCTATGTCACGTAAGTATTATTTCATATTTTAAATTTTAGTAATTCTTGTTGAATTGGAATTTTTATGACCTCTTATATGAGTTGTAATTGATGAAAAAATATGCATTGTTATTGTCATTTATAGGTTGGTAGCTAGTTGTGTTGCGGTGGAGGAAATGTTGTCCTCTATTGTGTTTGTGTGCTCATACTACATAGCTGACATTACTACAATAAGACAGGGTACGCACATAAAATATTTAGTAGTTTGCATTTTGATTGAGGGATAAAAATAACTTTATCTCATTCATCACTTGGCAAATGAACATTGAGTTTTGTACACCATCTGAACCGATCTTAATAAATTGTATGTGTTTGATTCCCTTCGAACATATGACATGCCTTTTAAAATTGCCTGTGGTTGTGGGAAATAATTTATTAACATATTAGTGTACTTTTTACTTCTTAATTCATTCTCTTATTTATGAATATATTATACTTTAATTATTTCAGGTATATATACTTATAATATTGTGTATCCTACTCTATTTGTTAGGGCATTACGTATGACATATCATAGGAGAGGTGGGAACGGTGTCCCACACCCAAAGAGTATTGAATATGAACTTGTAATAGTAAGTAGAAAGAAAACTATTTTATATTTTGTTTTAATTCGAATTAATACCTAATAGTATGAAAGATAATAGAATTTATTTGAGAGTGTCCACAATAGCAAAATGGTAATGATTGTGGATACTATATATGTAGAGCAATGGATCTGATAGTTCAAAATAGATTGATGAACATAGATCCAAGCCATGTATGTTAGTTTTTCCATAAACGAATCATGACATATAGTACTAACTAAATAATTGAAACTTGTGAATTTGTAGTTTTTCAACGGTGGCTATGTACTAGGCTAGAAATATAATGATGAAGAAATTGATGAAGTTAGAGACCAATGGGCCAAGCACATGCACTCATTAATTCCCTATTAGGGATCTACATTCTACATGCATGTTCAGGTTTGTATTTCATCTACATATTTTGGTCATCTAGGCTGTGATCTATGAACTTTTGACTTTGGAGTGTAGAGCCACCAAGTTGTGGTTCACCTATTAATTTTGATTCCTTAGTATGCCCAATGTATTGAGACACACCAATTAGAGATTGATTGAAATATATAGTATCATTTGGGAGGAAGACATGCATGTATATATGAATTAATGTTGTTTTACATTGTAGATTTGGTAAATATTTGAATATATTACTTTGTATGTGGGATCTCAATTAGGGTTTAATAAACACATAATAAATGATTAAAATCCTAAACAAATAGTGTTTTAACAATGGTTTTAACTCAAAACTGTTATTAAAAGATTCATTTTATGCTTAATTAGTACGTATTAGAGTTTAATAAATACATAATCAATGATTAAAACCCTAATTGGTTGACATTTTACCAATGGTTTTTGGATTAGCGGTCATTAAAAAATTGATTTCAACAATGTTTGTGACTTACAAACTGTTATTAAAACCTAGTTTTAATAAGCTTTTTTTAAATTAAAATCATTATTATATACCAAGTTTACCCCAATATTCATGGTTTTTTTGTATATTTTTATGATGGTTATAAACCATTATTAAATATTTGATAACGCATAATTCAATAATGGTTCAGAATTGTTATTAAAACCATAAAATAACCGTTATTACAACCCCTTTTTTAGGTAGTAGGGCCTACAGACAGCATCATCAGAAGCTAATAAGTTCTTAAGATTGTATAAGGTCTACTATATCAAATTTATGTGAAATAATAGTAGCACTAAAGCAATTGTGAAAGCTTAAATCAAAACCATATAAACAAGGACATCGACAATTGTGATGCTTAAATCAAAATCATATAAAGCTGCATAGAAGCATCAGGGTACTCTGCTTATGGAAATGAGAAACACCATAAAAAGGGGGTCAATATGTTATGTATTGAGAAGTATGAAAATACTGTCAAGTCAAGAATACAATTAGATACACATATACGCAATAGAGAATAAGTACACATATGATACGCACAAGACATCACAATCTGAGCAATGATACAAGGCTTTTTATTGGATATAATGAATTTTCATTCTTTTATTTTTGTTGAGTTCAAGGACCCCACTATTCTTAAAATGGTGGAATAGTTTGAAGCACCCCTCAAGGAAAACACACGTGAGACACAATTATCATTTGGTGGAATGAATCCAACACCTCTTGATCATAATGCTCCTGAGTCACTATTCCTAAATAGTTTGAACGGTTTGAAGTAGCTCTCATGGATAAAACACTTGAGTCAATATTACCATCTAGTAGAAAAAATATAATACCTTGGTCCTAAATCACGTATCTTTCATTGTAAGCTATTAGTATCGTATCAATTAAGTTACTTATCTCAAATCATATTCTTACTTGTGATGAGTATGGGGCTCTACTATTCTTATCTAGTGGAATAGACTAAAACACCTCTCAGGGGAAATACATCTAACCTATGATTATCATATGGTGGAATAGATCCAATGCCTTTCAATGAAAAATGATTTTGATCCACTATTCTTAAACTGATGGAATGGTCTGAAGCACTTCTTAGTGACAACACACCTAAGCCACTATTATCATCCGGTGGAATGGAGCCATAAAATACCCCAACCCGACTATAATGATCTTTTACTTTCAATGAATAATTCCTTATTCATGACTGATTTGATAAGTATATAACATATTTAGAGCATGTCAAATAATACATCACAAGATCATAAGGCTATTTTTTTGGGATAAGATCTTATATTCCTCAAAACCCTCATTTCACAAATTTATAGTAATGTTTCTCCTACTACTCTTTTAACCACCAAACTTAGTACCTATTATTCACATATTATCCTTATCAATGTACTTGAATTTCAAGGCCTAACTCTAAGGTCTTGCACATGCAATAATAACCCTATTTAAAAAGTTACTATTCTCGGACTTATAAACCCTAATTTCACAAATCCATCATCACTTTTCTTATAGGTATCAAAAAATTACCAAATTTAATAGACATTTTCAAAATACTAATATTAACAACATACTCAGATTTTGTGGTCTAACTCTACGATTTCACACTTGTGATAATAACCTTCTCGTTTTAGGGTTATTCCCAATTCAACCATTTTTATACTTTAAAAAACATAGGTCATTCTAAACTACTCTAAACACTTCATATAAATTACTTAGCATACTTCAGGGGACACAACACCTTAAAATACCATAATACTCATATTTAACCCACATTAACCAAAATACCCTTATCGATAATAAAACCCTTATTTCATGTAAATCTTATATGTTTGGTAACATTATCCTCAAATCCACATTTTCTACATAGACCTTATTATAATAATTTTACACTCATAATATTAATAAACCCATAATACCACTATATTTCACACAGAATAATTTTCCACATAAAATAACAATAATACATAATAGTTACTTACTCATTTTCAATCATATAATATCAACCACATAACATAGCATTGACAACATATATTAATTCACACAGTAACAATAACATGGCATAATAAAAAAAATGAATTACACTTATCAATAAAAACCCAAGATTATGACAAGTATCCTTACCAAAAATGAAATTGATCTCTAATTAAGTAACTCATGTTTTGCCTCTTCCAGAGCTTCGGATAAATCACCTAAGAAATCAATTAAGAAAACACCATTAGAAAATAATGTTATAATTAAGGAAGGGTTAAGGTAATGGGAGGGTGAAGGAAAAGAAAAAAACCAAACCAAGGGAGTCTTGGCCAAAATGGTTCAACAAGGAGAGGATTCAGTTATGTTGCCAAAAGGAGGGGTGATGTGTTCGATGGTTGTTGCCAAAAGGGGGGTTAGTTTAAGTGGAAATTGATAAAAGGCAAGGGTGCTAGTTTTGGTGGAAATAGTTGCAAGTGATGATGATGGTTTCGATGTAAGCTATTGAGAGATGGTGGTGTGGATTGGTGAAGGTTTCCAAAGATTAGAGGGAGGAGCAGTGATTGGAATGGTAGAGGATAGAGGTGGTGTACCGACTGCTGGTGCTGCAACTAAGGAAGAAAATAAAGGGGATTGTAGGATGTGTTTTTGTGGTTCATAGCTACTGAAAAGGGAAGGATGAGCATCGATACAAGATGCCAAGAGTGGAAGGGGTGCACTGGTGAAAGTTGTAGAATGCTGGTGATAGGGAGGGATGGAAGTGGCTACAACAAGGAAAGAAAAAGGTAGGAAGATGATTGTGGTGCAGAATGCCAAAGAGGAGGGGGTTACACCTGTGGCTTTGGCCGATGGCTAGGGGTGAGGCTCGGAAAGAGTGATCAAAGGGGATGAGGGTGATCTAGTTGGAATCATAGGAGGAAACTTTTTTTGGTGTTTTTTTTGTAGTAGTAAGGAGAAGAAGAAGAAGTAAGAATATGATTGTGTTGGTTTCGACATAAAGTAGAAAAAGAAAAGAAATAGGGGCTCGGTATATCTATATATACACATGCTTGAGGAGAGAGGGTGAGAGTAACATATCATTGATAAGGACAATCACACACAAGCATTAGTAGGGTGGGTTGGTCATGTGATTAGATTGAAAGTGGCAGAGGTAAGGCTAAGCTTTGGTAAGGGAGTTTTTCATGCAAGGGACGGGAACCAAGGTAGGGAAAATATTTAACTAGTAAGAAAAAAAGGGAAAAGGTTTAGGTTTATATTTAGGTTAAATTATTTAGTTTAAGATATTTTAGGTTAGAGGGGCCATTGAATCTTATTGGTGAGAATCTAAAATGGTATCTCCTTGTAGGAAAAAGAGTCATTCAGCTCAACCTCATCTGGTATGATCATGTGGGATGGATCTACAATGTACTTCGTCACTAGGGGATATAGAAGACGTTATGAATTTGGGCCAACTCTTGTGGAAGTGTTAGACGGAATGCAACCTTGCCAACCCTACCAAGAATCTTATGAGAACCAATATATAAGGGGGTTATCTTATCCTTCCAATGAAATCTTTACACCCCTTGGTGGGTGAAACCTTTAATGGAACTCTATCGCTTAGCTCAAAACCATCACTATGGAACCAGTGACCTACGTAACTCTTCTAGAAACTATGAGCTACTCGCATTCTATCCTGGATCAACTGAACCTCCTAAGTTGTTTCCTCAATGATCTCCTATCCAAGTACAATAATCTCACTAATGTTGCTTTAACATAAGCTTGTCCAACACTTACGTCTATATAGTGCCTCAAAGGGTGCCATTACTATACTAGCATGATAACTATAGTTATACGAGAACTAAACCAAGTGTACATGTACCTCCCAACTACCCTAATAATCCAAAATAAATCTCGTAGCTTGTCCTTGATTGTCTAAATCATCCTCTCAGTCTGGCCATCCGTAGCTAGGTGGAAGACAATACTCATCCTCAATATAGTGACCATAGCCTCTTGTAACTTCTCGAGAAGTGCGATAGAAATCTCAAATCCCGATCAGAGACTATTTTGATAGGTGTACCGTACCTACTCACTACACACCTAAAATATGCATTGGCCACCTGATCATACTCCAAGTCTACTATTGGCACAAACAGTGGTAATTTTGTCAACTTATCAACGATCATCTAGATTGTGTTGTACCCGCTATAATTCCTCGATATCCCACTCACAAAATCCATCAAGATGGAGTCTCACATCCATCCCGAAATGTCTAAAACCTTAACCAACCCTATAGGCCTCTAGTACTCAATTTTGACCTTTTGGTAGGTCATACATCTCAACACAAACTATGTTAGCTCTCGCTTCATGTTAGATAGTTATTCTCATGTTGCTTCAACTAAAGAGAAGTATATGCCTCTACCTTACCATGCTTCAAAAAATGCAACCCAGCCCGTTCTTCGATGCATCATTGTAAACCTCAAACTAGTTAGATCCAGATGGTAGAGTTAGCACTGGTGCTATAATGAACCTTTACTTCAACTACTAGAAACTCCCTCACACACATCATCCCACTAAAACCTATTTGTCTTCTTTATAAGGTTTTCCAAAGGACGAGATATCTTTGAGAAGTCCTTTACAAAGAATCTACAGTACCTAGCCAAACCTAGGAAACTATGTACCTAAGGAATGTTGATGGGTGCCTTCCACTTAGTCACTGCCAAAATCATCATTGGATCCATGATGAATCCTCTTACTAACATCACGTGACCCAAAAACCCAACCTCCTAAAGCCAAAACTTGCATTTATATAGTTTGGCATAAAAATTACACTTTGTAAGGAGGGATAAAATCATATGCAAGTGCTACTTATTATCCTCTCTACTCCAAAAGTAAACTTAAAATATCATTTATGAAAACCATGACAAAATTGATCAAAGACCAAAAAAAAATCCTTATCATCAAGTCCATAAAGATGATAGGTGCATTGGTGAGCCCAAAAGGAATAACCGTAAACTCATAGTTCCCATACTATGTCTAAAAGGTCATCTTAAAGATGTATGTCTCAACAATGTGCAATTGGTGATATCCTGACGTTAAGTCGATCCTTGAGAAGATTGAAGCACCCCAATGTTGGTCAAACAAGTCATTGATCCTTGAGAGTAGATAACAGTTCTTCACCATCAGTTGGTTCAAACCCTGATAGTAGATGAATATATGAAAGATCCTATCATTATTCTTCATAAATAGAGATGGTGCTACCTATGGAGAGACACTCAGGTGGATGTACCCGTGAGCCTATAAGTCCTCCAAATGAGCCTTCAAATCCCTCAACTCTACCATTGCCATTCGGTAGGGCACCTTTAAGACAGGATAGGCCCCTGGTGCCAACTTAATGGTGAAGTCTATCTTACATACAGGTGGCATACCTATAATCTCCTTGGAAAAAAAGGAAATTCTTGGCTACTGAAATGTCCTCCAAAGCTGACATGTCCTTATTTAGGTCTTCAACTCCACACAAATACATAGGGTAACCCTTATGCACCAATAAATACATTGTATGGGAAGATGTGACCTTTATTGTAGGCCTAGGATTTCATCTCTGATAGGAGACCCTAGCACCCTAAGGTTCTCGCAACACGACTTGCTCTTGTAAAAAATCTATCATTGCCTTGTACCTTGTCAACATATCCATCCCATGGATAATTTTGAAATCCTAAATGTCCATCTCAAACAAGTCTACTAGGAAGTCTAACATGCCTATCTCTAAGGCCACATCCAAGTAGAGACTAGTACAATCCAATCTATCCCCATAATGTAACATCACATATATAGATCCAAAATAAGATGTAGACAATGTAACTCTAGAAATAAACAAAGAAGAAACAAACGGTAAAGATGCCCTAGAATCAAACAAAACATAAACTTATAGCGAGAGGATGGAGAACATACCAATGACCACATCTAGTTGCCAATCAGCCTCTACTTAGTTGATGAACTCTAATCACCCACCTAATTACCTTCCCTGGTATCCTCTACGATGCCCTCCACAACCTTTAGTTTTCCTTTTTCCTTGAGGAAATGGATGAGGCCCTTATAATATTACCTTAGCTTCCCTAGGCTGACCAATTGCTAGGGAAGGTGCCCTTTATTACTACTATTATGGTTAGTATGTTTTCTATTGGTAGGTATCCTTGCTACTGAAACTAACCCTACTAATTTTATCACTCAAATGACTGATAGACTAGCTTACCACACATCTTGCGCTAAATAGTAGTGCCCTAATAGTCTCTTCTTGGATGATCCCAGCCACATAATTGACACAAGAAGCGCCTCACTTGACCTAAAAATATGCTCAGACTACCATTTGACCTTAGTATTGGAATTCACCTCCATGAGGCTGGATGTGACCTCATTACTAAAATATTAGAGTTCCTTCTTAATAACCCTGTATCTCCAACTTCCTCTTGCCTAAAATGGAAGCCCGCTCTTAACCTAGTGTAGCGATATCACTTTCCCACTCCTATAAAATGGCCAAGTCCTAGATAACCATGCCACCCATCATCATGTAGATGTTAAAATGGATCCTTACTCAAACTGATAGACCACTGTGGACTCACTAGCTACTATGGGTGGTGCAAACCTAAACAACTTGGTAAACCGGGCTTACTACTACCTCACAATCATGCTTCATGAAGTCAACTGTGTGAACTCCTTCAACTTATCACTCTTAAAACTCTTAGGGTAAAAATTAATATAGATGGCCTAATTGAAGTCCTCCTAAGACATCAGTGACCCTCCCAGCACATGACAACCTACTCACCAAGTGTTGACGACTCCTCACAAGAAAAAAGGCTACAATGCTCGCCCTTCGAGTAGTTGGGCAATCAATTGCCTCATACGCCCTATCCATGTGCCGAATCCATCCCTTTAAGATGACCAAGTCCTCATCATTGATGTAGGTTAGGGGGTGATGTCCTAAAATCCTCTAAAGCCAGCCGTCTCTTACACCCTCTAGTGGGTAATGTGGAGGTGGTGGTGGTGGTTGAGGCTGAGGCAAATGTCACACAAAATCAATGAATGCCTTGAAGTTATTCTCTAGATGACCAACACAATCATTAATTGCCATGCTAATTTAGCTGTAAAATAAGAAACACCTTAGGAAAAATATTTTAATTTTTTTAACACATAATGTAGACAATCACATTCAAAGGCCACCTAGACTACTCATTCTCTATTCCTCACAAGTTAATCCAAGTTTTTAAATAATAAAATTTCTTCTAAACATATGACCAGTATAATTAGATGAGGGACCATTGGAAAACTTCATTCAAAATGCGATAATCAAAACCAAAGCTCCAATACCAAATTCTAACACCCCAAATTTTACTAGTGAAAAAGTTGATTTATAGCAGCAGATTTGGTGTTACTCTTGTAATTGACGTAAGTTTGGTTTACCATACCATACCATTCTTACATCAATCATAAAGCTAAAACCATATATACTAACACAAAGTAATTAGAAATGAGAGAAGCTTTTTTAAATGCAAATATTAGTTTGGAGGTTCACTTCAGAATACTAAATCAATGTATAATAAAAAGGGATACCATGGATTAAAGAGTCTTTCTAGGTATAACATCATCTATAAAACATGACTCTTCACCTAAATACCCAAAATAGATAAAATTCACTCCTCCCCACACAATGCATCAAAAGAAAAAAAAATCATCCAGTTGGTCATTAAAGACATGCATAAAAGCACTAGGGTCCTCTACTCATGGGAATGAGTAGCACCCATAAAAGGGTGGTTAGTCTACTATGTAATGAATAAAGTAACAATACTATCAAGTCAGGAATACTGTGAAATATACACATGCACCATAGAGAATAAGTACACTTGCAATACACACATGACATCAAGAGGTAAGAAATGATACAAGCCCTTTTAATTAATATAAAAAAAATTTATATATTTTTTGTTTACATTGAATTTAAGGACACCACTGTTCTTTAATAGGTGGAATGGTCCAAAGAACCTCTCAAATACAACACACCTAAGCCACTATTATCATCTAGTGGAACAAATCCAACACCTCTCAAGATAGAAGCTCTTGAGCCACTAGTCTTGAACTAGTGGAATGATCTTGAGGTACTATTATCATCTGTTGGAACGGATCCAATACATTAGTCCAAACTCATCTACTCTTCCACTTTAATTTGTTAGTATATTATCCATTAGGTAAATTATCTCAAATAATATTCAAATTCATAATGAGTATTGGGCCCTACTATTCTTAATTCCAAGGAATGAACTAAAGCACCTCTCAAGGACAAAACACCTGAGCCATTGATATCATCTAGTGGAAAAAATGCAACGTTTATCAGGGACAAATGCTTCAAAGCCACTATTCTTAAACTAGTGGACTAGTTTGAAGCACCTCTCAGAAACAACACAACTAAACCACTATTATTGTCTTGTGAAATGGACCCATCAAAGACATCTGCTTGACTTACATGATCTTTCACTTTTAATTATTAATATCTTCTTAATGATTGATATGATACGTATAGATTATATTCAGAGTATATAAGGCAGATCACAAGATCATAAACCTTTTTCTAGGGTTAAGACCCTTATATTCCCTAAATCCTCATGTTACACTTTTATCATAACTTTTCTCTTGGTATTCTTTTAACCACAAAAATTAGTACATGTTCTTCAAATTATATCAAATTTTATCAAGGCCTAAATCTAAGGTCTTTCTTATGCAGTAATAACCCTATCTCAAAAGTTACTATTCTAGGGTTGATAAACCCTAATTTCACAAATCCATCATCACTTTTCCTATAGGGCTAAAAAAAATACTAGATTTAATATATATTCTTAGAATACTAATATTAACAACATATTCAGATTTCGTTGTCTAACTCTACTATTTCACAAATGTGATAATATTCTTCTTTTTTTAGGGTTACTATTCCCAAATCAACCATTTTCATAATTTATCAATTTTAGGTCATTCCAACTAATCTAAACACTTTATATAAATTCCTTATAATAAATTAGGTGGTATAACACCTTAAAATACCTTGATTCTTATAGTTAACCTACATTGACCAAATTTCCCTTATCGATAATAAAAACTTTATTTCATGTATTATATGTTTGTTAACAATAATCTCAATGCCACATTTTCTCCATATAACTTATAATACTCATTTCACATTCATTGTATCATTGATAAACCCATAATATCACCAAATTTTACATTTAGGGGTTTTCCACAAAAAATAACAATATCAAATGATATTACTTACTCATTTTCTGTCATATAGTATCAATCGCATAGAATAGCATTAACAACATATATCAATTCACATAATAAAAAAATTATGGCATAGAAAAAAAAATACATAACACTTAGCAATTAAAACCTTAGACTACAAAAAGTATCCTTACTAAAAATTACTCCGGTATCTAATCACGTAACTCATAATCCGCCTCTTCCAAAAATTTAGAAAAATCACTTAAGAAATTAAATGAAAAAAAGTATTAGAAGTTAATGATGTAGTTAATGAAGGGTTATGGTGATCGGTGGGTGAAGGAAAAGAGAAAAACCAAACCAAGGGAGACTCGGCTAAAATGGTGCAATAAGGAGAGGCTTATGTTGTGTTGGCTGAAGGAGGGGTGATGGGTTTGGTGGTTACTGTCAATCAAAAGGGGGGAGTAGTTTTAATGGAAATGGATGAAAGGCAGGTGTGTTAGTTTTGGTGAAATTGATCGTAGATGGTGATGATGGTTTCGGTGTAGACTATCGAGAGATAGTAGTGTGGCTTGTTGAAGGCTACATAAGAATGGATTGAGGATCACTAGCCGGAATGGCTATGGATGGAAGTGGTACACTGAATGTTGGTGCCACATCCAAGGAAGAGTAGAAACAACTATAGGAGGTGCTGATACTATTGATGGCTTCCAAAAAGGGGAAGGAGCACTAATGCTGGTTGTTGAGAGTGAAGGGAGTGCATCGGTGAAAGTTTTTGACGGATGGTGATAGGGTGCCGTGGAAGTGGCCATAACAAGTAAAGGATAAAGGAGAAAGGTGGTTGCAATGCAAAATGCTGAAGGGGAGGGGTTGCACTGATGGTTAGGGGTGAGGCTCAATAAGAGTGACTAATGGGGAGTCTAGTTGATCTAATTGGAACCACCACAAGTGGTTTTTTTGGTAGTTTTTTACTACGGCAAGGAGAAGAAGAAGAAGAAGTAAGAAGATGATAATGCTAGTTTCAATAGAAATTAGTGAAAGAAACAAAAAGTGGAGAAATAAAAGAAAGAGGGGCTCGGTATGTCTGTATATACACATGCTCGAGGGGAGAGGGTGAGAGTAGTAGATAGTTTATAAGGCCAATCACACACAAAGAATGGGCAGAGTGGGTTGGTCATGCAATTAGATTGAACATGGCAGAGGTAAAGCTAAGCTCTAGTAGTGGAGAGTTGCACTCAAGGGAAGGGAACTAAGGCAGGGAAAATCTTTGACTGATAATAAAGAAAAAGAAAAAAAGGAAAAGGGAAAATATTTAGGTTATGGCAAAAAATGGAATATAAAATTCCTAAGATTAGAATTTGGTTACAATATTAATTACTTATAATTTGGATAAAATTTGGGGTATTACAATAGTAGGGTCCAACTAACACACTAAACACATAACTTAACACTGATCATTTTAGTTAAAATAAAATCATCCAAATTCTCAATCAAATAGAACTCCATTAAACCTACTTTACTAACAATTTAGACATGCCTCATTTCATTCATTCTAGTTCATAAAGTTATCACATTTCCTCATTTCGTTCGTCTCATATAAATATCCATGATCATACATATAATTACCAAATCTACTTGTTATTATTTAAGTGAGATCAAGATCTAAATCCAAGAAGGGTATCTCTAAGGGATAAAAATATCCAACATCCAAAGGAGGGTCTCTCTTAGAAATCTAATGGAAGTCTAATTTTCAAAGGAGGGTCTCTCTGTTTAGTTTTTCTATAGAATACATTCTTACCACTCCCGCGTTGAACCATAGTTTGATGGTGATGCTCAATACTTGAAACTTTGAGACTCTAGCGCTGGCTCTTTCCTCTATAGTCTGGTACTTCTTTCTTCCTCTTATCTAGGACATAATGATTCTCCTAGATCAAAGCGTCGGCGACACACGCTTGCTCATACGACATAGCCAAGTCATGAAAAATAGCTGCACCCATCAACTTTTAGATACTAAGGTGAAGTCCTTTATCGAATTAGAACACCATAGTATCCTTGCTAGAAGCTATGTTGGGAGAAAACCTTAGTTATTCTCTAAATCGAGCGTAGTACTTTCATACCATCAAGTTTCCTTGAGTCAACTACATGAACTCCTTGAGATTTTCCCTCTCAAGGCTCTTAGTGTAGAAATATGTGCGAAACATATTCATGAAGTCTTCCTAGGATATCGGTTCTCCTTTTAGAGTGTGGAAGCATTCCCACCAAGTGTTTGCTGGTCCTTGAAGTAAGTATGCAACTATGCTTGCCTTTTGTGCTTTTGGAAAACCGTGTACCTTAAAGGTCCTATTAAAATCCTGTATCCAACCTTCTAGGACAACAGGGTCTTCCATTCCATCGTAGGTTAGGGGTTGATGATGTGATACTCTATGGAGCCAATCCTCTTTGATACCCACCTAAGGGTGATATGGAGGTGGTAGAGGTTGAGGTTAAAACATAGGAGGGTGTTGAATGAACTCCATTAATGTCTTGAATTCTCTCTTCGAATTGTCAACACATCCATTAAGGGTCTTGTCGAGCTATCTAAATAATAAAAATATGTTACAAAGATGCTATCCTACAAGCACATAACACATCAACATATGTCAAAGGCTACTTATTCTACCTACACTAGTTAATCACAAGGCTAATATGGGTTTCAAAAACACATGGAAAAAGAAAATTCCTTTTTATAATTAAAACATTTAGGGTTGCAAGAATAGAATCTCTAATCAAAACATGATTCTCATCAATCGAAAACTTTAATGTGAGCTTGTGGTATGAATTTAAACCATTTAAAATCAAAAAATATTTGCAAAATGCATTGTTACCAGCTTGTAACACTCCAAAAAATTATTATTAAAAACATTTTATTTTTAAAAGTTACATGCAGAAGTTAAGATAGAAAATTTTGAGGTGTTACCGCTACACTTAGTACCAACTGTCCTCCTCTATCATTGTGTTACCATGTGCTAAGGCTAAAATGTTAATTTACTTAAATTCAATAATATAATTATAAATTAGAGTAGCATAATAGTTAAGGAGATTAATTCACCTTTCAAATAAATACCACTAACTATGGTTATAAAAATGTCACTAAATAGGAAATATAAAAATATTATAAGGAAATACAGAAACTTCCAGTTTAAGTTATCAGACCAAATCTCAAATAATCCTATACTCTTAATTAGAAGGAAAACCTTAAACAGAGCTTACGAGCTAACTTGCAAAGGCCACTGCCCATTGAATAAGTAGGGGTCGATGAAATGAACCCTTTAGTATAATGGTGCTGAGTAACCCATTATACAAGACTAATATGCAAGGCATGTTTCGTACACATCAAATGCATCACAACAATCAAGTGAACATTTAAATATGAATATATTAATTGAAATGCGAGAATCATTCATATAACCAGAAGCATCAATATCATATGTTGCCAATACTCATTCACCTAGAATTAACTAAAACTTACTCATGGAACATCAAAGAGATGCTCTTTGTAGTAAACTTAGATGCCACATCATTTTCAAAAATAAACATAATTTTATTAATCAAACCACAAATTCTCGATTCACAGGTAGGCCCATCAACACATCCAATACGCCATCACAAGTAGGAACAAAGGTTACTACTGAATCATAGGAAGGCATAAAGGTTGCTACCAAATCACCCTAATAACCATTTCCATTCAATTCTCAAACATTGCTATTTTTATTTTACTCAAGAGGAGATCAACAAACCTAGAGACACTAAGGTACCCCAATCATATTGGTGCATAAGGGAAATATATTATCCTACTGACTATAAACTCATGGATGCAAAGGTATCCTGGTTATATTGGCACACAAAGCTAAAAAATACCGTACCAACAATAACTCCTAATCCATAAGTATGCATACCCCATAAATAGGTCTATAGAGCTAAACAGAATAAGTTATAAGGCTTGGTTGGGGAATTAAGGCACACAAGTAAAATCCATAAATAATTGTGCGCTAAACCACATCTTTGGGGTAGTTATCCTTAAAGAGAGACCATTTCCAATCTTGAGGTCTTTTACTTTAAGTATTAGCATTTTATGAGAATGACCAGAAAAGGCACACATTAATCACATATAATTAATTATTTATAATTAACCATTTTTACTCGTTTCCAACATTATGTGGTAACTAAAATTAAGATAATTACCAATGTCAACATAAGAAGTCTACTAAGGCCATATGAGGCTCAAATACTCACATTTAGGCACTTTAGGTCAAAATGATCAAAATACCTATGAGGCTAAGGCTACCACTTTACCATCCATTCTCATCACAAATTCCATTTTATTTTATCAACTTGCCATAAAAAGAATAATACTTCATAATTAAATTGTTGATCATGTAATTAAGATACCCAACACTCTAAATGATAATTTTTCCCTTATACACCATTCCACATGTAACACTCTAACATGTGCTTAAGTAGATTATATCTATTCATTCATTATTATCTTAGCTCTATATATTAGTGCAATCAACTCATAATTTTTTTCATGTTGGGTTCACGGACCCAACTATTCTCAAACGATGGATTGGTAAATAAGTATAGCTTCTAGGGCAGGACGCTTTTGGACACCATTCTCACCAGTGGATTAGTAATCAAGGTACAACCTTAGAACATAACACTCTTGGCCACTATTTTCACCGGTGGATTGATAATCAAGGTGCAATCGGTCCTAACCCATGTGGCATTCTGCTATAAGTAATTAGTGTCTTAAGAAGGGTTATTATCATCTAATTAATTAAATTTACTTAAGTTCGAGACCCCACTATTCTCACCAATTGAATGATATATGGCACAACTTCCATGGTTAGACACTCATGGCCACTATTCTTGCTAGTGGATTGATAGGTACAACTGTACCCAACTCAAGTGATTAGTGTATTATTTGTGTTTTATTTATTTTAGATTCAACACAAAAATATGCACACCTACTCCGTGCATGTCTCATTCTGTACTACCACCTCGAGACAACCTTGTTCCCTTGGAAACCATAATTTCACAACTTTGGTACATTCTTATCTCTAGTGTCCTTTTTGAGTCCCCAATTCATCCAAAAAAACCCTAACATATCACACTTAGTATCAAATAATACTTATCACGGATGTTTATTAGGATAATCACCATAGTACATGCAAAATTATAAAAACTTTTCTAGACCATGTAGTACTAATAATCATGCTAAAATAGGTGATACTAAGATAACAAGCCCCTATTCTCAAATTTAACATCAAATAATACTTATCATGTGTGTTTATTAGAATAATCACCATAGTATGCTCAAAATTACCACAATGACCCTAGATCATATAATCTTGATATTCACACTGAAACATATATTTCTAATGCCACAAACCCCTAATCTCATACTCCACATCAATTAACACTTATCATGCATGTTTATTAGAATAATCACCATTACATATTCAAAATTACCAAAATGTCCTTAGACCATATAACATTATTCATGCTCAAACATGTACTTCTAAGACCATAAACCCCTATTCTCATTCTCATCATCAAATACCACTTATCATGCATATTTATTAGATCAAACATTATAGTATATTTAAAATTACCAAAATACCCTAATACTATTTAACATTGATATTTATGCTCAAACATGTACTTCTAAGACCAAAAATCCCTATTATCATTCTCAACATCACATACCACTTATCATGCATATTTATTAGATCAATCACTATAGTATATTTAAAATTACTAAAATACCCTGACACCATATAACATTGATATTCATGCTCAAAAATGGACTTCTAAGACCACAAATCCCTATCTACTTTCATAGCAATATTTAGGACACATTAGGCATCCCAATTAGGGTTAATTATTACAATATACTTAAATGATTGAATTGCCCCAAGATCACATGGTAGTAATAGTTTTGCTACAAGTGTGTATTTACATACTTAACCTAAGGTTTTTACATGCACATAACATACAACATCACTTCCCAACATTAGACCCCTTTTTTTTATTACACTTCCACATATAACATTTTATACAGGATATCATACCTTCTTTTTCCATTTTCAAGGTAACATTAATAATCATAGAAATATTTGTAACAAAACATTTATAATATAAATCACATGTCAAAACCCTAATGTGATAACATACGATATCCAAATATTTTAGTGGAGTATAAAGGTTGCTTAATTTCCATAAAAACAAACTTTATCAATAACCAACTAAAAATGATTAGGCTTTGTTAATAAAATTTTATACCTAAAAATAATATCACAAATACTAAATTAATATTTGATATATGAAATAATAATTTTTATTAAAAATATTTATTAAATATTAAATTACCAAACTACCCCTATACCATAAATATTACCTAAAATAAATAAAAATACAAAGCATAACTCACGCTGCATGTGCAATGTGAGCCATGCATGAAAATAGGAGGGGGATGGTTCAAGTAAGGTTGGAGATGGTGGTTGGGGGTGTATGTTTTGGCCTTTGTGTGCAAGTGGTGGGGGTGGATATGGTTGCGGGTTTGACAGTGTGGTGCAAGTGGTTTGAAGGCGGCGATGGTGTAGGCTATAGGGAGAGGTGGTGTAGAGAAGGGGAAAAGAGAAGAAGAAAATGAGGAGGAGGAGAAAAGGGTAGGTGGTGTTGGGGTGGTTGTAGGTGATGATATAAGAAATGGGTGGCAGGTGTAGCTGGCAGTAAGAAGTTGGGAGGAGCTATGATGGAGGTGGAAAAGGAGGAGAGAGGGGTGGTTGTGTATAGATGGTGGAGGAATATTGAGATGTCTAAGGGGAGAGGAGGATTAGGGATGCAGGGAGAGGTCATGGATTTTGCTTGTGGGTGTGTGGGGAGTTGTAAGGTGGAGGAGGTGGAAGCTGTAGGGAGAGTGGATGGTGGTAGGGGTGAGGATCGGTAGGAACTACCACAGAGGAGAAAGAAAGGGACATAGGGAAGTAGAGGAGGAGGAATAAGGAGGGAAGGAAGAAAGGAAAATGGGTGGTGGATAATGGTGGATGCTGGGTTGGTGGTGGAGATGATGGGAGTTGTTGCAGATAGAGGTGATATGGAAAAATAGAGTTGAGGAGAAGAAGAAATAAAGAATACGGGAAGGTTAGGGGAGAGAGTAGACCACAAGAGAGAAGGGAAGAATGGAAGAAGAAGATGAAGAAGAGGAGAAAGAAGAGGAGGAGAGGGCAAACTTTCAGCGTGCGGCGTGCAGGTGGGAGATGTAGGGAATAGTAGGTAGGGATAGGGGATTTTGTAGGAAGAGAAGGAAGGGAAGGCATGCATAAGGGAAGCAGGGCAGAGGCAAAGGAAATGGTGTAAGGGCTAGGAAGTTGCAAGGGTGATGGTTGCATGGCTGAGAAGGGAAGGGGGTCGTGTGATACCCCAAAATCCTAATTTTCAAAATTTTGGCCAAATAAGCAATTATTAGGAAAATCAATTATATAAATTCATTTATTAAAATTTAGAGAATTAATAAGGTAAATTAAGAGGAAAATAATAAAGAATTTAATTGGTAGAAAATTTGGGTATTTTTCTAATTAGCATGGAGGTTAAGGAAATTTATCTAAAATAGCCTAAATTAAGCAAAAAGGAAATTTGTTTAATATTTTATAAATATATATATTTTAAATAGCTAGAAAAATATCCTAATAGTTTATGCAAAATCCAAAACCCAAAATAATTATTTCTTTTCCTTTTTTTCCCTTTTCTTTTCTTCCTCCTCCGCCGAAATTGGGCCTCGCCCGGCCCAACCCAGCCTTCCCTTCCTTCTCCTCGCCTGCGACCGAGCGAGCCCAGCTGCCCGCGGAACAAAATGCTTCGTTTTGACACTAAAGTCGCCGAAACGCCGCGCCACGTTAAGTACCATATCGATCGTTGCCAGCCTTCGACGCGACGCTGCGTCTTCCTCCCACAACCCCCAATACGCCGCATTTCACTAATGGGGGAAATAACCTCTGCTGCCCAGCCGGTTCCCCTTCCATTTTTCCTTCCCCTGGACCGACTAGTCTATTCGTCATCTTCCTCCCTCCCAAACCCCGTTATGCAATTGCCATTAAAACCCCTTTTTGAGGTAGTGATTCACTTATATTGGGATCTATCACTATATGAGGTCAACTATCACATGAATTTCTCCCTAAGTAATTCCCTCCAAGAAAACTATCCTAGTTGAGGAATCAGATAATGAATTTCACTCGTAAAGAAGGAGAGTTATTATTTGAAATTTGAGAGAGGTGAAGGGACCTAATGAGAACGTGCCCACTTCATAGTTTATAAGATTGGCTCATAGTCTAACCTTCTACATTAGTCTTATCCAAAACACTATGATGATCACAGATGTTTCATATGATAGGGAATTGATGAACAAGAGCATACAAGATGTAAGATAACTCATCGAAGACATGGAACATAATCATTTGCAATGGTCAAGTGAATGAGCTTTACCAAAAGTAGCATAAGCTATAATGTAGATACACCAAACAACATTACATCTAGTATTGCAAACTATTAAGTATTTGGTATTGTTGGATATTACATTTTGGAGTTTCAATTTGGAAATCCTTTTTCCCCTGATGCACTGATGCCTAAGAATGTGAACTATGTAATAATTTCAATAAAAGGACTCCATTTTTCAATACATACAAGCTAGGGTGGAGAAATCATCTTAATTTGTCCTATAAGAATCCACCTTAGAACTTGATGCTCCAATAAAGTTTTATACCTCCTGGATTTTAGTTTCCTAGACTCATTTACCCTTGTTGATAAAAGTCTTCTATAGAGACTTTGATGGAGAATTTTGTGACATCCCAAAACATGTAGAATGGAGATTTTAGTGATCAAAATATAATAATTAGTAATGATATTAAACACGTGGATTCTAAGATTGATTCTATAGTGAATCACAAAAAAAATGTTAGAGAATTAAATCACTCAAGTAGCGGAACAATCTAACATTATTTTAACTCCTTAGAGATTTTCCCCTGATAACCTAAAACTAACCCTGAGGGATCCATTGATTTCATTATACTTAGGATTGAGAAAGAGTTGGAGGGACTAATGGCAAGAAAATATGTTAGAGATAAGAGGAAAGAGGGTATAAAGATGTTGAAATGTGAGAAAGAGGATAAAGTTGAGAGGTATCCTCCACTTTTTCCCCTCAAAAGTAGGCTAAGGTTAGGTTAGAAAAATAGTTTAGGAAATTCATATAAATCTAAAAAAAATTTCTTATCAATATCCCATTTTTTGAAGTCATATTATTAAAAGAGATTATTGATAACAAAAGATATTTATAGGAGTATGAGACCATAACTTTGACTTAGGAGTGAAGCAACATTATCTAAACTAAGCTTCCACCTAAGCTTAAGGATCCTAGCTCATTGTCTATACCTTATACTATTAGGAATGTTTTGATTAACCATGCTCTTTGTGAACTTGGTGCTAATGTTAGTCTTATGACATTTTCTATATACAGTAAGTTATAGATAGGAGACATGAAGCACACCACTATCTTCCTCCAATTAGCTGATCGATAGGTAAAAAATCTGGTAGGTATGTTAGAATATATGCCTATCCAATTTGATAATTTCTATGTTTCAGTTGATTTTGGTACCATTGAAATTGAAGAGAAATATTAAATTTTCATCATATTAAGAAGACTTTTCATGAATACCATTGAAGTGGTAATTGTTATAAATAATGGAAAAAGTTATCTCAATATAAGGGATGAGAAGGTAGATTTTGATTTGTCTTTTGCTATGCAATATCTATTGATAAATGATTCTTGGTACAAGGTTAATTTGATATATAAGGTGAGAAATAAATTCCTCTATAAAATATTCTCACGGTTTCCTATTGAGTGGTTTTGTGCAAATGAAAAACCACTTGATAAAAATCTTGGAACATGAGCTTTGTGTGCTATGGTACCCAAACCTAATATGGTCTTACTACTAGGAGATGGATTAAGTCTGAAGGTAAATGAGGATGCTATTTTTTTTCTTGATGAAGGTGGAATATGTGTTTTTAGAAGATGCATCTATATAGGCTAAGATTTGTCATGAAAAAAATTTGATAAACTCACTTTAAACACATACTTTGATGAATTGGTGTTAGTTTAGTTTTAGAAGGGTCAATCTCATGATCATTAAACAATTTCTTCTTGGGAGCAAACCAAGATTTCTTCTCAATATTTATTTCCTTCCTTTATTTATTTTTCCCTTTGAGTATTAAATTATCAATTTTTTAATATTTTTTTAGTCATATGACAAGATGATTATATATTGACATGTAGGTGAATGAAGAAGAGAAAAGAGGTGGAAAAATTAGGGGCTATGAAGCTCCAAAAAGATAAGAAAAGTTAATTAATTGGCTAAAATATGACCTAGCACAATCAATGGACATAATCATATAAAAAATGGAAAAAATGCTTAGTGAGCATGACACTTGCCTTACGGGGCCATACAGTTATATCAAGTGTCAGCCTTAGAATTTTGTTTTTACAAATAAGTATGATTATGCTCATCCAAAATCTATACCCCCTATCTTCAACTTAAGCCTCAACACTTTAACCCTTCCTTTCTTCTCTTCACTACCCCACCTTCCAACTCTTACCCTCCGATCAATTACTTCATTTTTGATATCCAGCACATCCATCACCACACCCCTTTCATCCTCTATAACCTTACACACCACCTTATTTGTCCCCTACTTGTTCATCCCCCACCCTACGTATCCTACACCACAAATTTAAATTAACCCCTTGGACCACTACCACAACAATATCAATCAACCACTACCTTTAAACTAATACCAACAACCTTATACCACCACCTTCATGTTAATGTCACCACCTAAAGCACATGGTGCCAAGCTACCCTTGTTTTGCTCCCAGATTTGCAATATTCAATCCCCAATTATATAATTTTACATTCTAGCTTTTCTTTTCTAATTGCAAAATTAATATCTAAATTAAGGTATTAGTTTTAGATTAATTATTAAGATTCAAGCTCTAGTATTACTTATACTTTGTCATTGTTTACTTGAAATTTTTTTAAAATTAACTTCTTAATTGATATTGAATAGTTAACATTGAGTGTAAATTTTGTTGTCTTAGGATCTTATTAATTAACTTCTACCTTGTGTAGATCTGAGCTACCTATTAGCTCCAAAACTCAGGCACATGGATTTAATACATAGAAAGGTTAGTGATGCATTATCTTCTAAATCTTCACAAAAAACCCTTCATTATGTTACAAGGGGTAACCCTCAAAACTATAATAATCCTTATGGAATTAGAGCATAACCAAATGACTGGTTTGGATAACTAGTCAACTAGTTATCCCAATAATAAAAATGCTAGCCCTTAGTTGTACTGGTCAATTAGATTGGAAAACTAGTTGATTATTACTCTCAAAATGCATAGTTATGCTAAAATTCCAAGCCCGTTTCAAAACTAAAGCTATTTTCTTTTACATCAACATAATTTTAAATATATTTTGAAGGATTTTAGGATATTCTATTATAGATTTATATTAGAACTACAAGCACTTGTTTAGGGCTATTGTGGTGAAGCCTTATCAATCACCTTGGACATGAAGTTTTCATCAATTAATATCACCATTTTTAATGATTTTAGAGAGTGCACAATTTAAATAAAGGAATTGATTACATAGTTCATGACTTTAAGGCTGTAATCCAATTGTATTCTTGATTCACATAAGTTTAACTATCTTTCATAGTGGCATATTCATTAATTGTTAGATATGTGTTTATAAGATGAATAATGTCTCTAGATAGCTATTGAAAAGAGTTTGATGATAGATACCAAGGGAAAAGATAAAGGTTATGGCCTAAAATAGGTAAAAAGGAAAGATTCCATCTCAAGGTGGTAATTAAAATGTATTTTTTTTTGTGAAAGGAAGAGGCACATGAAGAATGAATATATTAAGTAAATTTCCAAATGAAAAGGTACAAAACCCCTTTAGTATGTTATGAATTTCATGTAGTCATTATTAAGTGTGGCATATGGTGAATTAATAGTATTTAAAGAATCCATGTTTGTAACTCTTTACATATTATACAAGGAATGATGGAAAAAGTAGGATGTAAACTTTAGTTCTAGATATTGTTCATGTAGTTGGTTTTAGGTAGTGGATATGTATATGATGACTTCTAATCGCAAGAGTAAGGTGTGGAAGTAGCATGCCAGGTCAATCTCACAGAGACTAGGAAGTAAACAATAGAATAGTGAAAAGATCTCCTATGTCTAGAGTAACAATAGGGGGAGATGACGTCTAACTCTAAATAATAAAAATGTGCAAACTAAATCCAACTATAATATAAGAACAAATGAATTTCAATTTGACAGGGGCTAAGGTTCTAGTTAATCCCCTCAACCTCAATATGATTGAATATGAACCCCAAATCACGAATCAAAACACTTTGTCATGAATGCCAAACAAAGTATGTAATATAATTCTCTCTTAAGCCAATGGGATATTACGAATGCAAAAATAGGCAACACATTATTATGTATCATATCCATTTTTTTTATTTGTAGAATCCAACCAAAGTCTCTCGACTTTATGGTTTGATCTCTAGTGATGCTAATGGAGCCCACTCTAACTCATCTCTCTAATTTCAGTGGGTTTCTCTAAATAATAATATAAAAGTGATTAGTTTTCTCTATTATAATAATTAAATCAATAGCACAATACATATGACAAAGAATATGGTTAGGTAGGGTTCAGATTCTTAAAACATCCGGACTAGGGGATTTCCCTTCACCTCGGCACAGATCAATTAGCCACTTATGGCTTTCATTAATCTCAACATCTTAAACATAGAGAATTGCATCAATTGAAAAAACTAAACAAAATCCAAAGGAAAAATACAATAACATCTTTATTCAAGAGGAGAAACTTATTGTTCTATCCATCCGACTAGGAATAAGAAGTTGAGATCAAGAGATGGCAGACTGTGGATGAATTAGAGGTGGGATTGGATTGGGTGCTGGCAAATAAATAACCCTATATCTCTCTTTAGTGATCCCAAAATCATCATCTTTTATCCTATCCTCTTCTCTCTCAAAAAAAAAATTAGTTTATATATACGTAACTACCCATCGACACGGTCGTGTAAATCAACATGTCAGTGTTGTGTCTGTGCTCCAAGTTTGTCTATGTTTTGTATTTTGACCATAAATTATTCATTTGAATTTAGATTGAGATTATTTTAAATGCATTGGAAACCTAAAAAATATATATATAACTTTTATGTTCAATTCTTTTCCAAATTTAGATCAAATCATGGTTGGAGTTTCAAGTCTTTATTCCTTTTCATACTTTGAGCACTCATGTTTGCTTTTGTTTTGTTTCAGCTATTGTGTTTTAGCTCATTTTGATTCCATATTCTTGAAATATCTACAAAATATGATCAATAGTAGTAAACAAGAACAAGTGGACTAAATTATGAAAAAAAATCATCATATAATCACATTAAATATTTATGTTAAAGCCTACATAATTGACATAATTCATGCCTATCAACTCCCCATTCTTGACTTATTGCTTGTCCTCAAGAAACCAACACATATAAAAGCACATAGTAGAAGTGATATGTAAAAATTAGATCCCTTTCTCATTTAAGATTGTTTAAGAACTCAAAACACGCCAACTCAAATCAACTCATCAAGGCCCCAAAATTTATCAAAATATTAAAACACAATTCTTGAAAAAAATTTTGGGTTGCATACTTAGAAAAGAAGTCAAATTCATGCAAATAGAATGATAAAAGGATAAAATGTTGCGTGGGTTGTTGATAGCCATGATCTAAACTCGTACAAGATTCAAATTTCAAACTAGCAATGCCACTTTAGGTATTAAGAAGCTCCTCTCTCGTGTTTACTTATATGAATCAATTTTGAAGTTTCACTCAAATCCTTGCACTCATAAACATGATCACCGGTATGCTTGCAATGATTCTCGATTCTCCACCACTATAAACACTCAGAACACATAATAATCAATATGTCTTATTAAGGTTATAACGGGGTCAAAGGTAAGAAGGTTACAACATCTTTTTTTTTTTGGGCTACAAGTATAGAACAAATGAGGTGTGATCAATAATAGTTATACAAGTCTCTTTCACCTTATTCAATATTTTTTTTTCTTTTTTTTTTCTCTTCCAATTTTTTTTTCAATAGTCCCAACATCTTCAACATGAAAAACAAACTCAAATTTATTTTAATTTCGTTTTTTCTTTTTGTTTTCATCCTAAATAATCATTCACCTTTTCATACCTCCCCCATGCTTAAGATACACCATACTCATACCTTTGTTCTCAATATAATTATCACCTCAATCACTCTAAACTAAGGTAGGGATACACAGATAAATGTTACAAGCATGGTTAGATCAACAAAATAGGCCAAGAGCTCAAAAGGGTTAGCAAAGGATAAAATATTAATGTTAGGCTATTTGGATAATGTAGATTTTATAAAAAAAAAATGTGCCTCTATCATCTTAATGCATATTATAAGTCATATGTAATTTTGAAGAAAATCATTATAAGTTCTAGTTTCACAAGCCATGGTGGGACATCACACACAAGAAAAATATTGAGACTGCTTTTTGATGAATTAGTCTTTTAGGCTCAAAATCTCACAAGTTCCAAACAAAAATGTCAGTTCTAATATTTTAAATCATATAATAAGTCACCACATTAGTTACATTGCAATGAACCACCAGAAAAAATCTACCAACATAATTACACTTGTCCCTTAAGAATGCAACTAAAATGTTTAAGCTCAAAAATCAATATCATTTTCAAGAAAATATTAAGGGGTCTCAACAAGTTAAGTCAACTTACTGTAACTTCATGTTAAAGGATCTTTTATTGTCATCAATAAAAGATCATTTCCTAATTTTGTTCTTCTTTTATTTAATTTTTAATTTTAAAATTAATTTCTTTTTCAATTCAATTTTTTTTTAAAGAAAAATAAGAAATGCATAATTATAAACATAATGCAAGAAACACAAGTAAAGCAAATTTTAGCCCTACAATATCTCCCCCATGCTTATAATTCACATTGTCCCCAATGAGCTGACAAGGTAAAAGGGAAGAGAGGAACTCACATACCATGTCTACTCAATGGGTGTTGGTGTAGTAGTGGCAGAATGTCCCTCACTAGTTCTAGATTGCTTTGGAGCCATGAGTAATCTATAATTGTGGTTGGGAAGTCAAAAGCCTGAATGTTTGGAAATAGAGAATAAACCTTGGATACAGGTTGCTTGCAACTAATTCTTAAATTCCAAGATCTCCTAACACTTCAACACTTTGATTTTTTTTATTTCTTCTTTTTTCTCCTTCCTTTTGTTGTTATCCTTTATAACCCACATCATCCTCTTTGAGACTTCATCACACTTGGGTTACCTCCCAAGAAGTATTTTAAAGTCATTAGCTCGACTCCCTCATTTCTAATTTTTGGTTGTCAAGAGAACAATGGTCTTGAGTTGTTCAACACCACCACCATTATATGGTTTTAATTGTTGATAGTTAACCATGAACCTTCCTTTTTCAAGAAATAAAATTTCCACCACACCAGAGGGATATAAGTTTACGACTAAGAATGGGACAAACCATCAGGATTTCAAGTTTCCAGGAAAAAGCCTCAACCTATAATTAAAGAGAAGCACCTGTTGTCTTTTGAAAAAATTACGCTTTGAAATATGCTTATCGTGTAACTTATTATTTTGTTCTTTATAAAGCTTTGCATTCTCATACGTGTCAAAACAAAACTCATTCAATTCATTTAGCTAAAGTTTCTTATGCTTACCTACATCACTCAAATTAAAATTTAGAAATTTGAATGCCCAATATGCTTTATGTTCAAGTTCAATTGGGAGATGGCATGCCTTCCCATACACCAAAAGGTAGGGGGACATGCCAATTGGAGTTTATCTATAAAACCAAAGCACGTCATCTAATTTGATAAACCAATCTTTTTGAGTTACACTTTTGGATTTACCCAAAATCTATTTAATATCCGTACTGATTACTTTAAATTGACCACTTGTATTTGGATGGTAGGGAGTTTCTACTTTATGCATGACTCCATACTTATCTAGGAGGGATTGAAATTTTTGATTTCAAAAATTCTTCCCTCCATCGCTAATGATAGCTCTAGGTGTGCTAAATCGTGTGAAAATATTTTGTTTCAATAATTTGACAACCACCTTGGCATCATTCATGGGAAGTGCCACAACTTCTACCCAATTGGACACATAGTACACAACCACAAGAATATACTCATTACCAAAAGAAAAAGGGAACGGTTCCATGAAGTCTATACCCCAAACGTCAAACAACTCACAAGCCATGATATGAGTTAAGGGCAATTCATGTTTTCGGGATATATTCCTAGTCCTTTAACACCTATCACAAGTAGAAACAAAGGTGTGAGCATCCTTAAAAATATTAGGCCAACAAAAGCCTCATTGTAAAATTTTAGCTATGGTCCTAATTTTTCCAAAGTGGCCTCTAACCTCCCTACTATGACAATGTTCCACGATGGAATAAATCTCCTCATCATTCACACACCTCTGAATTACTTGATCAGCATAAATTCTAAACAAGCATAGATCATCTCAAAAATAATACTTTACCTTATAAAGAAATTTCCTTTTGTAGTGATATGAAAGATAAGTGGGTAAGATGTTACGTACTAAGAAATTGGCTATATCAACATACCATGGGTTAGGTGTGATTTGAATGTTGTAAAGGCACTTATCTAGAAATTCTTCATTTCTGGAATTGGTTGGCTCTTCTATGATAGATTGGGGAAGTCATGAGAGATGATCTGCAACACTATTCTCACTCCCCTTTTTTATCTTTGATCACCATTCAAACTCTTGGAGTAGTAATATCGATCTTATTATCCTAGCCTTAACATCCTTCTTAGCAAACAAATACTGGCCAATAATTCTTTTTCAGTAGTAGCATAATTTTATTGTATAAAATTAAAAATTCTACTAGCATAGTAAATGGTTTGAAAGTTTTGATCTTTCCTTTGACCCAACACAATACCTACAAAAAAATCACTCACTTCACACATTAATTTAAAGGGAAAATTCCAATTAAGAAATTCCATAATAGGTGCACTAATAAACTTTTCTTTCAATTTATTGAACGCATGCAAGCACTCATAAGAAAAAGTGAAAGTAGCATCTTTAAAAAGAAACTAACATAGGGGCTTAGATATTTTTGAGAAGTCTTTAATGAACTTTCAATAAAATCCAGCATGCCCCAAAAAACTCGTGACACCTTTAACGGTAGAGGGAGGGGGAAGTTTTTCAATTACTTTAATTTTTTCCTTATCAACTTTAATCCCCTTGTTATAGATTTTGTGACCCAGAACAATCCGTTATTGGATAATAAAATAACATTTTTCCCAGTTAAGGACTAAATTTGTGTCTTCACATCTTTTCAACACATTATCCCATCAATATAGCATCCAAACACAAAAAATAACCCATAAAAATTTCCATGAAATCCTCCACCATATCGTGAAAAATTACCATCGTACATCTCTAAAAAGTATCTGAAGCATTGCACAATCTGAAAGGCATTCTCCTGTATGCAGATGTATCGTAAGGACATGTGAATGTTATTTTTTCTTGATCCTCAGGTGTAATAGGGATTTGTATGTAGCCAAAATACCCATCCAAAAAATAGTAGAATTCATGGCTTGCCAATATCTCTATCATCTAATCAATGAAGGGAAAAGTGTAATGGTCTTTTCTAATGGCATCATTTGCTCATCTATAATCCATAGAAATACACCAGCCTGTTATAGTATGTATAGGGATCAATTCATTCTTGTCATTGGCCACAATAGTAATACCCCATTTTTTAGGTATTGCCTGCACAGGACTAACCCACACACTATCAAATATGGGATAAATTATGTTTGCATCAAGTAATTTTATCACCTCTTTTTCACCATTTCTTACACCATGGGATTAATTCATCGTTGAGGTTGCACCACTAGCTTATAACCCTCCTCCATCAGAATTTTATGCATGCATATAGATGGACCGATTCCTTTTAAGTCTACAATGGTCCACCCAAAAACTCTTTTGTGCTCCTTCAACACCCTCACTAGCTTCTCTTCCATCAACCTACTCAAAGGAGAGGAACTAATAATTGGAAGAGAAGGAGAACCACCTAAAAACACATATTTCAAATGAAAGAGGAGAAGATTAAGATTAAGTTGAGGAGGCACTTTGATGGAGGGTTTTAATTTTGTTTTTTATCGCATCATGCTCCAAGCTTCTAAATGGAGGCCTTGAAAATCTAGGATACAAAGGAAACACCTCCAAATAGTGGATTGCTTTTGTAAGGCTTTCATATTCCTCATGCTCATCAAGTTCATTCATGAGACATGCTTCTAATGGGTCATCTTATTTGTTTTTCTAAACATACTCACTAACACACTCATCAATATAATTAATGCATAAGCAAGTATCTTCTTTGTGAGGGTGTTTCATGCCATCAAATAAATTCAAAATAATTTTTTCATCATTAATCCTTAAAATTAGTTCATCACTAATCATGAACATCAATCATAATTATATCTGTGGCAAAAAATGGTCTCCCTAGAATTAGAGGTACCTGATTGTCCTCTACCATCTCTAGAAAGACAAAGTCCACGGGAAATATGAACTTGTCAGCTTTTACCAACACATCTTCAATAATACCGCGTGGATACTTGATTGATAGATCTATTAGTTGGAGAGATATGGTCGTGCCCTTTGGTTTAGCTAATCAAAGCTTCTTGAAAATGGAAAAGGGCATGAGGTTAATGCTTGCACCAAGATTGCAAAGAACCTTATCAAAATGTAAACTATCAATATTGTAGGGAATAGTAAAACTCCCTCGATCTTTTAACTTAGGTTGTAGTTTGCTCTAGAGCACATTAGAACACTCCTCATTAAGTCTAACCATCTCATAATCCTCTAGTTTCCTTTTTTTAGCTAAAATTTCCTTTAAAACTTAGCATAACTTGGTATTTGGGTTAAGGCATTAGCAAATGGAATATTTATATACAATTTCTTGAAAATTTCAAGAAACTTAGAAAATTATGTATCCAATTTATGTTGTTTCAACTTTTGAGGAAATGGGATGTGAGGTTGATAAGGTTTACCTCATAATGTGAACCCTCACTAGGTGTGGGGTCATCTCTACCATCTTTTGAGAATAAAAAATTTCTATGGGTTGCTCATCAACTAGCTTTTTCTTACCCTTTTCTTTCAAGCTCAAAGATAGTATATCAGATAACTCTTTACCACTCCTCAAAGTGATTGCCTTTACATTCTCTCATATATTCATTTCCGTATTGCTAGGTAAGGTTCCCTAATCTCTTTTGGAGATCATATTTGCCAACTGTTCTACTTATACCTCCAAGTTCTTTAAAGAAGCCTCCTAATTTTGCATTCCAGTTTCTTAATTTTAAAATCTAGACTTGCTTTGGTTTATGAACTTAGTAATCAATTCTTCCAAACTTGGTTTTAGTTTATGGGTTGTGGTTTGGTATCATGAGGGTGGTCTTACTTAACTTGGAGCCTGAGTTGGGTTTTGATTTCTCCAAGAAAAATTTGAGTGATTCCTCTAACAAGGATTGTAGGTGTCCGAGTAAGGATTTTGTTGGACTTGCCAAAATTTGAAATAAAATTAGCCTGCCTAGATGGTTGTACAAAAGGGTTACCCACCTAGCACTCAGTGCTAGTGTGAGGTCCACCACATAAGCCATATCTCACAACCGGTACCTGCATAGCATAAAAACTCAAGGTAGCCACTTGTTTAGTCAAAGCATCCAACTGAGCAGAAAGAGTAGTGACAACATCGATAGAATGGATGCTCGCACTCTTACTAGATAATCTCTAAGCATGCCATTGATGATTATTAGCTGCTAATTGCTCCATAAAATCATAGGCACCTTCTGGAGTTTTGTTCATGATTGTCCCACCTACAGCTGCATCAAGCATGGAATGGTTAGTAGAAAAAAGCTGTTATAAAAAGTCTAAACCTATAGCCAAATAGGTAGACTATGGTGAGGAAATTTTCTCAACAATTCCTTGAATCGTTCCCACACTTTATATAATAATTATTGATCGTAATAAACAAAATTATTAATATCATTTCTCATCTTAATAGTTTTTTATGGTGGAATAAATCTAGTAAGAAATTGACAAACCATATCATCCCACGTAGTAAATCGGCAAAGAATCTAGCCAACTCTTAGCTTTATCCCTAAAAGAGAAGGAGAAAAGCCTAAGTCTTTTGGCATCATAAAAACTCCATTTTGCCTAAATGTATTACAAATCTCAAAGAAATTAGTAATGAACATTTGAGTCATCATTTGGTAATCCTCCAAATTGAAATATTGTTTAAATCATCTGAATAATGGTTAGTTTAGTTTTAAAGTTTTACACTTACATGGTTAGCCATCTGATGCTAGAACCTATACCATCTAGATTTGGAGTGGCATAGTCTTTAAGAGATCTACCCACTAGAGCTTGTACTTACATGTGAAGTGGTTCTTGTGGAAGAGCCGGATTGTGTTGTAAATTTGGATTCAACACTTGTGGAGGAAACAAGTCTTGTTGGTTTTTGAAATTTTCCATGCCTTTAGCACGCCTATCAAATTTGTGAAAACTATGGAAAATTCTCTCAATCTTTGGATCAAATGGCTCTAACTCACCGTGAAAAGAGTGGGTCATGCATTAGAGATCCTATGCAAAGTCAAAAAACAAATCAAACAAATGTTATAAGGATCAAAAATAAAATAAAATAAAAATACAAATGTCGAAAGCAAAGAAAATCTCTCGTATCTTAAGGTCACTTGTTGCCTAGTACGCGACAATGATGTAAAATACCTGATGAATTTTAACCACAAGTGCACGGTTTTGAAGTAACATGCAAGGTCAATCCCACAAGGACTAGGAAGTGAGCAATGAGATAGTGAAAATATTTCCTATTTCTAGACTAATGATAGGGGAAGACGATCTAACTCTAAATGAAAAGAAAATGTGCAAACTAAATCTAACTATAATATAAGAACAAGGGAAATTAAGTTAGAGAAAAGACTAAGGTTCTAGTCAATCCCCTCAACCCCAATATGATTGAATATGAACCCCAAATCCTAAATCCAAACACTTTTCCATGAATGCCAACTAAAGTATGAAGTGTAATGCTCTATCAAGCCACTAGACCCTATTGTCTATTAAGACTCATCTATCTCTAATATGAATATAAAAATAGGCAATGCATTATTATGTATCATATCCCTTTTTTTTAGTTGTAGAAGCCACCCAACATCTCTTAACTTTGTGGTTTGATCTCTAGTCATGCTAATGGAGCCCACTTTGACTCATCTCTCGAATCTCATCGGGATTTTCTAAATAATAATAGAAAAGTGATCAATTTTCTTTATTATTCCAATTAAATCATTAGCAAAACACATATGATAAGGAATTAGATTAGGCAAGGTTAAGATTCTTGACACATCCAAATCAAGAGGTTTCCCATTACCTCGACACATATCAATTAGCCAACCATGACTTTCATTAAGCTCAACATCTTAAATATAGGAAATTGCATCAATTGAATATATATATATATATATATATATATATATATATATATATATATATAATAGAAAGGAAAATTACAATAGGCTCTTTATTGAAGATAAGAAATGCATTGTTCTATCTGTCTGATTGAGAACAAGAAATTGAGATCAAGAGATGGAAGATTGTTGATAAATTGGAGTTAGGAATGGATTGGGTGATACCAAACAAATAACCCTATATCTCTTTTTAGTGCTCCCAAAATCAGCCTCTTTTATCCCATCCTCTTCTCTCTTAAACAAAATGAAAAATAAGTTTATATATATGTAACTACCCATTGACACAGCCGTGTAAATCGACATGGTTGTGTAAGTCAACACGGTTGTGTTGTGTCTCTACTCTAACTTTGCATATGTTTTTTATTTCATCCATAACTTCTTTTTTGAATTTTTATTGAGCCAATTTTTTATGTGTTAGAAAGCTAAAAACAATATCCGCAACTTTCATATTCAAAACTATTCCAAATTTATATCATATCATGGTTGGATTTTCAATTCTTTATTCCTTTTCTTACATTGAGCACTCACATTTTCTTCTATTTTGTCCCTGCTATTACAGTTTAGCTTCTTTTGATCCCATATTATTGAAATACCTATAAAATATGATCATGAGTAGTAAACAAGAATAGGTGGATAGGTGGACTAAAGTATGAAAAAAAATTATCATATGATCACATTAAATCTTCATGTTAAAGTCCATATGATTGACATAATTCATGCCTATTAGTATGAGAGGTGGAAAAGTGTTAAACCATATGGATACACCTGATATGGTGTTTGGTTATAAGGTACTTACCCTATTGATTTGTAACATGATTCTATTAACACTAAAATGAACATAGATATTATTTTTAGTGTTGTGTCATGAATATTAACTCCTTTATGTTATGACACATAAGATTATAAGGAGGTTGGTCAAACAGATATTAATCATTTTAGACTTGTGTAAGCTACATCAAAGGAAAGTATACACGAAAGTCAAGGATATGTGCCATCAAGAATGCAATTAGATATTAGACATACTATGAGGATTCACATGGTAAGAGATGCTTCATCTCTTTCATTGATGATCACCTACACTATATGTATCTTCACTTGTTTCATAACATGTAGCATTGGATGAAATTAAAGTGTTCAAGGATAAGGTAGAGAAATAATATGGAAAACAAATAAAGATTGTGTGGTAAAATAGAGGTGAAGATTACTATGATATGTAATTTGAAGATGGAAAATCACATGGTGTAATACCCTACTTTTTAGGGTTTATAATGTGCACTAATGTATGCATGCAATCGTGGTCTGAGTGTGTTTGATATTATTTTAGTGGTGTGTTTAATATTGGTTTATACTTTGAAAGATAATTGGTGTTGTCAAAAAACCTATCAACTAGTTGGAGGTACCCATCAACTATTATGTTCATTAAATATGAGTTTTGAAACTCGATGAACTAATTAACTGGTTTAGGTTACCAGTCAATTAGTTTAACTTAATTGGTTGTTCTTGTGACTCAATTTTCACTATAAATCTTTCCCCAAAATTTTTGTAGCATCTTGATTATTTTTTTAAGCATTTGTTTTACTATTTTTACTAATCTTTAGAGCATGATTAACCTATTTTTATTGATTTTTAATGGATTCATGATGAAGTAATTCATGAGAAGTAACATTCATGACTTCAGCTCATTTTTCTTCTTCTTCATTGTTTTTTCTCTCTCTTATGATATTTTTGAGTGGATTATTTTCTCCTGACCTTTGTACATTGATGAACTTTGATTCCCAACACATGTTGCCATTATTCCTTTCTTATGTTTGAAAATTTTGAGGCACATTACTTAGAACACTATAGTTTCACCAATTGAGCTCAAAGGAAGAAATGCTTTCTTTTAACTTCAAAGCCTACATTTGAAGCTTGGGTTTAGGCTAGGGTTTGGGGTCTTGATTTATAAAATCCTTTACCCTTATTTTTTTGTAGAAACATTCAGTAATTTTAACCCAAATGCTTTATTTTATCCCTTAGCTAACATCATAATTGTTTTTTTCTTCATAATTACTATGCCACTTTTCCTCTCAAATTTTGTTTCTAATCTTCCTTTCCTCTTTTAATACCTTATCTAGTTTCTTCTTATTCTGATCTTAAATAAGATGGGGTTAGATTTGGAAAAAAAGGTGAGGATTTAACTTTCATTTATGGTGTTCTCAATTTTCTCATTAGGAAGGTGGGTTTTCTCTAATTTCTTCTTCTAGGTCTTTGGTTTTAATAATTCTTCTTTACATGATTTCAAAGGTTTTATTGAGTTTTGATCTAAATTTCTTGATAGGTGTTCCAGTGTGGGAAAGGGGTTTGGATTTTCAAAGAGTTTTTTCTCTTTTTGGTGTGTTGCTTAGCTCTTTTTAGGAAAACCATTATCTTCCATAGTTTGTATAAAAAGATATGGATAAGTGCAGTTCATGTTCTATAAGTATGTGACAACTTAAGTATCAAAGATGACAAAGTACCTGAACTTGTTATTATGTAATAAATTAAAGAAGTGGAAGATAGCTTTAGCTTAATATCTTTCATGTATATACTTCATAAATATGATTTTAGATTTGTAGTTACCTCTGATATTCAAAATTTCTTGTTTGGAAGAGTCATCAAATAGTTAGCCTCTAACCTTAGTGGTCTTGGTATAAGGTTAAACTCATTAGTTGGATTGACCAAACCCATTTACTAGTTCCTAGGATAGTTTAATGGTTGGGGTCAAGCGATCTACTGGTTGGTCTATGACCCGAGTAGTTTTAGCCTCGGGTTAGACACATCGACTAATTTAACCAAACTGATTGACGAGTTCTTAATTTTTTAATTTATTTAATAATATAATAAAAGATAAGCTAGTTTTTTTTTTTAAAAAAAACTAAAATCACCCTAACGTCAACCTTGTGCATGCAACTTCATGCTCCTAACCCCCATGTGAATCTAATAATTGATGAAGAAATCAAGCCTAAAAGTCAAACATAAGGGTGTAGTATAAATACATCAATTGGTATACTATTTATTGTTTATTTAAATTAATTTTTTCTTTACTTAGAATTATTAATAAATAAAAAATTATACCATTATATTTTTGAGGCTTTTCTCTACATCAATACAGGTATACTTTTAAATTTAAAACATTAACATATATAATATAGATATATGTTTCTCTATGATGATAAATGTGTTTTACCAATGTTGTGATGTTTTACCGTAAAATTGATTTTACCATTGTTATGCTTATGTTTTAGAACTATTGTGTTATATTTCACCATCATTATATTTTTTGTTTTAACTTTTTTACCTTCATATTTCACTATAGTTTCATGCATGTTTCACCATAGTTGCATTGATGTTTCACTAAAGTTGTTTTCTATTTTTCACTTTAGTTGTGATTTTCTGATTTTCCTAAAAAAATTAACTTATCATATTTTACCATAAGTGTCTTCATATTTCATCATTATTATATTATGCTTCATTATGGTTATTGTAATACTCCAAATTTTACTACTATTTTTTTATGGAAGTATTAATAATAAAATGTGGGTTGTTACACTGCATCCATAAACACCCCAAAATTTACTACTGAAAAATTTCACTTATTTAAAAGGGTTTAACATAAGTGAAAAGATAAAACCATAAATTCGGGAGCATTACCGCCACACTTAGTACCAGATCGGTTTACTCCTACCATCCCAGTATTAAGTGCTAAGGCTAAATAAGGTTAATATTAAACACTAGTCATTAATAAAAACACAATTCGTTAGTAAAGCACAAGTCATACAGAAATCAGAGTGTGGTTTAAGATTACAATCCAAAGAGTACGTGGCTAGAGTTTTTCAAAAAATAAAGCATAGTAGAAAACACAACTAAAATATGATAATACATGGTCCAATAAAAGAAATAGAGTCCAACCGAGTAGCTCTCGATCCCCAAGTCACGTCTAGGCTCAACGCTCAGCCTCATCCGATGCCTCGTAAGTGTCGTAGGCATCAAAGACATCGCCCCCTACTTGCACAAGCTCAGATGGGTCTTTTGCTAGTGGGAATGAGTAGCACCCATAAAACAGGTGATCAGTACGCTACGTACTGAGTAAGGTAATAGATGCGCTAAGGTCAGCATACAAGACGCACAACACATTATATATGGCATAATCACATGAGCAATATGTAGTAAAATAGATAATGAAGGCCAGTTATGGTCCAGACAGACTTATTCTTTAGATCTCTGGTAAATATAGAGTCTATTCACATCATAGTCTTTATCAATCCAGGTGAGTGCGGAAACCCCACTATTATAGCTGGTGGATCGGTCATGCATGGCAAAATGCTCCTAGCCACTATTATTCGCCGGTGGACCGGTCATGCAGGGCAAAATGCTCTTGGCCACTATTATTCGCCGGTGGACTAGTCTGGCCCCGACTCACATGCTATTTCATTGTAATTACTTTGTATCTTTCCTATATCTTATCACAATTATTTTTGGTTTGTTGAGCACGAAAACCCCCACTATTATAGCTGGTGGAATGGTCATGCAGGGCAAAATGCGCCTAGCCACTATTATTCACCGGTCGATCGGTCATGCAGGGCACCCCAGCTCCTGGCCACTATTATTCGCTAGTGGACTGGTCTGGGCTCGGCTCAACAATCTTTCTCTTTAAATGGATAGTATCTTATTTGTGTCTTATTCAATAAGAAATTCTCCCTTAACATGCATGTCACCAACATTCTACTTCTATCCTCTCAAGGGGGCCCATCCCATATCTTGAGACTCATGTGCCCCTTATCACACCCCGGCATCCATTCCCCCTTAAACCTACACAAAATGTAAAACCCCAAATCCTAAGGTGTGGGTTAAGGCTCAACACCTCATGACATCAACTCCACCTACGATCACCCTCTAGAGTTTTCCCTTGAAAACCCTACTTGGACTTATGTGGCCCAACTTTCTCCCACTTACACTATCATTACTTCATTCCTCGCCTCGCACCTTGTCTCAATTAGGTCACATCCCAAAACATATCACTTTACCTCTCGACTTCGTATGTGACCGGAAAAATCTTAGTTGGCCACCTCAAACCCTAGTACCTTTCTTCTCCCACAAGTAACCTCTCTCTTTTCACCCAAAATATCTTTTCTCCCATGGAACCCATACTTAGCCCTTATATAATAAATTCTCACTTTGAACCCGTGCTCCACTTTTCCTTAATAATCTTTACTCCCACATTTTCCAGATTACTACTCTCTCCCAAAACCCTAATCGGGTCCCTTATACACCCTTACACCAACCTACGTACTAATTTTTCATCCCAAGTCTCCAATCACTCCACAACTCTCCCCTTAGCTTATTAACACCTTAAATCAACTTTTCTCACGTAAAGATCATCCCTATGTGAGATTTATCCACTACATGCAAACTCTCAAAGTCCCATGCAAATTTTAAGACTCCTATGTATGGTTCCCATCTTTCATTCATTTTGGTCATTCCTTCCTCTTTAATTTCCCCTCATGGATCGTGAGGTATTTTGGTTAACCTGATATCCCTCCTTAGTGAACTCACATCCCATTTTCTTTCTTTTTTTCCTTTCATTTCCATATCATATTATCAATGGTCCTATCATGCATGTCCTAGAGGGCCATAACATATCACATCATAATCATCATATATACATATAACACTCATGTCATAGGAAAACATATGCAAACATACCTCAACTCCAAGCTGCGTTACTCATAAGACAAGTTAATGACAATAATGTAATACACGACGTAGCATGATATAAATCACTCAGGCATACAAGTCACATAACACACATGGGCCTTAGCTACATCCTTACTTAAAGCGACGCCGGGCTTGGAGCACGCTCCTACGACTAATTAGGGTTTTGGCTCGATTCACCTATAAGAGGGAAAATACTAAGGATTAGTTTCCCTCCTACCAAAAGTACCATTTATCCTATTTAGTCTAAGATTAGGGTTATTATTACTAAAGGGGCATTACATATGAACACTAGGGTTTTTACCTCAAAAATAGCTTACTAGATATTATTAGTCAAAATATGTTTATTTTAATATTTATTGATATACTTATATTATTGAACCTATTAGCTTTATTCTTCTAATAATGGTACTAATACTAATTATAGAAAAATAGTGATAATAATAATAAAATAATATTAGTAATGCTAATGCTTATAATGATAGAAACCCTAGCGTTTTGAAGGCTAAGTCCAATAATAGTGTTAGGGTTAAGATAATAATATAATAATTACAATACCAACAAAGTATAAATATTCCTAAGGATAATAATGATAAAGTTATATTTTGAATAATAATAATATAAGGGTTCAAATGTTTACCATAATAATAAAGATAATGATAATAGGCCATAGCTATCATTAGTAATAATAGTAGGAATAATAGTGAGGTTAGTAATAATAATAATACTAAATGAGGAAAAGTTCCAATCATAATAACACCAAATTTGTAGGCTATTATTAACAATAACATTGTTATTGGTTGGGAAAATTGTAAAGTTAGGCTAAGTAATGATGATGATGATGATGATGATGATGATGATGATGATGATGATGATGATAATAATAATAATAATAGATATAACTGTATTAATACTAAAGTTGTTAATAATAATAATAGTAGTAGTAGTAGTAGTAGTAGTAGTAGTATTAGTAGTAGTAGCAGTAGTAATAACAACAACAACAATAATAATGATAACCATTTCAATGTTAATGTTGTAGCCTTTTAAATAGTTTACCCTAGTTATAAGTATTTTTTGAAATTAGGTTAGGAAATAAAGGGGATACATAATAGTAATAATATTAGTAATGGTATAATAATAATAATAACCATGATAATACAACACTAGTAATAATAAGAATAATAATAATAATAGTATTAATATTAAGGATAATACTAGTAATATTAAATAAAATTATTAACACTTATAGAAAATAGTTTAGGGGTTGGGGAAGTTGGAGAACCACCTAAGGTTAGTGGTAGAACCGGCGGCTGCGCGTGGCAGCGACGACGGCCGCGGTGGAGGAGGAAGTGGGGTGGATAGGCTAAAGGAGAGGAAGTGGAGGGGTGTTTGATGTGGAGGAAGGTGCAGCAGGTGGAGAAGGGTGGAATGAAGGTGGTGGTGCAGCTGGGAGTGGCGGTGCACGACGGTTTTTGCTTTGGCCAAAGGTGGTGGAAGGTAGTGGAAAATGGAGGAAGTAGAAGGAGAGGGAGGTAGGGGAGATGAAGGTATGGGAAGGTAGGGGAAGTTTTCCTAGGTGTTTTGGAGGGTGGAGGAGGTGGTGGTAGCGGTGGGATTGGCGACGGAAGGCTACGCGAGTGGCGGCGAGGGGCTGGAGTGGGCTGCTCGAGTTGGCGACTTTGCATGGCTGGGGCACTGTGTGTAGGGTGAGATAAGGGATGATTGTGGCTTGGTTTTGTAGAGGGAGGTGCGGGGAAGGTTTTGGTGGGCGGCGTTTGAGGCGGCGATCGTCGACAGCGGTGGGGTCAGAATCTATTTGCGTGGCGGCGAGACGGAGAGTTTCTGGGCTTGCGAAAAAGGGAGCTCGATTATGGCTACCCTAGGAGTGTATTTATAGGTTAATTTAGGGGGAAAACTAAAAATGGAGAAGAAGACAACTGGGGCAGGTGAGGTAGGTCACCGACCGGCGGTGGCAGGTGGCGCATGGCCTACGAATTGCAGGGTATGTTTGGCTCGGTGTAGGGAAAAGGAAAGGGTGGCAGCACGCGTGAGGAGGGAGGACGACTAGGTTGGGTCAAAAATGGAAAGGAAAATGACGGGGGTGGCAGGGGAGGACTACCGGATGGAGTAGGTGGTTGCGGTGAAAATCGAGGTTATAGGTTGCGTTGGAGGTCAGGGTTGGGGGAAGAAGAAGAGGAAGGGTGGACCGGTGGTCCAGGGGAACGAGAAAAAAGAAGAACCGGCCTTCGATTGGGCGCAGGGTCAAGGCTCATGGCTTGGGCTATGTGAGGCAGGCTAAGGAGGATAGTTTGGGCTACAGGCTGGCCCAAACTAGGGGGGAGAAAGATAAGTAAAGGAGGAAGAAAGAAAAAGAAAAAGATAGCAGAAAAAAGAAAAAGGAAAAAAGGAAAAAATGGTTGGGTTGGGGTATTTAGATTTTGGGTAAATTTTCCTTAACTTCCATTTTAATTAGTAAAATGTCCAAAATTTTATAAATAATTTATTTATTATTTTCTCTTCATTTTTCGCAATTAATTTCCTCTTTATTTAATAAAATAATTTATTTTCTTAATTTTCCTAATAAATTATTATTTTGCCTTAATTCCTAAATTAGGATTGTATTTCAATCCAATATAGAAGAGATATTCTCTACAACCTATGTTAGTTGGGTGCAAAGCTAAAATTAAATAATACATAGAGATGAGGTGTGGAAAGCCCTTGATCTCATGATAATATAAGTTTACAAAATAGAATGAATATATAAGATAAAAAAAAGCATAGGATAGAATTCCACACATAGAGAGATAATCTTGAATAACCATAAACTTAAAGCGACCTATGACTACTCAATGTGGGAAAGCATAATGAAAGAATTTAGAGCTTGTTTGGTTTAACTTTTGATAAGTAGTTTTTAATAAATGTAATTATAAAAAGTAATTATAGATTACAATAAATGTTTGATTTTACTTTTAAAAAATTATTATAAAAAAGTAATTAATAAAAATCACTTTCTATAAGTAATAAATCAAAAGTAAGTTTTACTTACTTCTAATAAGTACTTCTAATCTAAGCACAATAATATAAAAAAAATTCATTTATAACACGACACTCTTCTCACTCGCATCTATTCCATTTTTGTCCGCTCCCGAACTGTCCTGTAGCTTACCACCACCATTTCTGTTGCCTGCTTGCTCTATTTCTGCGGCTCATGTTCTACTGCAATTTTGTAATTTCCTCTTCCTTCCTCTTCTGATCAACCTTCTTGTTCATCTTATTCGACTGGTAATACAAGACAATCAGATATCGATTAGCAACATTAAACCCGGACAAATGATCGACTGTAGTCTTGCCATTGTAGATATCCTCGTAGACCACAACAGCAGTCCCGCGAGTATCCTTATTAGTGCCAATTTGGATTTCCCAGATTGCGCCGTACTTTTCAAATATATCATACATATCTTTGCTTGTTATATTGAATGGGAGATTATGAATATAGAGTACTCGATTAACCTCTGGTGGGAGATAGGTGTTGCCATTTCGGAGAATTGACATGGTTTCATGTGCGTCGAGGAGGGGAAGAAAGAAAGACGAGGGCTTTGCCGGACCAGAAGACTGCTGGGAGAGAGAGGATACCAGTGATTCAAGAATACTTCACTTCGAGTAGACAAGTTATTCCACTCACCGCAACCGTTCTCTTTTTTCCTAACTTCAGCGGCGAATGGATTGTGGAGTTTATTATTATTATGAGGCTAATATATGCTTCGATTTGTCTTGCCCTTGAAGATCTTCGAGAGTAAAAATGAAACATAACACATTGCTTTGCACCAGGAGTCATCAATGAATCAGGATCTGTCTATTGTGTCTTCCTATGGCCACTCATAGTCACACTATCAGCCTTTCCCTCGCTATCATAAACATCCTGCTCAACTACACTAAATGTTTGTGCTTGATCTCTCTTACTAGCATGGGTACCAGCTACCTTCCCAGCATAGGACGACTTTTCTTGGCTCTCCCCACTCATATGCAGAGACTCAGGCTCCTCATCCTTATTCTCCCCCAATCCTTGTGAACTCTCCCCAAGAAAAACTTTAGTATCCTCAACCAATACCTTGACTGAACGTGTTTTATTGATTTTAGACTTACCCTTCCTCACATATTTATGTTACCTTCCCTGCAAATTGGGATGCTTTGATTCTTCTGGTTCTTCTTGCATGTCACTTTGCTTATCAACAGAAGCCTATTTTTCATCTTGATTAGGTAGCAAAGCATAAGTTGATGCATCTTCAATAGAAGGGGCATGCTTTCTAATAATACAGCCTTCAGACGTAATTGAGATATCCTCCCTCTTACCACTTTCTAAAGATTTCATATGGCCAAAAGGTTTTAAATTTTCATCAACTAGGGGACCCTTGTCTTCAATAATTGGTAATTGATCATCAGCGGGAAAAATCTCTGCAACAAGTTCTCCATATGTTCTACACCCTTTGAGCTTCTCAGTGAAAGCAAAGAAGCAAAATCTCTTATGTACTAGCTTTCCCTGCTGGTCTTCAAGCTTTCTTTGTAGAGCACTGAGCATACATATGTCCTTGTGTATTTCACGTTGGTCCTCTTCAAGCTATTTCTCATCCAGACCAAGACTCCTTTCCTTCTCTAGAAGTTGCCTCTGAATCTCCACATCTTCCTTTTGCCTGAGCATAATCTCCTTCAAGTGATTGATATCTCTAGTTTCTCTCACCCTCATTTCTTCAAATAATCTCTCCCTTTCCCGCAACTTCTTCTCCATTTCTTCTTGTTTCTTCTGCATATCCTTGGAAAGTTCTATTCTCTGCTGCTCAAAATCTTGAAGCATTAGGCTATGCTCAAGTTGAGTATTCTCAGCCAAAACTTGTTGTTCATGCTTCATCGTGGCAATAAAAGTTTCCTTCTCCAATCTGATAGCTTCCAGCTTCTGCTTCATAGAAATTTGTGTATCAATTCTCTCCTTTTTTTCAGATATGTCGGCACAGGGGGAGTAACTTGCAACTCTAGGCAACCAGCATCTAAGCCATGAAATAAATCCATTGTTTAATTAGTTCATTAATTATATTAATATTAGTCATCCACTCATATGATTTTATGATGTTTATTATAAATATAAGAATATTTATTGTATAGTATAAACTTTGATTACGGTTACTATTTGAGTTTTAGATATTTGTGAATTTTATAAATTTGTTTAGTGGTTGTTCATAACTTTTTTAATAAGTTTATAATTTTTATTTTATAATTTTTAGTACTTTGTAATATCTTTATATTTTTTTTATACTTGTTAATATTTCATATGCTTCTTAATATTTAATATTACACAATTTATATATCAATTATTACTAAAAGATATATATAGGAAGATGAAAACTAAAGATGGAAAAGAAAAAGTAATTTTGTAGGAAAATGAAAACCAAACACTAATAAGGTACAATAAGTAGTTTTTTAGCATTAATTACTTATATAATTTAAAACAAACATACATTTTACTTATAAAAGCACTCTTTAAAAAATAGATTTATAAAAGTAGTTTTTATCTAAAAGTAGTTATTAATAATAAGTAATACCAAATGACACCTTAATCAGCATATACCTACAAATAAGGTGGTAATTGCTTATGGGAATGAGCAACACGTATGAAAATGATGATTAGTACGGTATGTAATGAGTAAGGTAATAATACACATCTATATAAAAGGGTTTGCATGATACAAGCAACATAAAGATAGATATTATACATGCATAGATCGTCAAGATACGAGATGATCCAAGAGAGAGTCATATTTAAATTTTATCATTAGAAGATTCACACAATCCATTTATTTAGTCACATTAAGGTCAAGGAAACACTTGTAATAAAACAATCTCTCTCCTATTTCCCTTGTATATGAGGAAAGAAAGAGACAACCTTAGTAATATACTCACATTAAGGGTAGAATAGACATATGTCACTAGTAATCCTTTAATCCTTATTTATTCATACCCCTATAGGATGGTGAATCAGTCAGATATAGTAGACTAGGGTTCTCTAGTTCCATTAAGGCAGGTAATAAATTTCAATACGTAGATAATTTTAGCACCTGAACCATTTTGGTCCTTTCACTTTAAGTAATTGTATTTTAGTAGATCATTAACCAACACTTATCACATAATAATGCCTCACTTGATTTACTTAAATTCATTATATTTCCACTTTCATTACCATTGACTTACTATAAAAAAGTTGCTTATCATGATCCTCAGCTACTGTGAATTAATTCCAACAATTGATAAAATTCAACATTTAGAGTGTATCACTTAATAATACATGTAACATGTTACAAGAATAAAGGCACAATATATGAATAATTATTAAATACATGAGGTAAAAGACAAACATATCCTAATAAGCCCTCGTTTCACAAGTACACAATAACTTCATGAGTTTTTCCAACTCATAAAATTTAACATACTAACCTAAAATAATATTAAAAACGCCACATCCATATATCATAACTTCAAATTTTCACATATAAAATACAGATATTACTCTTTTTGTTATGATTCTCAATTTAAGTCATTTATCATAAAATCATACTTTATGTTATTCATAATTTATCAAGATAATTCATAAATCATCACTTTTGTATTTTGGCCCATATAATACATATGCAATATCAATATTTCAATATTTGATCGAAATGCCATTAGTTCGCCTAAATATTTCAAATTTTATTATTTCATAACTTATGTCATCCTCATCCAAAATTTAACATATTATATAAATCAATTTTATTGTAAGAACATTAAGGAACATAATGACATATTTATTTTCTCTAAAAAATCACCAACATAACCATATTACCCTTATGGCTGAAGCAGCCACATAATTCACAAAATTTTATAAGTCTCTAAATTTTTCTAATTTTACACACAACACCATTTACATTATTATTATCTTAAAAATATAATTTACCGAAACTAACTATAATACCACAAAGGCCATTTGGTTGAGACAACCCTAAGGTCTACAAACACCAAAATATGATATTTCAATACAATATTCTTATCACCACACTTAAAAACATTTTGATCTACTGAACTCAAGACTCAAAAAGCATGACATAATATATTATCATGCTCAGGATTTTATGGCAAATCCTATCAAGGCATAAAATATAACCTCTACTTGTAAAATCATGTATTTTACCAAATAATACATTAATGTGAATTTAAAATAAATCCTAGCATGATATATTATATGAAACATGATAAAAAGGAATTTTATGAAATTAACACGTACTGACAAAAAGTCCCTAAACTAGAGATGTGTATCCTTACGAAAGGCTACATCAGTTTCTAAGAAAAAAAAATACTCCAAATAAACTTCTTCCATATCTTTATCACCTAAAAGAATAAAAATTAGATAAGTATAAAGTAGCAAGTGTTAGAATAAAATCAATAAGATCAAAAGAGATGATAATAACCCATAGGATTCAAAAATGAGAGCTTAGAAAACATTCACCAATCTATAACCTTAACTCTATTTTACTTAAAGGAATTTACTAAAGAGTTAAACTTAAGATTTTAGAATTAAGAAGATGTAAAAAAATGGAGAGAAAGAAATAAAAGGGGATTGGTTACAACGCCAAAAGCCAAGAATAACACAAGTTAAAAATAGGAAGAGAGGAGAGAGAAAAGTTAAATGTAGAAAATTAGCATGAATGATCAACCAAAGGTAATGACCCCCTTTTGGGGGGTCAAACAAGGCAAGAAATAGGGGTAAAATATGATAAGTGGTTTGATTGGAAGAAAGAGGAGTGATGGGAGAGATTGGCATTGGTGAGAAAGTCTAAGAGAGTTGGTGGAAGGTGATTGGGGTGATTTTGGTTATATTTTTGGTTGAATGAGCAAGTACCACATAGGATATGATCATGAGGTGCAAGAGGGTCATATTTTGGAATTCCTTATGACCAAGAAAGTGAACAATGATTAAAAATGGTTTGGAATAATTATATAATTCCTAATTGTGAAAAATTAGTGAAAGATGATGAATTAATTTAGAAATTGAAATATATATATATATATATAATGGTGAAAATCATCAAGGTTTTTTTAACCAAAATATGTGGGTGGTTGACCACTAGAGACCCTATATGAGGTTTAGACCTCTTCTGATTGATCAATCAAACGTAAGGCATAGTCGATTGTCAATTGATTGAAATAAAAACTTTGGTTTTGAAGGATAGGAAGGTAAAATAAGGATTTGAGAAGTATAGTTAAGGTTTCCAAATAATGTTTAGTGTTTAAAGAGGAGATTACGAAACTAATCACCCAAGAATTAGAGTTATGAAAATTTGGGGCATTGTAGTTATGTTTATATTTCCTCACTATTACATTCATAGTTTACTATAGTTGTCTCAATGTTTTAATATATTTCTCACCATATTTTATCATAGTGTTCTCCATATTTTACCATTAAAATAAATTTTCACCCCTATTATGAGTACTATTTATATTTATAACTTTTGATGTTTCACTAAATTGCATTAACCTTTAACCATTTTTTTCATCATTATTATTAACTTATTCTACTAATACTTCACTTTTATTATAAAAAAACTAATATGTCAGAATTGTTATTCATAACTTTCACTATAATTGTCATATAAGTAGGTGTATGATATATTACTTTGAAAGGTGAAATTATAGAAAATTTTAAAGTATTACAAAAGAATCAAAAATCATGCTAAAGAGTTTACTAAGCCAACAAGATCCCTATAAGATTTACATTGGTGAAATAATTCAACCCACATTGCAATTTCTCAAACAATGACCTTTATGATTTGCATTAGTGACTGAGTAGTAATTTGGAAAATTCTTTTATTTCATTATTTCCATATCCAATATGTTACCGTAGTTTTTAACATTGTAAAGAACCTATTGCGGATTCTTGGTCCCCATACTCCTTTTATGAGCCATCGAATAACTTTATACCATGTAACTAGATGTTGTGTAATTCTTACCTTATCAATGAGAGAAATCCATATTGAGCGTGGGAAGGTACACTCAAAGAAAATATGTTCAAGTGTCTTATCCTACCATTGACAAAGTTTACAGGTTGAAATTGTGTTGAAAGTCATGTACTGCATTCGGTCTCTTGTAAACAACTGGTCATGTATGGTTAACTAAAGAACGAATTGGTGTCTAGGGAGTGAAAATCTATTCCATACCATGTTGTACCATGATAATTTTGTTTCCCTAGGGTGAAAAAGGTGGTAGGCTTTCAGAATGTTTCACTCTCCCGTGTTCAAGTATATTTTTTGAGTGTGGTCTGGACTGAAGAGATGTTGAAAATTTTCTCTTATCTCCATGATCTTCCTAAAGAACCAAAAGGTACTTGTAGGGGTGTTAATGTACCATAAATCACTACCCTTTATTTAGTATGCAATAATCTACCTTATCCATAGCACCTCCTTCCCCTACACAATTGAAAAACGTAGTTTGCCAATAGCTGCAAGGTTCCACCAATGTATATTCAAGATATCCAAGCCCCCTTAATCCTTTGGTGCACAAACCATTTCCCATTCAGCAGGGCTTTTGCTGGAAGTTTCCAATCCTAACCAAACGAAGGATCGACAAGCAGCATTGATGTAATGAAGAAGTTGTTTAGGGAGTATGAAAAGGAGACTCCAATAGTCTTACATCCCCATAAGAAAATAATTGATAAGTTTGAGTCATCTTGCATAGCTAAGCATTTTATTTTGCCATTGATTGAGTTTCTTAGTGATATTCTCTAGCAAAGACTTGTAGTGTTTTTTTCTCAGGGTTGAACCAATCAATGGAACACCAATATATTTTACTAGAAGATCTCCCAATGGTATATAAAGAGTCGATTGGAGAAATAACTTATTTCCTATAGAAATTTGACCTCTATAGAAAATTGTGCTTTCTAGCACATTAAGTTTTAGTCTAAAGAGGTGAAGAAATGAATGAAAGTGTTCATTAAAGCCATAACAAAATTTATGTCAAATCTACTGAATAAAATTAGATCATCGGCATACATTATGTTAATCAGCTTCACTTTTTTGCACATTGGATGAGTCTTAAAGTTAGAATTGGTCCACCATCTGGCATAACTATGACAAACAATTATGGGGAAAGGGGATCACCTTGCTGCACACCTAGCCTTGAAAGGGAGGAGGGAAGAGTGTCATTGGGCTTTAAGGAGTAGCTAACAAAAGACACATATGTCATGATAAGCAAAATAGTGTGGGGAGGAAAGTGTAAGGCAAGCACCATTTTCTCTAATAAACTCTATTCCACTATATCATAACCTTTCTTCATGTCAATTTTTATCATGCATCTTAGAGATAGGTTATGATGGTTATAGCCTTTCACCACTTTAGTAACAAGGAGGATATTCTCACCCATCATTATTCCTTTAATAAAACCAGATTGAGTGCCTCCTATAACAGAAGCCATAATGGGTTGTATCCTAGAACTGAGGACCTTTGCAATGATATTATATAGCACATTAGAACAAGCGCTAGGTCTATAGTTACCTAGCTTATCTACATTTGAGAATTTTGGTATTAAGATTAAGCCTAGGTGGTAATTTTCCTAAAAGAAAAAAAAGTCATATACACATTTCCAAATATCTTCTCCAATCACATCCTAAGAAGGTTTGTAGAAGCAGGTGTTAAAGCCATCTAGACTGGTGACTTTTTAGAGTGCATAGGCAACATGACTTATTTTGCTTCCTATTTGGTGAAAGGGTTGTGTAAATTATGTTGGTGGTTCACTAATATTTTAGGCCCTCGATTAATGACTTCTGCGAGGATTTGATCGGAAACATCATAAGTTTCCCCTAACAAGTCATGAAAGAAATCAATAAGAATGGATTAAACCTTAATAGGATCATATTATAAGATTCTTGTCCCATATCTAGTATCCTAGATCTGATTTGTATGCTTTCTACCTTTGAGGATATTATAGAAGTATCTAGTATAGCTGTTCCCAAGGTTCAACCATGAAACTCAAGATTTTTACCTTAGGAAACTTTCTTCACACTTTGATGAATGGGTAAAGAGAGCATACTACTTCTTTTCTTATTCAATTAAATCTTTATCAAGAGAAGAATATATTAATTGTTGCTAGATGATTGAAAGATGAGATCTAGCCTAATTCACCCTTTCTAAAATGTGACCATAATGTCTTTAATTTAGTAACTATAAAGGTTTCTTTAGAGCCTTTAGTTTAGCCATAGTAGTAGAAATAGGACTTCCATGGTATTGTTTCAAGCAATACTCTTCTGATAGAGGTGTGAAATGTTCATTAAGAGTCCAAAGATTGAAGAATCAAAATAGTTTTGGTCTAGAAATATGAGTGTGAGGAATGTGTAGAACCATGGAAGAATGATATAAAATAATTAGATATTGGAAGGTGAAGTTGAGAAGGAAAGATGTCATAGCAGATTTCCCATAACTCTCTCTAGTTTGTAATAATTTATGTCAAGTCCTTTTTGTCTATTACACCAAGTGTAGAAAGTTTTGTACTTGATATTAGTAAGTTGTAATGTATTGACACAACGTCTAAAGTTTTCAACATCTTGATCATTCATTGGAATGCTCTGTAGTTTCTCATTTGAGTTAAGGATGACATTAAAATCACCCATCACAGCCTAAGGGAGAGTATTTATATTCTTGTTAAGCATCCGGTCCTAGAGTTTTTTCCTTGCTATGTTCATTCCATAAACAATGCTTATCTTAAAAGTAATATCCTTCTATATAACAGTAACAACACCTGAGATACCTTGAGCACATTGAGTGATAGTATCAATTTTCCAAATTGCATAATTCCATCCCAACCATACTCATCCATAGTGGTGAGTTGTATAGTTATGTCTCCAATGCTATTCAATGGGGAATTTGGTAACAACATCTGCTACTTTATTTTCTTTAATTTTTCTACTAACCCTACTTATGACATATTATTACTCCTAATCTAATGTTGAACATATTTTCATTTTGAGGGTCATTCATCATCTTAACATTCCAACTGCATAGGTTCATTGGAGGTGGATATCAAATTCAGGGATATAGGATTCCTCAGTAACTCTCTTTCCCTAAACCATTGTGAACCATGGGTATTTAAATTCTCCCTACAAGTTAAGCCATATTAAGTGGACCAACTTGATTAGGTGTTAAAGGAATAGCTAAGTTGGAAGTAGAAACAATAAGGGATGCTTGTATTGGGTTATGCACTGATTGTACTTGATTATTCTAAGTAATGGTATATCTTGTATTAGTCTTAGAAGTAAGATCCTATATTTGATCATTTATCCCCCAAAAACCTTTTCATAATTATCATCAGGAGAATTTACATTGGTCTATTTATGAATAGATGGACAATAAGACACCAAGTGGTCAATTTAATGGCATACTAAACATAGGAAAGGTTTCTATTCATGTTCTATTTTCTGAAAAAATACAAAACCATTTGGTATTTTAATCAAAGATGAATCTTGGAGGGGGTTTTGAATATCAACTTCCACCATTAGTTAATAAATACCAAAACCATCTATAGTAGTGACTTAATCTTGGAGGGGGTTTTGAATATCAAATCCATCTGTAGTAGTGACTTAATAAATACCCAAAGGTCTACCCACACAAATACAAATCCTTCCCTAAGAATTAGGTGACTAGTATCCTAAGAGGAGATTGAGAAGCTTGATCCATGTGTGAGTGAAATGGAATTCATCTTGTTCATAAATATTTAAAGAGCATTATCAAGAATAGTATTACAATATTCATTTATTTCAAATTCTAAAGGGTACTATCCTGATTCATGAAGTAGAATCTTAGGAATCTTGACATGGTTCCATTAGGTTCTTATATACTTATACATCTATGAGAAAGATGGTTTCATGCCATATACTACTCTAACAATGGAATTTTCCTAGAATTGAGATTCCTTGACCACCTCCTCCTTTTGAATTTCACCTTGATGTATTGAAGGAAAAGTGTAGGTTAAAAGGATCATTTGATCCAGCCATTTATTCATTAAGAATTTATCTCATTAGGACTTACCTTCTTCGATAAAGGAATTTTACCCACATGGAGGAGATTCAATATCTACCTGGGAACCCCCTTTGATATAGTTGTTTTGATCAAATGGAGGGGATTCAATTTCTGCTAAAAGAGGATTTTGACATATTTCTATGGTCATCAAAGCAAGATTGATAAGGGTTGTGTCTCGTGAAGGAGGAGATTCTTGTTTCACTTATGATCTTTTACAATTATAAAAAATGAAGAAATTTCCACCTCACCTGGTGTTGTTCATGCACCCGGAGTTGATGTTGGAGACTCATGCATAATCGTTGGCATTGATGTTTTGCGAAGAGCCATGGTAGTGTGAGATCTCAATGCTCCTCTATGCTTCTTTGGCATTAAGAGAGAGCTAAACAACCCAAATTATCAATATGAATTTTTGTTCATAGAGAAAAATCTCAAAATAATATTTTTCATATTTTTTTAGAATCTTGTAAAATATATTTCAATTTAAGAATATACAAACGTATAATCTAATATTTTACAAAATAGTAATTGAATGAATTCATATCCAGGGGACACACTTGACAGGTTTTTAATCTAGTGACTAATGTTTTGAAAGTGGTAGGTATGGTTACAAAGAGATCGATAAACAATATTAATTTACCAATAAGGATTAGGGAACAAAATATGTAAATTTTTCAATAATTGTAGCCAAATGCAGTTCAACAACAACAATACTGCAAGGTTTATAGCACCATAGCAACAGACAAGTGTTGGAACTTAAAAGCATGAAATTATAGTTCAATCTCAGAAATCATATGGTATTTTTTGTTGAAAATAAGGATATTGATTGTAATATATATATAAACTTAGTGTAATAGAATTTGTAGAGATTCATTATTATTTATTTGTTAATTAATATGTTTGGCAAGGTGAAAAAATTTATAATTTTATGGAATTTATATATGTGTGACCTTAGTCAGAATATAACATGTTTGGTGCATGGATATATTTATTTTTAATTGACCTTTCATTATATTATTGATAGAGGTCCACAGAATACTTATTTTAGGAGTTTTTTCATTAGAAAAGGTAAAAAAAAAAAAAACCTACCTCCTACATACTTATATTCCATGTTTATAAAATTTGTAGATGTATGGGCCTCAAGTGAGAAATCATTCTTTGGCTTGAATTGGTTTTTCAATCTTCATTTGGATTTAGAAATTAATTAATTTCTATGATGTCAAGCGTATTTCCTTTAAAGATGAGAAGAAACTAATTAATTTCCTTATTTGTGAAATGAAAATGTTAATGCCATTATTTTCTCTACCCACGTCATGCCTCACATTTGGTTCTCTATTCTCTTAGGAACGCACTAAATTTGCTAATATTTTTTTTTCAATTCATATGCCTATTCCTAAGGGCCACTAATATTGAGAATAATGTGACTTGTTAGGACTTACAAGTCTATTAGTAAAGTCACGGATAACCTATAAATAACCACTAATAGGGGCTGAACTAATTTATTCAAAAATTATGAAGTCAACTTTTCCAATTATATTCATTCTAAATCCTTCTAATTGAGAATTAAGGATAAGGTTGTATTTGTCGAAGTCTTATCAAATTGGAATGTTGTTTTTTATGAGAAAAAAACTTTTTTATATTTTAGGAGATAATTAATAATAAAATTTTGCCACCTTAGGAGGGAACAAATATGTCATAAGGATACATTTTGAATTCAGTAGACTCGGATAAATTATTTTTCTCTTCCAATTTTTTGCTTATGTTATTATTTTATTATCAAGGTAGTATTATTATTAAAAATTTATATGATTATTATTTTTTAATGATTATATTTTGATTGATTAGTTATAAAACCATTTTGAATTTTCTATACTATAATTAATATACCTCAACAATCTTGAGGCCATTTTTGGCTATTTGTTATAATACATAAATTTTATATTTATTTAGTAAATTTTTGTACCACCTATTCTTTTACTCCTTTTTTTATTTTTTGATCTTCTATTTTCGTAACATAAATGTGGATGTTGGTGAGAAAACACTAAAGTTTAATGGGTCTAATTTCAAATGTTGGCAACAGAAAATTCTCTTTTACTTGACTACATTGAATATAACTAAGTGTTTCAGTGAAAGCCATCCATGCTGAACAAAACTGCAACTGATGAAGTTAAAGTGGCTACAATTTATGTATAGAAATATATATATTTTTTATGCAGAAATTATATCCTCAATGAACAAAAAGGCACATTACATAAGGTGTATTTTGGCTCTGAAATAAAAAAAAAACTAGGGATTCATTAGATACTAAGTATAATATGGAGGATGCCGAGATTTATTATTATTATTATTATTTACCATTTTCTAGATTACAAGATGGTGAATAATAAACCAATAATATCCCAAGTGGATGAGATTTAATTCATTATTTAGGATATTCATGATAAGGTTATGTCTTTTAGCAAATCATTTCTAGTGGTAGTGATGATTAAGGAACTTACAACACCTTGCAAAGATTTTAAGAACTTCCTCAAGCATAAGCATAAGGAAATAAAACTTGAGGATCCCATCCTCTATTTAATAATTGAAGAGGATAACCATAAGTATGGAGGCTCAAATATGATGGTGTCTAGGGATAATATGGCAGAAAATGGTTCAAAGAAAAGTAAGAAAAGAAATTCCCATTAAGATGGTTAGAATGAAAGACCTAATATCTTCAAGAAATTTTAGGGTAAATGCTATCAATGTGGCAAAAAAGGATACTATGGAAAGGATTTTTGTAATCCAAATAATTCTAAGAAAATCAAGAAACAAACAATGACATCGTGCAAAGGAATCTCACTGAGATAAACAAGATATCTAATGATCATGGACATATGTTGTAAAAAGTGGGTGTTCTGTATGTATTAATATGTTGAAGAGGGTAAATAGTAACTATTCATGGAAAATGCTTCATTCTCTAAAGTAATCATTTGTGGAAAGGTTATACTGAAGTTAGTAAGTGAAAAAAATCTTAGCTTGAAAAAAGTGCTTCTTGGGCCATACATCCGAAAGAATTTGGTTTCAACATCTCTACTTAGTAGGAATGATTTTAAGTTTTTTTTTTTACATCCAACCAATTCATACTCACTAAGAATGATATTTTCTTTGTAGGATAGGGATATTTTAGTGATGGTGTCTTTATGATAAATGTAATGACTATTGTACCCAAAGCATATAATATTAATAGGAGTGTTTTTTCTCATATGATTGAGTCATTTAATATTTGGCATGAATGATTAATATATGTGAACTATGATACTATCTGTAGGTTAATTAATTTATATTGTCTGCCTAAATGTGATTTTGGTTCTAATTACAAATGTGAAATATATGTAAGGCTAAAATGGTAAAAAAATGTCTTTCTATTGAAAGGAGCAAATAATTTATAGATTTAATTTACACTTATGTGTGTGATTTAAAGTTTGTGAAAATTAGAGGTAGTCAAAAGTACTTTATTACTTCCATAGATAATTTCACATGCTACTTCTATATGTTTTTGTTATAAAGCAATGTTGAGGCAATTAAAATGTTTAAGCCCTATAAGGAAAAAGTCAAGTATCAACTTGGTAGAAATATTAAGGCAATAAGAAGTGATAGAAGAGGTGAATACGGAATATCCATTTGAGTAATTTTTTTTGGAACATGGTAGTATTTACCAAATTATCACTTCTTAGGCTCCTCGATCTAATGAAATTGTAGAATTCATGAAGAACCTTGAAGGACATGATTAATGCCATGTTGATTATTTTTGGACTACCATAGAACTTATATGGGGAAGCCTTATTATCTATAAATTACATTCTCAATAATATGTCTCATTAAAAAAACATAATATTCTAAAAGAGTTATGGAAAGGTCATATAGATAGCTACAGATACTTCTAAATTGTGGGGGATGATTGGCAAAAGTAGCAGTTCCCAAGCGATTGAATGTTAAGTTATAACTTAAAACCATTGGTTATGTGTTTATTAGTTATGCACATAATAGTTGTGCATTTTCTTTTCACAAAATAAAAGTTTTTGACATTCAAGTCAACACCATTATAGACTAAAGGGATGCTATATTTTTTGAAAATATTTTTCCTACAAAATGAAAAATGAGTAATTTTTACTAAAGAGGCTAAGAGATTCGATTGGTAATCCAAATGAACCTAGATGAAGTAAAAGATCTAGGATTTCAACACTATTTGGAATAGATCATCTAACATATTTGTTAGAAAATGAGCCTTAAACATTCAAGGAATATACATCTTCTTTTGAAACTACTTATTAGAAAGAAGCAATAAATAATGAAATTAAATCCAACATGAAAAATCACACATGGAAAATTGTGGACTTACCTCCTTGGATAAACCCTAGGTTGTAAGTGGATATTTAAGAAGGTATTAAGGGCATATGGTTCAATTGACAAATACAAGGCTAAACTTGTAAGTAAGGGCTATAACAAAGGAAATATGTTGATTTTTTTTGACATGTATTCACAAGTTAGATGAACTATTTCAATACATATGTTATTGGAAATAATATCTGTAAAAGGATTAGAAGTTATTCAAATGGATGTAAAAACATAGTTCTTGAATAATGAAATAGATGAAGAAATCTATATGGAATAATGAAATACACCCATCTTTAGGACATGAAAATTTTCTTTAAATAGTTAATTGTGGAAAATTAAATAATAAAAATGTAAGGTGTTACTGCTATACTTAGTACAAGTTTGGTTTTCTCTACCATTCCTATACCAAATACTAAGGCTAAAAATAATTATTCTACTTAGATTCAGAATATTATTAAAAGAAACATGATAGGGAGAACAAAAATATTGATATCATTTTGAAAATAAACAATCAAAACTCAAATGAGAGAAAGTACATAATGACATAAGAGTCTAAGAACCATTGAAATAAAAATAAACCAAAAAGGAAACTGGATAATCATAAGTTCTCAACCCAAATTACTAGTTTTTGGCTAAACCTATAAGTTGACTTGCAAAGACCACTGCCCATTGAATAGGCAGGGGTCCACAAACAGGAACCCTTCAGTATAAGGGTATTAAGTAACCTATTACACATAATTAATATAAAAAATATGCATGGAATATATAACAAGCATGACCTCAATACATGGTATAAAATATCAACATATACATGTGATGATTGAAATATAATAATCATATTAGATGAATGAATACCACCAAGTTCACATACTACTGATTCTTGTTCATCTAAAGCATACTAATACTTACCAATTGAACATCCAAGGGATGATCTTTAAATTATTAGTTATAAAAAACATCATAACAATAACATCGTGTCGTATATCTCATTATCAATATGAATAAATATCATAACCTCACAGGTAGGGCTCCCAAGCACCAGACCAATGAAACTCCTTAACATCCTAGGTGGGCTCTAAGGCTATTAAAGAACTACAAGTAGGCACAAAGACTACTACCAAACCACATGTAGAGACAAATGCTATTACCGACCAATCTAATACTCTATTAATAATCATTTTAATTTTTATTTACTCAAAGAGAGATCATATAAACCTAGAGACATCAAGATAATTCAATTATACCGGAAAGGTAACACAATATCTTACTAACTATAAACCTAATGACACTAAGGTACTCTGGTTATATTGGCACACAAAGGTAGTACAATATCATACCAACAAGGACACCTAATCTATAAGTATGCATATCCTTTATAAGTCTGAAGGACTAAATAGAGTAAGATATAGGGCCTACTTGAGGCATTAAGGCACACTAATAAAAATCTATAATAAATCAATGGCTAAACCACATCTTTAGGGAATTAAACCCTAAAGAGCCACCATTTTTTTATCTTAAGGTCTTTCACTTTAAATATTAATACTTTTTATTAAGATGACTACAAAATCACAATTAGTCACATAGGTCGAGTTTCCATCTTAACCTTTTTCTTTACTCATTTGCCATTCATTCAAGATAACTATAAATAAAGTCAACTAAACACCAACTTGTTTCATTCTAGTTTCAATTATTTGCATTTGGGTGCATTAGGCACAAAATTACTAAAATTCCCCTAAGGATAAAATTACCATATTCTCATCCATTTTAAACACACTAAAATTACCACATTCTCATCCATTTTAAGCACACATTCCACTTTATTTATTAAATTTTCATAAAAAGGGTAAAACATAATAATTAAATTAATTATCATGTAAATAAATTATCAGACATGCTAAATGATCATTTTGTCTGTATACATGATTATTCACTTAAAACCCTATCATGCACTTTTTATTTCATCCAAAATCACATATTCTTATGCTTGATAATAAATTATGCATATTAGACATGCTTGTCAGGATAAATATCGTAATACACTTAAAATAACCAAATTCCCTCTACAGCACTCAACAATAATAATTATACTACAAATTTGTCTAAGAATTTTCAACTTATCATGTTACATGCACGTATCATACATAATCTTTTTTCTAAAATCAAAATCATTTAATCACACTTTCGTACCCATAATATTTTACATAAGATAACACGCTTCGCTTTCTCTAATGTTCATAGCAACATTAATAAACACATAATTACAATGTAACAAAACATTCTTAACATAATTTATACACCAAAACCCTAATTTGATATCATATGATAGTTAATATTTTAATAAAGTATAAGACTTACCTGATTTCAAACAAAAGTAAAATTTATCAATAATCCACTAAAATTATTAAGCCTTTCTAATCAAACATTCATGCTTGAAATAATACCACATCAAGCATATTCATATTTAATTAATAAAATAATAATTTATATTAAAATATTAGATGGGGAATTACCAAAATACTTCTAAGGTTAAAAAGGTTAATAAAGTTTAAAAGGATTCCTCATGTTGCATGAGCAGTTTGAGTTGGGTGAATGAAGAAGGTGTGTGTAGGGTGGTTGGGTGCTGTGGAGGTGATGGTTGGTTGGGCAGATCGAGGATTCCTCACTCTTGCCCCCTTTTTGGTACTCTTAGGCTTAGTAATAACTTCCATAACATAACCTTAAAGTCAAGTTGACTTCCTCAATTTATTATTAGGGCCCTTTGATAGTTTCTTGTAGAGCTTAGAGATCAGGTTTTTGATTTCTAGCATTAGAGGGCTTTTAGAAATAGATATTGTCAAGGAATTTTTAGCTTCAAACGTGATTGAAGCTATAACAAAGGGTAGGGTAAAATAAAATTTAGATGCAAAGTAAATGTCACAAAATCAAGCTAATAAGAATTTGCACAAAAGCACTAAATGGGAGTTTCAAGGGGAATGTTGTATGATTAGTGGGGTTGAAAATCAATATACCACATATAAACACGAAATCATTAATAACTATTAGGTAAAAGTGTATGTTTTATAGGGAAATTGAATTAATCTTATTAGAGTTGTAGGTTTTACCATCTTATTTTCCAAGATACTCACTAACAAGGTTTATCATAAGTCAAGCTCAATAGTAACAAGAATTTAAATGGCTAAAGTTTTGTGATAAGGAAATTATATTATGGCTACCACTTATCATAAGGTAAGTATTCTGCAATTAATCGATTCAATAACACATAATCACATCTTATTTTGTTGAGAAGACTAATCATGGCTTAAATTATTAAGATGCAAAACTACTACAAAAAGACCTTTTCTAAATAATCATTAAAGGTTAAGAGGAACTCATATTCCTCAATTCATCTTGATCATACCTAGTTCCACCCTATGTTTTTCAAAATTTTCTCTCTCAAAGGTTTTATTAGTATGTCCACAACTTAACTTTTAGTGTCATATAAACACATCTCAAGAAATCCCTTTTCAACATTGCTTGGAAGAAAATGATTCCTAATATCAATATGCTTAGTTCTAAAATGTTTCATTGGATTTTTTTCTACTATGTTAATTGTACTTCAGTTATCACACATTATAAACAAACTATTTACCTCAACACCATAGTGATGTGGGAGTAGAGTCGCATGACACGACACCGACTAAGATGGTTACGCTACTCCATGCAGATGCATGAACATGGAGGTGCATGCATGGGCTGCATGCAGCATTCTTTAGTTAGCGTAACGTTTATTATTAAGTCATTTATTATTATTTTTATTTCAAGTCAAATAAGGTTGTTAGTAGCTAGATCATTTAATATCTTCTAACTAATCTTAAGTCATTTATTATTATTTTTATTTTGAGTCAAATAAGGTTGTTAGTAGCTAGATCATTTAATATCTTCTAGCTAGTCTTAAGTCATTTATTATTTTTTTTATTTTGATTCAAATAAGGTTGTTAGTAGCTAAATTATTTAATATCTTCTAGCTAGTCTTAGGGAATTCAACGTTTCTAGGAAAGATTAGTGGCAAGATTATTGTAATCTTTGAAGGGAGGCTCGACAACGTTCGGCTATTTAAAGCCATAGAAACCAAGAGAAAGAACAAAATTTGAATGAGAAGAAAAACCTTAAGCTTGCTTAAACCCGAATTATGTTTGGATTCATCTCATAACAAGTAAAATATGTGCGAATGATTTGTTTCAAAAAACTTTAATCTTTATTTCTATGTGGCTTAAAGATTAATCTATCCTTATTTCATCTCATAACAAGTTGAATCTGTGTGAATGATTTGTTTCGAAAAACTATAATCTTTATTTCTATGTGGCTTAAAGATTAATCTATCCTTCTGTTTTTTTTTTTTACTTCGCCACCTGTATCTTTCCACAAAAAACCCTACTCCAAACCGTAACTCCATTGATCCATCCAAACCCTTTTCACCACCCTTCTATATTTCCATCAACCCTAATCCGCCTTCCACCTTTCCTAACCCTAAAGCACCATTTATATTACACCCAAGCTCCAAACTCTAACCGTACATGCATCAACTAGTCACAAAACTAGTTTTTGATCCATAACTATAGTACACAAATAATATCCCATCTTTTTTTATAGTGTGGAATGAGAAATTATGCTAATTTTGGTTTTTGATTTTAATTTTCTATTATGATTTGGTTTGAGGTAAATTTGGATTTGAAATAAGGATGGAAAAATAAATTAAATAAGTTTTTATGGCAAACTGATTGACTAGTTCCATGAATTGATCAACTGGTTCATCGTTTTGGTAAAATGGTTTTTACTTGACCAAACCAATCAACTGGTTGGAGAAATCGAGTGAGTGGTTTATAGAACAATCTACTAGTAGGCTAAACCAATAGTTTAGCCTTTATCATGATGCATTTGGAAAATTTTTATATACTAAGATGGAAATTTTTTAAAACTCAAATTTTTTTTGGAAAATTTTCAATGGAAAATTGTTAACCCATGCAGAATTGTTCCTAAGAGATTCTTAGCCTTTATCATGATGCATTTTGGCCAAAAATATTACCTCAAATCGATATGAGGAGTCTTTTGGGACAATTGAGGGGAAGATGACCTTAGCTTTGTCTTCTTCCACCTACCTCCTCTACATATTTTTGAGATTTTTGCTTCGATCTCAAACTCAATTATACTCAATTGGGGACATTCCTTCCATGTTGGCCTTCCATTTCCCCTCTTGTGTTTTTCATTTATGGACCAATCAACTTGCACTCCTCTATAACTACCATTTGAGCTCTGAAGGATAGGTTATCATATCTTGAATGAAATTTTCTTATTTAATTTGAATTCAAATGATAATGATTAGGATTTTCAATTTGTTTCTAACCGCACTTGAAAATTGTATCAATTTGTTGGCTATAAATAACCCTAATTGCACCTTATATTCACTTTTATTTTAACCACTGAAATACTTTAAATCTCCTATTCATTTGGGTATTGTTGGAGGGAAAAATAATTGAATGGTTAGGTTAAACAAATTGACTAGTTCCTATAAAAGTTTACTAGTTGACCAACCCATTGATGGGTAACCTGTAGAGACCTTGGTCTTGCTCTCTACTTAAACTTATTGACTGGTTGGATAGAATTGATCGATTGGTCTATGAACAATCCACTAGTTTTCCCAAATCCATCAATCAGTTTAAGGAAGCACATAAGTTGGTCAAGCCAAAAACGATCGAATATTCCGCCCAAATCGATTGACTAGTGTGACTAGACTAATCGAATGGTTTGGCTAGGTTGTGAGATTTGGTTCTTTTCGGTTTAGATATGCTTTGAGGCTATGCATGAGATTTTTATATGATTATTTAAGGGATAAAATATAAACATCATCATGAATCAATGACCTAATGAATGGATTAAATGGAATATGATTTGTGGCATACCCAATGGGTAATGTAAAGGCTTATTGAGCATACCTCATATGAAATGTGATAGGTCTTGAGAAACAGGGTGATGAAACATAGAATGTTCTTAAAGGAAATATCATAATGGGAATGACTGCTATAGGACAAGCATAAATAGGAAACTTACACATGGTTGGGGGATGGAAAGGATTAATATGAAAGAGATATTTGAATGTCTTGCTTGATCTTCATATGGGCCTTATATGATCATGTAACCTCATGAATAATAAAATAATCAAGTGAAAGACAATCAAGTTGTGTATGAATTTGGGTTAATCGATCCTCGATTAACTACCTAGGGTTAGTCTACCTTTAAGCATTTATTGGTGCCTTTGGGTTTTCCCTTCAGTTGGGATCCTAGTAGATCCTGGTACCTTACCTACTCTATAAATTGATGATGCACTAGGCGATATCAATAATAAAGGGTCTAGTTACCTAGGTGGTTAGGTTTGGCTTGGACTTATGTCTATATTGGTTGGCTTTAGCTTAGACTTATGCCCATTATGGTTCACTTTGGCTTGGAATTATATCCATTGTGCTAATTAGCTTTGATCAAGAGTTATGTATATTCTCCCTTTATCTTGGACTTATGTCCATTGTAGTGATTAGCTTTGGCTTGGAATTTATGTCCCTTGGTTTGGATAGGCTTCCATGGTATGTAAGACCATGAGGTGGTGCACCATCCATCGCTTGATGATGAAAAATTGGATAATGATTGGAATAAATAATTTGAATGATAATAATGGTAAAAGTTGGAATGAATACTTGGATAATGGCTTGAAGGAATAACTGGTTAATAATTTGAATGATTGACTAGAAGATGACCTATAATGGTATAAAAATAAGAAAATGGTATAGCCTAATCGATTGAGTAAGTTAGGAAATATACCTTAGTGCTCATCTGGATAATCTACTTAGTATGTGTGTGTGAATAACTACAATGTTATACTATGAAAATAAGCACGATGCTTTCTAAGATGCGTGATTTATGCATGATAATGAATTTTGATGCATTATTTGATTATGATAGAGTAGATACACCTACTTAAATGGCATTGGCATGACACATGAAAGTATGATTTTCATGTTATGATTAAACTTGTATGCTTTTGACTCCCATTGAGGAGATAAGTTGACTTACTTAGTATTTAGTATACTGATGTGCCCATTTTCTTGGTTAACTCCTCATTCTCACAAGTAGAGAGTTATATACGAGTTTTTGGGGATGGTTAGTGGTGGACCTACCTCAGCTTGGGTTTGGGGCTTGAGAGTGTGGACATCTGATGATTTTTGTGTGGTTTGTTATGGACCATTATTTTGAGGTCACACCCTAATATTTTTTTTCTATTAATATAGCCATGTAAATCTTAGCTCATCATTCTCCCTATATTTGGCATTGTCGAGGACTATTAAGGTCCTATGTCATAAACATCTATTAAATATTTTTGTAACTTAAGTTTGAGCACTCCATTTTTAATTGGTTGGTTTGTTTTTGAAGCCTTGTATCTAATATCAGATGGGTGGCTAACTTCTATCTTGTGTTAGGTATGATGGTAACACCCCCATTTTCCTAGGTGTGTTAAGTATTTTCCACTTTCTCACTATTTTGAAATGGAATTTTTTATAGTGAAAAAATGGGGATGTTACATAAATGTTGTCAATCAAAAAAATTTAAAACATTTAATACCATGCCCTTGGTGTTTCTTTTAACATATACAATGCATTCTCAAGCTTATAACATGTTTAAGATGCTAACCATTCTTAAACTCTGGTTGTTGTTACACATACATACCACCCTTTAGGTCGCCATTTAGAAAGCCACTCTTCACATCCATCTACTACAATTTAAATTTTTTTTTCATGTGGCATATGCCATGAACATTCTAATTGCTTCAATTCTTACAACTAAGGAAAATGTTTCATCATTGTCTAGTCCTTTCTTGACTATAATCTTACACACCAATTATTTCTTTCTTCCTTGTGATTGTGACCAAGTCATCTAATTTATTTCTCATCTCCCATTTTTTATGCGATCCTAGAAACTAAATGTCAAACTTAACTTCTCTCTAAATAGTTTAGTTACTCTTACATTACTACTATTTAATCTGCATCTTTCAAAGCTCAAAATAGTGGTTATATAAAACCCCAACCTCTCTAAGGTTGTGTGTAAGTACTCTATAGTTCTTTCAGGATCAATGATTAGCCATAAAAATCAACATAAGTCCTTTTTATCAAGTTTTTATCAACTCAAATGCATTGTAGAAAAAAATTTAGGAGCTTACCCATTCTTAAATTGCTCTCAATCAAGCATACTTAAATGTGAAGTCTTTTAAGGATAATTTTTCCAAAAAAAAAAAGATATACCTTGAAAATATAGGTATTGCTATAAACCCTTTTAATAATTTAATATTCACCATTAACTTTCGGGTATTATATACACCCCCACTCAAGAATACAACTTCCTTGTTTTACTTTAACCATTAAATGTATTATTACATTCTATTCCAAGAATAGTCTCCTAGGCATCTAACTTGCTAGTCTAAGTTAAGCTCGTGATTATAATTTTAGTTTGATACCATTAGTAACACCCTAAACTTAGTAAGGTCATGGGTAAATACTCTAGAGTGATTTTGGTATTAATAACTATCCTTTGATATCAACATGAGTCCTTTGACGCATGTTTTTTTTCTTTTATCAAATCACTCGTATCCCAAAAACTTTTTGGTAGGTCAACCATCCCTAAATTATTTCAAGTCAATCACACTTAACTATATAGTTTTTAAGGATAATTTTCCTAAAAAGAAAGTATACCTTGTTGATACATGTATGCTTATTAATCTTTGTAAGCCTCCATTATCCACCACTTGAGTTAAGCACTCTTAACTATGAAGTTTTTTACGGATAATTTTCCCTAAAAAGAATATAAACCTTATTTATATTGATAGTATTATCAATCCTTTTAAGCTTATACTATCCACCACTTCTTTGGGCATATTATAGGTTAGGTTCAATTGTAAATAAGAAACTAAAATAAGCATAATAATTTTGGTGATTGGATCTTGTTTGCACTCCTAGATTTAGAGTTTCCAAAATAATTTATAGTGGGTGTGCACTTTTTATTTTGTGAGGGGATACAGTTGAGAGTGAAAATGTTGGATAAAAATGTCTTTTTTTCGCTTACTTGACTCGGCTACAAGTTTCCTTTACTTCTTTAGTTCTTTCAACTCCCATATTTAGTTCTCCTAGCTTGGTGCTTCCAGGTATAGTATGATGTCAAGCTCTTCATCATGTAAGTGTTCTAGGTTATTAAATTCATCAAACATTACATGGTCACTTTCTTCAATGCACATGATTCTCTTGTTATAAAATTTATAGGCCTTTTGTTGTTAGAATATCCAGGGAACACAACTCCATCACTATGTGCATCAAACTTCCCCAAAATTTATTTCTCATTGTTTAAAAATAATAATTTACATCTAAAGCTTCTAATATTCCTTTGAGAAATTCATAAAGGGTCTTTTTTAGGGTGGGTTTGATCAAAGTCTTATTGAGGATGTGGTATGCCATGTTTACAACTTTATCCCAACAATTCCTTAGTATAGAACTAGAAACCAACATTTTTCTTCCAACTTCCTCAAATGTTCTATTCATTCTCTCCTCCACTCCATTTTTATGGTGTCCTATGAGCTAATAAGTTATGGTCAACCCCGTTTTTCTTGCAAAACTCAACAAATATGCAATTTTCAAACTCAATTCCATGATAAGATCTATTAGACTTACGTTACATATTTTTAAGTTTCTATTTCTTTTTCACAACATTTATAAACTCATTAAATGTTTCTTCTTTATTTCTCAAAATAGAGTCTATGTGTATCTAGAAAAATATCCATTATTATAAACACATACTTGTTTCCACCCATACTGGTAATTATCATGGGTCCACGTAGATTCATATGTAAAAGCTTAAGAGGTTTTGAGGTACTTACCATGGCTTTTGGTTTGAATGATGATTTTACATGTTTTTGACACTACACACACCCTCATTTTCAAACCTTATGAATGGTAGACCTTCAACTAGATCTCTAGTTTCCAATATTTTCAACCTTAAGAATCAAGAAATCGTAGGGTTCTTCCTCTCACTCTACCTTGAAAAATAAAATTAGTTATTATCTTTATGAACTTAAATATGTTTGATTCCTAAAGGGTTAGAAGTATTGCAAACAAAATAATTTCTAATCTAAATATCTTTGATGTAAGAAAAACCTCTTCCTATAAACTTTATTTTGTTCAAACAAACAAGACTAGTATGATTAGTGGGTTGTATTTCATCATTATATCCCAACCCCAACTTATAATAGTTGTTGGATTGTCCTACCATGTTTTTGATATAATTTTTAGCTTTCAACCATCCCTGATTATCAATGTATCTCTTTTCAAGCTTAGCATTTCTAGTTGTTAGTTCCTTCATATCCTTCTTATGTTTCTTTATATTTGTTTCATGAATCAGACTCTCTTTAAGGTATTTGATGACTTCCTCCTATTTCCTGGGGTGAGACAATTTTTATTATTATTTAGAATGAGTGATTTTAATCCATTATTAAGCTTCTTGCTTTCTTTTTCTAGTTTTTTTCGTGAAGAACCAAATAGTGAATTGGTGCCTTAGTAAGAGAACTCATTTCCTTTATTCTCTGCACTTATCTCATTAAACTTCAAAATTAGCTTTCTATTGAGCTTTATTTTCTTGATTCTTTACTTGGGCTTGTCCTTTAAATCTATTTCCTTTGAAGAATTTTTTTAAAATTTTTATTCATTAATCCAAATTCCTCATCACAACAATCAAGTGTATCCTCATCATAAATCATTTAAAGAGCCATCATTTTTTCTACATGGTGAGATCAGATCATCTCCTCATAAGTAGTTTGAGATCTTGTGAATTTTGTTAGTGAGTAATTGGAAAAATCCCTGGATTATAGGATATGTGTCACTTTTGACATAAATTCCACGGGTAGAATCTTGAGAATCTTGAGAATATTTCTAATATTTTTCTATATTAAATAATCAAAGCCTCTAAAAACCAATTCATTTACTATAACAGTGAATCATATTAGCATATCTTTGATAGTGACATTTTGTAACCTTTTAAAGGATTTATACTTTTGAGCTATCATATCGACTTTGCATTATTTTACCTCACTAGTTACTTTATAGCATTCCTTTATTGCATCCTAGATCTCCTTACTAGTTTTTTAGGCCAACACTATATTGAATTCATCAAGGCCTAGTGAGCACTAAAGGATCTTTATGCACGAGCATTTTTCTCTAGTTTCTTGAAATATTTTCATTGTAGTTTTTTCTATCCTTCTCTATAGTCTTGTCATCCCTAATAGATTCAATATTTTAAGGACAAATTTCCACACTTTATAGTATTTTTATTGAAGGAAAGAATTGATGTGATTTTTCTACAAAACATAGTATTGTCCATTAAATATGAGTGTTCTCACAGTTGAGTATCATTACATGCCCTTAGATCCACTCATGTTTTTCTTTTTCATATATGATTCCTTTGAGAGTACTTGCTTTGCTCTCACTTGAAAGTACTAGTGCACTGGATTAAACATCCAAAATACTCAAGAAAATAGGTTAAATTATGTATTTGTAATTTTAAATATTTAAAACAAATTAAGATACAAATTAAAGCTCCCTATTGTGAATGAGTAAACTTAGTTCGTAAATTATTTGGAATTGGTCTAAAACTAATCTATATACATAATTATTTGATTTTTAACTTGTTTGTCTACATTCCTTATATAGTTCCTTATATGGTTTCTTTAAGTAGAATGCATAAAGAGATTAATGTAAGATATTTTGTGGTTCCTTTACTAAATAGATACTTTTCTCTTAAGTAAAATCCATCTATATTCCTAAATGTATTTCCTTTATTTCTCATAATAATTCAAATAGAAAAAATGTATTTTATTTGAACTCTCAAACACACACAATTCTAATCTAGATTACCAAATGCACAGTAAATATAAGTGCCAAAACCCCACCTTAACTCGAAGGTGTTGTGAACAAGAGTAAAGTCTTAAACTTGCCTACAATGATCTCTATCCCATGATCAGTAAAGGATTAAAACATGAATAAAGATTGAAAAAAAGAAACTAAGAAACTTTCTATGTCAGTAAAAAACTAATTTCCTTTTGAAAAAAACTTCTACATAAAAGCTATTTTGTGGGGGAAAAATTCCTTTTTCCTCTTCAAAAAAATTCTCAACTTTTTTTCCCATTTTCTCTCACTATCAATTAGTGTTTCTCTTTAGAATTAAAATATTAAAAAACATCTTTCTAAATTAAAAAAAAGTATTTAAGCAAGTAAAAACAATCCAAGAAAAGTGTTTGAACTGTGTAAATATTTGCATCCCAAAATATATGGACTATTGACATATTTCACTAGCAAAAACAAACTAGTGAGTCTAGAAGTAAAGTAGCAATAAGATAATGCAACAAACTTCGAGAAAAATGCTCCTTACAAAAATTCTCACAAGAAATATTATGCTTAGTATAATCTACATTTTTTTGTCAAAATGTGTTTATTAATTATCATGCAAGAAATACAAAAACAAGAAAGGTTTTTTTTTTCTCAAAATATTTCCAACAAATATTGGACAACTTAATTTAAAAAAATCAAGAAAAACACTTTCCTAATTTTTCAAATAATGTAATTTACTATTATGAACTCAACACATAGCTCATTCCGAGTTTCCTTCAAAAATACAAATATAAAAACCTTTTAGGAAACTATTGGACTTATGTTGCTTAAATTAACTCCACTACAATCATACTACCTTAGACAAAGATACAAAACCTAAACTCCTCCAAGCTTTAGGATATCCATGCATTCCTAAATTCCCTATTATGTTCCTCCAAAGGTTCTTCTAAACTTGTTCCTCAAACAATCCCAAAGCCATAAAAAGTTTACTAATGGAACATAAAGACAACTATCTATAACATCCTAATTTTTCACTACCGAAAATTTTCGTTTAAAACATTGCAAAAGTTGAAAACACACTTAGGAAAAATGAGGTGTTATTGTGGTAGCTAACACATAATAAGCATTCGCCATCTACCCTATATCAGTTATAAGACTAAAACCAATAAAAAACATTAAAACAACATAGTGTGCGAATAAATATTACATAAAAAAGTTGAAATATTGTTTATACTTTAACGGTTCCTAACCAAAACATTACAAAACACATATGGATAAAGTAAGGGGCTAAAATAAAATGAGTTAGGGTGTGACACCCATTTAAAATCTTTGTCCACCGCGTGCCCCACCAAAAATCTACAGATGTCCTTGCTCTCAAGCCCTAACCCAAATGAGGTAATCCTTTTACTAGCCATCCCCAAATAACTACATATGGACCTTTGCTCATGGGAATGAGCAAGTCATCGAGAAAATGAATGCATTAGTATGCTATGAGCTGAGTAATCTAAGATTCTCCCTCAATATAAACACAATTATATGAATTCTATTGTACATGGATATAAAATACAACATGCGTTATGATAAAGCCATGTACATATAGAAGGTAAGAGTACATAGGGACATGCTATCATGCAATCTCAGCAAAGTAGAATATATCATGCTCAATTTCACATCCTCATAACCTAAGCACTTGCACGTGTAATAGCAAGAGAATCCAAGTAACCTCTAGGGTTTATTTCCAATTTCCTCAATCCTTTAGGTTACACCATTTCCTTATCTATATATCAGACAGGTCAATCATCTAACCGGTATTCCATTCAATAATATAATTAATCATTTAGGTCATTGCCAAATGTATAAATCAACTTTTTATCCATTTTGGTTAGTTATACTATTACTTCCATCCTTATCTAAATATTAACCATTCATTTGGACACCATCCATATTTATCATTTGATTACTTATCATCCATATTTTATTATCATCGAGTGATAGACTATGAGACTATGCACCACCCCATGGTTTCACATACCATGGAAGCCAATCCAAATAAAGGATATAAATTCCAAGCTAAAGCTAATCACCAAGCAGACATAAGTCTATGCCGAAGCCAATCACAAAATAGACATAAGTCCACACCGAAGCCAACCAATATAAACATAAGTCCAGGCCAAAGCTAACAAGTTAGGTAACTAGACTCTTTAGTATTGATAGCCCCTAGTATATCGTCAGTTTCTAGAGTATGTATGGCATCGAGACCTATCTAGATCCCACCCGAAGGCACTTAAAACATCCAAAGGTAGACTAATCCTCAGTATCTAATCAATGATCAGGTAACCTAAACCCATACTCAACTCAATTATCTTTTGCTTAACATGATTAGTATTTTATTCATAAGGATGGGTGATCATACAAGGCCCATACAAAGTAAATAAGGTAATTTTTATGTTTACTCCATATCAATACTTTTCTTTTCATTTTCCCAATGATGTGGGTTCCCATTTATCATTATACCATATTACTCACATTATTCTTATCATTTTTTTCAAGACCATGTTGAGTTTCATTACTCCTTTCTCAATATCATCACTTATCATAAGTGAAAACCCATTTAAAGACTAATCCCCAATAGCTAATCGATTAATGGGTACCATATTATCCATAGAGTATATCATAAGTTATGATCCATTTTAATCCTTTAATTAGGCCAATGATCCATGATAAAATCTATATTTTATCCTATTAATAATCATAGTATAGTCTTAAACATAGCCTTAAAGCATAACCAAATCAAAAGGAAACAAATCATACAAACTAGTAGAACCAATTAATTAGTTTAGCCCTATTAATCAATCGGTTTTGGTTAATTAGTTAACTCACCCAAACCAAGCTTTCCCCAAATTGGTTGATCGGTTTGGGTAAACGATTTAACTATTCATAGACCACTTGATCAGTTATGCCAAACTAGTTGATGGGTTTGAGAAGAAAGCAAGACCAAGGTCTCTGTAAGCTTATCAGATGATGGGTTGGGTCAACATGTCAACTATTCTAGGAACCAAATGATCTATTTGACCTAACCAATCAATTGGTTTTCCCTAAGATAGCACAAAATCCTTAAATTTCATGCAGATTCTCACACATAAATCATGCTTAACCACATTAAAACATATAATAACATAGTCTACCATATTTCTAACCAAATTAAGTTATGTTTCACAACATGGAATCACCATATTCTACTTTTACCAAATTTCATGCTTTTTACTCAAATCATACCATCTAACCATCCGAACCACTTTTTTAGGTTATATTCATTCATGCTAACGTGAAAAAATTAAATTAAGGTAACAAATAACATACAAAGATACTTATTAAACATTTTTGAAGCAAGAATAACTTACTTGATGCAAGCAAAATCCCCTTTTAACTAAAAATCCCAACTGTGAAATTCTTAGCCTTTAAAACCTTACAAATATAAATCTTAAACTAAGACAATACACAAAGCCTTAAAAATCCCAACTGTGAAATTCTTAGCCTTCAAAATTGAAAATAGAAAGAAAGAAGAACATACCCGCTTGAGGCAAAAATAGGGAAAAGCTCAACTGGATCAATAAACCTTTTTTCCATAATTTAACTCTTAAAGGTAGAATGAAGAGAGTGAATATCAGACTTAGAGAATTTGGTGGCTGAAAGAAGAGGTGCATATAAAGGATGAGTGGGGCTATTTATAGCCAACCAATCAAAGGAAATCATAGAGGTTTAGGAATCAAATCAAAACCCTAAAATTGACTATCTAAATTTAAGCTAAATAGATGGAATTCATCAAGGATTTACTAACCTATTTTCCAAAGCTCAAATGATGTCTATGTAGAATACAAGTCAATTAGACTAGAATTAGCAAACACGAGTGAAGGAATGAAAGGTCAATGTGGAATAAATTTTCCATCTCCTCATAATCGTGCCTAAGATTGAAGTATTAATCTCAAAGCCTTGCAAAGGAGAGTGGAGGAAGAAGACAATGCTAAGGTCATCTCTCCCTCTCAATTGTCCCAATCGACCTCAAGATTTTTTTGAGGCAATATTTTGGGCCAAATGCATCATGAAAATGGTTAGAAATATCTTAGGGACAAACTAGTATAGGTTAGTAAGGTTCCATTTTACTGTAATAGTTTTTCAAAAAATCAAGCTCAAAAGATATGACAAACTTAACTAACCAGTTCATGGGTTTGGGCCTACCAATCAACTATTCTACAAACCAATCGATCAATTCCGCCAACTAGTTGATCGATTTAGTTGAAAAACCAAATTTTCTGAAACGATAAACTAGTCGATCGATGAATAGAACTAGTTGATTAATTTGTCTGAAAAACTCAATACACTCTATTTTTTAACATGATTTCAAACCAAAACATAACATTAAATTAAAATCAAGGGTCCAAAATTTAGCATAATTCTCATTCAACCATTTACAAACATATTGGGTATTACACTATCTTTATTTTTTATCATCAAAATTAGGAACTCAAAAAATGATTTCATGCTTGAAAAGGGTGAAATCTAGGGCTTTTATAACATATTTATTTTAATTTTTCTTTTCCCTTCCATTTCCTATGAGATTTGGGGGGGGAATAATTTTGTGTCATAAAATCACTAATGATATGTTGTTGATAATAAGATTTTTTGAAAAAAAAAATTGCCTCTAACAATATTGTGTCCCTAATAAATTAATACCAATGATAACTTGTCAGTCTTAGATATATTTACCAATGATAAAAAGCTATCAGAGATAAAGTCTTATAGTGCTACAAAATTATCACAAAATAAATAAAGAGTATTTTGGTGATAAAAGTCATTGAATAAAACTAAATTTTTATAATGAAAGATTTATTATGATAACATGTCATGGTAAAAAATCCACCTTGAATGATTCATTGCTATAAACCTAAGTTTGCAACGATAAAGAATGATAAGTGAAAATGAGCCTATTATGATGATAATGTCATCAATATGCCCCCTTTGTAACAACAATCTTTTTATTTTTCTTTTCATCATAATTAGTTTAATAATGATTTAGGAAATATAAATTATGCATTGTGATGATAATTGAGTCTATTATGATAACACTTTTGTTGGTAAAAGCCACATGCAACAAAAAAAAATCAAAGTTTTTGTGTCACTCTATTGCAACGACACATTGGTATATTGTGACAACTCCTTCATCATTAAAATTATAATTCGAATATTTTGAAAAAACTCATGTCACTATATTGTTATAACACATGGGGCTATTACAATAACCTCCATTAACACTTAAAGAGGCATTAAAAATTTTAGGAAAATTTTGTGTCACACTATTGCAGCAACCTTATAGCTTATTGTAACAACCATTGTCATCACTAGAAATGTAATTCAATATTTTCTTTTCAAATTATATATTTTTATTTTCTTTATCATATTATTTTTTATTAATTAAATATAAAATTTAGTTATGATACTATTATCAACTAACAGTATAAAAATAAAGTAAATAAAATTTAAAGAATTAAATAAAAAGCATTCAAAATATGAATATTATAAAAAATACAAAAGCCATCAATAAAACATAACTATTCCTACTCTAACCTAAACCATCACCCCAATGCTAGCAAGTTACTCGTCCTCCTCCCCCACCCCTCCCCTTCATTGCTTCACAAGTTGTCACCTCAAGTAACATATCACAAAATTTTACAACTTAATGGTTTCTTTTTGCTGCTTTAACATTATATTATGCAATTGAACTCTATCAGTCAACTTATCATATTTATCATCAAGTACAAAAGTGTTGGTACTAGTAAAAGGTGGCGATGACCTTGGTGCTATAGACAATGCAAAATAAAGCCACTCCATAATCTACACATACTTCTCTCATGACTATGACATTTTCCAAGAGCTTGTTGAATAATCTCTGCACTGTTAATCTATATCTACTTAGTAGACCCACATCCACTCTCAAGTGATTTTATCCAGGCCTCCTTCATCATCTTATTCCATCTCTTTAGCATTTTAGTCTATAAGAAAACTTAATTAGCTTAATTAGCTTATAAATACAATATAATAATATTAATTCCTTCAAAGAAATATATATGAACATATTTCTTCTCTTTATCCTTAGTCATCCATTTTCCATCTTTGGCATTCATCAAATTCAAAGTCTCAAACTATTTGGTCTATACCTATAAAAAGAATTATTTTATGTGTAGCATTATAAATAGTGAACAAAACTATAAAATATGTACGTAATACCTTATTATAGAGGAACCTAGATATCAATGATAAGTTATAGAGGCTAGGATATTGTTAACAACTTTGTTTATTACATTCTTTCATACATTTTTTGCATATTAAAAAAATATTGATAAGACTTAATTAGTATTAATATATTTTAATATTATCTATATATAATTTATATAATTATCTTTTCTTTGGATTATCCCAAAGATCTTGAATTTTCTTCCAATCTTCATCACCTACATCTATTAGTTTCTTCCTAGGGTGTTTTTGCACCAATATTGTGTTGGCCTTTTCTTTTTTGATAGGTGTCACAAAATGATTTGCACATGCCTTCCTAGACTTGCAGCTAGTACAAAGTCTCTTCCCACTAATCAAACTTTACATATTTCTGCATAGATAAAACAAAGTTACATATTATCCACTTATAAAGGCACTACGTTAGAAATTGAAAGCTAACTATAATTTACTAGTATTTCAATAGTAGGGTAAATTATATTGTTATGATCCTATGGAAATACTATTGTAAATTATATTTTTATGCTCCTATGGAACTTGCTTTCAATTTTCAACGTATATAGGGATCAAATTTCCAACCTCTTCTCCCAATCTTTTAGAAAGCAATGTATCTACATGACCATCGAGCCTCAATACCTTATTAAACGCTAACCAATAGAGGCATAATTTGATATAATTATTTTTTCTTAAACACCTTAAGCATGTTAATAGATTTTAACTTCTTATGTTTAGGAATTGCTAGAGCTACAACATGCATCACACTAATTGTAATACCCAAAAAATTTCAAAAAACCTATATTTTAATAGATAACTTTATTCGAAATAAAATTAGCTTGTAAAATTATTTATTTTAATTATTTTATGGATTTCAGAGTATGTAAATTCGGATAAGAGTATTTAATAAATTAAAACTAAATAATTTGCTATTTATCATATTATTTTATTTAAATAATTTTCCAAACTAATATTTTTACCAACTTTATCTTTTTTTTAAACTAGAATATTAGATTATAATAAATTAAATTATTAAATTAAATAAATTATCAAGAATATTACATTTTATAATTTTATAAAGTAATTTAAATTATTTCCCCTATTTTCTCATTTTTCCTTTTTCTTTTCCTTCTCCTTTTCTCCTTTTCTTCTTTCTTCTCTTTTCCTTTTTCTCCCCCTTGTGCCGCCCGCCCGGCCTGCTCTCCCTTCTCCCCGCGCATTGGGCCTTCGGCCCGCGTCACGCCTCCTCCCTCTCCTCCCTTGCGCACCGTCCGTCCCTCCAGCCCAACTGCCCTCCTCTTTATTTTTCCTTTGGACCGGCCGGGCTGCTCTCCTTTTCTGCGCCGGTCCGACCACCTGCCGTCCCTTTCTTCTTCCCTTCTTCTTCTCCCACGCCCGACCTGCACGTTCGACGCCATGCCTGCTGCCACCGCCTACACCCATCGCTGCCACCACCTGCTCCCTCTCCCTCTCTCTCTTCCCCCGTCATTTTCCTTCCTTTTTCGAGCCAAACCGGCCCTGGACCAGCCCCGCATGCCTCTCCCCCTTTCCTTCTTCTTCCCTCCTTTCCCCTGCAACCCTACGATGCCCTGCCACCCTAAGCCTGCCCTCCGATCAGCCCCTATTCCCCTACCCTTCCTCCTATTTTTCTTCTCCCCTTCAGCCATTTCCCTGCCCATTGTTGTCGAGCCCCTCACCCCCTTCCCGAGCTCCCTCCTCTCTCTTTTCTCCTCCTCCCATTCGCCCCCCGTTCTTCTTTTTCCACCACCGTCCGCCGCTCCTGCCGCCTCACCAACCCCCTGCGCCGCCTTTTGCCACTGCCTACTACCACCCTGCACCACCACATAGCCCCTTCGAGCCCTACACTTCCTCCCTTCTCCTCCTTTTCCTTTCTCTTCCCAGATTTTTCCCCTTACCGCCGAGCCACCTACAACCGCCTCTACCGCCGCCGTCCGGCCACCTCTGCCGCCACCCAACCCACCGTTCGACACCCTGCATCCCCCTCTACAACCGCCATCCATTAGTTTGCCGAAACCAACCCTTGCACCCCTCCATTTTTCCCTCCACTTTTCCTTCGTTCTCAACCCTTTCCCTCGACCCTCCTCGGCAGCCGACCTTTGCCGCCTCTCCGCCGCCGTCTCCGCCACCTTGAGCCGCCTTGAAACCACCCTTAGCCTCCACCTACACCCCCTCTTCACTTCTGCACCACTCACTTGCCTTAGAACCTCCCCTAACCACCTTCTTTTGTAGCCTAAATACCCTAACCCGAAAATAATGGATTTTTGCCCCCTTCACCCTCTTTGAGCTTTTTCCCCCATGGTTTTTGCATAAAACTCACGCTGCCCATGCAGCGTGAGCTCTCCATTTATTTTGAGAATTTCTTGGATAATTTTAAAGGTATAATGGTATTTTATGTTAAGTGTTTTACTAATTAAATTTTATAAAGTCTTATCCTTTTTAACTTCTTATTTCTAATAAATATGATGGATATTATTTTTAGGTGTTGAGTTGCTAATTATGCTTGGTAAGATTAATATTTTGCGGGATTAAGGTAACCGTTAATCCTCCCTTAAATATATGGAAAAATGCATGCTAGCACATTTAGGGTTTAGTATGATTTTATGCATGTTTTGTATGCTTAGCATGATATGTTTATGGTTTCTTATATTGTTTGTTAAAAAGAAATAGCATGATAACTTTTATGCCATATGTAGGTAGGTTAAATAAAGAAGGAGTTGGAATATGGATAGAAATGTTAAATACTGGTTTATGATGTACCATGTTGTTAATGCATGAATGATGTTATTGTTTAAGGGTATTTTAGTAATTATGCTTATGAGGTATATAAATCAATGTGTGTAGTTGCTAATGAGTATTATGTTGAAAAATGACAAGTTGGTGGACTTAGATAATAAAAATGAAGTATTAATATCATTATTTTATGTAGTGTTAGTAAATTCATAAAAATGGTGAATAAAGGGGTTGAGTGGAAATTTTATAAGTGGAAAAGGGTATTTCGGTAATTTTTGAGACAAAAGAATAATATGGTACTTTTATAATTAAATGGCCAAATGATAATTTACAAGTAAAGGATAAAATTGTAAGTTGTGAGAAAGAAGGGTAAAATGGTAATTTTGGAAGTAGGGGTAAAATAGTAATTTTGGATGAAGGAGGGCATTATGGTAATTGTTCAAGTAAAAAGGGCATTATGGTAATTTTGGAGGTAGAGGGGCAAAATCGTCATTTCATAAGTAAAGGGTAATATGGTAAATTTTATAAGTGAATGGCGAAGTGGAAATTTATAAGTAAAAGGGGTAATATGGTAAATTCGAAAAAACGGGCAAAATGGTAATTATGTAAGGAAAGATAACGATGGTAATCTTGGATGTGAAAGGGTAAAATAGTAATTTGTAAAGTAAAGGATGTATGGTGGTGATTTTCATAAATAAAAGGATATTATGGTAAAATTAGATGTAAGGGGTAGAATGGTAATTTTATAAATGAAAGGATATTATGGTAAACCTGGGAGTAAGGGGTAACTTGGTAATTATGATAACGACAAAAGATAATTTAGCATTTAAATTACGATTTTAGAAGGGCAATTGGATAAGTATGATACTATAGAAGGGTAATTTTGGTAAATTAACCAACTAAAGGGCATTATGGTAATTTTAATAATGGAGAAGGGTAATATAGTAATTTTGATTATGAAAAAGGGTAAATTAATATTGGTGATTATGAAGAGGAGTAAGTTGGGATTTGTGATATTTAAAAAGGGTAAATGGCAATTAAAATAATTGAGAGGGGTAAAATGGTAATTATGATAAAGGAGAAGGGCAATTTGGTAATTTGTTCAATTAAAAGGGCAATTTGGTAATTTAGCCGATAAAAGGGTAAAGTAATGATTGTTTAACCAACTAAAGGGGCAAAATAGTAATCATGATAATGAAGGAGGGTAATTTAGTAATTTATCCAACTCAAGGGCAGTTTTGTAATTATAACAAAGGAGAAGGGCGATTTGGTAATATAACCAACCAAAAGGGAAATATGACAAGTGTAGTAATTATAAGGGGTGAACGGTGGTTTAAAAAGTGTAGGAGACAATTTGGTAATCTAAAGTGGACAAGGGGTAATTTGGTAATTATGCAACCTTAAGGGTAATGTGGTAATTTATCAAGCAAGGAATGAATACTTAACAATTATATAAGTAAAGGGAAAATGAGTAATTTGTACCTAATATGTCTTTGAGATTGTGGAACATTAATATGATTAAATAATGTTGATTAGCCAAGTAAGAGTATCTAATGATTAGTATGGCCTTGATGGTTTCTCTGTGACATCCTGGATAATCCTCTGAATAAGAAACGATTAATGATATTGAAACGATTGAAAGTGAATAAGTATCGGATCATCGTGCTTTCTGTGATCACCTTAATTAAGACACTATTACTTAAAGTGAAAGACCTCGAGATCGAGAATGGTGACTCCTTAGGGGTCGCTACCCTAAGGACGTGGTTTAGTCCACGATTATTCTGGTATTTGCTGGTGTGCCTTTGTGCCCCAGCCAGGCCCTATATCTTACTCTTCCTAGCTCTACGGACCTAGTTAGGGGGTATGCATACTTATGGATTAGGTGTCCTTGTCGGTAGGGTACTGAGTTAGCTTTATGCACCAGTACGACCAGGGTACCTTTGCGTCCTTGGGTTCATGGTTAAAGGGTACTGAGTAGCTGATATGCACCGGTACGACCGGTGTACCTTTGTGTCCCGGGTTATCGATCTCCCAATCGAGGCAAATAAATATGATTGATGTGTTGATTAACGAAAGGAAAGATACGATAATTGAAAGTGGAATATTAATGAGCCGGGCCCAGTGACTTATGATATTGCGTACCGGTCCACCGGTTATAATAGTGGTCCAGGAGCGTGTTGCCCTGGTATGTGATATTGCGTACCGGTCACCCGGTTATAATAGTGGTCCAGGAGCGTGTTGCCCTGGTGTGTGATTATGAGTACCGGTCCACCGGTTATAATAGTGGCCAGGAGCGTTGTGTCCTGGATGATGATTACATATATATTCCGGTCCACCGGCAATAATAGTGGGGGTCCCGAGCTCAATAAAATTAGTTATGTATGTGAATAAGATTATGGAAAAATACTAATCACTTATAGTGGAACACCATGTGAGTCGGGGCCAGACCGGTCCACTGGCAAATAATAGTGGTCAGGTGCGTTCTGCCCTGTGTGTTTATCTTCCGGTCCACCGGCAATAATAGTGGTCAGAGGCGTTCTGCCCTGTGTGTTGACTTCTGGTCCACCGGCTATAATAGTGGGGTTCTCGTACTCACATGGATACAAAATATGATATTGATGGATTAATGACAGAATAATGGCTTAAGGCCCAAAGTATCGATCATGACTTATAAAGTATTATGTTTGTTATTGTTATGTATGCATCTCTCATTATTTATATGTGTGTGGCTTGCATTATGTGTCGTATGCGGGCCTATCTTTAAGTGTGGTATTAAAGGGTTACTCAGTACCGTAGTACTGAAGGGATTCCCTTTATGGGGCCCCTGCCTATTCAATGGGCAGTGCCCTTGCAGGTTTTCAGGTGCTACTCAAGTGGGTTACGGGAAGAAGAGTAAGAAGTTTTCCGGTATCATGGCTTTTTTTCTCTTTCTCATTTAATTTCTCGGTTTTAAATGTTAACATTGCTCAAGTAACCACCATTGGTGGATTTTATTCCTGAAAACGATTTGATGCGCTACTCTGATTTAAATATGTTGAAGTTCTTGCAATTTACTCTGATTTATGCATGTTGAATGTCTTTCGAATTATATTTCATTTTCTTAGCCTTAGCACTTGGTACTGGAACGGTATGAGCGAACCGGTCTGGTACTAAGTGTGGCGGTAATACTCCCAAAGTTCACGTTTTGTTTATCTGCTTCCGCTATTATCTTTTAATAAAACGAAATTTTTCAGTAGTCAATTTTGGGGGTGTTACACTAATTAACATAATAAAAAAAGAGAATATATCATTACTTTTTTTTCTAATATATAACAATAAAAGTTATTACATGGCGAGCATTAAGATGGGTTATGAGACAGATCTTGAGAGATCATTATTTCCATCCCAACCATGATTTTTCATCATATTATCAACCATATATAACAATCTCTAACATAAAATGGACAAACATATAGATAAATTACAATATATGAAACATAATAGTGAGAGTTAATAATTAGTACAACATAGAAGATCATGACTAGCTAAACTAATCAATATAATAAGTGATATCATGATTATTATATGCATGTTCTTCATTTTCTGAGTTTGAAGAATCTTCATCCATATTGACAACATCATTTGTGGTATATTTATGTTCTAGTTAGGAGCCTTGTCAATTTGGACCTTATCTCTTTCAACACCAACACTTTGGAAATTTAAGTTATGAAGGCCATTAGCTTGAACATCCAAGTCTAAATATTGTTCAGTCAACCCCGTCAACCATATTGATTTTCTCATGATTGTCATTATTCAAATCCTAAATATGATGGTTGTTGATTTCCTAGGAAACTTGCCAATGAAGATTGTACAATAGATCATCAACATGCCAAACTTGCTTTTCTTGGGATCCCAATATATATGATCATCCTTATACCACTCATACCTCATACAAACACTTGTAATTTTTTTTCTTTTGTATGAATTTTTTTACTTGTATATATTTCAAACCAATTGCACTTGAATAAAATAATAGAATAATTCTTTGGAACATTACAGGAAAAAAAAAGGATACTCTATGGGTCAAATGGGTGCATTCAGTTTATATTAAATAGGGATCTATGTGGGATTTCATTCCTACCTCTTACATTTCCTAGATATTTCTTAGGATTTTGCATATCAAAAGTGTACTCTAGGATTATATTATGAGTTGTGAGACCAGGCATTATGATTATCACATCAAAGCAGGCCGTCGTTCCATTAGAACAACATAAGATAAGCAATCATGGGCAAAGCTGCTATGGAGGTCTATATCAACACCTACATTAAATTTTATAGCTTGGCTTTCAAGTAGAAATAGGTTGTTAAAAAAAGCAAGGCTGAGGGAGATAGGATTGGAGGTGGATCAAGTCTGTGTTTCTTGTCGCTGGCAGAGTGAGACCAAAGATCATTTGTTTCTATTTTGTCTTAATACCTCCATTATTTGGAGGAATATTAGGAAGAGTGCTGGCAGAAGTGACCCTATTCTAGGATGGGATTAGGAGGTAAAGGCCTTAACTACAAGATCTCAATAAGCAGCAAAGAAGAAACACATTTTAGGAGCTTTATTTGTCTCTTACATTGCAACTATTTGGCATGAAAGGAATCTTAGAGTATTTCACCATAGTACTAGATAGAATTGTGTGCTTTTGAGGATCATTATTATGAATGTATCTAGGAGGCTAGGGAATCATACTTTTTATGCTAAGTATGCTAGATGGTTAGTGTTTCTTGATTGTATTGAGTGTACTGCTACTTTGTAATCTATATTTTGATAGTAATAAACTTCTACTTATCAAAAAAAACACAAAAGTAAGATGCCTTAATGATTTAATGTATTTGTCCATAATAACATTCATTGTTGACTCTAGGGATAAAAATGCCATTGTTTTATGTTCTTTTATTTTCTTTCCTATCTATCATGAGTTAAGAATCCAAATCTATTTATGATATAACTGGTATAAGTTATAACTACACTCTATGGATCAGTGTCCAGAGATAATAACTCATCATTGCATTTGGCTAACCCCAACTTATAAAATTGCACACTTATACCATATTTACTAAATATCATTATCAATTTATATCTTATCTAAATAATTGGGAATACTTAAATTAACATTGATTTACCCAATAATAGCACCAATAGGGAAACTCTTTCCTTTTAATGTCACTCAATTTCCACCACATCCATATATCTCATTCATGTGATCACTATACCACTAAAGACAAAATTAATATGACATATGCACATATAATCATTAGTACCACCATTAATGATTATCAACATGTACTTAATCCAAATATTTATGTATCTCTAAATTTTGTTTTGAGATAATACCAAATAATTTGATTTGGCTTATTCTCTGAGATACCAACAAAAAATAATTAAGCAATGCCTAAACCTTTAGATTAAAACATTGACAATTGTCATTTTTTTCAAAACATCCTTTTTTGGTCATACTTATTGAATCATATCTCAACCCCTTGAAAATACAAAGAAAAAAAATCCACGGCCTCATCTATAATATAAACTTGTGCCATAGAACCTTTTGGGAATGTATGATTTCTTATAAACTCCTTTAGCTTTATTTTAACAAGACACATCCATATTCCATAAAAATATCCATCTAATCTACCTCTTCATGTAAGTGCATTATAAGGAAAACCATACAACTAAAGCAATCAAGAGTAAATATCTATTTTAACCTATAGAGGATGATAACTATTTTCTCTTCAGTCTTCTCTAAGTCACACAAGTGAAGTGTCCTCACACATATCATGCAAAACCCCCAATTCTACTAAATAAAAATGTCATTTTAGTAGAAGCACTTACAAAATATTGGGTGTTACTATCACATCAAGCATGAAGAGATATATGACTAATACTTAACCCATGCCATATGTAAAGACAAAAAAACTATAATATAAGGATTAAATGTAGCCTATTCTTTATCCATGGTCGAGGAAAAACAAAAAAAAAATATTAACAAGAGTAAAAGAGAGAGATTTCCATATAATATATAAAGAGTATACAACACTAAATGTCCCAAAATAGGAAAATATGAACAACAAAGTATAATTAAAAGAAGAGATACTAGATAGCCTTAAATAATCCAATCTAAACCCAAGCCACCATTAACCTTACAAAAAATCTACTTGAAAATATAGTATCAATATTATTTCCTCGTATTGAGTAACTCACAATTCCTCCTAAGAACTAAAATTCTCACATCACAAATAACCATATGAAAATTAGAAGCATGACTAAACATATAATGACATGTGTTAACCACATTAATAACAAGGTCGAGAGACAAACCACTTAGGTTGGCTCATATTCATCATGAACCTGCTACATATTCATCATTTAAGAACATATTATTCATCAAGTACCAACATCATATTCATCTAAGTGCCACTAGATGTAAACACATCTTCAAATCATACAACTCATTCCCTTAGCAAATTTTCATATTTATAGACACATGATATCAATAGACATGTGACCTATAAGATTTTCCACGATCTTATCTCATGCTTATCCCCAAAATAAAGTTAGTCTTGATTTCACAATTCACTGTACAATAATAAATAACCATACCCTAACAATGGTCCAAATTAAGATGGTACTAATCAAATCCAAATTCTTATTAATCAAACTCTAATCCATTAATTTAACAAGAACCAAGGTAGTTTTCTAATTAAATTTACCAATAAAAGAGTATTTAAACTTTGAGTGTAATATAATCCTATAATTCTATGTACTGATTTGTAAAAATAACTTGATGTCATGTGACTTATTTGACGTGATGTGAGGAATTTAGGGGTTTGATTTGTTTATTCATAAGTCACATTATTCAAGTCATATATACAAAACCTCAGTGCTAAGTTCTAAAGTACATGTATCATTTATAGGGTTTTCTCTATAAGTAAAACGTATCCATGTCATCAAAAGGTTCAACTATGTACTCAATAGCCTATTGAGGTATGAGATCCTTTTTCAAAACTCAAGTTTTTCACTTTAAGTTATTATTATCTTATTCAAGTTCTAATTATTATAGTAAGGATGAAAGGTTCACAGCCACCATCCATCAAATCAAACTAAAGAACCCTAAGGGTCACTATAACGAAGCAATTATCTAATCCAATCAAATGATCTCAAAGGTCTCTATCACAAACTAACCATCATAACAAATAAAAGGACCTCAATGGTCACTAAAATAATTAAGTAAAAATTAAATTCCAAAGAGCCATAAGGGTCACATCAAATCAAAGTCATATACGTCTAAGGTCAAGCATCTTGCTATAACCTTGAACACTTAACCAATTAAACTCGATGCATTTCCTAACCTTTTATCTCCAACTATTTAAAGGTCGACACCAATATTACCCACAGATGCCAAATGAATAAAAGATATCATAAAAGAAAAAAATCAAAAGCCAAGATTAAACCTTAGTCAGCCCTTAGGATAAATCATAAGAAAATCGATAAAATTATTGTAAAGATACTAGTTGAATGATCATACAAACCAACTAGCTTTCCTAGAAACTTTAACAATAATCAAATCAAATAACTTAATGAGCCTACTAGTTTGAGGGTACCAAGAGGCTGATAAACTAGTGGACTAGTTTATCCCTTAACCAATTGGCTAGCATAAGCCAAAAACTAGCCCATGAATAATTATAGCTTACCAACTGACTGTTAGACTAGTGCACTACTTTTCCCATAATAGTTGCCTAATTTATCTGGGCAAAACACATAAACAACATGAGATTTATATATAAATAATTCTCAACTTATTTATACAATCCTAGCATGCTCTCATACTACTAGAATAACTACATAAACATGCCTAACACTTTATAAAATAAAAAATCATGATAAATAATCAATTACACAATACTTCTCATGATTAACTCATCCACAACCTATCAAGGCCAAAATGGATAAAACAAGATCATGCTCACATATTTCACTACGCTTCATTAGATACATGATAAATACAACTAAGGTATGATTCCACGCACATGTTTGAAATATGTAAATACCAATTCATACTTATATTCATGTTTTTGGTCATAATAGCATAAAAATCACAATTTATTAAAAATTAAATCTTCTCATGATACTAATCTTAACAAGCCTAACATGCTCACACCCATATATTCAACCATTTAAGGATTTTCATGGATTTATTTAGTTATAATCTAAAGAAAAACACACCAAAAATGCCTCTTCCAAGGTAAACCCAAAAGCCACTCAAATTACCTTCAAGTTACAAAAAGAAAAAAAACACATATAAGAAGCACTTTATAAATAAATAAAATAAAAAATTTAGTTTCTAAATGAGATAATGAGAAGACTACCAATGAAAAACAAGGGGAGAACTAGAAGGGGTGACAAGGATACAACCTACTAAAATTACCCACAAATATAACCTCCTTTGCTTAATAAAAAAAATAATGAAATAATTACTAAAAGGAATAAGAGAAGGGAATCAAAGAAAATGAGAAGGATAAGAGATTGAGAGTGAGATCAATTAAAGGATGTAAAATAATGATTGAAGAACACGCAAAAAATATAACAAAATCGAAAAGAGGTTGGAGCAAGTAAAAGAAAATGCTAAAGGGCTTTAAGACTCATAGAGATCAAGCAAAGCAAGGCATAAAAAAGTAGCAAGGGTATAATACCTTGAATTTAACCTAATACTAATCTCAAGTAATTAATACTTTATTTTCACCCTAGTTTATTTAATACTATGTTTTAAAATAAACTCTAACCCTAATCCTAAACCTTTTTCTCCTTTTTTTTCCTTTTCGCTTTTCTTTCTTTTTCCTATTTCTTTTTCTTCTTCCCTGACACTCTCACCTTTTTTATTTGATATTTCCTAATTAACCATTTTCCCTAATTTATTCCTCCACCCTCTAACCTACCTAAGTATAAATTCATCATCACCGCTATAACCTCCTTCATATGCTCATGTATGTAGGAATATGGAATTATGGTTTTGGTGGTATTATGGTTCTACTAAAGGGATATGATGGTTTAAAGATGAGGAAGAGATGATGATGATGATTTGATAAAGAATAAATAATGATGATGGTGCTTGAATGATGAGGGTTTTGAGCATCTTGATTCGTGGGTTAAGGTTAGGGTTTACAATTAGGATTAGTTGTGAGATGAATATGATGATGATGAACGATTGGAATGATGGTGATTTCATTAATATATTTTGAAGTTAATAATTTGATTATGAATGTGTGATAATATGATAATAATAATAATAATAATAATAATAATAATAATATCTTATGTTTTCAAATAGATAATAATAAGTAAGGAGAATAGTTTGAAGATTAATGTTGAAGATGATGCTGATGACACTGAAGGCAGCTATTAAGGTTGGGATAGTGTGGGGTTTTGTGGAGGGTTTGAAGAATATTTCTTAATCTCTAATTCACATATAAAAATAGATTAAGGATTTCAACTATAATCACTCATATAAAATTGATTAAAATTGAGAAGAACTCACACAAAATTCCAATAAGCAAACATAAAATTTCATTTAATTTTCGTCTCCCTTAATGCCATCTATCTCTGTGGCTTTTATAGCCATTGCAACTCCCTAATATTATGATATAATTCTCATAAAAATATTATAGAAATCAACCCCTAAAGCAATGTCTTGCTTCCTACGCTAAACACAACTCATAAGATAGAATGAGATAAACCCTAAAAAATAGAATTTAGCTACTTTTTGACTAATTAAACTTCCTTATCCCTTTAGCAAATATTAATGTAATACCAACTCATGTTATATTTCCAAAATTTATAACATATTATTATTATGTATATTCCACATTCATTCCTTCCATGCAACATATTCATTCCCTCCATGCGTGTCATGCACACGTCTCTATTTTTAGTGACTTATTTTGCAAGTTTCATCCATATATAACAATGTAGTCATTTGTTTGTATTATAATTTATAGGGTATCCTATGTAAATAGAGGATAATAGATTCTCGGAACATATTTTGCAAGTCTTGATAATTTGCTCCTAAATCATATATTAGGATGTGTCGCATAGAAACTTGCAATTGAATCCCCTATCTTCTACTCTACCCATACACAACCTAGTGCCCTGGATTTATTCTTTTTTCACCATATGTAGGCCACATCTCCTACATATATATGTTAAACATGTAAAATATGCATTATCTTGGTGTGTTTCAAGCATAGTTTATTGGTGTTTGATGCATATTTTGTGTTTAGATTGTGGATACTACTTTGTTTTATATTCTTATGTGTAGGTAATGGACCAAGATTTATGATTTGATGATTATTATAAGTTAAATAAGATTTTGGAGCCACAACGAGATTTAAAATACATGGCTATAGAAACAAGATGGATGCGCTTTTATAAAGAATTGAAATTTCAACCATTGAATCTAAAAATAAAAACTCAAAAGAATAAATTTCTAGGTATCTTTAATAGATTTCCAACACAACTTGAATCACGTCAATCCGAGGTTGGATGAAAATGTTATAGCTAGAATACCAAAGACCAGTCAAATGAGCATGAATTAAGTAAGACAAATAACACCACACCTGTGGTTTGGTTACAACATTTACAAAAATTCTTTATTTCTTTTATATTTTTAATACCTCTGTATATGTATTTTAGCTTAGGGTTTAGATTTCTCTTAGCTACCAATTAGTGTCTAGATATAGAATGAAAATATTGGAGGAAAACGAATAATTTCTTATGTAATATTAAATTGCAACTCTCTACCTTAAATATTTTAATCAAAATAATGGTTCTTTCTTACTTCTCTTTAATTAATTCCTTTATTTTATTAAATTTCATATTTATTTGATGTTTTATTTATCCCCAATCATGTGTGTTTTACTCGAGAAAAAGTACTTTGTTAGGAAAGCCTTAGAAAACTTTCTTAAGTAGGGATAGACCTAGCAGGAAATGAATCCAACGAAGCCTTGGCCTTTTATATTAAAGAGAAAAAAATAATATGAGTTAAATAATATCAGTCAATACTCCATGAAAATTGACAAGTGGAGGTTTGGGTCTTTAGTAAGACCTTCTTGAAACTAATTCTACTAAGCTATTGACAGTAATGATGGTTTTAACTAGAAGTTATTAGCTTCAATAGTGGGTCTTGTAATGCTCGAGTCTGTGCCTTGATAATTTGGGGAATCAAAGTCCTTAAGAAGTTGGTTCTGATCACTCGTTATAACATGTTCTATGTTCCTTTACTCCCTTATAAACCTTATTATGTCTACAATAAGCAATGATATTTCAAGATTGTTCTCGTCGTATATTTTTGGTTGATACCCTTACAAAAAAAAAGTAATTCATTAGAAAATATAAAAACAAATTCGAGCCTAGCCTAATCACGTAAAAAATCAATATTAACATCATCGTCCCCAACAATAATGCCAAAAACTTAATAAGGAAATATGCAAATGCACGGAGTCATCATAGCTATCAAGGTTAATCCTATATGGACTAGAGATTAATTATGAAATTTTTTATTTTTGACTAGCTAAACCAGTGATTAAGGTAAAAGAGAATAAAATTTTAAGATTAAATAATAAGAATAAAATATAAAGCCATCTTGGTGGAATTCAATATAATGAATGACCATAATTGGATTTTTACCACAACTTTGGTACTTAATTATTTCATCTCTCAGTGTTGGTTTAAACTAAAAATGGTGAATTAGCCTAAATTAATCTAAAACCTCTTTCAAGGTCTGCATATTGTGCCTTATTATGCTCAATTACCAACTTTTATGGATTTAAGATTAAATTAAACCCCATAAGCTTCTTGCTAATTCAATAAAATCTCTAAGGAACCTAGCCTAATTTCAAGAATTTGAATTCCTAGCTTAATTTTTAGAGGTCAAGTATTAATTTTCATCTTTTGATCTTTCAACTGATTACCTATAATTTATAATGTGATGATTATATGAGTGAACAAAGTTCATAATGCATGAGCATCTAATGGTTATCATATTCATCTTGATTCTCAAGGTAAGGAAGAATTAGATTTCTTAATAGTGGAGCCTATCATATTAAATATTCTTGATAATTTGTCTATGCTTGATAATACACTTTAAATTGTACAAGTATTCAAAGCATGCAATACTATGGCATACATGGGATGATAGTTTACAACAAGAGGATATGTTGGTCATTATCATTAGTTGTATTAACTTGTTGTAAACCCTAACCCTAAGTGTATTTTATGTAAGTTAGGGTTTGATGTCATTTCATGTATTTACCATATTTAATTATATGGCTTTGTAATGTTAATAATTAATATCATTAAGAAAATGATATTGTGATTAAGAGTAGGTATTATTTGGGGTTAATTCAAGTTGAATAATGGGCATGAATTAAGGTAGGAATCACGTCTGGTTAAGCCTTGCTTGTGTCGGCTCCTTCCTTCTTACAAATACCCTTGTACATGCATGAATGGCAATGGAATATAAAGAATTTTTGAGCAATTTTAACATAGCAAGGCCTGCATTTTATCCTCTCTTTTGAGTCTCTTTGATCAAGGAAAGCCTGGGGAAAATTCCTTGCTACATTGACCTCATTCATTCAAACAATTGAAACTAGTTTCAACCATTCGAAACCAACTAACAATAAAACCTGAGTTCTTTGAGTTTAATCAAAAAAACCCATTGTTTCTGCTACATAATCTTGTGATTAACATCACCAATCAAAAGCAACTAATCCAACTCTTCCCTCCACTTTGACTAAACATCATTTTTGGTATCAAAGCATCGGATGTTTTGGAATCTATCGATGAAAAACCAATTGCAGATAAGTTATCATATGTGTGCATTCTTACGTCAAGAACTCACCGATAGTTTGTTCTTTTCATTTAATTCTTGCATATTTATAACCTTCTTGAATCTTGCTTCAAGTTCTTGGTTGAAGATCTTGAAATCTTGTAGCAATCTTGTTGTATTATCTCCAGCCAAATTGAATCACCATCGACCAGTAGCTACATTTCTGGCGCAACTCCATCTGTGTGTGTTGCCTTGTTCTGCTACAAGTTTGGTTATTTCCGTCATTCCATTCCCTCTTATTTCTTATCCCTATCTGTGCATCTGGTAGTGCATCCAGTTCACAGGTTGAGCAAGTAAGCATGTGTCCCGGCTTACGTGATTCATTTTCTCTCCAAAAGACCACTTTATAATCTTCCTCTTTTTCTTCTCTACATCTCCTATGATGTACCACATTCGAATCCTCAACTTGAAGACATGTATGTGTTGAAGAAAATCTCAGCATTCTATGATTTTATGTGGCTGAAATTTGGACCACATAAGAAGAATACTTCCAAACTTTGGTTCTTGTGTGCATGTTTTGATCTTGTGGCTACATTTCCTCCATTTTTGACTAATCAAAGATTACAAGTAGTTCTCTACACTTTGGTTGTGAATTAGCAAAAAAAAGTGTGCCTTGTTTGGTTACAGGAAAATTTCCAACACCTACACACTTGTGGAATCCATTTGTGCAACAAAAAGAGGTGTGTGTCACCCTTCACCATGGCTAGTGAATAAGTTTGTGAGTCTATCAAGAGCCTCACCACACGAATGGATGCTCAATTGCAAAATCAAACCATACTTCAACATCAACTATAAAGTGTGGAAGCTAAGCTAGCCGAACAAGAAAAGCATAAACCATGGCAAGTTCACATGGAGATCACACATGATAGTGTAGAAAGAAAGATGAAGCCTATCTATCAAGAAAAATGTGGACATGTACATTCAAATATACATCATAATGAAGATGGAGAAGATGGGATGAGCTCCTTTGGCTCAAGAAACCTAAGAAGGCCACCTACATTTCATGTAAGACATGCCTACCATGAAGATTAAGGTATTAAACTTAACCTTCCTGAATTTTATGGTGATTTGAATGTGGAGTCATTTTTTGAATGGCTGCATGAGATTGAAGCTAGTTTTAAATTTAGAGAGTATTATGGTGAGATAAAATTCAGGTATCTACTCTTAAGTTCAAAACATTTGCTCAAATTTGGTATGATAATTTAAAACAAACAAGAGAAAGACAAGAGAAATCAAAGATGAAATCTTAGGAAAAACTTAAAAAGTACCTAAGAAATAAATTTGTGCCCGGAGAATATGAGCAAGATATGTATGTTAAAATGACTAGTCTAAGGCAAGGTTTATTTAGTGTAGAATAATACACTAGAGAATTTGAAAGACTAGCCCTTATTTGTGATGTTCATGAAAGAAAGGAATAAAATTGTGCTAGATACTTAGGTGGCTTGAATAATTTGATAAGAGATAAAGTTGACATGTACTCTTATGATTCTCTTGATGACTTGATTAAATTAGCTTTGAAATTTGAAAGAAAAACTAAATCAATGCTAGAGATTGTCCTAACCAAAGAGTATGGAATATAAATAATAATCGAGATAATAAAGGTCAAAATAAGGTAGTTGAAATGGAATATAAAAAATGTTTTAAATGTAAAGGGTATGGACATTTTGCTAGAGATTGTCCTAACCAAAGAGCCTCAACCTTGCATGAAATAGAAAACATGGAACCATGTAGTGATGACGAGGATTTAGAAATTGAATCTCCTTATGAAATATTAACTATGGATGAGGAAGAAGGAGATCCATGCTTTGTAATTCAAAGAGTTTTACAAATTCAACCTAGTGTTACACCTACTCAAAGAGAGAAAATTTTTAAGACTAAGTGTAAAATAGGTGACATGGTTTGTAGACTCATAATTGATACTGGTTCATGTACAAAATTTTCTAGTGAAGGAATGGTTAAGAAACTTGATTTAGAGACTACTAATCATCCTAAACCTTATTCTTTGCAATGGATAAATAAGGATAAAGGAGCTAAAGTAAACAAAAGAACTTTAATCACATTTTTTGTTAGTGACTATCATGATGAAGTTCTATGTGATGTTTTTCCTATGGATGCTTGTGGATTACTTTTAGGTAGACCATGCAAATATGATAGAAAATCAACTCATGATGGGATAACTAATGAATATGTGGTGAAAAAAGAAAAGCAATTGTATAGGCTAACACCTTCTTTGTGTGATCATATGCCTTTGAGTGATGTTAAAAAGAGATTATTTTTACATGAAAAGGCTATGGAGAAATGCATAGAAGAAGAAGGAATTTGTTATTCTTTAGTTTCTAAAGATTCTAACCTTGAAAAGAAACAAATTGAAAATCCTAATCTAATTATGTTGCTTGATGAGTATAATGATGTATTTCCTAATGATTTACCTCCTAGGTTACCATCTAAAAGAGGTATAGAACATGCCATTGATCTTGTTCCTGGTATGCCTATTCCTAATAAACAAGATTATAGATGTAACCCTTGTACACGCATGAATGGCAATGGAATATACAGAATTTTTGAGCAATTTTAACACAGCAAGGTCTGTGCTTTATCCTCTCTTTCGAGTCTCTTTGATCAAGGAAAGATACCCTACATTATTCCTTATCAGTAAGTACACATAACTAACAAATTTTATAACTAGGGTTTCTAATTAAGGTTATTACAAACTAAGTTTTAGAATTAATAACATAATTTTACTTATCTATTTTTTTTAAATTCTAATAACTTATTTCTTAACATACTTATCTAATTTGTTTTAGTTCTATTAGATTTTTCCTAAGATACTTATTTAACTTATTTTTAATTCTATTAAATTCTTCCTAACATAATTATGTAAATCCAATAATAAGTTAATATTAACTATATAAATATATATTGCTACTATTTATACTAACATAATAAACCATATCTTATACTAACACAATTATTATATCCTACTACAAGTATCTCAATGTTCCATGCTTATAGTTACCAAAACATAAGTATTTTGGAGGTTTTCATGATTTGTCCAACAATCCTAAATGTTTTTAGATCTTAGGCATTCATTCCAACCAGCTCACACTCAAAATTATCATGTCAAGATCAAAATGGACCAAAATAAGCTTAGGTTAAGGCTTTAAATTTAAATTTTATTTCACCTTACCCACTTTGCTTATTCTTATTTTTGATGCAGGAGCAAATACTCAAGAATTGGCTTTCATGATTAATGAACCAATTATTCTACATTTGGAAAGGATCCCCCACAAAGTTGAAGACAAACGGATGGTTACGTTGATAGAAATGTACCAAACAAGCTAATAGGCATCTAAATGCATGTACATGGCATGCATGAAGTGCATGACCACGTGCATAGGGAGAATATTTGTAGATTGGTCATGTATAATTATTAATTTAGATAATTAATTAATTAAGTGGTACGGTTGGATATTAGCAGGAGCATAAAGTTAGCATATATCTTTTGAATTATGATTTTTAGCTAAGTGGTAGATTGGCTATATAGATCCATTGAAGTCATGATTAGATGTAGCTAATGATAAAGTATTGAAGTTGAATGCAATATGAATCCTGTGTGAGTTCAAGTCAAGTTAATCGAATATGTGTGAACGATTAATATTGAACTCTTAATCTCTTTATTTCTGTGAATTATAGATTAAGTTCTATCCCTTATACTCTCTATAATCCACATTGTCAAGCCATCACCATCATCCAAACATCACTCAAAATCGAAGCCCTAAACTAGTTTCATCATTTGAAACCCTAACCCTTCCATTTAAACCATAATATAACCCTAACCCTAAAATTCAAAGTTAAACCCTAACCCTAAACCTAACCCATGAAATCATCTTCCATTAAACCCTAACATTAAAATCATCATCAACAACAACACATCATTATCTAATCCTTATCTTAATTAACTCAACACATTTGAACTAACATCATTAGTTATCCATCATCACTAAATCATAATTATCTTGTTTGAATCATCATCCTCTTTAGTTTACCTTATTCAAATGCCCTTATCATCTATCCATCATACAAAGCTTCTTCTAATTAATATCAACATAACCGAGCCATAATATCATAAATTTGAGAATCCCATCCTCCCACACACATCAATTTTGGTATCAAAGCCTTAGGTTGGAGCTATTGCAATCAAGAATAAATTTTCGTTCAAGATTCTTCAAGAAAGTGTCTCATCTTCAAGATTATCCAATAATTCATCAAGAAAAAATAAAAGGGACAAGCACTTAAGGGTTTTTTTGGGAGAACAATATTTGGTTGGTGAAGGCAAAAGAAGGAGAACCAAGGAGAAGACTTGAGAGATTTTCTTAAGACCTTGATGGATAAAGTTAGGGAGGTCAAATTACATGTGGGGAGAATAGAAGATTCCCAAGCCCACAAATCATATGTACAACCAAAAAATCAAAGGGAATAAGTGGAGGAAGACCACATGAAAAGGGCACAAAACTGAGTGGAAGAAGAAGAAGAGAGCTGGAGGAATTATGTAAGACCACATGACACCTCAAAAACAAAAAATATGATGATGTGGGAAAAGGAATCCGCTTTTATCTTCCCAACTTTGAAGGTAATTATGACCCAAAATATTTTCTTGAATGGTTATAAATTGTTGGATTGATTTTTAAGAATAAGGAAATTGACGATGAGAAGAGTTTCTGGATAGTGATATTGAAGTTTAAGAAATTTCTAGTGTGGTATAATAATTTAAAAAGGAGATGGGAGAGAGAAGGAAAACCAAAAATTAGGTCATTGGAAAAATTAAAAAAGCAATTGAAGAATAATTTTGTCCCTTAAGACTACTAGAAAGAAAATTTTATAAAAATGACTATGTTGAGGCAAGGGTTACTTAGAGTGGAGGAATATATTCAGGAATTTAAAAGGTTAGATCTGATATATGATGTCCAATAATGAGAAGAACAAAGGTGTGCATGAATCATTAGGATTTTAAACATGAATTTTCAGGAGCAAGTCGAGATGTACCCTTATGAAGTGTTTGAAGACCTAGTCAAGGTAGCTATCAAGTTTGAGAAATAGTTGAAGAGAAAAAAGCCATCAAACAATTCAACTAATGATCCATATGGTTTGACTTCCAAGGGTGTGTTGGAGCCACCAATTTCTCAAGACACAAATCAAGACAATGTTAGAAAGTTCACTCATGAACAAAAGGGCAGGGATAAAGTGGTAGATAAGGTAAACAAGCAATGCTTCAAATGTGGAGGTTATGGCCACTTTTCTCATAATTGTCCAAACCAAACGACATTAACTTTGAAGGAGATAGTAATTATGGATGCTTATGATGAGAATTAAGACCTTGATGGAGACCAAGAAGAAGAAAGTGATAGTTTAGAGGACGCTTTAGAATATGTCAAAGTGGATTGCTATATGTTGTAATGAGTGCTCCAAGGACAACAATAGCCTTTACTTTCTCAAAGGGAGAAGATTTTCAAGGCCAAGTGTAGAGTTGGTGATAAATTATGTGAAATAATCATCGATAGTGGGCCATGCACTAATGTTACTAGTGAGAAAATGGTGAACAAGCTCGGTTTGGAGACCAAGGGTCATCTGAGACCATATTCACTCCAATGGCTCAACAAAGATAAAGGCATAAGGGTAACCAAAAAAACTCTTTTCTCTTTTAAGATTGGAAATTATTTTGATGATGTTGTATGCGATATTCTACCTATGGATGCTTGTCACATTTTTTTATGGAGGCCATGGTAATTTGATAGGAATTTTGTGCATGATGGGGTCCTTAATGAGTATGTGGTATGTAAGGGTCCAAAGAAGTTTAGGCTAAAACCTAATCTAAATAGGGAGGATTTGGTTTTAAGGAATGAAAAGGAAGAAAACAATAATAGTATAGGAGGGGAAGAAGGAAGAGTAACATGGAGTTGTTAATCCTTAAGGAGTGTGAGATGAATGAAGCTATCAAAGATAAGAATTTATATTATGTATTAGTGGTAAAGGTGGTCCAGCAAGGGGAGAATGCTAATATGGATCCAAAATTGCAACAAGTGTTGAAAGAGTGTGTTGATATTTTCCAAATGAGTTGCCAAATGGGCTACCTCCTTTGAGAGTTATTGAGCTCACTATTGATCTTATGCCAGGAGTTCCATTACTAAATAAGCCAGATTATAGGTGCAATCTAGAGGAGGCTAAGGAGCAACCTAAACAAGTGTAAGAGTTGTTAGATCGGGGCTATATTCTGGAAAGTATGAGTCCATGCAAAGTTCCAGCTTTGTTAGTGCCTAATAAAGACGGTATGTAGAGGATGTGTATTGTTTCGAGAGCAATAAGTAACATTAAAATCAAGTATAGATTTCTAATACCAATATTGGATGACATGTTAGATGAGTTACATGGTGCAAAGGTGTTCTCAATGACTGATCTTAGGAGCGGCTATCATCAAATAAGAATAAGGGAAGGGGACGAGTGGAAGACAACCTTCAAGACTAGGTATGGATTGTATGAGTGGCTAGTGATGCCATTTGGGCTATGTAAGGCACCAAGTTCCTTCATGATATTGATGACCAAGGTACTTAGACCCTTCTTTGGAGTCTTTGTTGTTTGTGACCTTGATGACATCTAGGTATATAGCAAGAGTGAGTTCAAGCACATACAATAATTAAAGAGAGTATTTTATAAGCTTAGAAAGGTGAAGCTCTATGGTAAGATGGAGAAATGTTATTTCATGATAGAGACGGAGATTTTTCTTGGTTATATTGTGAGTGGAGATGCTATTAGAGTTAATCTGTTAAAGGTGGAAGCTATCCAAATGTGGCCTATTCCTACTAATGTCCACAAAGTTAAAAGTTTCCATGGGTTAGCCAAATTCTATAGGAGGTTCATCAAAGACTTATTTACCATTGCAGCACCTATCACATAGTTGATGAAGAAATGAGAGTTTCATTGGAATGAACAAGCGATAAAGGCTTTAAATACTTGAAGACAAAGCTCTCAAATGAACTAGTATTATATTTACCTTTTTTCGATAAATTATTTGATGTAACATCTAATGCTAGTGGTATAGACATTGGGGGTTGTGCTCTAACAAGAAACGAAATCAATTTCTTTCTTTAGTGAGAAGTTGAGTGGTGCAAGACTCAATTATTCGAAATATGATAAAGAGTTATGCTATAGAGCATTGTTTGGAGACATGGAGTCACTACCTAAGACCCAAGCCTTTTGAACTTCACTAGGATCATGAGAGTTTAAAGTATCTACATGATCAAAAGAAAATGAGTCCAAGACATGCTAAGTGGATAAGCTTCTTGCAGACATTTGTGTTTTCTACAAGACATGTGGATGGCAAAGAAAATTTTGTGGTGGATGCATTGATGCGTGCACGGTTAGAGTTTTAGATTTAGACGGGGTTTATATAGAGTATTTGATGAGTATGGATTATGGAGGTTGATGATGGGGATTTGAAGGTGTGGATGATGATGGAATGCGATGTAGAAGAGTAAATTAATCTTTAAACCACACAGAAATAAAGATTAAGGTTTCGAGAACAAAACCGTTCACACATATTCAGTTTTATTTCGAGATGATTCGAAACAAATCGTTCACAAAGATTCGACTTGTTACGAGATGAATCCAGACAGAATTCAGGTTTAAGCAATGCTTAAGGTTGTTCTTCTTATTCAAGTTGTGTCTTTCTACTCGGGTTCCTAAGGTTTATATAGCCAAGGAACCGAGAATATTTTCAAAAGATTACAAGCATATTCCCTCCCAAAAGCATTAATTCCCTTAAGACTAGCTAGTTAATATTTAGTCACTAATTGACTAAAAGTAAATAACTGTAACTCCCTTCCAAAAGCATTAATTCCCTTAAGACTAGCTAGTTAATATTTAGTCACTAATTGACTAAAAGTAAATAACAATAACTCCCTCCCAAAAGCATTAATTCCCTTAAGACTAGCTAGTTAATATTTAGTCACTAGTTCACTAAAAGTAAATAACAATAACTCCCTCCCAAAAGCATTGATTCCCTTAAGACTAGCTAGTTAATATTTAGTTACTAATTGACTAAAAGTAAATAACTGTAACTCCCTTCCAAAAGCATTAATTCCCTTAAGACTAGCTAGTTAATATTTAGTCACTAATTGACTAAAAGTAAATAACAATAACTCCCTCCCAAAAGCATTAATTCCCTTAAGACTAGCTAGTTATATTTAGTCACTAGTTCACTAAAAGTAAATAACAATAACTCCCTTCCAAAAGCATTGATTCCCTTAAGACTAGCTAGTTAATATTTAGTTACTAATTGACTAAAAGTAAATAACAATAACTAGTAGTTAGACATATATGTTACGCTAGCTAACAAACGTCGCATGAAGCCATGCATACTCCTCCATGTTAATGTATCTACGTAGAGTAGCGTAGCCATATTAGTTAGTGATGTGTCCTGCGACTCTGCTCCCGCATCATTCTCCCCAGGTTGGTTTGAATTTGTCCTCAAATTCACAACTTTGATGAGGAATAACAAACACCAAAGGACATATTCTTCAACGTGATACTGGTCCTTATATTCTTTGAATATCTCCTTCACACTAAAGTTATCTTTGAAAATCCTCCGATGCCTCTTAAGCCTTGACATTGGATCTTCATATGTGCACATCAATGAAAATAAACCAAATGCATGGGGTGCATTATGGTTCATTTTCTTCTTCACATCACATATGTCTTCATGTACATTATATACCTTCGAACTCACCATTTTTTTTCTTCAATATTCTTCGAATGATACAAGGGTTCCATGATAACATTTGCTCCAAAAAAACACAAGGAAACCATGGGATAATAATGCACATCATTCTCCACATAATAAACGTGATGCATGTAAAAACGTGGTTGCCCTCCTTTCGCTTCAATAGTAGTAATAGCATGATTGTCTTCATCATTACATACTTGATTTTCTTCCTCATTCACACTTTCCTTTCTTCCCTTTTAATCTCCTCAATTTCTTTACTCTTCCGGCTCGAATTCTCTTCTTTCTCTCTAACCAAACTCTCCTCATCCTTGTTTGGTTTTAATTTGTACTTCTTCTTATCCTTACACACGATGTGTTTGTTGAGGACTCCATCATGTGTAACCTTTCTATCATACTGCCACGGTCTCCCCAACAGAATATGACAAGCATCCATAGGCAGAACATCGCATCGAATAGTATCTACATAATTTCCAAATTTGAATGAGATAAGAGATTGTTTTGTTACCCATATGCCCTTGTCGCAATTGAGCCATTGTAGTGAGTATGGCCTGGGGTGACTCGTTATTTCCAATCCGAGCTTGTTGACCATCTTCTGACTAGCTACATTGGTGCATGAGCTGCTATTAATGATGATCTCACATACCCGATCTCCAACTCGGCACTTGACCTTACAAAGTTTTCCCGCTGAGTAGGTAGAGGGTGGGTTTGCACTTGGAGAAATCGTCTCGGCACATAACAATCTATGGTTCCTTCTTCCAAGGCGTCCTTCGGTTCTTTGGTTTCATCCTCCTCATGGTCTTCACTTTCCTCACATGTCTCCATATTGGCGATTTCCTTTAGGGATAACACTTGTCGGTTTGAGCAATCCCGAGCGAAGTGACCATATCCTCGACACTTGAAGCATTGCTTGCGGACCTTCTCCTCCGCTTGCTCCTTGCCTTCTTCCTCCTAAGTGAATCTTCTAACCACATCGGTGTTTGTGGATTGCACCATTGGTGGCTTGGATCCTCCTTTCAAATTTGACCCGTGCGGAACACTGATGGACTTACTTGGAACCTTTCCCCGCTTCAACTGTTTTTCAAACTTGATGGCTAGGTTAGCCAAATCTTCAAAAAATTCGTATGGGTACACTTCTACCTTCTCTCGGAGATTCATATTCAAACCTCCTATGAACCATGCACATCGTTGCTCTTCTCGTTCTTGCACATCACATACAAGCGTTAGCCTTTCGAATTCTCGGATTTACTCTTCAACTCCGAGTAGGCGCTGCCTTAGAGTGGTCATCTTGATGTATTTCTCTTAGTCATATTCTCTCGTAACGAACTTCTTCCTTAGATGCTTCTTCAACTTTTCCCATGATTGGATTTTTGTTTTCCCTTCTATTTCTCTTCTTCGTTTCAGATTATCGTACCATAATCTAGCAAATTTCTTCAACTTCAAGATTGCTATACGACATCTCTTCTCATCATCGATCTCCTTATACTCAAATTTCGACTCCACGCTTTGCAACCATTCAAGGAGCAACTCCGGGTCGAGATTACCCTCAAAGTCAGGTAAGTCGAAACAAATCCCCTTCTCTACGTCATCATATGTCCTCCTAGAGGACTCATTTTCTCTTCCGTAGTCTCCTACACTTTCTTCTTCCCCTTCCAACCAATGCGATATTCTCCTCATATGCTCTACTTCGATTGGCTCTCTTTGGTAGGGTTGTTGCACGTGTGACCCTTGTGCTTGGGAAGCTTCGATTCTTCCCATACGAATCTTGACATCCTTAAAATCTTCCGCCAAGGCTTTGAGAATATCTCTCAAATCTTTTTCTCGACTTGCCATGGTTGGTCTTGAAGAATTTTTTCACTCTAACCACAACCTTAGCTTTGATACCAAATTGATGTGTGCATGGTTAGAGTTTTAGACTTATACAGAGTTTATATAGAGAGGTTTAATCAATGCATAAGGTTGTTCTTCTTATTCAAGTTGTGTCTTTCTACTCGGGTTCCTATGGTTTATATAGCCAAGGAACCGAGCATCTTTTCAAAAGATTACAAGCATATTCCCTCCCAAAAGCATTAATTCCCTTAAGACTAGCTAGTTAATATTTAGTCACTAATTGAATAAAAGTAAATAAATGTAACTCCCTTCCAAAAGCATTAATTCCCTTAAGACTAGCTAGTTAATATTTAGTCACTAATTGACTAAAAGTAAATAACAATAACTCCCTCCCAAAAGCATTAATTCCCTTAAGACTAGCTAGTTAATATTTAGTCACTAGTTCACTAAAAGTAAATAACAATAACTCCCTCCCAAAAGCATCGATTCCCTTAAGACTAGCTAGTTAATATTTAGTTACTAATTGACTAAAAGTAAATAACAATAACTAGTAGTTAGACATATATGTTACGCTAGCTAATAAACGTCGCATGAAGCCATGCATACTCCTCCATGTTTATGTATCTACGTAGAGTAGCGTAGCCATATTAGTTGGTGATGTGTCCTGCGACTCTGCTTCCGCATCATTCTCCCCAGGTTGGTTTGAATTTGTCCTCAAATTCACAACTTTGATGAGGAATAACAAACACCAAAGGACATATTCTTCAACGTGATACTGGTCCTTATATTCTTTGAATATCTCCTTCACACTAAAGTTATCTTTGAAAATCCTCCGATGCCTCTTAAGCCTTGACATTGGATCTTCATATGTGCACATCAATGAACATAAACCAAATGCATGGGGTGCATTATGGTTCATTTGCTTCTTCACATCTAAAACTCTAAATCTAAATCTAAAACTCTAATCGTGCGTGCATTATGCATTATTTAGGATGACCATGGAACATACCATAATGGATGCAAAGATTTTGGGGTTCAAGATGTTGAAGAGTCAATATGCCATGGATGATTTTTTTTTGTAATCTTTGAAGCTTGTAAGAAATAGGAATTTATGGAAATTATGTTATTCAAGATGAGTTCTTATTCAAATATAACAAATTATGTGTTACCGATACCTTGGTTTGAGACTTACTAATTAAATTGGTGCATGAAGGAAGAATTGCAGGACACTTTGGAGTTCACAAGACTTTAGAGTTTTTGCAAGAACATTTCTATTGGCTGATAATGAAAAAGGGAATACAAACCATGGTTGCTAGGTGTGCTACGTGTCAAAGGAGATAGAGTTTCTTCCACAAAGGATTATATGTACCTTTACTCGTTCCTGCTCAACCATTGGAAGGTGTTAGTATGGGTTTTATTTCAGGATTGTCTAGGACACAATGAGGAAATGATTCTATTATGGTTGTGGTGGATCAATTTTCCATGATGGCTGATTTTGTTCCATGTCACAAGATCGATGATGCTACCCATGTTGTGGATTTGTATTCCAAGGATATTGTGAGATTGCAAGAAATTCTGAGAAGTATTGTTTTGGATAGAGATGTGAAGTTCCTAAGTTGTTTTTGGAAGAAATTATGGCACATGCTAGGAACAAAACTTCTATTTAGCACATCGCATCATCCTAAAATGGATGGATAAACCAAAGTTACTAATATAACATTGGGTACTTTGCTAAGGGGATTGGTGAGTAAGAATGATAAGTATTGGGATGTCAAGTTAGCACATGCGGAGTTTGCTTACAATCGAAGTCCTTCTACTATAACAAGCTCTAGTCCATTTGAGATCATATATGGAATTAATCCATATATACCGATTGATATGATACCATTGAAGACAGGTGAAGTGAAGAGTTATGATGCACATGAGAGAGTGGATTTCTTTTAAAAACTTCATCAAAAAATTAAGCATAATATTAAGAAGGCGAATGAAGTATACAAGATGAGCAAACAAGCATAAGAGTCAACATGTTTTTCAACTGGGATATTTGGTATGGTTACACTTGAGGAAGGAGATATTTTCTAACCTAAGGAAACACAAGCTTATGCTAAGATGGTCCTTTTGAAAGTTTGGGCAAAATGCTTGTGAGCTAGATTTGCTAGATTCTAATGGTGGGGTATCAATGACATTCAATGTTAGAGATATTAGCCCTTATTATGTTGAAGAAAATTTGAGGGAAAATTTAAAAAAAAAGGGAGAATGATTTCTTAGAAAACACTCAATGATTATCTTTAATGATTAATGAACCAATTATTATTTATTTGGAAAGGATATCCCACAAAGTTGAAGACAAATGGATGGTTATGTTGATAAAAATGTACCAAACAAGTTACTAGGCATCTACGTGCATGTGCATGGAGTGCATGCCCACGTGCATAGGGAGAATATGTTCAGGTTGGTCCTGTATAAATATTAATTTAGCTAATTAATTAATTAAGTAGTAGGGTTAGATATTAGCTAAAGCATAAATTTAGTATAAAGTAGCATAATATCTTTTAGTTTAAAATATTTTGAATTATGCTTTTTAGCTAAATGATAGATTGGATATATAAAGCATTGATGACAAGATTATATGTAGCTAATGATCAAATTTTGAAGATGAATGAAATTTAAATTATGTGTGAGTTAAATTCAAGTTAATTGAATATGTGTGTACGATTAATTTTGAAACCCTTAATCTCTTTATCTGTGTGAATTAGAGATAAGTTCTATCCTTTCTACTCTCCATAATACACTTTTTCAATCCATCAACATCATCTAAACATCACCCAAAATCAAAGCCTAAATTGAATCCCTAAATGAATTTCATCATTCAAAACCCTAACCCTTCCATTCAAATGTTAACACAACCCTAACCCTAAAATTCATAGTTAAACCCTAACCCACGAAATCATCTTCCATTAAATCCTAACATTCAAATCATCATCAACAACAACACATCATTGTCGAATCCTCATCTTAATTAACTCAACACGTTTGAACCATCATCATTATCTATCCATCATCCCCGGATCATAATCATCTTGTTTGAACCATCATCACCTTTAGTTTACCTTAATCGAATGCCCTTATCATCCATCCATCATCTTCAAAGCTTCATCTAATTAATATCAACATAACCGAGCCATAATATCACATATTTGAGAATCCCTTCCTCCCACACACATCAATTTCTCTATTCTCTATCTCACTCCCAAGTTTGGACTTCTTGTCTTTATTATTTTCTAGTTTTCCTCTAGTCACTACTCCATTCTTCCTATCAACTCCGCTTATTTTCCATGACCCACTACGATCGGTGTTACACTAAGTCTTTGTTCTCTTCCATTTATCACATTTGGTATTTTTTTGCATCACTCCTCTCACATAGGACACCTTCAGACCATTTTTTATTGCCACATGTGTTATTCTTCTTTTTCCATATTTAAAACTCATTAACGCCCAATGGTAAGTTTTTCTTACTCCTTTATTTATTTTTTTTATCTTATTTTATTACTCCTAATTTATTATATTGTTGTTTTTATTGCTTATTGTTAGTTTCATACCTACATTTTTCCATGTGATCTAAGTCCTCAATCGATAATGGCTTGTCTTTGTTAATATTGGAATTATTTATTTTTTCACATTACTTTTTTTCTTTTTGTCACTACTAAATAGCTTCTAATTACTAACATTGTTGGTTTTGTCACAATTTTACCCTATGAGTTAAACCTTTGGTAGAAAATTGGGTTTTTTTTATTCCCTTATTATCTTGATTGTTGGTGTTATCTATATTTGTTACAAACAAGGTTCTTAATGTAACACCCCCAAATTTCACTCCTGAAAAAAAAAATTTGAAAGATTAAAGCGGAACCTAGGAGCGAATTTGGGAAATGCTACCGCCACATCTAACACAAGATAATGTCAACCATCTATCTCATGTTAGATGCAAGGCTAAAACCTGTCAAACAATTAAATCTGAATTTCAAATTCCATCAAACAATTAAATCCGAATAGTAAACACTTATCAGAATACGAGAAATTTAATGTCAATTACAAAACCCTTAGAAATCTAAGAACAATATTTGCAACTTCCAAAGGTGAATACAATTAACCAAAATAAATCCCGAAGGATAATTATCCGGATCGCCTACTCACTCAGGTCAAGCCTTCCACCCCAAAACAGTATCCGATCTTAACCTGCACAAGAGGTCTGCTCCCCACCATCGGTGGATCATCACAGGACCCATTCAACCAGTGTAGTATCAGTACGGATCCAATACTGAGTAAGTCTCGCCACCCTATCATATAGGAGAGATATCATCAAGTGCATATTAAATTGTAGTACAATACGTTAATACAATATCATACATACTCACCACCCACAGCACGAACCTTGCCATACATTCAGAGTAACATTTAAAACATATGCAATATCCCAGTTAACATATACGCGTGGTATAACCGAAATAATGCGTGACTCATTATGCACATAAACAGCATGTGGTGATACATATAATAAAAGCTGGCCAAGGTCCAACTAGACTTATTCTTTATTCTCATTAATAGTATATTCATTCCACACATATTCTTTAATAATCCATGTAAGTACGGGAGCCCCACTATTATAGCCGGTGGACCGGAAAGTAAACGCACAGGGCAGAACGCCTCTGATCCACTATTATAGCCGGTGGACCGGAAAATAAACGCACAGGGCAAAACGCCTCTAATCCACTATTATAGCTGGTGGACTGGATCACAGCCCCGACTTACATGGTGTTTCGCTGTAAGTACTTAGTATTTTCCCTGTGGATTACTTCATTCAGATTCATTCAAAGCATTCTTCATTAATCCATGTCAGCGCGGGAGCCCCACTATTATAGCCGGTGGACCGAAAGATATCGCACAGGGCAGAACGCCTCTGATCCACTATTATAGCCGGTGGACCGGAAAATAAACGCACAGGGCAAGACGCCTCTGATCCACTATTATAGCCGGTGGACCGGATCGCATCTCCGACTCACATGGTGTTTCACTGTAAGTATTTAGTATTTTCCCATGGATTAACTTATACGTTTGGTTTGTCGAGCACGAGATCCCCCACTATTATAGCCGGTGGACCGGAAGATATCGCACAGGGCAAAACGCCTCTGATCCACTATTATAGCCGGTGGACCGGAAATAAACGCACAGGGCAAAACGCCTCTGCTCCACTATTATAGCCGGTGGACCGGATCACAGGCTCGGCTCGACATCTTTCGCTTTACGTGATTAATGTCTTATCGGTGTCTTATTAAATCACACATCACCTTTGACATACATGTCCTAGAGGGCCGTATCAACACAACATAATCTCACACATAGAACATGTCATGCTCATATCATAGAAACACACACGACGTACCTCAAATTCCAAGTTGCGCTACACATGAGACAAGTTATCCATAAATCATATAACACACTTTAGCATGGTATACACAACAATCAACACGTCACCTCACACATAACATAAGGCCATAGCTTCATCCTTACTAAACACCCACAAGTAGAGGTAAGTAGAGACTTACCTAGATCCGAAGCTAGCTAAACGACGTAAGAGGGAGAGAGATCCCTAGCTCGTGGATCCACGAGAAAGCTTTCCAAACGAAAAAACCGGCAAATCGGGGCAAAGGAAGGCCGGGGAAGCTTCGCTGGAGGTCGAACAGTGCTCGCCGGTGGTCAGCGTGGCTCGCCGGTGGCCGGACGGTGGCGACATAGCCTGCGTGGCCTGCTGCTGCTGCTGTCACCCCCCGTTGTTGCTCTGCTGTGTTGGCTGCTGTCGCGCGGCTTTAGTTGCTGCTGCTGCTGCAGTCGGTTGCGGCTGCTGTGCGGGTCGGTGGTGGTTGGAGCTTGGCCGGCGGGCGAAGCAAGGAGGGGCAAGGGAGGAGGTAAGGGAGGTCGGCTAGGGCTTCGGGTGCATAATGGGGGCACACAGGAGAGGGGTCGGGGTGGGGAAGAGAGAAAGAAAAAGAAGAGGGGGGGTTCAGTCGGGCCGGTTGGTTTTTTTTTTTACGAAAACAAGTATCAAATAAATATTAAAAACTTAAAAATTAATATTGGAAGATTTTGTCTAAAATTTATTAAATAAAAATTATTTCTAAACGATCCGAACACTTAAAATAAATAAAAAGAAACTATATACAGAATTTTAGAAACATTTTTGAAAGAATTAACCAACGAACATAAATATTTATATTATTTACGGAAATACATTATAAAACCCCGAAAAATTATTTAAAAACATATACTAAAATATTTAAGTCAAATTCGAATAAACCAAGACTAATTTAAATAATATCCGAAATCGGTTTTCCGTAAGCCAAAAAGCATAAAACGAAAGGGAATTAATTCCAGAAAGAATTTCATAAATAAACTCCGAAATCTTTTTAATTTAAAACTTTCCAAAAATATTAACGATTACCGAAAAAAATAAATTTAAAGTCGGAAATATTTTCTACGGATAAAATTATTAAAATAAATTTAACTATTTAAACGAAAATTCTATGATTAGATAATATATTTCATCAACGAAATATAACTCCAGAGTAAAGTCAAAATTACGCGACAAAGTTTTAATCGAAAACAAATCTAAAATATTAAAAATAAAAATATGAGAAACAACGGAAATACATATTTTTAACCGAGAATTAAATTCATAAGAATATAATAAAATCATTGTCGTGAACGAATTTGTCTAGAATGGTTTGCAACGACAATGATTAATTACATTCAATTATGAACTCAAAATCATCGATAAATCCGTAAAACAAATCGAGATTAAAATAATTAATTATTTACATCAAATTACGCTAACAAAATCATTAAACTTAATAAATCTGGATTTTAAAAATACGGGGTATTACACTTAATCTTAGATACAAATATGATAAAATATTCTTTATTTTTATATAAATTATTTTGGTGACTTTTAAATAGCTATAAGAAAGAAGTATAGTTGATTTGTGATCTTAGATATATTATTATTAATTTATTGTAACACCCCCAAATTTACACAAATTTTTTTAAAAAAATAAAAAACTACTTATAAATTAAAACCGTAAATTTTGGGGATGTTACCGCCACACTTAGTACTAGACCGGTACGCATAAGTTTTTATTCAATCCAAAATACGAGGGTAATTTTTCAGGGAAAAGAAATAACTACAATCATAAAAAATTTTAAGAAGCGTTCAACATAATTAAAAGAAACTAGGAATAAATTCTCGATGGAAAACCGACCACGCCACTCCAAAACTGACTCGGCCCAATCATCACTCAGTCCCATCCAATGTCCCATAGACATCAATCGCATCAAAATAAACATCTCCTACCTGTAGCAAGTCAGATGGGTCTTCTACTTGTGGAAATGAGCAGCATCTATGAAACGGGTGATCAGTACGCTACGTACTGAGTAAGGTAACCGAGCACTAAGGCCAACACATAAAATCACATAAACCATGTATAGAAATAAAAGAACATAGAGACCAACATGATCACATAATAACGAACAATCATTCGGGTAGATACATAAAGGCCCAATCATAGTCCAGATTAATTATTTAATTAATCTTTTATCAGAAGTGAATACGCATCATGCCTTTTATCGAATCCATGTAAATACAGAAACACCCCACTATCTTAGCCGGTGGGTCGGTCACTTGCGGGACAAAGTCTGCACCACTATTATTCGCTAGTGAATCAGTCACTTGTGGGACAAAGTCCACACCACTATTTCTGACCGGTGGATCGGTCTGGTTCCTGCTCACATGGTGTTCCACCATAAGTAATTAGTATCTTTTAAAAATTTTGGCAAACTCTGTTTTATAATTATTGAGCTTGAGTCACCCCACTATTATTTCCGGTGGGCCGATGACTTGTGGGACAATGTCCACACCACTATTATTACCGGTGGATCGGTTACACATAGGACATCATGTCCTAACCACTATTTCTAATCGGTGGATTGGTCTGGACCTGGCTCAACAATCTTCCGATTTAAATGATTAATTTCTTAAGTATTTTATTCATAAACTTTCACCCAAACATGCATGTCTAACTCCATGAAAAACCCTAGCTCTAATGCAAAACCCTAGCTCCCATGCAAACCTAATATCGCCATGCAACGTACCACACTTCCATGAAACCGTAATGTTGCCATGTGACGTACCACACTTCCATGCAAACTCTAATTTCCATGCAACGTACCACACTTCCATGCAACCCTAATATCACCATGCAACGTACCACACTTCCATGAAAACCCTAATTCCCATGCAATATGCCACACTTCCATGCAAATTCTAATTCTCATGCAACATACCCCACTTCTATACAACCCTAATATCGCCATGCAACATTAATAACATCATGCAAAGTTTAACATGCATGTCTTAAGGCCACATAGCATATCATCACATAAAAATAAAATACATGTCATATAACAACCCAAGATCATACGTGAACTCCACATCATATCATATACAACATAATCAATAATGATAACATAGAGTACATGGAATATGAAGCACATAATGCATATAAACACATAAACGGCCTTAGCACCTCTTACCTAAAAGGTCACGGGTCTTGGTGCACACTCCTATTCCACCAAAGGGATTTGACTAGACTCACCTATTATGGGGGGAAAATACTAGAATTAGCTTTCCTCCTAAAATGCTATTAGTTTCTAACTTATCCTAAGTCTTGGTTCTTAATTAACTACACTAATTACAACTAAAAAGCTAATGAAATACTATTATAATTTAAAGTGAAGGTGATATAAGGGTTTCTACCCTTCACCCAATAAAGTTAGCAAAGGTAATAATAACAATAATAATAATAATAATAATAATAATAATAATAATAATAATAATAATCGAATAACCATAAAAATTAGACTAAAAATAAAATAAATGTAAATAAATATACAGGAAGGGCTAAGAAGGTCAAGGGTTTCACCTTGAGTCGACTGGAATGGGCGGCACTGGCGGTGGTTAGAGGTGGCAAACGGGTCGGGCGGGTCGGGTTCGGGTCGGGTCATAGCGGGTCGGGTCGCTAACGGGTCGGGTCATTTCGGGTCAATCAATTTGGCGGGTCGGGTGCGGGTCGGGTCGGGTCATTTCGGGTCAATTTGGCGGGTCGGGTGCAGGTCGGGTCGGGTCATTTCGGGTCAATTTTTCGGGTCGGGTCATTTCGGGTCAATTGTCGGGCCGGGTCGGGTCATTTCGGTTCTGGGTCATTTCGGGTTAATTTATCGGGTCGGGTTAGGTCTGACTATTGGAGTTAAGAAAACTCGGATTCGGATAAATTTAGGTTAACTTGACTGGTGGTAGGGTGACTAGGGTCGGGTTGGTTTCGGGTCATTTTCTAGTTCACGTGAGTAGGTGGCTTCGGCCGGTTCAGGTCATTTTATATTTTCATGTAATAATATAATATGACAGGTTAGTTATGTTCGAGTTGTGTCGAGTTAAATTGATGGGTGGGGTCATTTGACTCATTTCATACAATTTGACGGGTTGAATTCAATTAGTTACGGGTTAACTTAATGGGTCGAGTTTTGACGGGTTTACTCATATTCGAGCCTAAGTAATTATCATTTCATAAATCATAAATATTAGAGACAGACAATCATAAGATTAATATTGCAGATAAAAGAATTAAAAATATTAAATACGAATTATTTTCATAAATAAATAGTAAAGATATTTATAAATTTTAATAATAAAAAATATTGCGCTTTGAATCAGACATAGATATTTATCATTGATTATAATTTATTTGATAACTTAAAATATTTAATTACTTAAAAAAAGATAATTTTATAAAATAAAGATGATCAAAACAAGATTATACAATGTATAATTAATGATCATTTATTACATTGTATATATTAGATACAATAATAAGATTACTAGTAAAGATAAATGAAATAAGAATATTATATGTGTTTTATTTTTACAAAGGTAAATAATAAAAATATTTATAAGTTTTAATAGTATTATATTCGATTGCTTAAAATATTTATAAATTTTAAAAGTAAAAATATTATATATCTATAATATATTATATTTACTTAATTAGTTAAAATATTTGATTACTTAAAAAAAGATAATTTTATAAAATAAAGATGAGCATAACAAGAATAAACAATGTATAATTATCATTTATTACATTGTATATATTAGATACAGTCATAAGATTATTAGTAAAGATAAATGAAAAAAGATTATTATATGTGTTTTATTTTTACAAAGGTAAATAATAAAGATATTTATAAGTTTTAATAGTATTATATTTGATTGCTTTAAATATTTATAAATTTTACATGTAAAAATATTAGATGTTTATCATATATTATATTTAATTGATTACTTAAAAAAAGATAATTTTATAAAATAAAGGTGAGTATAACAAGAATATATAATGTATAATTATCATTTATAACATTGTAAATATTAGATACAATACAATTATAAGATTACTAGTAAAGATAAATGAAATAAGAATATTATATGTGTTTTATTTTTACAAAGGTAAATAATAAAGATATTCATAAGTTTAATAGTATTATATTTGATTTCTTTAAACATTTATAAATTTTAAAAGAAAAAATATTAGATGTTTATAATATATTATATTTAATTAATTAGTTAAAATATATGATTACTTAAAAAAAGATAATTTTATAAAATAAAGGTGAGCATAACAAGAATAAACAATGTATAATTATCATTTATTACATTGTATATATTAGATACAATACAATCATAAAATTATTAGTAAATACTAAAGATAAATGAAATAAGAGTATTATATGTGTTTTATTTATACAAAGGTAAATAATAAAGATATTTATAAGTTTTAATAGTATTATATTTGATTGCTTTAAACATTTATAAATTTTACATGTAAAAATATTAGATGTTTATTGTATATTATATTTAATTGATTACTTAAAAAAAGATAATTTTATAAAATAAAGGTGAGCATAACAAGAATATACAATGTATAATTATCATTTATTACATTATATATAATAGATAAAATACAATCATAAGATCACTAGTAAAGATAAATGAAATAAGAGTATTATATGTGTTTTATTTTTACAAAGGTAAACAATAAAGATATTTATAAGTTTTGATAGTATTATATTTGATTGCATTAAGCATTTATAAATTTTACATGTAAAAATATTAGATGTTTATTATATATTATATTTAATTGATGACTTAAAATATTTGATTACTTAAAAAAAGATAAATTTATAAAATAAAGGTGAGTATAACAAGAATATACAATGTATAATTATCATTTATTACATTATATATAATAGATACAATACAATCATAAGATCACTAGTAAAGATAAATGAAATAAGAGTATTATATGTTTTTTATTTTTACAAAGGTAAAAATTAAAGATATGTATAAGTTTTAATTATATTATATTTGATTTCTTTAAACATTTATAAACTTTAAAAGTAAAAATATTAGATGTTTATCATATATTATATTTAATTGATTACTTAAAATATTTGACTACTTAAAAAAAGATAATTTTATAAAATAAAGGTGAGCATAACAAGAATAAACAATGTATAATTATCATTTATTACATTGTATATACTAGATACAATACAATCATAAGATCACTAGTAAAGATAGATAAAATAAGAATATTATATGTGTTTTATTTTTACAAAGGTAAATAATAAAGATATTTATAAATTTTGATAGTATTATACTTGATTGCTTTAAACATTTATAAATTTTACATGTAAAAATATTAGATGTTTATTGTATATTATATTTAATTGATTACTTAAAAAAAGATAATTTTATAAAATAAAGGTGAGCATAACAAGAATATACAATGTATAATTATCATTTATTACATTGTATATACTAGATACAATACAAATATACAATCATAAGATCACTAGTAAAGATAGATAAAGTAAGAATATTATATGTGTTTTATTTTTACAAAGGTAAATAATAAAGATATTTATAAGTTTTGATAGTTTTATTTGATTGCATTAAGCATTTATAAATTTTACATGTAAAAATATTAGATGTTTATATTATATTTAATTTATTACTTAAAATATTTGATTACTTAAAAAAAAGATAATTTTATAAAATAAAGGTGAGCATAACACGGTTAGAAAAAATTTACCCACAAATTTTGTGTGCTTAAAAATTTCAAGTTCTTGATCCATACTTGCGGTACGTGGATTTTTTGATACTTTTTAATATATTTTTATCTCAATTTATAGTGTTAGAATATATATATATATAACACGGTTAATATTAACAGTAAAAAAATTTACCTACAAAAGTATTATTTTTTTATCCAATAATTTTTATATCATTTATTCTATCTTTTTTTTCATATTAATTTCTCTATATAATTTATCTTATTAATTTCTCTAGTTGTATTTATTTTATTAACATTATTATATTTATATTTTATTGTAATATTTTTATTAATTATTATTATTATTATTATTATAGTAAAAAAAATATAATAAGTTATTTTAAACATAATTTAAATTAAATAATAATTTTATATATTTTCATTAATTGTTAATTATTATATATATATTCATATAAATTAAAAAATAAATAATATAAAATATAAATATTAATATTATAATTAACAAAAATAATTAGATATTGTAAATTTAAAATTGATGAATGTAGAATACTAAATTATATTTAAAGTAAATTAATAATATTAAAAGAAAAAATATAACTAAAACTTTAAATTTAGGGTTGTAACTTGAGATACTCTTGATACGAGGTATAGTTATTATTTGTTGGATTTTGTAGGTGATAAGTGATAAATTGATAACTAATAAATGATACTATTATACTCTTCTATTAAGAGTTTCTTCAAATAGATGGATTAGTAGATGTAATGAACACGTTTTGAAAATTATTTTATAGGGTTATAACTGGATGTTTGTCTTTTTTATTTTGGTTTTATATTTATTAATAATATATCTTATTAGGATATCATTAGTAAATAAGAATGGCTAGGGTAAAATTATGAAAAATAAGTACAATTTATAAAATACTATATTTTTTAAAAGCTTTAAATGAATAATAAAATATATGTAATTTATTATTATTATTATTATAATAATAATATATTTTGATGTCTGATCAGGTTAATATTGAGTCAGATCGGGTGATTGTCGGGTCGGGTCAACATTGGGTCGGGTCGGCTTCGGGTCGGGTCAAAGCGAGTCGGGTCAATAGCGGGTCGGGTCACTATCGGGTCGGGTCAATTACGGGTCGGGTCGGTATCGGGTCGGGTCAATGACGGGTCGGGTCAATAACGGGTGGTGGGTTGGGATCGGGTCGGGTCGGGTTTGGGTCGGGTTGATTATTATCGGGTCAGTGCCGGGTCGGGTCATTGTCGGGTCGGGTCTGGGTCGGGTCGGGTTGGGCGGGTCGGGTCAACTTTTGCCGGCTCTAGTTATTAGGGTTATGGGGGTCACCTGGATGGTATTGAATGCTAGGGTTTGGATGGCCGATGGCAGAAATTGGCCGACGATTGTTTAGGTCGGGGTCGAAGTTTCATGAAGCAAAAGATAGGGAACGAGCGAGAGTTGAGGATAATCGATCATGCCAAGTCAATGTGCAAGTTAAGAGGGAAAATAAGAGGGGTGAGTTGGCCGATCAAAGTCCTCATGGCCGGCGCCACCATTTTTAGGGGCGGAAAAGAAAAGAAAAAAAGGGGAGAATCGGGCCGGTCGGCGCCTGTTAATTTGGTCATTAAATGAGACGCAACGTCTCAACCGGAAGAGAGTCAAGACGCGGTGTTGGGATGCCGCATAAAGGAGGCACAGCGCTGGGCCACGGAGGAAGGAGAAGGAGAGGTGGGTTGGGCCACGTCAGGCCCAACTGGCAGGAGAAAGAAGAAGAAATAAAGAAGACAAAGAAATAGGAGGAAAGAAAAAGAAAAAGGAAAAGGGGTAAAGGAAAATTTAAGGTTTTGGGTTTAATTAAATTAATTTGAATAATTTAGGTATCTAAAATAAAAAATTTATTTAAATAATATTAATTTTTCTTGTTAGGCTAATTTAGGGTTTTTAAAATATTTTTCCTAAATTCCCTTTTTAATTAACAAAAATCCTAGTTTTTCCTTTGTAAACAATATTCATAAGTTTCTATTAATTTTCCCTAAATAAATCCCTCTCTTTCCAAATAAAATAATAAATTAAATTAATTTTCCAATAAATCCTTATTTAATAATATATCTCAAAATAAATAATTCTAGGGCATTTCATTTATAGTTTCAAGTTTTTTCTTCCTTATAATTTTTAGTATGTGTGTAAGATATTGGCTAATCTGATCATTTGAGTCATTCATTATTTTGGTTGTCCTCCATATTCTTAACTTAAGCTCTTAGAAAATGCTTCTTTAAATTAAATTTTAGGACTATAACAAAATATGAATATTTTATAATACAACTTTATAATAACTAATACCAAATTTTTATAATCTTATGTATGTTTTTAGTTAAATGGATTTCATAAGAGTGAGGAATCATAGATTCAATAACCAAAATATCATGTAATATAAGTACTGGTGTGGAAAATTTCATTAATGGTTTCTTATACCTTGTATTATGAATTAATGCTGTGTTTATTTTTTTTCTAATTTTTAAATATATGTCGAGCTCCATTATTTCCAAAAAGAGGTATAAAATTTATACCAAAAAGAATGATGAGTGTGTAACAAAAATTCAATAGAGGGTTGCAGCTACATTAAAAGGAAGAGAAAAATAAGAGCACCATATTAGAAGGACTTTGAGAGTACTTGGATGAGGAAAAAAACCTTAGAGCATATTGTAATATTTTTCCCCAAGACTTTTTTTGTTGATTCAAATGTTAATGGCACAAAAAAATGAAGAAGCATGCCATGAATTGTCTAGAAAACCTATCAAATAAGGGTAAGGGTAAGAAAACTCATTTATTTTTTGATCTTTAGTGGATCCTAGTCTTAAAGAAGATGAAGAAATTAAATTAAGATATAATGATGTGAATTATCATGATGTGGGAATGGAATTGGGTAGAATGATTATAATTGATAAATTACCATTTACATTTGTTGAAAATATTAGCTTTACGGAGTTGATGGTTTTTTCATGTCCTTCTTTCAATATGCCTTCTCATACTACTATCACCCATTATTTTTTATAAACTCATATTAATGAAAAGGTGAACTCAAAAGAGTTGTTGAGAACATCATGTCAGCGATTATATATGGCAACTAACATATAGACATTAGCTCAAAGAATCAATTATATGTGTCTTAGTACTCATTTTATTGATGATTAGTGGAGATTACATAATATAATTTTTAATTTTTTCCCGATTTCATGTCCAAAAGGGGGAGGAATTAGAAGGGTGATTAAGGGATGCATGAATTATTTGGATTTTAATGGAAAAATAGTTACTGTGACCATTGATAATTCTAATTCAAATGATATTTCATGTGTTTATTTGAGAAATATGGTGATGAAAACTATTGGGGTAACTAGTGATGGAAAATAATTATACATGAGATGCATTTCCAATATTTTTAATCATATTTTTGGGTATAGATTAAATGAGAAAGACCATCATATTGAAAGTATTAGGGATGTGGTTAAATATTTTAGAAAATCCACCACAAGATTTTTGTTATTTAGAGAACAAGTTGATAGGTGTAAAATTGAATGTAAGCTTTCTCTATCTCTTGATGTTTCCACCATATGGAATTAAACCTATATTATTTTGAACACACCTTTAAAATATAAGGTCATTTTTTGTTGGATAGAACTTCCTAAGGAATTAAAAGGTTGATCTCTTTTTAAAGATGATTACAATAAATTTAAATTGCTTGTGATTCTTTTCGGACTTATAACACCCCCAAAATTTACTATTGAAAATTTTCATTTTATTAGAAGATTCTACAGAAGCAAGTAAATCAAAACTTGTGAATTTTGAGGGTATTACCGCCGTGATCAATACAAGCCCGGCCCTTGGCCGATCTCATACTCATCACAAGGCTAACGAAAGATTACCATCCATAATTAATCAAACTTAGATCATGGATTCATAAAAGCATTGAAACATTCATAAGATAGAAATCAGATTACACGGAAAAGAGTTTACAATCCAAGAGTACATAATTAAAATTCCTCATAAGGGATAAAAGCTACAATACGAAAAAAATAAGTACAAATAAACTGGTACAAATTAAAGGAACATAAAAAGGAAAATTCAGCCACGTCACTCTTAGTCCCCATGCTAAGTCCAAGCTAAACTCTCAGCCTCGCTCAATGCCAAGTAAGCATCAAAGGCATTGAAATCTACCTTAGAGGGGCCTTTTGCTCATGAGAATGAGCAGCATCCATGGAACGGGTGGTCAGTACAATACATACTAAGAAAGGTAACCATGCATCTAAGGCCAATCATATAAGGACACATAACACAAGTATGATCATACAAACAGCATATAGCCAATATAGATAAATAAAGGCCAAGCTATAGTCCTAATAAATTGATTATTTAATTCTCTAATCAATAGTCATCTTACACCATACTTATTATCAATCCATGCAAGTGCAGAAACCTTACTATTATAGCCGGTGGATAAGAAACATACAGGGCATAATGCACCTCACCACTATTATATGTCAGTGGACAGATCTCCAGGGCAAGACTCTCCTAGCCACTATTATGTCGGTGGATCGGTCTAGCCCTGACTCTCATGGTGTTCCACTATAAATAATTAGTGTCTTTTACATGTGTAACAACCCCAAATTTACTACTAGAAAATTTCATTTTAAATGAAAGAATTAACGGAAACGAAATGATAAAATCATAAACTTAGGGAAATTACCGCCACACTTAGTACCAGACCGGTTCACTCCTACTGTTCTAGTACTAAGACCAAAAATATTAACTTCAAACACAAGCGATAATTGAAAAAAGCTTCATAAGGGAAATGATAACATTCACAATGGAGAAATCATATTGAAATTCAAAATTACAAACCAAAGGGTAAATGGCTAGAGTTTTTCAAAACATAAAATACCACACGACATCACATAGCTAGAATAAAACAAAATATGGTAAAATAAGAGGGAAAGATAGATTCCAACCGAATCGCTCTCGATTCTCATATCAGGTCTAGGCTCAACTCTCAGCCCCGCCTGATGCCTCGTAAGAGTCGTATGCATCGAAGCTATTATCTTCTACCTACACAAACTCAAGTAGGTACTCTACTCGTGGGAATGAGCAGCACCCATGAAATGGGTGATCAATACGCTACGTACTAAGTAAGGTAATAGATGCGCTAAGGCTAGCATACAAAACACACAACACAGTATACATGGCAAAATCACATGAGCAACATGTAGTAAAACAGATGACAAAGGCTAGCTATAGTCCGAATAGACTTATTATTTAGATCTCTGGTAAATATAGAGTCGATTCACATCATAGTCTTTATCAATTTATGTGAGTGCGTGAACCCCAATATTATAGCTGGTGGACTGGTCATGCAAGGTAAAATGCGCTTGGCCACTATTATAGCTGATGGACTAGTCATGTAGGGCAAAATGCTCCTGGCCACTATTATTCACTGGTGGACCGGTCTGGCCCCGACTCACATGATGCTTCACAATAATTACTTCTTATCTTTCCCATGTCTTATCATCATCATATTTGGTTTGTTGCACACAAAAAAACCCCACTATTATAGCTGGTGGAACGGTCATGCAGGGCAAAATGCGCCTAGCCACTATTATTTGTCGGTGGACCGGTCATGTAGGGCACCCCAGCTTCTGGCCACTATTATTTGCCTCAACTCAACAATAATTCTCTTTAAATGATTAGTATTTTATTCGTGTCTTATTTGGTAAGTAATTGACCCTTGACATGCATGTCACCAACCCTCTACTTCTATCCTCCTAAAAGGGCTCGTCCCATATCTTGGGACTCTTGCGCCCCTTATCACACCTCAATATCCATTCCCCTTTATACTTACACATAATGAAAACCAAATCCTAAGGGTGTGGGTTAAGGCCCAACACCTTGTGACATCAAACTCCACCCACTATCACCCTCTAGGGTTTCCCTTGAAACCCTAATTGGACCTATGTGGCCCAACTTCCTCTTACCTTATTACCATTAATTCGTTTATCGTCCAACACCTCATCTCATTTATATTCAACCCCAAATCATATCACTTTACTCATTGATTTCGCAGGTGATCGAAAAATCCTAGTTGGTCACTCCAAACCCTAGCACATTTCTTTCCCCACAAGTAATCTCTCTACTTTCCACCAAACATTACTTACTTCCCATGGCACCCATACTCATCCCTCATATATTAAATTTCCACTCTTAACCCATTACTCCACTTTTTGTTAATTGTTCTTTCTTCCACATTTTTTCCCATATTAGGATTTGCTCCCAAACCCCAATTAAGTCCCCTATACACCCTTACACCAACCTACGTACTATTTTTCATCCAAAGTTTCCAATCACTCCATAAATCTCCCCTTACCTTACTTACACATTAAAACAACTTTTCTCATGTAAAGATCATTCCCATGCAAACTCCATCCACCCTATACAAACCCTGGAAATTTCCCATGCAAAGTTCACATCCCTCATTTTTAATCATAATCTCCTTTTAATTTTCCCTCATGGATCATGAGATAATTAGGCCAATCTCATGTCCCCCCTTAGTCAACTCACTTTGCATTTTCCCCTTTTTATCCTTTCACCCTACATCATATTATTAATATCCTAGCATGCATGTCCTAGAGGATCACGTCATATAATATCATAACACAACAGAACAATCATTATGCACATGTTATAAGGAATTTATATAAGCATACCTCAACTCCAAGCTATGCTACAAGTAATTAGTCATTTAAATTATATAGTACACAACATGGCATAACACATAGCACACAAGGCACATAAAACACATATAATTGATCTTAGCCACATCCTTACCTAATATGACACTGGTCTTGGATCACGTTCCTACGCCTCCTCAGGATTTTGACTTGATCTGCGTATAAGAGGGACAACTATGGATTAAATTCCCTCTAACCAAAATTACTATTCTTCCTACCTTATCCTTATCACAACTTACTATTAGGGCTAAAAATAATAATAATAATACCTTTATAAGTAAAAGTAGGGTTATTATTCCTAAGTTAGCTAATCATGCTACTACTAATCAAAAATAGGTCTTAATAGCTACAATAATTTAAATTAATTATAATAATATTTATATTATTAATGGTAATAGTTTCAATGTTACTAATAATGATAATAATAGTAGTGATAGTAAGAAATATTAACCATAGTGACAAGGTGATAAAAATAAAATAATAATAATAATATTATTATTATTAAAATAATAATACTAAAGTTATAAGCCATTAATAATAATAATAATAATAATAATAATAGTTATAAATATTCTAGATTTAGGTTAAATAATAATATTATTAATAGTAGTAGTAGTAGTAGTAGTAGTAGTAGTAGTAGTAGTAGTAGTAGTAGTAGTAGTAGTAGTAGTAGTAGTAGTAGTAGTAGTAGTAGTAGTAGTAGTAGTAGTAATAACATTAAGAATAATATTAATAATAATACTAAAAATAACTAACATTTGTATAAAAAGGGTTTAGGGGTTGGGGAGTTTTGAGGACCACCTAGGGATGGTGGTGGCACAGGCAGCGGCGCACAGCGGCATTGGTGGCGCATTAGGGGAGAAGAGAGGTGGAGAAATGGTGGTGGAGGGAGGAGAAGGAAGAGGAGAGGGTGTTAGGGAAAAACAAAGGTATGGGGAGGTTGACAGAGCTCCCCTGGTCATTTTGGAGGGCAGAGGGGGTGTTGGAAGCGACGGGACTGGCAAAGGGCGACGAGGCTCGATGAAGGGTTGATTGGGGAAGGGACTTTGCACGGTCGGGGTGGCTTAAGTAGAGTAAATCGAGGGAGGAGGGAGGCTTAAGTTGGTAGAGGGTGATGCAGGGAAGGGTTCTATAGGTGGATCGGGCGGCGGTGATGGGTGGCAGCGATGGCGCAAGGTGGGTTTTCTAGGCTGTGATTCCAAAAGGGTCTAAGCTGGATTCCTTAGTGGTATTTATAGGCCGAAAATGGGGGAGAACCAAGAGAGGGGACAGAGAAAGGTAGGGGCAGGCATAGAAGGCACGTCGATTGGCGGTGGTAGGCTAACGCAGGTCTCCCATGGCAGGTCTATGTTTGGTCAGGGAGAAGAAAAGGGGCGTGAGCAGGCACGTGCGAGGTGAGAGTGAGGTCGGTCAGTCGAGGAGGGACAGACAAACGGCCAGGGAGAGAGAGAGAAGGTGGGCAGGGGGCGCAGGTGGTTGGTCGGTGTAGAAGGGGGGCTGCGAGTTGCAGCGAGGCACGAGGAAGAAGGGAAAGGGAAATAGGGAGGATCGAGCAATCCAGGGGAGAAAAGAAAAAGAGAGGGAGGTGTTCGGCCAGGCGGTTTGGGCAAAGGAGGAGGCTGGGGCGCCTTGGGCTGCTCGAGATGAGCTAGGGAGGAGAGTTTGGGCCACGGGCTGGCCCGAACCGAGGGGAAATGGGGGAAAAAGAAAGAAAGGAAAAGGAGGGAGAGAAAAAAAAGTAAAATGAGAAAATAAGGGAGAAAAATAAATAAAATAACTAATAGGGAATAGGTCGTAGTATTTTTGGTGGATAAATAAATTTTAATAAAGTAACTTAATATATTTTATTATATTAGTTGAAAAGGTAACTTTTAGAAAATATTGGTTTGAAACCTTATTTAAATCAAATGAGTATGATAAAATAAAAAATTATTTATTATAATTTATTAAATATTCACATCTAATTATATATACTCAAAAATTTCCAAGATAATTAAATTAAATACATTTAAAAGGAAAATCCTCAAAATAATTAAATTAAATAAGTTTAAAATCTAAATTATCCCAAATAAAAGTGATTTATTAAATTATAGACTTTTAAAATTTTTGGGGGATTACAACATGTCTTAGAAAAATTAGGGCTTGATTTATTGATCCTAAGATTCCCGACTATTATAGAGCAGAACATGTCTAACCAATATTATATGTGGGTGGATCGATCTCCAAGGCACCCCCATACCTAGCCACTATTATGCTGATGAATTAGTCTGGGCCCAACTCAATAATCTTCCACTTTAAATGATTAGTGTCTTACTATGTATTTCAGCAAGTTTTCACCCAATACATGCATGTCACACTCCATCTACTCTTATCATCCCAAAAGGGCTCATCCCATATTTTGATTGAAATGCCCCGAAAATTTCTAATTTTATAAACTAAATTTAAATGATATTTATTATAAAAATTATTTAAATAAATTATTTTTAAATTGAATTAATTAGGGTACATCAAGAAGAAATTTATAAGTATTTTTATTAGAAAATAATTTGGGTATTTTAGCTAATTAAGCATTTTATTTTGAAAATTAATTACATAAATTATTTTATTTAAAATAAGAAGGAGAAAATAGTTTCAAATTAATATTAATTTTATAAATAATATAATTAGAGAAAATTAGGGTGTTTTACTAATTAATATAGAATTTATAGAAAATCTTTTAAAAATCCTAATTTAGCCTAAAAAGTAATTTAAGTATAATTTTATTTAAATATTATTAGTTTTAATTAATTTAAATACCCAATACTACTATTTTTCCTTTTTCCCTTCTTTTTTTCCTTTTCTTCTTCCTTTTTTCTTTCCTTTTCTTCCTTATCTTCCTTTTCTTTTTTCTCCCCTTTAACCCCGACTGGGCCTGCCTGCGGCCCAGTCTTCCTCTTCTTCTTCCCCTTTGGCCCAGCCCGTGCCATGTGCCCTTCACCCGTCCCTCTCTACGTTGCGTTTCACTTATGTGTCCGTTGAAACTCGTCGTTTGGTTTAAGAACCTCAGCCCCCCACGCCGACCGCCCGGTTCTCCCCTTTTTTTCTTTCTTCCCTAGACCACCCGGTCCAGCCTTGCCTTTCTTCTTCTTCGCACCAGCCCGACACCACCGATTGCAACTCGCCGCCGCCATTGCCTGGTTTTTCACCATCGATCTTGCCGTTTTGATCAGCCATTCTTCTCCCTTTCTCTTCCCCTTGATTTGGCGACTGCATAAACCCAATCAACTCCCCTTTTGTGTATTTTTCCTCTCTCTCTCTTGCGCATTCCCCTACCCGAATTTTGACTCCCTCCGGCCACCCTCGCTGCCGGTTAGCCCAAACCCTACTACATTAGCTCCTCAACGACCCACATAACCCTAGACTCTCCTCTAACTATATAAATACCCCATAATCCACCCTGTTTCGAGTTTTTAACTTCATCACCCAGAAAACCTATCTTGTTGCCGCCACTCCATTAGACGCATCGACCGCCACCTCCGGCCAACCACGCCGCCTTCTCTAGCCACCCATGCACTCCTTGCACCGCCCTCTAGCTAACTATACATTCCTCCACCCTCGATTCTTTCTGCATAAACCTCATAATAGGTGAGACCAGTCAAAGCCTTAAGGAGGCGTAGGAGTGTGCTCCAAGACCAGTGTCGTTTTAGGTAAGGGTTTACTAAGGCCATTGTATGCTTATGTGTATTATGTGCGACTGATCCACCGATTAAAATAGTGGTTAGGGTTTTACCTTATTGTGACTGATCCACCGGTAATAATAGTGGTTAGGACATGGTGTCCTATTGTGACCGGCCCACTGGTTATAATAGTGGGGGATCCCGATCTCAATGAAAATAAATCAGAGTTGTGGCCGTATTTCAGTCTTTGTGCGATTTTATTTCCTCCTATTATTTCTCTTGTATTGAGTATTTATCCTCTTTGATTTCGCACTCTGATTTCTAATTTATTATGGTTTATAAATGTTTATGCATACTCTTATTTTAATGTATGATCTTCGAGTTCTTTCATGAACTGCTGGTTTAGGTTTAATGTAAATCTTTTCTTAGCCTTAGCACTTGGTACTGGAACGGTTGGAGAGAATCGGTCTGGTATTAAGTGTGGCGGTAGTATTCCCAGAATTCACAGGTTTTAAGTGTTTATATTTTAAGTGCTTCCGCTTGAAAAAAAAGTAGTGAATTTTGGGCTGTTACATTGATACTTCTACACCTCCTAGTATACCCCAACATCCTTTCCTTCTTCTACTTACTCACACTAAGAGCCCAAATCCTAAGTATGTGGGTTAAGGCCCACTATTTTATAGCATCCAAGTCCTCTCATTATCTTACCCTAGGGTTTTCTCTTGAAACCTTAATTTGGGCCTATGTGGCCTATCCTTCTCTCCCTCACGCAACTAAGGCTGCTTTAACACCCCACACATCACCTTACTTAGATTCAACCCTCATCATTTCACTTTACTCCCCCAAATATATGCATGACGACAAAACCCTAGTTGGCCACACCAAACTCTAGCACCCTTTTTTCCCACATGTCTCCCCTCCATTTCTCACCCGTCATCCTTACTTTCCCATGATACTCATACTCGCCTAACACATGATATTCTTTCACTCTCACCCCATACTCCACTCACCCTCATTTAATTTTACTTTCACAACCATCTAAAATTAGGGTTTTCCTCCCAAACCCTAGCTAGGTCTCCTGTGTACCCTTATACCAACCTACATACTATTTTTCACCCAAAGTCTCCATTCACCCAAACAACTCTTCTCTTACCTTAATTACACCCCAAGACAACTTTTCACATATAAGGATCATCCCCATGTAGACTCCATTCCCATGCAAGGTTCACCCCACTCTTTTATTTTGTTCATAATTTCCTTTTATTTGCCCTCTCATGGGTTATAAGATAATTAGTTCAATCATATATCCCCTTGGTCAACTCACTTCCTCTTTTTCCTTTTTCATCCTTTGACCCCATATCAATATATTAAAATATCCTAGCATGCATGTTCTAAAGAGCCACATCATATAATATCATAAGCACAACATATACATATTATACACATGTCATAAGAAAGCCATATAAGCATACCTCAACCCAAAGTTGCGCTACACGTAAAATAGTTATAATAATCATAAGATACACAACATAACATAGCACATGGCATGCGAGGCACATAATACACACATTGGTGGCCTTAGCTATATCCTCACCTAACACGACACTAGTCTTGGAGCACGCTCCTATGACTCCTTAGAGCTTTGACTAGGTTCACCAATAAGAGGGAAAAACTAAGGATTAATTTCCCTCCTACCAAATTTCCTATAATTTCCTAATTTAATCTAATATTAGGGTTACTATTATTAATAGAAACGTTACAAATAAAAATAGGGCTTTTATTCTCAAGTTAGTCAACTAGGTTATTACTAGTCAAAATAGGTTAATTTTAAGGTATTTATAGCCATATTTATATTATTATGATAATAGATTTAATACTACTAATAATAGTAATAATGATATTTGTAGAAATAGTAATAATAATAATAATAATAATAATAATAATAATAATAATAGTGATAGTAATAGTAATAGTAATAATAATAGTTTTAATCCTAAGAATAATACTTAAGAGGGTCTTAATAATCATAATAATAGCAAACTTAGTGATAATAAGGTTAAGGTTATTAATAGTATTAGTAATAAATATAATAATATAATAATAACAATAAGGATAATATCAATAATAATAATAATAATAATAATCGAAATAATGATAATGTAAGGGTTCAAATAATTACAATAATAATAATAGTAATAATATACTAAGGTTAGCACTAATAATAATAACAATAATAATAATAATAAAAGTAATAATGATATTGATGGTAATAAAAATAAGGTTGATCATAATAATAAATAAAATAGGGTTTTGACTTCTTTAAATAATAATGGGATAAATATCTCAAGGCTATATTTAGTAATAATAATAATAAAGATAATAGTAATGATATCATAATAATAATAATAATAATAAAGATAATAACATAAATACAATTAAAAGAGATAATGATTTCATAACTAGGGTTTTAAGGGTTGGTAGTGACTAGGCGGTGAATGGCGATGACAACGGTGGAGAGAGAAGAGGGGTGGAAAGTAGGTTGCTTAGAATAGGAGAGGGGGATGGGAGGGGATTTGAGGTGGTGGAGGATGCCCTAGGTTGAGAGAGTCGAAATGGTGGTGGTGGCACAACAAAAGGGGGCGGTGTAGCTGGCTGCGGTGTGGAGGTCGAAGGCGGTGGAGAGGGAAGAAAGGAGAAGAAGAGGGAGGTAGGGGGAAAAGAAGGTAGGGGAGGTAGAGTAGGTTTTGCTAGTGGTTTTGGGGAATAGAGGGAGTGGTGGTTGCAGAGGACGGCGGCGATGGGTGAGTTGAATTTGGTCGAATGGCCAACTTGGCATAGCCAAGGTAGCTCATGTAGGGAGGATTAAGGTTGGTGAAGGGTATAGCTCAGTGGAGGGTGGTGTAGGGAGTAATTTGGATAGCGGCGGTGGAATGGGCGGCTAAACAAGAAGTGATACACAAAAGGGAGCAAATTTCTAGGTAGAGAAAAAGGTTTAATGGGGGCAGTTTAAAGGTATTTATAAGCCAAAGAAGGTAGAAAATGATAGAGGGGGAAGAGTGGAATAAGACTGCATGCGTGCAGGTCGCCGGTCGGCGATGCACGACCAGTGCAGGCCTACAAAATTGCAGGACCTGTCAACTCAAGAAGGGATAAAGGAAGGTAGAGAGATACACATATAAGGAGAGAGAGGGAGCGTGATTAAATGGATAGGGGAGAGGGATCGACAAAGAAGAGGGTAGGGGTGGTAGGCCAGCGTGCAGCGATGTAGAGGCTATGTGCCTACACCGGGAAGTGGGGAATTTGAGGAGTCAAGGAAGAGGGAAGGTCGGGGGAAGAAGAAGGGTGTAGACCAGTTAGTCTAGGGGAAAATAAAGAAAGAAAAAGAAAACCAAACTGTATGGCTGGCGAGGGAGAAAAGAAGAGGGTGGTGGGCCTAGGCTACGTGGGAGGAAGGAAGAAAGAAGAGGGTTTGGGCTGTAGGGGTGGGCTGGCCTAGATCGGGGAAAGATGGGAACAAAGGAGAGGAAGGAAAGAAAAGGGGGGAAAGGAAAAAAGGGAAAAGGGGGAAAAAGGAAAAATATATGGGTTTGGGTATTTAGAATATTTTAGTATTTTAGGGTATTTAAGATAATAATATTTTAAGAAAATAATAATTGAATTCCCTTTTTCTATTAATTTGGGATTTTTGAAAGATTTTTTTCTTAATTCAATTTTAATTAGCAAAATACCGTAATTTTTCCCAATTAAATTATTTATTAATTTCATCTTAATTTTTCATTAATTACTTCTTCTTATTTTAATAAATTAATTTATTTAATTAATTTCCTAATAGATCCTTATTTTGCCATAATTTTCTAAATTAGGATTTTGGGGTATTTCAAAGGAGTTTTATGAATTTAATTGGTGTATCTCTAGCTTTTTGTATGTGAAAAGTAATAGTATTTTATTTGAAATTTTTGATGCACTTGATCTAATAAATCATTAAATGATTAATCCTAATGATGGTTTTAGAAGTATGGACATAAAAGATGAAAATTAAGTGTGATAGGAATTGGGGCATCATTGACAAGATGAGTATGTTGAATTATTTGGGCATGATTTTGGATCCTTATTTCAAGCTTCTTGGGTTGAAAATATATAGTGATACACTATATGGAGAAGAACATGGTGAAAGTATGAATAAGAAGAAATAGTGTGCCTTTGAGTTATTTGATGAGTAGAAATTTATATACACCGATTGTGGATGAGATTGAGCGTAGGGAAGTGCCAAGGGGGAAAGTTGCGCATCAAATATATTCTATCTCATATTTCAATAAAATAAGTGAGAAATTAAAAAGGAAAATTAGGGAAAGAATTAAACTTGTGAGAAGTGAATTTGAATGTTATTTGAAAGAGGAAAAGGGAGCTAATTAAAAAATAGATGTTCTATCTTAGTGGAAGTTCAATGGATCCATATTTCTATTCTTTGCACAAATTTCACATTATATCTTAGCCATGTCATTATCTTTGATTACTTCAAAATATGTTGATGTAATCCTATCCACAAATACATAGAGTTAAAGTAGTACTTAAAGTAACATCCCATAGGGACTAGATGATAAGAACCAAAATGATGATAAATCTTTCCTATGTTTAGAATGCCATGAAATTGATTAACATAATTATTCTAAAAACTTAAAATTTTCAAAGAAAAGTACACAAAAAGGACACACAAATGCTATAAATCAATCATAATTTATTTGAGTAAAAGTAATAGCTAAGGTTCCTATTAAATTTTGCAGCTTAAAACGTGTCAAATAAATCTACAAGTTTTAACTTGAAATTTATACTCAATTTTAACATGGATAATTACCATTAAGATCCCTCAAGATGCAACAACCTATATTATGAATCTAACTATATCTAGCCTAAATTCTTTTAATTGGCAAACCTATATAATCAACTATCCACCATTTTTATTATAGATATCAAAATTAGCATCTCTCGATATGTTAATTCCTAACCTCTAATTTCTTTATGTATATCAACTACCATTTTATCTCTCAACCTCAATGGAAGTTCTCTCTATCAAATTATGATCAAACTTTTAACTATGACATTCAAATAATATTGTAATCAACTTGATTAAAAATTTGAATTAGGGCATGCATAAGAAAATTTAATACATAAACTTTAGGGAATTCCCCTTAGAAATTAGTAATTCTTTAATTAAATTAAGCATATGGTAACATGGTCAAGGAAAATCATTATAATAAAGATAGAGATAAGTTTACATATATACTAAATGATGAATTAACCTTGAAGTTTTAGTTAAGATAAGCTCTAATAAACCATATTTGATTCCAGTTTTAATGGAAATGGAAATATTGGATGAGAGTTAGGTGGTAATGGGGATGGGGAAACAATGGTGAGAAATCCTCTTTTACCCCTTAGAGTTTAATGAATTGTGGAGAAAAATCGAGTGTTACATTTATTACATTCTAAACATAGGTCACACCCGTGAACACAAAGGGGCATGTCTATTTCTATTTCCCTATGTCATAAATGTTTAATCAATGTGATGAACACAACATGTGTTGGTGAACACCGAGGGGTCATGTTCAGCTCTAGCTTCACTTTCCTAACTTTATGATTTTCTACCCTTCTATAGGTAGTGTTCCTCTACACTGGGGGTAATGTTTGCTTGTGGGGTCTTCATTTGACAACTTATTTGAGCTCTAAACTTCATGTTTTAACTCCAATAGATTTTTTTTGTCTTCAAATACTTACACAATTTATCAAAAGCAGTAACTAAAAATAAAATAGCCAATATGACATAAAAGTGAAACAAAGTCTCATCAAATAAAAAACCACACGCCCATAATTCCTCATCAAAAATCCTACATATCATCTTTGACAGAGAGTACTAGGGAATACACTCTTGATCAGTTTAGGAGTTCTTTAATCCCTAAGGTGACACTTTTTAAATATACTTATCACTTTAATCTGCTTAATAATTGAATTAATAAGATAAATTTAAAAATAATTTCATTTCATGTCTTTGATATGTTTTAAGAGGGTACATTCTATCATAATTATATCATACATACACAAGATTGGCTACAAGCATGATATTGCTCTAGTTCTAAAGTTAGTGTGGAAGAGTGCATAGAATAGTTGGAAAGATAGGAAAATGGTAAAAAAAATATGATTATGTCATTATGTAACACCCCCAAAATTCACTCCTGAAAAAAAAAATTTGAAAGATTAAGGTGGAAGCTAGGAGCGAATTTGGGAAATGTTACCGCCACATCTAACACAAGATAAATGTCAACCATCTATCTCATGTCAGATGCAAGGCTAAAACCTATCAAACAATTAAATCTGAATTTTAAAGCATAACAGCGTTACGAGAAATTAAAAGTCAATTACAAAATCCTTGAAAATTTAAGTACAATACTTGCAACTTCCAAAGGAGAATACAATTAAACAAAAAAATCCCGAAGGATAATTATCCGGATCGCCTACTCACTCAAGTCAAGCCTTCCACCCCAACACAGTATCCGATCTTAAACCTGCACAAGAGGTCTGCTCCCCACCATCGGTGGATCATCACAGGACCCATTCAACCAGTGTAGTATCAGTACGGGTCCAATACTGAGTAAGTCTCGCTACCCTACCTTATAGGAGAGATATCATCAAGTGCATATTGAATCATGTTGCATTACGTTGATATAATAGTATGCCTACTCAAACCCACATCACAAGTCCTACCATACACATATAATAACATGCGATATATATGTAATATCTTAAACCAATAAAAGATTCAGATAAACCAACCAAGCATTTATGGATAATGTTAAACCAACCAACCAGACATTTTTGGACAACGTCAAACCAACCCAAGCAGAATCGGGCATTTATGGGAAATGCCGAACCAAACCAATTAGGCATTTAGCCTCGCGGACATTACTTAGGGACATGTCCAGCCCCGAGCATTACTTAGGGACATGCTCAGCCCCGATCGAGTAGACTCGTTCTTTAGATCTCTGGTAATTATAGTCGATTCACATCATTGTCTTTATCAATTCATGTGAGTGCGGGAACCCCACTATTATAGCCGGTGGAACGGTCGCGAGGGTAATATACCCTGCCACTATTATTTGCCGGTGGACCGGTCTGGCCCTGACTCACAAGGTATTCCACTGTAAATATTAGTATCTTTCCATGTCTTATCACTTTTACGTTTGGTTTGTTGAGCACGAAATCCCCCACTATTATAGCCGGTGGAACGGTCGCGAGGGCACATGCCCTGCCACTATTGTAGCCGGTGGAACGGTCGCGAGGGTAAGATACCCTGCCACTATTATAGCCGGTGGACCGGTCTAGGTTTGGCTCAACATCTTTCTCTGTAAGTCGTTAGTGTTTTAATGTATCTTATTCGAGGCATATCTTTTGTCATGCATGGCCAGAGATCTCAACACATCACATCAACCTGAAGGTATATGCGTACTATCACATACAAATGAGGGCACAAGCACACGTCCTAATTCCAAGCCACGTTACACATGGAACAGATAAGATAATGACGTTTCAAAACACAACACGTAAATCATATAGAACATCCACGGTACATAGGATACATGTCACACATTCATCCTTAGCTATATCCTTACTCGGTTCAGGTTACTGAACCATCTCCCGCACTTATTTTAGGCCACTAAATACCCTTTACGATTTATCAGACTTAACATATTTCTCGCATTGGAAACCAGATCATGACCCTTAGACTCAACTCTCCCTCATGCCTTACTCCTCCTCGTTTCTTTTTATTATTTTCTTTTTCTTTTTCCACCTTCTCAAATTAGGGTTTCTTTCCCAAACCCTAGATACCCTTATATGACCCTACGTACTATTTTTCATCTCGAGCCTCCAAACTCCCAAATAGACCTTCCACTAATCTCCCCACGTCCCAAAGTAACTCTTTATACGTAAGGTTCGCCCCCACGCGGACCTTAACCTTCCCATGCAAACCCTATCATTTCCACCATTCCAACTCTATCATTCCCATGCAACCCTAGTTTCCCCATGCAACCTTAGTTTCTCCCACCCTTCCATTTTATTCAATTCCCTCTTTTTCCTCATCATCCCCCCCATTATGAATTCCTTAGTCGTCCATACCTATGTTAACCAGTGTACTTCCCTTTGGTTATCTTAGTTGCTTATTTTTCTCTTTCAAGCCTCTACTCCACAACTCCTCATCAAAACACCTAGCATGCATGTCACATCACACCACCTCATCTTTGTACCATACCATATTAGTACATATAGATAGGAGCACGGGAACGTACCTCGGTTCCATGTTGCGCTACACAGAGAACAGATAACATACACATAATACAACATATAAACCGTACGAGGCATCCAAGGCAAATAAAGCGTGTAATACACACAGGCGGCCTTAGTTACGTCCTTACCAAACAACCACAAGTAGAGGTAAGTAGAGACTTACCTGGGTCCGAAGCTAGCTAAGCGAAATGAGAGGGAGAGGGATCCCTAGTTCGTGGGTCTACGAGAAAGCTTTCCTAGACCCGATAGCAATCGAAAACTAGATTAGAAACTACTCCATCAATCAATAACTCACATATTCTAATTAAATAAACACAAACGACACAAATGATCTTTCTTAGAAAACATGTCCAAAACTTAGAACTTAAAAGCATAGCTTTATTAAGATTTAAGGTTAAAACTAAATCAAAACGGATTAACACAAATATCACTTGGGACATTTCAACTTAATTTGGAAAGCCTGAGAAAGAATAATCGAACATAAGTTAATTTATCGGAAATAACTTATTTATTAGGTTTTACAACTAAATCAGTAATCTAACCATTTACATAGAACCAAATCCAATCCGATTAGGTTAAAACAGAATTTAAATGATTTAAAACCCAAAGATAGAATTCGATTAGATAAAATACACATAGCAAAGTCAATTTTATAAAATCATCCCCGAAAATTAGGGTTTCAAAGCCCATGACACAAACTCAAGTAACTCCATTTAATTAATTCAAATTAAAGGTATTAGAAAGCAATTAATACCATTTCAACTATTTCTATACATTCAATTTTAGAAAAACAACAATACAAGTAATCGATTTCATAATCTCACTTGAAATTTAGGGTTTTAGGCCCGAAAATACAATTCGTTAAAATTATATAAATTCAATCAAATTGAATGTTTAGAAATGCAATTAAACACATTTTATAACATATCAAATAATCAATTGCTCAAAACTAGTAGAAGAAATACACAATTTAGCCCAATTAGGGTTTTTGGGCCCGGAACGCAAATCCGATCAATTCTTGGCAAAACATATAAATTGATGGTCTGGAAATGTAATTAAACATATTCTAATGTAATTTATATAGTTAATTGAATAAAATAACCCGATTACCCAAACCAATTTAAACCCGCGGGAGTTTTGACCTAAAAATCCAATTCCATTCAGTTACGAATAATTTTCCCAATTCAACACTTCTAATATAAAATTAAATACATTTTCAACGATACCATAAAGTCAATTGAGCGGAATGGCTCAATTATACGACCCAATTTCATTACACCCAAAATTTGACCTAGGAATCAAATTCCGACAAAACCTGCATAAATTTCTCAAATTGACAGTTCCAAAACGAAATTGGATACATTTTAAAACATATTATATAATCAATTTGTCCGAAATCGCAAAAACGGGCGGATCCGAAAATTTGGGCATAACCCGGCTAAAAATCCAATTTTTCTAAAATTCCAACACAACCACACAATTAACCCATCCAAATCAACCTTACAGCATATTCATACATAAACAAACAATCAATTTAGCTTTTTATAAGCTAATTCACACTCAATTAACCAAAACAAGGGTTAGGGTTTTCGGAAATTTATACCAAATGAAACTCAACAAATCAGTGCACGGGAAGGCCGGAAAAGCTTCGTCGGGGCCCGGGGGTGGCTCGCCGGTGATCGCCTGAGCTCGCCGGTGACCGGACGGTAGCGCGAGCTGTGCGGCTCGTTGCTGCTGCACTCTGCCGTCGCTGCTGCTCCTGCGCGCTGCTGGGCGTGGCTGCTGTGCGTGGTTGCTGTGCGCGGCTGCTCGCGGTTGTTGCGGCGGTGGTCGCCGGTTGCTAGCGAGGTTGGACAGGGCGGAGGAGCTGAGGAGAAAGTGGTGGCTGGCTAGGGTTGCGAGACAGGGCAAGGCGCAGGGGGTCGGGGAGAAAGGGAGCCGGGAAAGGGTAGAGAGAAAGAAAAAGAAGAGGGGGGGTTGGGGGTCCCGACAGGGTTTCGTTTTTTTTTTTTTACAAACAAGTATCAAATAAATTATCCAAGCTTAAAAATTAATATTGGAAGATTTTATCTAAAATTTGTCAAACGAAAATTATTTCGTAAGTTTCCGAAAGCTTAAAATAATAAAACAACTATATACAAAATTTCGGAAACATTTTTGGCAGAATCTACTGACGAACATAAAAATTGTATTATCTACAAAAATACGTTATAAGCCCCCGAAAATTTTTTTAAAAACATATACTAAAATATTTAAGTCAAATTCGCATAAACCAAGACTAATTTAAAAAATTTCCGAAATCGATTTTCCGTAAACCAAAAAGCATAAAACGAGAGAGAATTATTTACAGAAGAATTTCATAAATAAACTCCGAAAATCTTTTTAATTTAAAACTTTCCAAAATATTAACGATTACCGAAAACAAATAAACTTAAAGTCGGAAATATTTTCCACGAATAGAATTATTAAAATAAATTTAACTATTTAAATAGAAGTTCTATAATTTAAATAATATATTTCGTTAACGAAATATAACTTCAAAACAAAGTCGTAATCACATAATGAAGATATAATCGGAAACGAATTAAAAATATTAAAAACCAAAATACGAGAGAGAATGGGAATATATATTTTTAACCGAAGATCGAAATCATAAGAATACAATAAAATCATTGTCGTGAACGAATTTGTCTAGAATGGTTCGTCACGACAATGATTAATTACATTCAATTATGAATTCGAAATCATCGATAAATGCGTAAAACAAATCGAAATTAAAATAATTAATTATTTACATCCAATTACGCTAATAAAATCATTAAACTTAATAATTCTGGATTTTAAAAATATGGGGTGTTACACATTACATTTGAATAATATTTATTCATTAGTTTTTATGATATCATTGTTATTTATGAAAAGTATCTATTTTTATGTGTTGCTAGATGTGTAAGAGAAAGTCAACATGGAAGATGAAATAATTTTTGTTAGCTAAATTTTAGCAGAATCTTGAAGAATATTATGGCTTGTAAGTTGGAGGTTTAGAGCTAGTAATGGAATAGAATGGAAGATGTTAAATTTGACTACTGTTATTATTTTGTGGTATGAATTGTGAGTGTATCTTAACTTCTTAAGATATGAAAAATGTTATGTGGTGATTGCATAGTTGTATTTTGTGGTCATTTCTATTTGATTCTCATTAGATTTGGAAGAATCAATTAGCAAATTATTAAGGATTTTTGTGTTGCAACTATGTGATTGCATAATTGTACTTGTTTTTTTTCTTTCTTTATAGCTATATATTTGGGGGTGGTTAACTGGTTATCTATTTATTAGTAGGTGCCAAGTAGCTAGTAGCCGACAACAAATAACATTAATTGGGTCCAACAATGTTATTTTAAAATCTTTAAAACAAAAAAAAAGTGATTCTAGTCTATTCCGTTCAATTTCGATCTTAACACAATTTTTTGTCCAATCCTATGCAAAGACTAGTGATATTCCAATCGAGTCTTCAATCCTAACAATTGATAATTCTAAGCATCTAATCCCATCTGGTCCAATTTGGTTTTAGACCTGTGCATACCTCTATGTGTATTTACCACTATAATGTGCATTTTAATTTTACGATATGTGCATTTAAAACTATAAGATGTATGTTTACAACTTTAATATGTACATTTACAACTATAAGATGTGTATTCATTTTAATAAGATGTGTAGTTATAATATGTGTATTTGTCCCTTATTACTTTAAAAATAAAGGATTTCATAAGATGTGTGTTGGTTGATATGATGTAGATTCACCACTATAAGATGTGTATTTGATCTCTATAAGATGTGTATTTTTTATGTAAAGAGAAGTATTTTTTTTTAGTAATATGTATATTTATAACACGTAAATTCATCACTTGTTATTTTAGAAACAAAGAATGTGTATTTATATATGAAATATGCGTATTTTTTTGGTAAGTAATAATATTTTTTATTAATTTCCAAGAGGAAGTAAATCTAAAAGAACATATTTACAAAGAAAAGGAAACTCTACATGAATCTATCAATAGAGTCCAAAAGGCCAATCCATTTGGACTTGTTCTTAAAAGAAGATATTCTAATGAAGATTTGGAGAACAATCTCACGGGCTACATTCTTAATTAAAGGGATTTTTACATGGAAGATAGCTAGATTCCTAGCATACCAAATCTTGTAGATAACTCCTTAAATCATCATATGTATTATATCTTTTTCACCTCTCCTAAAACTCTTCCTATGGGAAATCCAGTTTTGAAAATGGTTCCAAGAGTTGAGGGGGGAGAAATGCCAAGACAATTACACATTAGTCTCCAAAGCTCTTGGGAGAAAGGATAACACATGAAAATATGGTTTAAATCTTATGGTTCAGCTGCACAAATTCCACATGAGGAATCGGTTGTGACACCTCATTTTTTCAATTTATCTCTTGTAAGGACTACTTGCCTATGGAACAGCCAGAAGATGAATTTGTGTCTAGGGGGTCAGAGTGTCTACAAACCTGTTTGTGCCATGGTTTAATTTCTTCTTTTCATCTAATCATATCATACATTGTGTGGATTCTGTAACATCCTTTAGAGAGCTCTCTACTATGGTTGAATAGATGAAGAAGGGGATCCCTGAGCTACATGATGCATCTAAAAATCTAGGACTAATTTGAGTGAGTCTGCAGGTCATATATAGATATATCTATGATGTAATACTCATGAATCCACTTAATCCAGAGGATTTCTTTGTTATGAATGGTCTGCCATAATCTCTTGCCCATAGCTTCAATGTTCCAATATGTGGAGTGAATAATGCCCAGACCACCTTCTTTAAGGGGAAGACATACTTGCTTCCAAGAAACTAGGGCTTTAGATGATCCAAAAGGCAAATCATCCCAAAGGAAGGTCCTGCACATAGCCTCAATACAAGAAATGACTTTCTTTGGAAAAATAAAACAGATTTGATGAGTTGCAATCTACTAGTATAGCTAAGGTATTTATTAGTCCAAGATAATATTCTGGTAGAGATGGAATCAAGAAGTGGTTGAAAATGAGTGATACTCAAATGGGCAGAGTTTAGGGGGACACCAAGGTATCTAAAGGGAAAAGCGTCAGCCTCACAGTTCAAGATGTGGAGAAGTTGAGACTTAGTTTCCATGGAAACACCCGCTATGTAAAGTGAACTTTTGGTTGGATTTGCTTTTAAGCCAGATCAGAGGGCAAAGTCATCTAATTTATGATTTATAAAGAGAGTAGAATAGGTATCACCTCTTGAGAAGATGAGAAGATCATCAGCAAAGCAAAGATTAATGGTTTTTAATTTGTTGCAGCCATAATGACCCAAGAAATTTCTGTCATTCCACATAAGGGAAATATCTCTATGAAAATATTCCATAGCAATTATAAAAAGGTAGGGAGATAAAGGATCCCCCTGCCTAAGGCCTCTTTTGCATTTGAAAGGAGAGGTGAGGGAGCCATTTATATTAAATGAAACCCTAATAGAGGAAATGCATTCCATAATCAAATCAGTGAAATGGTAAGGAAACCCAAAATCCAGAAGAGAATGCTTAATGAATGTCCATTCAAGAGTGTCAAAATCTTTTTGGATATCCACTTTTATCATCATCCGTGGAGAAATTTGTTCGCATTGGTAGTGTTTGATAAGTTCAACAATCGTAAGCACATTATCACCAAGGTTTCTACCTTTGAGAAAAGTAGCTTGAGAGTCTCCAATGATATATGGTAGGATTTTCTAGAGTTTGTTAGCCAAGATCTTTGAGAAAATTTTGTAGAAACCATTGCAGCAGGCTATAGGTCTGAAATCTTTAATCTTGGAGGCACCATTCTTTTTAGGTATGAGAGTGATAGTAGTGTTGTTGAGTTGTCTGAGAAATTTTTTAGAATACTAGAATTCTTGGACAACAACAATAATATTGGTTCCAATAATAGGATAGGTTTTCTTAAAAAAGAAAGGATTAAAGCCATTTGGGCTAAGGGCACTCAAGTTACCCATGGAGAAAGTGGCATCTTTTATATCTTCAGATGTAGGGCAGAGAAGTAGAAAATGTCAATGTTCAGTAGTTAACAATGTACCCTGGTTGTAAGTAGTAAAATTTGGGTAGTTAAGAGATGCAAAAGAGGATCCAAGTAATATCCTAAATAAATTTACAATTTTAGCCTTTATATCATCCACCTGAACAAGGAGTTTTCCTTAGTCATTTGTGAGCTGAGATATTCTATTATGGGATCTTTTGCCTTGAAGGTTAGCATAGAAGAATTTATTGTTACCATCTCCTAGCTTGATAAAGTGAATATGAGCTTTTTGTTGTAGAAATATCTCTTCCTCCATTACTTTCTTTTCCCAAGACAATCTGGCTATTTGTTCATTTTTAATGCAAGACTGGTCTAGTGGATGCTGAGATAAAGCCTTATTTGTTTCCATCCAGAGATGATAAGCTTGAGTGACCTTTTGTGTAACATTACCATAGATTTTCGTACTAAAAATTTTTAGTTTAGATTTTAGCAACTTGAGCTTTGTCATGAATTGGAAAGACTGGGTTCCTTGCACATTAATATGCCAAATAGCTTTAACCAAATCAAGAAAACCCTCTTGCTCAACCCAGCGGTTGAAAAACTTAAAAGGCTTTGTAAAACTAGGTTGTCCTCTCTTCAATGAAACTATTAAATCATGGGGAAAGGTGCTAATGGTTGATTGAAGGAAGGAGTCCAGCCAATCACTGTTACCTACCCCCGTCTAACCTATAGTAAATTCTGGATTCATAGTCTTTTCTATTTGTCCAAGTAAAATAAGAACCAAATGTAGGCAACTCTCCCAGACCACATGTTTTCATGCATTGAAAAAATCAAGTGCATCTTAAAGGTCAATGTCACTACCAATCTTTTCCTAGGAGGAGATAACAACATTAAAATCACCTATGGTAATCCAAGGAAGGGATTGATTAGAGAATTTTTGTAGCCAATTCCAAATATCTCTTCTTTGGTCCCTTGTGTTGTAGGCATATATAATAGTGATGGCAAAGCAAATTTGGGAAGAGATACAGGTGGCTAAACAATGAATGGCCTAAGCAGTCATATCAACAATTTGAATATTATATCTTGAATCATCCCAAAGTAACCAAATTCGACAATTTAGGTGATGATCATAGTTGTTTATCCAATGCCAATGGAGGCTAAGCTTTTGGATAATAAAATTAGCCTTGTGTTTTTTGTACTCTAGTTCCTAACAAACCCAAAATGTTAATATTGTGTAGAGCAATAAGGATTTTCACAACCTTATGTTTGAGGGTTTTATTAAACCCTCTAATATTCCAAGTGGCAAATGTCAAGATGAAGAGGTACTGCCACCCCCTCCACCCCTATCCACATTACATGTAATCTTGTCTGTCATAGTAGCATTAGATTTAGGATTGAATGATTCAGAGAGATCATAATGAGGAAAAACCTTTTTAAACCTATAATTCACCAACCCCTTTGATATAGACAGCTGATCATTATGAATAGAAGGAGGTAGTGATGGTGGGAATACTTGAGGATGATTAGGAGACAAGGGTTTTTTTTATTCGTTAAAACTTCAGAGACATGATTAGTTTTGAGGCCTTTCATAATGGGTTTTGCTGCCAGTAGGGGATTTAATGTCTGAAGAAGATCTATCTATTCAGGTTTTGACAGCTCAGGGTGAGCCATAGGCTGTGAATAATTTTTCTTTGGTCTCCAATGTTATTTTTGAATAGGCCTTTATCTTATTTCCCTCGACATTGTCCAGAATCATGTCCAAGTATATCACATAAAGAGAAAAAATTTGGTTTCCATTCATAGGAAAAAGCCTGTTTTAATTCTTTTCCATCAGGGAGGGAAAGAATGATATGATCAGGGAGAGGTATGGTAATGTCAATTTCGATCAATACTCTAGGGAAAGAAATTATGCCTCTCGATGTAGTAACAGTATCGACACATATTTGATGACCCAAGATACTAACCATTTGACTTAAGTTGTTACCAGACCATAAATGCAATGGTAATCTAAGAAAGAGCACCCATAGTGGCATAATACGCCAATCTTTTGTAGACATGGAGACCTTAGAAGATCATTTTCTCAACAGCATAGGCCTAACATCAAAACTCCAATATGGACGATTGAGGATTTGATACATGTCAAACTAGGATGAAAAATTGTAGATAAAGAAGCCCTGGTCATGTGAATATACTTCCGGTAAAACAGGCAGGAAGCTCCATTTTTCTTTTACAAATTGTGTCATCTGAAAATGGCTGGGTTGAATTCCAGCCACCATCCCAACCAGGGAATTATCCCATCTTTTGGCCTCCTTCATAATTTTAGAATCCTGGATAATGGCTTTATGGGTACCTTCAATGATTGAGGGGGGAATGAATTTCAGAGTCATACCCTGTTTGGGATGCCTGTTATTGGTGAGAATATCCTTCCAAGAACAAGAGTCTACAAAGGGGATAGGGTGATCAAGACTATCATGCGAAGAATTATGTTCCTCCATATTAGGGTCCAATGATTGAAAAGGAGAGGGCACATTAGGAGAAATATCATTAGCAATTGGAATCGGTGAAGGGGATCAAGATTGGATCACACAAGGAACGGGTTCTGGAATTTTGGAATCAATAGAAGCATCATCAACATATTTCGAATTTGAACACTTATGTGAAGGGAGGACTCCCTTGTTCTTAGCAATTTTCATCTTCTCCATTGGAGATGATCAACGAGGCAGGTAGATCGCAGGGAAGGTCAAGCACGTGCGGCACGTTCTTTCCCAGCCATTCTCATCTTCAAATATGTGTATTTTGTCAAATAAGGTTTGTATGTTTATAAGATGTACATTTATATTATAGAGTAAATGCATTTTTATTTTTGTGATTAAGATTTAACAATATACACGTTTATTTATAAAGAAAAATGTAAGAAAATTTTTGGTATAATTTTATGTAATGATTCAAATTAAATAAAATTTCATTTAAAATTTTAAGAAAAATATTAGTTAGTACTTGTAGCAAAAGGCACGATAACTTTTCCATACTAGTAGCACGATGCAAATTGGCTCTACTTATTTAATAGTATGATAATTTTTCCTAACATACTTATCAAGAAAAATTAATTTCTAACTACATAAGAAAAAACAAAAAATAGCAATAGAATACTTACATGAATTCAATCTAATTAGATAGAAAAAATTTATTAACAATAGTATTTTTCTAATAACATATGCAAAATTTATCAACAATAGCATATATACTGAAATAATTATCTAAATCTAACAAATGTGCTTATAAATACATTATCCACATCAAAAATAACAAATTCAACAAAAATTTGCATAATTATACATCAAACAACAAATAAATTTTTGTATTAATAATCAATAATGCAATCCAAATAATTAAAAAGTCACAAGAATGTCTAAATTATAAATATTTAGTTGACTAAAACAAAGTAACACACAAATATCAAATTAGGTAAATATACTAGCATAAGTCCAATAATAATCAAGCAACAATGGTAATGGCAACTGGGAGCAACAACTCGTGTCACACCAAAGGTGAGGGCTTCCAAAATTTTCTATTCACACAGAAATATACATGTTAGAAATCATATGTATATACAATAACAAGCCTAAAATTGAAAATTCAACGGTGGTAATGTTCATTACCTTCAATAAAATGCCCAAATATACTAAAACCAAACTCAAACAACCTACAAAAAAAATGAGGAAATGTTTGAAAATACAAAATCAACAAAAATATACTAAAATAAAATATTAACAACAAATATAGTCTAAAACACAAATATAAGATAAAGAAAGAATAATTTTTGAAAAATAGATAAGTAAGAGAAGCAATAATGGAGGAAATAGGGGAGGGGAAGTATTGCAAAAAAGATCAGAAGAAAGACAGAGGTGGAAGATGAATGATTTTTTCCTCTGTATAAATCAAGGATATTACAATGACGAGAATCGTTATAATAGGTTTCCAAGTCATCATAGTTTCTTTTCATTAAGTGAAACTACATTGTTTTCAAAAAAAAATATTATGAAGATATTAATGCATGTCAATGACCTATTGTTAGAGGTTATTATTCTACTAACTTTACAAAAGAATAAATAAAATTGGCAAGAAGGGAATATTGGAGTCCAAAGACATTACAACAACTCCTCCTTTATTGTCACAACACATCATTTTAGAACCCATCAAAAAATAAAATGACGCCATTTTGAGGGAGTATATTACGATGAACCTTATCCATTTTATGACAACTAGTCATTACAGCTTCTTATTCTCCTAATTTTATAAGAAAAATTTTAGCAAGGTACAAATATCTATGGTTAGTTTTCATTTGGTGAATGATTCTATGACGATGTCTTGTGACTATAGAGGGACAGTCATTGTAATGACTATTTGTCATTACAATCACTTAGTGGTGTATTACAATGACCTTGTCATTACATCATTCTTTTTCCATAATATTGTGAGCAAAATTTTGGCGTGGTGAAAAAATTTGCTACCAAATTTTTTACAATGACTAATTATATTTTACAACAATCTATCATCACAAAAAAAAGTTGTAGAATTTATATAATAAAATTAAATAAATATAATGATGAATTTTTATATAGTTATACACCTATTACAATGACCCCTATAATTTTTTTCAACCATCGAAGTATATTAGTAATGTCGACGTGCCCATTTATTACCATAACTTTGGTTGTCGAAAAAAAAATATTATTATTGTTTTAGTGTATGAGCTCATAGCTCATATTTGATGTGTGTATCATAGATGGTTATGTATATAATTAAGAGAAGTTTGGCTGAGCTGAAGGTAAAACAAAGTCGGGCAACATTGATGGACACGACCATACCATATTGTCAATGACCATGTCAATGAACACAGACAAATTGTACCATTGGCAGAGCCAAGGCCTCCGCATGGTGTCCCAGGATACCATGGAGCCTTCACAGGGGGTATTGGGTATTATCGACATATCAAGTAGTTGATATATATTGTATAAGGGGGGGGAACCATATGAAAAACTGGAGATGGTAAGGCAATTGGTGCCCCAAATGTCCTGTGTTATTTGAAGAAGGTTGGGGTTTCAAGCCTTAATTAGTGCATTTTTTTTTTTTTGCACAGATTTATCATTTTAAAAAAATTGTGTTTGGTGCTTGCAGCTATAACACATTATCCCCCTCCTCCACTTTTCCTATCTCTATCACTTTCTTGCTCCCTACTTCACCTTCAGGCCTCCACCTCCTTTGCTCTCTTTTATGTTGTTGGCTCGTCACCATATCCATTAGTCATCGTCCAACACCTGCACTGCTATTGTTGCTTTGCTAGCTAGATTGCTACTGCATTACCCATCATCACCAACTGTTGCAAATCCACACTTCCAACTCCTCAATTCCTCAAATAAAAATTGATATATTATTTTACTTAATTTAATAGTGACTAATTAATTTACAACTTTATATTAATTGATAGGTTAAATATTGAACATTTTGCTTTGATTAGGAAACTCTAATCGATTAACCCTACGTGATTACAAAACCCTAATAACTTTCTATTAATTTATTAACTTTTTCAATTATTATGAAACCTTAATTCACCAGTTGGTTTGTTAATTGAGTAAACTATTTAGTTTTTAGTTAATTATTGAATTATTTTATTGTAAAATTATATCACCTATTAAATTTTGTTAAATCTCTTAGTTAATGGATTAGTCTGTTAATTGAATGAATTATTTAGGTATATAGTTATTTTTTTGAATTAGTTTATTGTAAAAATATATTGCCTATTAAATTTTATTAAATCTCTTATTTAATTTATTAAATTGTATAAATTCTTAATGTAGGATTACAATACCCTAATTTTACTTTGATTATGAAACCCTAATTTAAACGTAATGTATTATTGTTTTTTATATTGTTTAATAGGACTATTTTATACCATGATACTCAAATCCGGGCTCCAACACCCTGGAGCACTACATCATCCTTTGTTTATTTTCACCACCTCGTGCTACTTATTCAACTGAATTTCATTCGTGTTCTCTAACAATGGTTCAGATCATCGTTTTGTTGTTTAGAAAGAGAGATTAAGAACTAAAGAGAGACCTTGTATACGTGAGAGATATTGATGAGAGAATTGTTGATTCCTTATTATTGTAATATCTTGATTATATACATATTAAGTTCATATATTTCTCCAATTATCGTTGGTGAATGTTTTCTGTTAAATCTTGCAAATGTTTATTCTATTATATTATATCCTATGTAATGTGTAACCCAATAAGCTAAAATTATTTATTTTAATTTGTATATTTTTTGTCTTAATATTTCCTTTTTATTTTTTTAGAATATTAGGAATATTATTACAACTAATTTGGGTCTATTATTATGATTTTTACAAAACTAAAGTTGATCAGATGTCAATTGTTCGAACTAATTTGGGTTATAAGGTGGGGATGACTACATCTGAACTTTTACTGGGCCTCCCTACTATTACTGTAGTCTAAGCTTATGACCCAAAAGAAAGAGTATTGTATTAATTATATATGAGCTGGTTGTTAGTCGTTTGTATTTTTTTTAATTTTTTTTTAGCTAGTCTATTTGTGTATTTGGTGGTTCTAGGAAAAATACATACATAAGATGTTACTTGAAGATATACTTATGTTTTAGTCGGTTACTTAAGATCTTATTGCTCTTCGGCATTTATCATCTTCTTGTTCTTGAGACTTTTTTGACGTCTTGTGTTTTTTTTTTTTAGTTCGGGTTAGATTATTTCTACTAGTATATAATCTCTCTTTCTTCGCATTTGTAAGAGAGAGTCGTATTTGTGAAATCTCTAAGTAAATAAACTTAGCCAAGGCAGTTATTTCTCTTGATTTTTCCTTTTGCGAGTTTCACCTTCCTATCACTACGATCGTCTGGTTTCTGGTTTCCCCATTCCTTCTTCGGTTGCTCTAACTTCTCCGTTCCCACGTTTCGGTTGCAAACTTTTGAAGCTTCCCTCTCCGGGCAGAATCTTTATGTTCATAGCATTCACAGAGCCACTATCATGGTCACAAGCAATGATCATGGTGATCGGCTGGGTCACTTCCTGTCTAAGGTCAAACGCAGTGTTTCAGTCTCAGTAAATTCCTGTAAACATAAAGAATAGAAAATCGTATAAAGAAAAGAAAAGAAACTCAACATTCCTAGAAAGCCATCGCTAAACCTGGCTCGAGACTCGATTCGGTTTTAGCTCAAAGCCATAAATAGTGAGAAACAGAGCATCGAAAAGGGAAGCACTAATAGACACAAAAAGAAAAGAATGGGAATAATCATGTTGCGACGTTTCTGTCGCAATTGCTGCGCTAATGGAATCTTCTATACACATTGCGACGTGTCTTTCGCTTCATCTTTACTTTTGTTCCCATTCCGGTCCTCTTTCTTTCAGCTGCTGTGGTAAGTGGCTGAAGATGCGACGAAATGAGAAACAAAAGGAATATTGTTCTACCATCCTGGTTAATAACAGATATCAAGAGGTCCACTGCATCAATATGCATGCAATTCAGAATTAGCACCCTGCTAACTAGTTATTTTCTGCGGATCTTCTCTGATGCCTCATGCTACAGCAATCGCAATATAGAATGTGCAATATCAATATGGGAGTAGCTCCTCAGAAATTATCAAGCAATTAAGAGCCAAAATAAATAAATAAACTTTCATCCCCCATCCGGATACTATCGTTGAACTGTTCCCAACTAAGACCTCTATACCATATAATTATGAGGCAGTGGAATGATCAATTACAACACGATATGCATAAAACAAATCCCTAAATAACTGTCTCGCAATTTTTATTTTTATTTTTTAGATTCATGGGAATCTATAAAGCCAGATACAAATCACCATATAGACAGATAGGAACATCATCGGTTTGTTACAGTATTGGGGGAGAGGATGAGGAAATTTTAAACTTGAAACTTCTAATATCCAAGAGCCGGCATTTGACCGCTTGGCCAAACCTCACCTGCCTACGGCAAATGATTATATATCATTCGGTGCTAGTTTGGTTAGGGATAATAGGGATAAAAAAAGTACCCCATATTTTCTATATCTTATATAATATATTTAAAATTAAATATTTTTATGTTAATGAATACTCATTTTAGATTTTAATTTGATCTAAAATGGATATTTATTAAAAATATATTTATTATTATTAAATACTTAACATAAAAATTATAAAATAGAAAAAAAAAATCCCACCCCTCTTACCCCCATACCAAACGAGCCCTTTCAAGTACCTCGGGGTGCCTCTCTCTAGTACAAGACTAAAGGGAAGTCAGATGATACGACACCGGCCGGTGGATAAAATCGCTTATAAATTGAAACATCGGGCAATAAAAAGGGTCAAGGTTTTGGGATCAGTCGATTTTAGCATCTAAATGTGTTGGTTTCAAGTTTCTTTCTTTCAGATAAGGTAATAAAAATGTATATTATCATACTTGATTTGCAAATTCCAGCCTTTCACTTATCCTAGTCGCTTGTTTTGTGGTGGACGGTACAACGTCTGCTTGTTGACTCTCCTGTTATGAGAAAGATTTGGAAGAACGTAAAGTCTTGTGTTGGTTGTCGTGGCCATCCTATAAGTTGGGCAACCGATTTTGAAACTTACCTTAAATCCTCCAGGACGTTGATCATGAAAATGCCTTACGGGAGTTTGTTTTGTAATTACCTTCATTACGTCGATCGTTTTATCTCTATTAGTTGTAATGTCCCGTATAAGGTATCAATAAGATCTTCCTTTTTTTATCAAAAAAGAAAAAGTATGCCCAATAAACTTAACAACTAGCGGCATAAAAATAATATAAGATAATAGTTGCAGCAGGCCTAAATCTTGGGGAGGTGGGGGGGATCTATCATTTGATATATACTCAATCCATATTACCTTACGAAAAAAAATTAAGCTAACATTCCTATGATTCAAAAGAAAAATAATGCATGAAATGCACATACCCAAACTAATAAATGACTATTATGCTCGGAAATGCTTGCAACCAAACTAATAAATTACTATTATGCTCGGAAATACTTGCAATTGAAATTCAAGACCACTACTGCTATTTTTTTTTTCTTTTCTCTGAGCTCATCGATTAAAAGTAGTTACAAGCATTGAACAAATAAATGCCATAAACTTAAAATTGATTTATAACAAAATAATAACGCACCATAAACAAATGGATAATTTTGAACTATATAAAAATTAATAAACCAAGACCTTAATCTATTTTCATTATTAATATTATAATTGTATAAGTCTCTTAACTTGGATTACTATTATTATTTCGTACTTATTATATTTAAATGCATTTTTACTAATAACTCTTTTCATATTTCTTTTACGTTTACAAATACATTACTTCAAAATTATTGTAGCAGATTTACTGATAAAAGTATGTCACTGGCACCTAATGGTAAGATTCATACCGAATTGTCGTTAGTTATGACCTTTTTAGATAAATCATGACTTCCTTTTTCACTTAAACACTCCACTCCAACTTAAGACAACCGACTTTATCTGTTGTGTAATATCTCATGCACGCCGAGCACACAAGCATATATCAGCGATATGTAGAAAAAATAACAAGGGGATCATTACGACTACAAAGTAGAGGGGGTGAAACATTATTAGCTATTATGTTGGATCATAATATCTTAACCGATCACATCTTACGGCCAGGAACCATGCGTTAAAGCGATTTAGCGCAATTGCAATTTTGCTATCAAAAGTCCATATCTTGGATAATTTGATCATAAACATGCGCGTAAAGGAATCATGAACGAGAGGACGCAGACAGAAACCATCGCACGTGAAAATCCGAATGCCTACTGTCCACGCTTCCATGCGAGCGTCTGGGCTCTTCAGCGCCCGAATAACCAATATGTAAGACCAGAAACGTCCCCAAAAATCTGTTCAGGTCGCATCCAATCTAGAGGTGCCTAGAAATTTTGTACCAGCTCCCACAGCGTACCAGAAGTACCTTAACTTCATAATTAAGCACTACTTCTCTCACTAATATAGCTATCGTCACCTGCTGCTTCTTCAAGTTCCACAATAAGTTTCTCAATCTGTCTTCTATACACTGGCATGAAATGATCAGCAATCATGCTCTGTGACAGTCTTAATTTACTATACAATGACCTTGGAGTAAGGAAAAGCCCAATCTTAGGCTCAGAGGAGGGGACGTTTCCAATTTCATCAGTTGTAACATCACCCTCAACCAAATCTTCGTGAAGGGTGATTATATGCATTATCTTCCCAGAAGGATAGAACCTGTGCGCTTCCTTGATTTCAGAGGTTGGGCTCTGTGGTGAGACAGAACCTACTTCTGCAATGGCAGCCTCTTCTTCTTCCCTAATTTCCCTCTCAACAGTGGATTCCCCAGTATCAGATCGTTGGTAAAGCTCATGCTCAAGGTGCTGCCAGAGCTCAACTTCAGACAAATTGTCTTGTTCTCTATCATGCTCAGCGCATTCCTCTCCATTGGCAACATCGACATCCATTTCAGCATGCAAGTTTGTGGTGTCACCTTGAGGATATCCGGTATCAGAGTTCCAATCAGATCCTGACGATGAAGATACAGGGAGGTTACTGGATGTTTGGTGAGATGTAAGAAGAGAATCATTCGGGGAAGATTCCAAGGGACTTTCTTCTTCCTTCAACTGTGAGACATTGACACGACGACGAGGACCCATGCATGACCAAGACGAAAGAATTGCAGGACGCCTCCAAGCAGCATTAGCCATAGTCTGAGCTCTCTTCATCACAGCCTATATAGAGCAACACAAAACTACTGTAGAATCACTTTATAGCAACCAAGCCCTTGAATGAATTCCAAAACAAAATCCCATGCACTAGGTTTCAAATAAAAATGGAGAAGGTAACCAGTCAGTTACAAGTTATAACATTGACTAAAATAACCATTAAATGAATCCCACGCAGATTGGCATGAAATTTACACACAGCCCAAGGATCGGACTACTAGTTTTCAGCATATTACAGGTTCCTCTTTGTTTTGAACTCAAACCTTAAGCCCCTGTTTGCATCACCATTACCAATCATGGATATGAGGGCAATAAACCCCAACTCTGGCGAAAAATAAAAATAAAAATTCACCTGGATGACATAATAAGTAGCAAAAATTCTGTAATCCCTAATACCACATAACTAGTCATAGTGATAGGAGAAATGATATCAGAAAGGCCCGCAACAATTGGCATTTACTACCACTCATTTTTTGGTGCCAAATATAACACTCCTTTTATAATACCTGCTGCAAATACCAGGAAATCTAGAATCCATAAATTATACTCCCTCTGTATCAAAAAAAAAGGTCATTCTGTTATTCTGCACACTTTTTAAGAAAGCAATAAAAGTAATCTTAAAATTACACTAATACTCTTCATTAAAAAATGACAAAGCATTTAATACATATATAATTAAAAAAAATAAGGGTAAAAATGAAAAATAGACTGACTTTTTTAAAATGACTTTTTTTAGGGCTGTGCAAAAAATCCGGGATCCGAAAATCCGATCCGATATTTAAAAATCCGATCCAACATTTTGGATATCCGAACCGATTTTATTCTAAAAGGATATCCGACATTCGAATATCCAGGTTTTTTTTTGGATTATCCGATCCGAAAAAATATCCGATATTTTGTTGATTATTTCAATCATACATCATATTACTGTGTTTTTATAGTTTTAAGTTTTAAAATTTCAATTATTTTTATAGTTTAAATATTTATAATAATATTTTAATACTTATTTTAGATAAAATAAGATATTTATATGAATATAGATATGAATATTAATTGATATACGATCTTTATTTTTAAAAATATTCTAGCAAAAGTTATTAAAATTGATAAAATAGTATTTTCATACGGATATTGGATATATCCGAATCCGGTCCATATCCGGTCTGTATTTTTCGGATATCCACATCCCGGATATCCGGTCTAAAAAATGCGGAGCGGATATCCGAAAAAAATATCTGAATAGATACAGATATCCGGTTTTGCACACCCCTACTTTTTTTATATACAAAAATTTGATGATAGAATGACTTCCTTTTTGATACGGAGGAAGTATAATATATACCCCACTGATGAAAAATGAACAAAGATGATCACAAATTACAACAATAGAATCGCGTCAGGCCAACAACGATAATGAGACCAGATGAACCTCAAATAACTAACCTGAGTTCCACTGGAAACAGGCCGCAAAACAGCCCCAGCCCCAGCAACTTTTGCTCTTGCAGTAGCAATGGATGGCAGGTGAGAACCCAATGCAGATGCAGAACGATAAACAGTGCTGAGAATCCTAGTCTGTTCAATCTGATTCCTCAAATCATTTATCCATGCAGAAGCTGTTACCTGAATTAATAAATAGGTAAAATACATCATCAATTAGACAAGGATGCAGCCAAAAAGTGCACAAATAGATACAAAATTTATCAGGGAAAACCAACCTCTGCACGCAAGTCATCTACCGAAGCTGCTGAGAATGTGGGCACTAGGTCTGCTCCGTTTATAACAGAAGTAATGAAGTCAAAGCCCGACTCTGCCAATTCCCATGTCATGCATGCAGCTGCATATGACAATAGGAAGTGAAAACAAAGATTATAAATATACATCAAATTAACAAAGTCAAAAGACCTCATAACTGATGACCATAAGACAACCAGTTGGCATAACTAGACCAAGCACATTAAACATCAGACACCTGGAGCAAATGTAACACAGGACGTTGTTGATAGTTCCTTTTGCTCACGTAATATATACGTTAGAAGAGCTGCAGTGCCTCCCCCCAAAGAATGCCCCACAATCTGTGAATGCCAATGGAAGAGCATCAAAATACAATGATAAGAGCATTTGCAGCTTTCATTTCACACAACTGAATAAGAAGCAGTCAAAACTGGTGATTCCATCAATGACTAGGGAGCATATAAGGAGCATGAAGAAACTACGAAACATTCGGACTAATTTGAAGTGAACAGCTTCTTAATGCTGCTAAATATTGAGGTGTTTTCTCCCCTCCCAACGATGGAAATGCAGAAGACTAATAGTATGCCTAAAGGAATGCTGAATAAGCATCAGGAAAAAGGCCACTTGTCTTACCAGAAACAATAATTCAAATTTCACTTACAACACACCAGTCAGCAGTAACAATAGCAAGACACACCAAGCTTTCCCATATTCAACATTAGCTTGTATAGAACACATCAAAATTTATACTTTTACATCACCTTTAATGTGTAATCTGGACGCTCATCAAGAGCTTTGATGATACAAGGAGTTGCCAACTTAGCAATCCACCTGGCAGCAGCAACCATTCCACAGTGAGCGTAGCCTAAGACCACATTGCTGACACCTCCCTCGTGGACAACAGTGTGATGGAATGGTACTACGGCCCCAGTTGCAGCAGTCAAAGTGTCCTTGATACTATGAGTCCCGCGAATCAGTAAGAGGAATTGTTTTGTCCCGTGGTCAACAAGAACTGTAAAAGCTGGCTTCAAGATCTGGAGAGTATGGAAAGTCATAAGCTTAGATATATATCTTATTTCCATGGAAAATCTCTCTCCATCACAATCAATGAAGTATTCATATTGCCAGGACCCTAGATCACCCATATTCAAAACCTCATGTAGAATCTCAAACAAAGATATGATACGAGAAGAAAAATTGAAAACCACTGTCAAAAATGGAAGGCACTTGGTTACGTAAACAACAAAAGATGAGAAACATGCAGCAACAACTTACCCCAGCTTTAGGTTCCTGTAGTAGAACATCATCTTTAGAATAGCCAGTCTCCTCCAAAAATAAGGGGAATGGCTTCTTTGAAAAATGCCAGCAAAGGGTCAATAAATTCAATAGGTATTTAAGTTCGGCAACTACTTCAGGCCCCTTCAAACAGAGGCTGTCCGTGCCTCCATACACACTCTTAACGTGTAAGTTTCCCTGGAAAGCCATAAAGCATGATTAATCAGTAACCTAGAGAGCAAGGAAGCATGTCACTTCCAAAGCAAGGTGTGCCTCTAAATGAAGATAGATTAGGCATGCTTTTTCAACTTCATTTGAGCTGTGTCTCCATGTACAAAGATGGAATATAGTATATATTGTAGCAAAGCGATACATTGTCAAATCTCCATATTATTCAGAATGACAATACAAGTAGTGAAATCCAAGCAAACTAACCATACAATTAAATAGTGATGTCGCTATTTAGAGGGTTTTGAGGTCAATCGCGACGCAAAATTACCAATACACTACGGTTTTAAATTTTCACGCAAATAAATTGGTATCGCTGATTCATCGGTGATTTATTGAGAATTCTTAAATCTACTAAAAAACAAAACATGCATGATAATTTGGACTAAGTTAGTATTGAATTATAATAAAGTATTCTTATTCATGACCTTTACATGTACAACAAAATAACATATATTTTTTCATTCTAAGGCAAATTTAGGATTATTAGGATAATTTTATCATATAATGACTGACTTAAATATTTCTAATATATTATAAAAAAATATTTATATTCAAATGATCAATAAATAATAATTTGAGCATATGGTGGAAAAAAATCACACCAGGACACATAATTTATTTTTTGCGACGCTCCAATGCCGTCACATCACGACCGCTATTTTATTGCCTGAGACTAACCAAAACACAGTTCAGCTACCAAACATATGCTAGCAAAACAAAACTCTAATGCTTCTCGAAGACTTCAAACAAATAAGCTGTGAATGATAAGCTGCTTACGGTGCTTCCTGCAATACCATATATAATAGATAAACTAACACGTGGAGAGTATAAAAGCATCTGGAAGATGGAAACGATACAGATATCTGTGGGCGTGTCAAGCAAAGCATAAAAATTGAAACCAATAGATACTCAATATTCTCAAAGCACAATCGAGGAAACAAAATCAACTATCGTCAGAATCTTCATTTTTATCCCAAGCAAGAAGATCAATGAAGCGCACAAATACAATGCAGTGATACATTGGCAAAGTAAAAAACTGCTTACCTGCCTTTTCAAAAGAAAGCTGATTCCAAACGCCAAATCCCCAATTGGCCACTTCCCTAGAGTCTCTGAATACGTAAACCTCAAAGTCTCTGACAACGTTGAAATCGTCTCCAACCACGTTGCAGGTGCTCGGATAAGTCTATGAGAAACTCGCTCTATCCCTAACGGAACATGATTATGAACACCACTACCATTCTCATCCTCGTGGATCTCTGACGTACTAGACGTTAGCTTCTTATTTAATGTATAATACAACAAAGCAGCTGCTCCTGCTGCTGTAGCCATAGTCGCAGTCGCCATAAGTTTCCGATCTCTAGTACACCAGATGATAAAAATGCAAGGAGCACTAATCAGCACGGAATGTCAATGCCAGAAATTCAACATGAATTTAATCATATTTCACAGTTCAATCCAACAACAAGATTAAGAACACTATTGTAATGTAGCAGATAGAAATTAAATGAATGCCAATAATGTGAGGGGCGGGAGCATCGTATTCAGGCATAAGATTCAGTATTATACAGTTCGAGAAAAGGAAAGTACTCGACGCTTTAGAAATCAACTGAAGCATAACAAAATCCCGGGGGGGGGGGAGGTGGGGGGGATAGCAGCAAGCCATGACATCTTAAATTTAAAAACAGTAATCAAATTAATATTCACTGTAGGTCTTAATTTCACAAGCTTATTAGAAAAAAAATAAAAGTAGCGATAAGAAAACCTAATTCAACTAAACAAATAGGTAAGTAGACGACAGCAGAAACAAGAGAAGGAAAAAATGTGTAGAAACCTGAACATCATCTAACTGCCACCAAAGCCCTAGAACTTCATATAATCACGAGGTGCAGCAGATCAAATTTCGGAACAAGTTGATGCATCGATATTAGGACAAAGAAGAACAAACCTGATCCACCGTGCAATTCAAATAACTTTAATCCGAAGGCATAAAAAATATTAAACTCGGATTTCTTCAAAAGAATATGCTGTTTTTTTTTTCTTTCGTTCCTCTTTCCCTCCCGTCGCGTTTTTTCGTCACAAGAAGGGATTTTGCGGATCGAATAGATTATGGATTTACAATTATGGACTCCTCCCTTCAATCCCTAAAAGGTAAAAAGCCGTTTATTTGATGAGGAGGAACACACGTGGCGGATGGAGAATATTGAGGCGAAGAAAATTGGAAGAGGACTTTCGCTGGATTGAGATTGATGGATTACGAGGCAGGCATCCGCAGACTCGGTTTTGGTCTCCTCCTTGAGGGAGTCATGTCTATGTAGTAAAACAGTAAACTAGTATTTTTGCAACGTAGGCTCATCGGCAACTGAGCGTTTAATTCAACGATCTAGCTAGACAGGTGAACCGAGCTTTCGGGTTTTGCGGTCGCGGTTCTACTAGTCGTGTATTAGTTACAACAAAATGAAATTTTATATCAATATGTTCAGATAAATTTTACTGAGGGACATTAATTTTTTATACAATATTTTCTTAAATATCTTTTATTTTTACTTTTTGTATTTAATTATTTTTATATTTAAAAAAATATATCATATAATTTTAAATTTAGATAAAATATATAATATAACTGTTAATTTTAAAATTATTTGTTTTAAAAGTTATGTATCAAATAAAACTCTATAGTAACTTGTCAGAATTAATATAGATATGGAGCATGTGAAATGATAAATTTATCCTTGCCTATATTATTTATCATTTACTTCATTTTTTCACCCATTTTCATCTTCTTATTCTTTCATCAATTAGTTATTAACTTTAACATTATTGATTTTTCTTTATTGTAAATTTTAATTTTTACTTTTATTTAAGTCGGTAGCAGCTAATTAATTAATATATCTATATCTAAGACATGAGGGAAAAACAAAACACATGAGGAATAATAAACACAAAGAGTTTGAAGGATGGTTAGATAATTAGAGAAAACAAGAATTAGAACAAGGAAATGAAAGGAAGAGGAGACGTTTGAATAAAATTTAGAGTTTTATTAATTTTAAAGTTTGGGATACAAGGATAGGTGATCGGAGTTTTACAAAGAAAGTATGTCCCTCTAAAATTTTTCCGATCCCCCTGAAATAAAGTCCTACGACCCTTTTTATAGATGGAAATGGTCTAACTATTACAACTTTTTAAAAAGTAGATTCGAAAAGATCCATCGAAAGATAACAGTAAAAGATACATAGTAAAAAGTATACTAAAAGGTATACAGTAAAAGTAAATAGTGAAAAGTAGCTTAAAAAAAGTCAAAAGTTTCCACGTTCCTTTTCTTTTGATGTATATTCCTCTGTCTTTTTCTCTTTTTGCTTTTGGCTACTTTTATCTTTTGCTTTTATGCTTTTGGTCAAAAGATGTTGTCTTCTTTTAAAAAAGAATCCTTGTGGCAGAAGATACCTTTTACTTTTGTTGACTGCGCCTTTTGCTTTTTGGTTTGTCTTGTTGTTGGCAGAATATTCTTTGTCTACCACTTTATCCTGTTTTTGATGCATGCTGTCAATACGCCTTTTGTTGTAGATTTGTATATAGCTGTTAAGAAATACTTGGGAGTATTTCGTAACAGTAATCTTCATTCTCATCTGCATAATATAGAGTTGGTGCAGATGATGACGAAGATGATGATGATGATGATGCCTTCTTGTTTTAAGATAATATTTGTTTGAGTATTGCCAAGTATTCTTCTTCAAATTTTACTACTGAAATACCCCAAAAATTCTAATTTTATTATTTATTATTAAATAAGATTTTTATTTTTAAAATTAATCTAATAATTTAATTTTATTAAAATAAAAGGAAATTAATTAGGGCAAATCAAGAAGAAATTTATAAGTGTTTTAAATAGGAGAGATTTTGGTATTTTAAACTAATTAAGGATTTTATTTTGAAAATTAATTAAATAAATTATTTTATTTAAATTAAGAAGGATAAAATAGTTTCAAATTAATATAAACTTTATAAATAATTTAATTGGAGGAAAATTAGAGTGTTTTGTTAATTAAAATGGAATTTAAGAAAATTCTTTCAAAAATCCCTAAATTAACCTAAAAAGAGAATTTAATTATTATTTTAATATTTATATTTTATTAAACATCCCAAATTACCCAAATTATATTAATTAAGCCAACCACCATTTTCCCTTCTTTTTCCTTTTTTTTCCTTTTTCCCCCTCTTTTTCCTTTTCTTTCCTTCCTTCTCTTCCTTTTTTCTATTTTTTTCCCCGACCTGGGCCGACCCGTTAGCCCAACTCACCCTCTCCCCTGTGCGACCCAGCTCCCGCGCCTCTCCTCTCCCGGTCGGTTCGACCTTTGTTTTCTTTCTTTTTCTTTTCCCCTGGACCGTCGGTCCACCCCCCTCCACTTCATCTTCAACCTTCGGTCACTTCAACACGAAATCGACGCCGGAAAGCCTACAACAACCACACCCAACTGCACCGGCCATTCATCCCCGTTGACTCCCCTGCAATTTCGAAAAGAACATTCCTCCCTTCTCCCCCACGCCATCCCTCTCTCCCCCCGACAAGTCACGGTCTGCACACGTAGACCTGCGCCAGCCACTCTCGCCGGACAGAAGCCATAACCCTACCCCCTACTCTCCCACGCATCCTTGTCGTTTTTCCTTCCCGATTGGCCTATAAATAGGCTGAAGGCTGCCTTAATCTGGTTTGGAATTTGGAGCCCAAAAAACCAAACCGTGCGCCTCCCCTTCTTCAGTCAGCCATTCCTTTGCCGTCGGCCGCCTTTGCCACCTGTTCCGGCCACCAAAATTCTCCCTGCACCGCCCTCTACACAACCCAACCACCAGCCTTCCATGCCTTGCCCTGCATGAGCCGCCCCGGCCATGCAAAACTGCCTCCCCGAATAGCCCATTCAACCCTGTGCCGCCCTTCGTGCCGCTGGTTGCCGCCGATACCACCACCTACAGTGTCGTCCCTACCCCCCAAAACAACCAGGGGATCCTGCCCTACCACCCTACACCTCCATTTTCCCCTACTTCTCTCTCCCCTAGCCTCCACATCCACCTCTCCCATTTCTTCCTTCCTCCATCGCCGCCGTTGGCACCACCACCCAGCCAGGTTGCCCCCAACTCCTTAAACCCTAAACCCTAAATAATAAAGTGTTAATGATTTTTAATATTATTAACTATTATTATTAGTGTTATTATGATTATTATTAACATTATTATTATTATTATTATTACTATTATTATTATTACTGCCACTATTATTACTATTAGGTCCTAACATTTATCCCTAAGAACTTCTAATTAATGGTATTAATTAATACTAAAACCTTGTTGTGTTATTATTATTATTATTATTATTATTATTATTATTATTATTATTATTATTATTAGTAGTAGTAGTAGTAGTAGTAGTAGTAGTAGTATTATCATGTTTATTACTCTAACTATGACTAACATCGTTATTATCTCTATTATTACTATTATTTTAGTATTCTTAGTATTATTACTATTATTATTATTATTATTATCATTATCGTTATTATTATTATTATAATGGTTATGGTAGTTATCGTTATTATTACTATTATTATTGTTCTTACTCTTATTATTATTATTATTGTTGTTGTTGTTGTTGTTGTTGTTATATTTACTATATTTATTACATTAACTATTATTACCATCATTATTATCCTTAATATTATTATTTAATGTTATTATTTTTAGTATTCTTATTATGATTAATATTGCCACTATTATTATTATTATTATTATTATTATTATTATTATTATTACTATCATTATCACTATCATTACTATTATTAGTATTAGTATTAGTATTAGTATTATTATGTTTATTATTCTAACTATTATTATCGTTGTTATTATCTCTATTATTATTATTTTTAGTACTCTTATTGTTATTTGTATTATTACTATTATTATTATTATCAATATTATTATTATTATTATTATTATTATCATGATTATGGTTATTGTTGTTGTTGTTGTTATTGTTGTTGTTGTTGTTGTTGTTGTTGTTGTTATTATTATTATTATTATTATTATTATTACTGATACTACTACGATTTTAATTATTATTATCATCATTATTATCATTATAACCATTATTCTTATTATTAGTAGTATTCTTAGTATTATTCTTAGTATTATTAATAATATTGTTATTAGTAATATTGAAACCCTTACTTTAATACTATGGATCTTACTAAGACTTACTTTGATTAGTGGTGATTCGTTTAACTATCTTGAGAATAATAATAACCCTACCTTTTATTTATAAATGACTATTATTAATATTAGCTTTAGTATTAGGCCATGATAGGGGTAAGATAGGAAAATTATGGTAATTTTGGTAGAGAGAGATTGACCTATAGTATTTCCCTCTTATAGGTGAACCGGGTTAAAACCCCCAAGAGGCGTATGAGCGTGCTCCAAGCCCGGCACCGATTTAGGTAAGGACGTAACTAAGGCTGCATGTGTGTTACGTGTTTTATTTGCCTTGGATGTCTTGTACGATTTAAATGTTGTGTTCTATATGTTATATGTTTTTATTGTGTAGCGCAACTTGGAATTGAGGTATGTTCTCGTGCTCTTGTCTGGTATGTGCTAATATGGATATGCTGCAAATATGATGTGATGTGATGTGACCCTTAGGACATGCATGCTAGGTTATTTGATGAGGTGTTGTGGAATGGGGGCATGAAAGAGAAAATTGAGAAATTAAGATAACCAAAGGGAAGTAAGTTGGCTAACGTAGGTAAGGATGACCTAGGTAATCTATGATCCATGAATGGACGAGTAAAAAGGGAATTAAATAAAATGAAAGAGTGGGAGAAACTAAGGTTACATGGGAGAACTAGGGTTTGCATGGAAATCTTAGGGTTTGGCATAGTAGAGATCAAGGGGTTTGCATGGGGAGGTTAAGGTCTGCATGGGGGCGAACCTTACGTATGGAAGGTTACTTTGGGACGTGGAGAAGGCAATGGAAGGTCTGTTTGGGAGTCTGGAGGCTCAAGGTGAAAAATAGTACGTAGGATAATATAAGGGTACCTAGGGACCAACTAGGGTTTGGGGAGGAAACCCTAATTTGAGAAGGTGGAAAAAGAAAAAGAAAATAATAAAAAATAAACGAGGAGGAGCGAGGTATGAGGGGAGAGTTGAGTCTGAGGGGGCGTTATAGTAGCGTGGGTTGTGGGAGGCAGAGAAGGAAGGGCCACATAGGCCTAGATTAGGGTTTCTGGTGAAAACCCTAGGGTAAGGTGGTGAGTAGACCTTGTGGGTATAAGGTGGTGGGCCCTGACCCACACTTTTAGAAGTTGGGTTTCCGGTATGAGAAAATGGGTTAAGGGAAGGATGTCGAGGCGAGTTAGGAGGTGCAGAAGTCTCAAGATATGGGACTGACCCTCCTAGGAGGACAAGTGCGGATATAGTTAGCCATGCATGTCAAGGGTGAAAATCTTTTGAATAAGATACGTTAAGACACTAATCACTTGCAGAGAAAGATGTTGAGCCGGACCCAGACCAGTCCACCGGTGAATAATAGTAGCTAGGGCCGGGGTGCCTTACATGACCGATCCACCGGCAAATAATAGTGGCAGGGTATGTTACCCTTGTGACCGTTTCGCCGGCTATAATAGTGGGGTTCCCACACTCACATGGGTTGATAAAGACTATGATGTGAATCGATTATAATTATCATAGATCTAATGAAAAAGTTATCTGGTTCATAGCCGGTATTGTTTATTTGTGTTATTGCATGTTATCTACGTAATTATTCCATGTTTGCTATGTCATGTTGGCTTTAGTGCATCTGTTACCTTACTCAGTATGTAGCGTACTGATCACCCGTTTTATGGGTGCTGCTCATTCCCACGAGCAGAAGACCTATCTAAGTTTGTGCAGGTACGGGGCGATGTCTTCAATGCCTACGAACCTTACGAGGCATCGGGTAGGGCTGAGAGTTGAGCTTGGACCTAGCTTGGGGGGTTGAGAGTGACATGGCCGGAGTTCATCCTCTATTTCGTTTCCCTGTATTATCATTAGTTGTTTGTAGGATCAAGCTTCCAGTAGACCTCATAGAGCTTAAGCTTTGGGACTTCGATGTTATCCTTGGGATAGATATGCTTATGAGATATCAAGCATTGATTGATTGCTCATAGGAGCACGTGGTTCTTAAAGGACCACAAGGTGCTAGGCTCTTTTACCAAAGATGCAAGCCTAGGCCCGCAGTGAGGATGGTGTGCACAATGGTGCTCAGTACGCTAGTTTAGAAAGAATACCTGCTTTTTAGGTAAAAGGGTGGATATTATACTGATGCTTGTGGCTATAAAAAAACACCGGGCATTCCTAGGAGAATATGATAGGCCTACCTCAAGTTGGTGTCTCTATCATTAAAAACTTATATGAAAGGTAACACAACCACTTAAAAAAATTAAGTCTAAAAGACAAATAAAAAAACGAGCTATAAACATATTTGTGAACTCAAAACACTAAGCCTTTACAACTAAAGGCCTTACAATCAAAAGTTGTTGCATTTCTAGTTCTCCATACTAAGTAGGTTAGTGATTTTATAGCAAGCTTCCTAGCTTTTGTCAAAATCTTGTTGGCTTTTCTTCTAGTACGTATGTCTCTAACTACAATAGTTAATCTCATTAATCCACTTCTTATAACAAGTTAGGCTCGAATTTCTTTCCATGCAATCATGATAGTCAAAAACTTGAAAAAAAAGGTGGTCATGAGTTTCCACTTCCCCCACACATATGAGACATAGAAAAGACCCACCTAAATATGTAATGCGGTCCAACATGTTTAGTCTTATTTGTAGTGCTAGCCGAAGAAAACTTGAATATTTTCTCACCAAACCACCCTGCCACATGATACTATAGTATCTCCATATGTCCATATTCTAGGGAAAAAATGGTACACTTTTTGAGTTAAAAGGCCCTTCTCTAAGGACCAACTGTTCAAAGTCTCTTGTGCCTGTTCATATGTTCCAACCTCTCCTAAAATGCAATCTTGTATCTTGAAAAGGTGCTTGAAAAAGTAAGAGTTCTCATGGCTAGGTTTGTAGCTCTCCAAAGTATGACCTTCAATATAATAGCAGTTAATCCACTTTATCTATAGTGATTCCTTCTCATCTTGTAAGAAGCACAAGTACTTACACAAGCAAGCCATGTTCTATGCTTCCAGGCTTTTCTGTCCCAAACTTCCTTCCTTTTTTAATGAACATACAGTATTCCATAATACAAGGAATTTTTTACTCTACCATAGGAAACCATGGTAGAGGTCTATAAGCCTTAATATAACTACCTTTGGTAAAGGAAAGATGCCCACCTAAAAGCCCATAATACCTTATATCATGGAATTGAGCAATTCAAGTTTTCCCACCAACGATAAGGTTTTTGCTCCCCATGCTTTGAGATGGCCACATACCGAGTTGATGAGTAGCTCGTAATCAATAGGTCTCAGCTAGCTAGGATTCATAGGTACACCCACATACCAAAAAGGATCTCGATGCCTCACTAAACTGCTAGAGTGTCTCCATAAGATACTGAACAAAAGATCGATCCCCTCCACAATTGATAAAATATCATTCGCAAAAGCCAAAGGTGTGATCTTTAACTCCTTATATCTTGAGGGAAAGGTAAAATCCCTTCTCAAAGTGACCCTCTTTAGCATTCTACCAAAATATTCCATACATAGCACAAACAAGTATGGTGGTATTGGATCACCTTGCCTCAAGACATGTTTACCTTTAAAGAAATTGAATAGGTTACCATTGAGTTTCAAAGAGAAGGAACACGTAGTCGCACACTCCATAATCAAGTTAATAATTTTGGTTGGGAACTTTAACTCTTCAAGAAGGGACTTTAGGAATGACCAATAAATGGAGTCATATGCCTTTTGAATATCCACTTTCATGAGACACTAGGGAGCAAATCTCTTTCTTGAATAATCCTTAATGAGCTCTTGGACCAACAAAATATTTTCTGCCATTAAGCAACCCTACACAAATGACCCTTGTTCTGGGCCAATGATGCAAGAAATTACAGGTGCAATGCAAGCCATTAGTAGCTTAGAGATCACCTTATAAGTGGTGTTGCAGCATGCAATGAGTCTAAAGTATTTCACCTTCATCACATTGGATTTCTTAGGAATGATGGTTAAAGTAGCATGATTAATTTGTTTCAGCAATTTACCTGATCTAAAGAACTCCAAAATAGGATCACAAAAATCCTCCCCCCATAACTTCCCATGTATGTCTGAAAAATTGTGTGAAAAAACCATTCAGACTCAAGGCTTTGTTGTTCCCTAAAGAAAAAACCACCTATCTAATATCCTCTTTGGTAACTAGGACCTCCAGTTTATCTTAGAGAACTGCACTTAAGATCCGCCTCATTTTAGAAACATCCATCAAACCAGAGGAACATGTAGTGTGTAATCAAAGTAGTCCACAAAAAAAATTAAGAATTCATTCTGCATTTATTGTTCTAAATATGTCCACTCACTATTAGCATTAAAAATTTGAATGCCAAGGAGCCATCGGTTGTTGAGATTTTAGTGGTGCGAGAGTTCCCAAATGTGTTTCTCGATAAGATCCCGAGGATACCGCTAGTGTATGAGATTGACTTCATGATAGACCTTCTAATAGGGATAGAGCTAATTTTGAAGGCATCCTATTGCTTGGTGCTAACTGAGATGGTGGAGTTGCATACTCAGTTGGAGGAGTTGCACATTCAACCAAGTGTATCACCTTAGGAAGCACCAATCCTTTTCGTGAGGAAGAAGGGTAGTGGGTTGAGGCTCTATATCGATTATCATGGTTTGAACTAGGTTACAATGAAGAAGTGTTATTCTTTATAATGGATCAACGACCTCTTTAATCAGTTGTGTGGGGTTATAGTGTTTTTTAAGATAGATCTCAGATCTGGGTATCATTAACTGAGGATTATCAAGAAGGATGTACCGAAGATAGCTTTCAGAATGAGATATGGCCATTATGAGTTCACCGTGATATCTTTTGGACTCACAAATATGCCAACGGTGTTCATGGCTCTCATGAACCACATCTTCTAGCGGCATCTTGATCAGTTTTTTGTGGTATGCATTTATAACAATTTAATTATGATTGAACTAATTTAATATGGGCAACCATGATGGTATTTGAGACTTGATTTGTGGTAAAGTTTGATGTTATCTCTAAACACCAAATTGGTAGCTTTTATGCCTTGTGGATGAGTCTAGTATCATCTTTAAACACCACCCAAATGGTGGCTTTAATGCATTGTGATGTGTTTGGTGTTATCCCTTGGAAACACCCAATTTGGTTAAATAATAGATTTTAATTATGTTTGGTGTGTCACTTAGAAACACCTAATTTGGTTATGTGTTGACCTTGTTGTGATTAGTGATATCACTTATACATAAACTAATGTTTTTATATTTCATTCGAGTCTTTTTCTTAGGCTCTCTAGACAGTTGTTGGGAGTTAGTGGGTTGGTTGCCCTTGGTTATATTTTTCACTCAATACCTATTTTCTTCTCTATCGAGTTGCTGTTGGTAGGGGGTATGCGCATATTTTTGAGGTATAGGATTATACAGTAGTAAGCCAGCATGGCATTGGTGTCCAATACAGATGGGTGAGGTATCCCAGTACAAGCCTCTTAGCACTTTGTGTTGTCCATTACTTAAGCGGGTATGGTATATCAACTTTTTAGACCTCATGGCAAAGACATTCAAGGTGTGATGGGTGACGTATCCCAGTATAAGTCCCTTGGTGTACTTTAACCACATGTGATGGGTGTGGTATCCTAACTTGTGAAAGGTGGACTCAATGTGTTGTGGGTATGATATCCCCAAAGAAATCCCCTTCGATGTATCATGACCTTATGCGATGGGTGTGGTATCCCATTATGATTATTTGTGTAGCCATGACTTTTTTTCATGGTGGAGAATTAGGTGTAGTCAAATGAACTATCTTACTAGCTAGAACTTTTGTGGTCATTAAAGGAAGAATTCTAATAATGTTTATATTGTATGAATTGCATTTAGCACTGTAATTCTATAATTCCATGATTACCATACAAGCATGCCATGTTGTACCTAAGTTATATCGATATGATATCACCTTATTGTTATATAACTGCAATGTACTACATGAGCCTTACCATGCTTTAGGTATTTTACCAATATTTTACCGTACTAATACTGCACTTGTGCAGTCACTGTGATGATTCGGCTTCTGGTCAAGGGAGTAGAGGATAATTTGGAGGGATATGATTCTTAGTTAGAGTATGCGGAGGGTGATGATGTGGGTTATTAGCTGGCCATTACTTGGGGTTGTAGGTTTATGATTGTGCCTAAGAGTTAGGCTAACTACTTATTAGTATTATGCCCACTACATTGAAGTGTTTTAGTATTTCTAGTTATTTAAACTCTTAGCTCGATTTCCTATATTTGATTTTGTAAAACTATCAAGTTCACTCTATCTATATTATTATTCTAGTCTTTATTATCTTGCATTGTCACATTATTATTATGATCATGCCTTCTTTTGTTCCTTGTTCCCTTTAGTCTTACATTAGGCATGAATTAGGTGATAATCACACCTCTCTCATAGTTGATGTGGTGGTAACATTCCTCAACATTGTATTTTAAATGTTTCTACATTGTCTTAAAAATAAAATTTTCTAATTCAAAAATTAGGGGTGTTACAGAATACGTGATAGAGCTCCACCAATAGAATGGTACAGTCTCATATGGAAAAAGCTATTAATACTCATGCATTAGTTGATGGTGTAGCTTATAATGCATAAATGATTACCAACAAAAGATAGACTATGTTTATTTGGATATGATTTTGATATTCAGTGTATTTTGTGCCATTAGGAGCATAATCATCATCACCACTGATTCCTCTCATGTGACTTCAGAAGATGTATTAGGACCTCAATGATGATGGTATTTGGTGTATAATAGTTTCGTATGGCATGGAAACAAAACATTAATTAGTTGTGTAAGGGGGGAAAGGCCCTAGGATTCAGAAAGATGTTTTGTGGGATACCTATGTTATTTGTATATATCACATCTAGAAAGAAATAAATACAAGGGTTTTTTTTTTTAGAATATGTATTATACTATAAGGACAATTATTAAGGATATTGTGAGGGATCTTTAGCTACATGTGCATCCTATGCTAAGCTTGTTTCTTATATTAATATGCTAGTATAGATTACTATGTTTTCTTGATCATAAAAGTTTGTAACTATTTTCCCCATATTAGAAGTAATAAAATCTACATTGTGTACCAAAAATAATAATATAGAGTACCTAAAATATATTAGATCGAATATCAAGATATCTAAATGAAATTTCCCCATAAATAAATATTTACTATTAAAACTCTTATAACTTTATTTGTATAGTATAAGGCTCTTATATTTCATTATATCAACCAAGATTGAGTCCTAACTCATAAAATGCATTACTCCATTTTTAGCACTAGAATTTTTTTAAGTAGAAGTTAAATCATTTCAATACATGGTATGACAATCACACCTAACAGAAGTTTGGTCTCCATTGTTGATAAATTGAATTTTTTCCATATTTTTATCCTGTTCACCCTTCATTTATATAGTCTTTTTTGGCATCTTCTTTATGTTACTGCTTTTCTTTATAATGTTTTTCAAGAAATTTCACACAAATGCAAATATCCAAGGAAATGATGCATGGAACCAAGAAAATAATCAAATATGGAAGGCATTAAATGAAGATAATAAACCTCACATGTATTTGAAAAGTGAAGAGGATCAAAGAGCTCAAAAGAGGAACAAAAGAAGTAAGAGGAAGAAGAAATGGGTGTTGCATAGCTGTGCAACTCTAAATCATCCTTATGTTGAGAGAACAAAAGTTGTATGGCCAACCAGTACAACCTTACACAGCCATGCAACCCTGCACCGCTGTGCAAGCATTGAACAACACTCCGCATGGCATTTCCTTGCACAACCACATCACACCCTTACACAACCGTGCATGTGTATTCTGCTGAGAGTTAAAAAGCTACACGATCAACCAATACATCCTTGCATAGTTGTGCAGCCAATAATTACCAACACTTTGCACGATTTCTCCCACGTCTCCTTTCACTCTTTTCTGCGTTGCTATTGAGGGAGTATAAAAGAGATGGTAATGATAGATTAAGAGAGGGCGAAGAAGGCTAAGTTCCCTATATTTTTCTTAAGGAAAAACATTTCATTGTAATTTACTTTTGATTCTTATGTAATTTTTGTTCCTCAATCAAGATTTGTGAAGGGTGTATCCCAACTCTGCAGATCATTATTTTTATTTCAATCTACAGTTTGATCTTTTCATTCTCTTTTTCATTATTTATTATATTCTACATTATGTATGTCAACTACATTTAATTTCTTCATTTCTTTCAAGTCACAAGTAAGTAGTTATCTTTTCTAGGATTGAGCTAGGCTTAATTTAGTATGACTATAATGAGTTAAATTTTATGTCGTATATATGGTTCATACAGGTTGTTTCATATGTTAGAAATTATTGATATAAGTCAGGTTTGATAAAATTTGATTTTATATATGTATTACTAAAAGGTTAAAATCAATTTTAAAATCAATCAATTTAGTTATAGAGGTTAACTATAACTAAAAGGTTAAAAACAACGTCGGAAAATTAATATACGAACGGGAATTCAATTGATCACAAGAGTAGATAATTGATTCTTAGAGACTATTTAATTGGTCATGTTTAATGGATTTAATCTAATTTATTAGTCACGAAGGTAGTCAATGAATTAGACTAGGTATGTTCCTAGACCTTGAAAGATGCTAGTAAATTACAATGGATCACGATAGTCTTGAACTATACTACGACATATTAATAATTCATTTTTTAATACCAAAAATGAGACCAAAGTTTAATCCTAGGTTTTACATCTATAGTTTCAAAATCTAAAATCTATTAGTCATTTTATTATTTACCTCCATTTTCCCACTTTATAACTATTTATATAGCTAAAATAATAAAAATTAGTAATTAATTGTGAAGTCCTTGTGGATACGACATTGACATGCTACAACACAACTGTGTGCTTGCAAATTAGTTACCATCAAGTTTTTGGCATCGTTGTTAAGGACTTCGACAAATTGATGTTGATTCTTTTATTATTAAGCTAGATTAGAATTTTCTTTACTTAATTATATTTTATTCTACGCTTTTCTTTTCAGCTCTTGATAGTCTTCTGCTTTTCATCTCCACATGCCTTATATGCAATGATCTCTCCATTTAGGACCTCCAATTACGTTGAATCTTAAAATTGATAGAACCTTGATTGAATTAAGAACTTAGGCATATGAGATGAAAGCAAGCACAAGTTTCAAAGTCATGGCTGACACAGATGGAGGAGATGAGCATAATTGTCCTTTTAGGGAATTTGCATCTCCTAATGCATAGGGAATTTAATCCCTTATTAGGAAGCCGAATGTTACCACTAATAATTTCAAGTTGAATCCTACACTCCTTAATATGGTGTAGCAAAATCAATTTTGTGGTAGTCCGAAAGAAGATCTAAAATTGCACATTTCAATTTTCCTAGAATATTGTGATACATTTAAGATGAATAGATTTTTAGTTGATGCCATCAAGCTAAGGTTATTCCCTTTCTCATTATGGGACAAGGAAAGGGGTTGGTTGTGGTCACTTCCTCTAGGCTCCATCACTACTTAGGATCAACTCTCACACGCATTCCTTGCCTAGTATTTCCCTCCAAGCAAATGAATCAATTGAGGAATCAAATAACAACCTTTATGTAGAAAGAAGGAAAATCATTATATGACGCTTAGGAGATGTATAAATACCTCTTGAGGATGTGTCTACATCATGGATTGGAAGATTGATTACTTGTCCATACATTCTACAATGTTCTACTCTACGACACAAGGATGATCATTAATGTTGCAATCAGAGGCGCACTAATGAACAAAAGTGTTTGAGATGCATGACAACTCATTGAATATATGGCCTAAAATCATATCCAATGGTCATGTGAGCGATCTTTATCCAAAAATAGAGGGAGTTATAATGTTGATGCACTAGATCATCTTGCATCTAGGGTAGATACTTTGTTCAAATGATTTGATAAATTAAATTTTAATGTCTTATCATCTCATACTAACAAAGCATTATTTGAAATATGTGGAATCACTAGTCATACTGCCATTGAGTTTCAAGTTGGAACATTGGTGTCCCCTGAATTGAGTGTTAATGAACATGATAATTATGTGAACAATTTTAATCAAAAAGGGGATCCTTTTTCCAACACTTATAACCTCGGGTAGAGGAATCATCCAAATTTGTTTTATAGAAATCCTCCCCAGAACCCTTTGCCTCAATCTAATTATTTCCCTCCAGGTTTTCATAATTAAAGGCCTCCCTACCCTCCTACCCAAAAGTAAAAGTCTAATTTAGAAACATTGATTGATAATTTTTTGATGAGTCAAACAAAATATAATGAAGAGTTTAAGAAGCGAACTAATGAGTTTAGACACTATAATAGAACCATAAATTATGCCATGAAAAATCTAGCTTCTAAGGTTGATTCATTATCTACACATAAAACCAAAGCACACAAGTAACCCAATAAGCTAGCTTGTCTTCTACACCTTCTGGGACATTTTTGGGAAAAGCCGAAACAAACCCTAAAAATTAAGTTAATGCCATCACATTGAGAAGTGGGAAGGAGATAGAAGGACCTAAGAGGAAGGGGAGTGATAATAGTCTAGACTATTATGTTTAGGACCCAATAATTGATGAGGGAAAACTAATAATCAAAAAGAAAAGGTTGAAAAATATGGTCCACCTACACATTATAAGCCTTCGCTATCATTCCCTCAAAGGTTAGCTAAGGCCAAAAATTAAAAGTAATTTGGGAATTTTTTGAAAATATTAAAAAAAATACATATTAACATTCCCTTTGTCGAAGCAATTTCTCATATACCCTCATATAAAGTTTTTGAAGGAGATTTTGTCCAATAAGAGAAATTTTGAGGAATATGAAACGGTCTCTCTTATAGAGGAGTGTAGTACTATTATACAAAATAAGTTACTTCATAAGTTAAAAGATCCCAGTTTATTTTCTATTTCATGCATTATTGGCAATATTTCTATTAATTCTGTATTATGTGAATTGGGTACAAGTATGAGTCTAATGCCATTGTTGGTATGTGACAAGCTGCAAATGGAAGAATTAAAGCCCACCACCATCTCCTTACAGTTGGCCAATCGATTGGTGGGATGTCTAATAAGTATTTTAGAGGATGTACACAACTAGGTTGGTAGGTTTTTCATACCAGTTGACTTTGTTATTCTAGAAATTGAGGAAGATTCTCAAATTCCTATCATTCTATGTACGCCCTTCCTAGCTACTACTGGAGCTATCATTTATGCAAAAAATGGAAGGGTTTCTTTGAATGTTGGGAGTGAGAAGGTGTAGTTTGATTTATCTAATGTTATGAAATTCCCTCTAATCAATGATGCTTGTTACAAGATCGACTCGATTGACAAGGTGGTGAATGAGGATCTTGTTGAATGCATCTCAAGTGAACTTTTTAATGAGTGTTTGATGAGAAGTGGATTACGTAGTGATGAAAATCTTAAAATTGCTAGTTTTGACAAGATGTTGGAGAAAAGTCTCATTTTTCCTCAAGAAAGCAAAAGACGGAAATTCTTAAAGTAGAATCAAGCATCCCTACCCTAAAAAAGGAGGTAATACTTAAGATGGAGTTAAAACCCATCCCTTCTTTACTAAGGCATGAGTTTCTTGACTCTGATTTTAAATACCCTATCATTATGAATGCTATCCTAAGCATGTTGGAAATTGAAAAGCTTCTTGGGATTCTTAGGCTGCATAGAGAAGCCATTAGTTATACCATAGATGATCTTAAAGGTATAAATCTTTCAGTATGCATACACGATATTCCTTTAGAAGATGGGTACAATCTCTCTGTTTAACATCAAAGGAGGCTAAACCCTAATATGAAAGAAGTGAGAAAAGAAGTCATTAAGCTACTTGACGTGGGAGTTGTCTACCCTATTTCAAATAGTGAGCGGGTTACTCTGATGCAGGTAGTATCTGGTCCTTAATAATGAGAAAAATGAATTAATCTCAACAAAAATCATCACAGGTTGGCAAATGTGCATGGACTATAGAAAATTAAATAAGGCCACTCGTAAGGATCATTTTTCCCTACCATTTATTGATCAATTCTTCTAAAGGTTGGCTCGTTATTCTTATTTTTATTACTTAGATGGGTATTCGGGATTTTTCCAAATCATCATTCACCTGGCCGATTGGGAGAAAACTACATTTATATGTCCCTACAACACCTTTCCTTATTGAAGGATGCCATTATCCTATGTAATACTCCTACCACCTTTCAATGATACATATTGTCTACCTTTTTTGACTTTATTGAAGACATAAGGGAATTTTTTATAGATGATTGTTTTGGTCTATGGTACTACTTTTGACAATTGTTTGAGAAATCATTCCAGAGTTTTAGAGAGGTGCAAGACTGGGAGAAGTACCTTTCATGGTACAAGAAGGGATTGCTCTTATTCACCTATTCTTTAGTCAGGGCATTGTAATTGACAAGGAAAAAATCAATATTATTGAAAAGATGCCACCTCCAACTTATGTTAAAGGCACGCACAACTTCTTGGAACATGCCAGTTTCTATCAACAATTCATTGAGGATTTTTCAAAAATTTCTAAACCTTTAACTCAATTACTCATCAAAGATATGCCTTTTTATTTTAACCAATTATGTTTGGATGCTTTTAACATGTTAAAATAGGCATTGACAACTACCCTAGTAATGCATCCTCCTAATTGGAACATCCCATATGAGATTATGAGTGATACAAGTGACTATGTAGTGGGAGCGGTCATTGGGTAGAGAAGATATGAAAAGGTATATGCCATTTACTATGCCAATTGAACCCTTGATGATGCCCAAGTTAACTACACTACCAAGAAAGAGCTCTTGGTCATGGTGTTTGCATTAGTTAAATTTTAATCATACTTAGTAGGATAGAAGATTATCATCTTCTTGGACCATGTGGCCATTAAGTACTTGTTAACTAAGAAGGATGTGAGGCCACATTTGATTAGGTGGATCCTTCTACTCCAAGAGTTTGATCTCGAAATTCGGGATAAGAAGGGAATTGAGAATGTAGTAGTTGATCATCTCTCCGAATTAAGGTCGGACATGGAGGTAGATGAAGAGGATGATTCTCCATTCAATGGTTTATTTCCAAATTGATAACCTTTTAGCTGTCACTAGCTTATCCACCCCATGGTTTACCGATTTTGTCAATTATAAAGCATGTGGGGTACACTTGCCATAATTGTCCTATCAGCAAAATAATAAGTTTCGCTCAAATTTCAAGCATTACTATTGGGATGATCCTCATCTTTACAAGAAATATAGAGATGGGGTCTACAGAAGATGTCTACCTAAAGAGGAAGTTGGAAGTGTCATTGCTCATTATCATTCTTCACCATGTGGGGGATACACTAGCACTTCCAAAACAACATCAATGGTTCTCCAAGCAGGTTTCTACTAGCCCAACCTTTCAAAGAATTTTTACAATATGTTACTTCATGTGTCAATGTCAAAGGGCTAGTAACATATTGAGAAGAAACGAAATGCTTCTCAATAACATCCTTGAGGTTGAGCTATTTTGTAACACCCCCAAATTTTACACATTTTTTTTAAACAAGAATTATAAATTAAAACTGTAAAATCCAGGGATGCTACCGCCACACTTAATATCAGACCGGTTTACTCCTACCATCTTAGTACCAAGTACTAAGGCTAAGAAAACAACAAAAACATTAATAAATAACCCAAATTCATAAATACAAAAATTAGAGTATGCATAAGTCTTTACATAATTAGAAATACTAGCTATTATTTTTAGAGAGGAAAATTAGCAATAATAATAAAATTATTTGTGAAGGGTCAATCACAATTAAAAGAGGACAAAGATAAAAATCTCATGATGGAAAAATGGCCATACCACTCCAGGAACTAATCCAGTCCAAATTCATCACTCGGCCCCACTCGATGTCCTATAGACATCAATTGCATCAAAATAAGTGTCTCCTATCTGCAACAGGTCAAATGGGTCTTCTGCTCGTGCGAATGAGCAACACCCATGAAACGGGTGATTAGTACGCTACGTACTGAGTAAGATAATCGAGCACTAAGGCCAACACATAACACATAAGCACATAAAATCATGCAGGATAATAATCAACTTACAATTACGAACCCATACATATGATACATAAAAGTTTACAGTACCGGTGGATCACTCACATATAGGGTCAAACCCTAACCACTAATATAATCGGTGGATTAGTCATATATAGGGTTAAACCCTAACTACTATTATACCCGTTGGATCGGTCACATATAGGGTCAAACCCTAACCACTATTCCTAACCGATGGATCAGTTCGGTTCCTGCACGCATAGTATTCCACTGTAAGTAATTAATGTCTTTTACTTGCCTTAGCAAAACTCTGGTTTATTTTCATTGAGATCAGGATCCCCCACTATTATAACCGATGGGTCGGTCACACATAGGACCTCATGTCCTTACCACTATTATAACCGGTGGATCGGTCGCATATAGGGTAAAACCCTAACCACTATTATAATTGGTGGATCGATTGCACATAGGGTATAACCGATGGATCGGTTGGTCCCGTCTCAATATCTTCCACTTTAATTAATTAATATCTTAAGTATCTTATTCACAAGCTTTGACCCAGACATACATGACTGACTCCTACTTTTCTCATCCTCCAACCCTCGTTATTCCCACCAAACCATGGTCACCATACAAACCCTAACTCCCATGCAACTATTGATTACCATATAAACCCTAAAACCACCATGCAAAACCCTAACACCACCGTGTAACCCTAATGCCACCATGCAAACCCTAATACCAACATGCAACCATTTATACCATCATGAAAACCCTAATACCACCATGCAAACCCTAATACCACCATGCAAACCCTAATACCATGCATTTCCATGCAAACCCCTAACACCATGCAACTCCATGCAAAACCCTAACACCATGTAAGCATTAACTCCATGCAAAACCCAATGCCATGCAAACCCTAATACCATGCAAGCATTAACTCCATGCGAAGCCCAATGCCATGCAAACGCTAATACCATGCAAGCATTAACTCCATGTAAAGCCCAATGCCATGCAAACCTTAATACCATGCATTCCACCACTCTATGCAAAACCCCAACACCACATTGTTACATTCCCCATCATTATTTTATAACCCTATCATGCATGTCTTAGGGCCACATCATACTATAATAATAACACACGCATACACATAATTCTTATGCCACAATTATTTACACAAACATACCTAAACTCTATATCATGCTACATTCATAATAATTATACCATATACACATAAAATACATAATAAATCATATCACATGACATGTATGGCATATAAATCACATATTACACAAATGACCTTAGCACCCCTTACCTAAAACGACACCGGTCTTGGAGCACGCTCCTACGCCTCCTTAGGGCTTTGACTGGTTTCACCTATCATGAGGGAAAAGCTAAAATTAGACTCCCTCCTACCAAAAATATTATTAATCACTAACTTATTATAAGATTAGGTTTTTAATAAAAATACTACTATACTAAAATTAATTATACAAAATACTACTAAAAATTCTAATAATATTATTAATATACTTTAAAACGAATGGCGATATAAGGGTTTCTACCCTTCACCAAAATAATGCTACTAATGATAATAATAATAATAATTTTAATGATAATGAAATAATAATAATAATAATAATAATAATAATAATAATAATAGAAATAATAATAATAATAATAATAATATAAGTCCAAAACTACAAGGTAGGGTTTTTGACCCTACCTCCAAATAATGAAAGTAATATTCAATAATAGTAATAATAATATCAATAACATATATTACTTATAAAATTAAAATTAGTAAAGATAATAATAATAATAATAATAATAATAATAATAATAACACTAATAAGAATAATAAATGCTAATGATAATAATAACAAGACTTGATATTTATAATACTATTACTACAACTTAAAATAGGCACAATAGGGTTTCAACCCTATATAAAATAATAATATTACATTGGAAATAATAGTAATAATAACAATAACAATAATAATAATAATAATAATAATAATAATAATAATAATAATAATAGCAACACTAATGGTAAGGTAGTTGTAATAATAATACTGGAATAATAATAATAACAATTTTGAAATAGTAAATAATAATGATGATAATAATAACATATTAATATTAATAATAAAGATAATAATAATAATAATAAAATCGAATGAAAAACATAATAGGGATTCGGCCCTCAACATAAATAATAATAAAACATTAATAATAATAAAAATGCATATTAATAATGGAAATAATAATAATAATAGTATTTATATTTAAATAAATGAAATAAAATAAATTAAGGCCTATAAAAATAGGAAAAAGGGTTGAGAGGGTCTAGGGTTCAACCTTAGGCTGGTGGGGATGGGCGACACCAGCGGTGGTGCACGGCAGCGGCGGTGGCCAGAAAAGGGAAGAAAAGGGTAAAAGTGGAATGTTGTGAAAAAGATAGGGAGAATTAAGGTGGGAGTTGGGGTGTTTAGAGTTTCCTAGAAGGAGAGGGATAGAATAAGGGTAGTGGAGCAGCCAAAGGTGGCGACACATGGCGGCGGCGGTGGTGGCCGGATGAGGAAGAAAGAGAGAAAGAGAGGATGAGAGGGAGGAAGAGGAAAAGAAAGGTAGGGGAAGGTATAGGAGGGTTTGCAGATGTTTTTGGGTGGTGTAGGAGGCAACAGAAGCAGCGGAAGTGGTGGTGGAAGGCGGCGTGAAGGGTGGTAGGGACAGAAAATAGGTTGATTGGGAAGGGGACTTCACACAGCCAGGGTGGCTTGTGCAGGAAAAATCGAGAGATGAGGGAGGTTTAGGTAGTTAGAGGGCGGTGCAAGGATGAGTTTGGTGGCGGAGTTGGTGGCGTAGTTGGCTGACGGAGGAGGAAAGGCTGTCTAAAGTTGCTGTGGCAAGAAGGAAGGTATTTTCTGGACTCAAGCCAAAAACTTGACTCAACGCTGCTATGGAAGTATTTATAGGCTTGAAGGGAAGTTAGGGTCGAAGGAAAGGTGGGAGAGTGGTAGGCAAGAGTGGGAATTAGCCGACGATGGCAGCCAGCGCACTTCCTGTTCATAGTCTGCAAGTGACCAGGGGAGAGGGAAATCGTGCGAGGAATGGGAGAAGTGGTTTGGGTCAATGGATTTCTAAAACAAATGGGAAAGAGGGAGAAGTGAAACGGACGGTCAAAGGGGCATGATCGACGGTAAAAGTTAGGTAGAGGTGAAGTAGTTGTAGGTGCTCGACGACACTGGGCAAGTGCGAAGGAAGAATAAGAGGAAAGGTGGGGGGAAAACTAGGCAGTTTGGTGAAGAAAGAAAAGAAAAGGGAAGGCGAGTGAACCGGGTAGCAACGATAATAATAACTAAACAAAATACAGCAGTCAAAGGGAAAAAGAACCAAAACGCGGCGCGGAGAAGGGCGGAAGAAGAAGATTGTCGTGTAGGCTTGGTCGTGCCGAAGGAAAGGAAGGAGGGAGGGGTTGGGCCGCGGGAGAAGGAGAAGTGGGCTGCAGAAAGGGGCAGGCCCAAACAGGGGAAAAGGAGAGGAAGAAGAAAAGAAAAGAAAGAAAAAGAAAGAAAAGGAAAGGAAAAAGGAAAAATAAAGAAAATAGGAGGTTGAGTAAATTAAATTAAATAGAATATTTGGGATATTTAAATAAAATAATATTTAAATCCATTTTTAGGCTTATTTAAGATTTTTAAAAGATTTTTCATAAATTTCATTTTAATTAGCAAAACACCCTAATTTTCTTCAATTAGATTATTTATAAAATTTATATTAATTTAAAACTATTTTCTATTTCTTATTTTAAATAAAATAATTTATTTAATTAATTTTCAAAATAAAATCCTTAATTAGCTAAAATACTCAAATTTCTCCTAATTGAAATATTTATAAGATTTATTATTGATTTATCCTAATTAATTTCCTTTTATTTTAGCAAAATAATTTATTTAAATAATTTTCCTAATAAAATCTCATTTAACTATAATTTTAAATTTTGAATTTTTGGGGCATTTCATATTTGATATTTGGGGAATTGACTTCATGGGACTCTTCTTATCCTCTTATAATAACAAATTTATTTTAGTCGTTGTGGATTATGTCTCCAAATGGGTGAAGACAGTGGCATCTCCCACCAATGATGCTAAGGTCATTGTCCAACTATTCTAGAAAGTTTTATTTCCAAGATTTGGTGTTCTTAGGGTAGTTGTTAGTGATATTGGTTCCCATTTCACCATTTGACTTCTCAATACAATTATGACAATGTTACTCATAAAATGGTCAAGCCATACCATCCACAAATAAGTAGACAAATGAAAAAAAAACAATCAGGAGATAAAAGGGATCCTTGAAAAAATGGTGGCCCACACATGAAAAGATTAGGCAATGAGGTCGAATGATGTTCTATAGGCCTACCGAACTGCTTGATATGGAAAATCTTGTCATTTTCCCATTGAAGTTGAGTAAAAGGCATTTTGGGTGATAAACAAAATCAATTATGATTTAAAAGCCACCGGAGAAAGGAGGAAGCTCCAATGGAATGAGCTTAATGGGCTGTGATTAGATGCTTATGATAATTCACAAATATACGAGGAGAGAACAAAGAAGTGACATGATAGGCATATTATCCAAAAGGAATTTCACAAAAGAGATTTTGTTCCTCTTTTTGAATCATCCCTCAAGATTTTTTTTTGGGAAAGCTTAGTTCTAGATGATTGAGGTCATTTTATGTTTGAGAGGTATATCCATTTGGGTCTATTGATATTTAGAGTGAGTCCACAAGTATTTTCAAGGTCAACGGTCAAAGATTAAAGCCATACATTACCAGTTCTCCGGTAGAAAAAATGAGCACACTCTCTCTTCTTGATCCACCTTTGATTTGACAAAAATATGGTCAAGTTAAAGACCTTAAACAAGCAATCTTTGGGAGGTAACCCAAGTTTTTATGTGTTTTTTCTGTCTTTTCCATCCTTTTTTGTGTTTTATTTTTGATTTATTCTCTTACCTTTTTTGTAATGTCTTGGTAGGTTCTATTATGGTACAAGTTAAGGAGGAGAAATTTAGGGATAAAGAACCATGTTTGTGGCAAGTCAAGCTAAAAATAAGCCAAAATGAAGGTTGCATAACCAAGTCATTGCTTCACGCACGGCTGTGCAACCCCTGGGAAAAGAAATATTAGAGCCAGAGTATCACAAAGCTGAGGCATGGCCTAACTTATGATCATGCAACAATCCCCAAAAAAATTGTGAGACCATAAATAATGCACTACTAGGCCATACTAAACTAGCACGAACATGCCTCTCTATCTTAGAAAAGTGCAAGAGCAAATTTCTAGTAGGGTCGGGTTAGTAAACACCACACAGAGGTGCGAATGATGTGTGTGGGAATATGGAATTATAAAATATGTAAACCTAAGGCTTGATTATGTTGGAATTAGGAAGAAGAAGAATCAAAGGTGGTGAATTAAAGATGAATATATTTGAATATGGTGGAATAACAATGATGATGGTTTGATGGTGATGGATGAATGATGAAGGTGATTCGATAATGATGAGATGATGAGGATGATGATTCGACAGTGATGAATTGAAGATGATGATGATTCGGCAATTAGGGTTTGAAAATAGAAGGTTTTGTGGGTTACGATTAGGGTTCCTCAAATTAGGGTTAGGGTTTCACAAATTAGAGTTAGGGTTAGGGTTTTACAAATTAAGGTTAGGGTTTGGTTTCGATATTAGATGAATTAGGATGATGCTTATGGCTAGGAATGGCATGGATTATGGAGTTTAGAAATATATTACTTAATCTCTAATTCATACAAATGAAAAAATTAAGGGTTTCAAGATTATTCGTTCACACAAATTTGATTAAAATTGAGATGAACTCACACAAAATTCAATAAGCAATACTTTCAATCATTCAAATTTAATTCAATCTGATTCAATTTTTCTTCAATGTGTGTTCTATGGATTATATAGCCAAGGTCACTGATTACTTTTTAAAAGATATTACCATCTACTAGCTAAAAGATAAGATAGAATATTCTTCAAAAGATACATTTATGCTACTTTATTTTCTAGCTAATTCCTAACTCAACAACTTAATTAATTAATTAAACAAACTAATATGCATATCCAAGCTTCCTTTTATCCATGCTCTCCATGTATGCCATGAACATGCCATTTCCGCCTTGTAGCTTTCATGATATGTTTCATCTATAACTAGCAATGTAACCATCTATTTGTCTTCAATTTTATAGGAGATCCTTTCTAAATGAAGAACAATTAGTTCCATAATGATGAATGCCAAGTCTTGAGTGTTTTCTCCTGCATCAGAAAATCTACCTATTTATACTATGCACTCCAATTTTTCCACCATGCACGACCCTCTTCTACCTCCATTACCTCTTCTTTGATGTATCCTAACTCTAAGCACCCACAATTGAGCCATACCCAAAAAAATCCATTATCCTCCACCCATTGACCAAGTACACCACCACACAACACTACTTCATGACCTCTACGCCACTCCTCTACACAACTCAACCGTGCAACCAAACTCCACACCTACGCACAACCACCCAATCATGCACCATAGAAACCATCAATTTTTTAGTGCCACCTTCAAACCCACTTCACAATCAATCATCCTCTCTTCCACCGAGATGTACATCACTCCTTTGCACAAGTATCATGTGCACGACCCCAGATCCACAACATTGCACCCTCTCCACTACTCAACCATAACACCACTAGCACATCAATCTAGCCACCATTCTAATTCCACTATGCATAACCATTCAATTGTGCTCTACACCACCAACCATGCACAACCATGCACCACTGCTTTGCACCACACCACTCTTGCACCACAATCACACCACATCACCACCAAAGCACAATATAAGCACCACCACTACACACTCTACACAATTCACCCGTGTACTGCATAATCTAGGCTTAATTATAGTTTGATTCCCATTTCCCTCTAATTATATAGCTTAATTCTATTTTATGTATCCTAATTGCACATTTGGAACTTGTATTACTTGTTTTTCTTCCATAATTTTTAACATTTGGTATATTAGTTTTAGATTTGTAGGTTTTTCTCAAAAATGGCATAAAAGAAGCACACTAAAATAACTATGGAGGGAACTAAAGGAGAATCTTTGCGACAATCACAATGACAATCCCAAGGATGAAGTAAACCATCAAATACTCAATAGCCTAATCCATAATTATATTTGCTCGTTTAGTTCACCAAGAGTATTACAATGCCATAGCTTCTCAAAACATAACATCCACTTGATATATCAATTGGATATGTCTCGAGAAGTTAGGGATTAGAGATGATGTTGAGTATTTGATTACTAGATGCAATCTCTCACACTTCTTTGCTCATGTAGATCATACGAGCAAGGGACTCACCTTTGAGTTCCTTAACTTGTGTACTTTCGAGTGAATTAGGGAATCTTTGTTCTTTAGAATTTTAAATGAGTCTCATGATATGACATTAACACAATTCTTTAAATTACTTTGTTCTCCAACTATATGGCTAAGAATTTACCTTGAGGATCACTAATTCTAGGATCCTGAGGCATTTTGGGCACAAATATCTTTGCCATAGTGGGGTTGTGTTACTCGGCCTTATAGTGGACATCATGCTAAGGCCTCTTTGATCTCTAACCCTACACTAAGGTATGCCTAATGGATAATAGCGGGACACTTTTTGGATGGGGTAAAAGCCAAGGGAATGTACGAAAGCTAGAGCTATAGGATCTCTATTATATACTCTGGGATGCTACCCTATAAAGAGGGTATTATCGGGCGGATCACCTTATTAATGTTAGCATTAACATTATTAGTGATATCATTATCGGAGGAATTATAATTTACATCGCCCGATTGCTTGGATATGACATCAATCATATCCTAATTAACCTCCCAAAGACATATCTAGGGATAACAACTTGCATAAACATGAAACTCATTATGTAAGACAGGTTTTAGTATCTACTTTACTATAACTAGGAGGCATGGTATCTGTTACTCAATAGAGATTTTACCACTCTAGTAGGGAATGGAGATGCTAACTAATTACCTTCTCCAGTTACACCTCAACTTAGTCAACATGTTCCCCCCCTCAGGAAGAGTAACCCGACACCACCGGTGAAGCACCTGCATCACCATTGCTTCCTCTTCCACCACCCTCATCCTTTGGCATAGATTTGGGGTCTTATTTTTCTTATGGCACATCCTATGATGCCCAATTTCAGTGTATTGGTGCATTGATACACTAGAGGCCTAAATTACAAGTCTTAGGGATTCCATCATTCCTATAGACTAAATGAACTCTATGATACAACAAATGTATCAATGGCAACTCACGCATGGTTTCCAACCCTCACCTCCCCTGTAGTGAGCGCACTTCTTTCCCTTTCCCCCTTTTACCCACACATTGAGGACAATGTATTGTCTAAGCAAGGGGATATTCTTCTTATCTTGTCACTTTCCATTTTCATTACTTTTCTTTCTTTTCCTATTCACTTGGTGCATTTTTTCCTTTTTCTTGCTTACTTTCCATTGTTCTTTTTTTCATTTTTTATTTGTTTGTTTAATGTTCTTTTTATGAAAAGAGAGAGAGAGAGAGAGAGAGAGAGAGAGAGAGAGAGAGAATTTAGTAAATGATAAGTTGATGATGAAATTTTGATAGAAATTTCTATGTAGCCTGATCACACACTAATGATACCTATAGATTAAGAGTAAGTATAGAGAAAAAGGTTTTGAAATATTTTAAGTGTAAACTCTCTAATTGAAAGACTTTCAAACCACTTATTACTTTAGCACTCTAAAGGTTCATCTTCATTGATTTATCCATCTATATCGAGACATAGGCACTAGAGTTAGTAGCAAAAGAACTAGTGACATCTTGAGCCTTATAGACTATCCATCATTTTTATGGTATTACTGATTCTTGATTATGTGTATTATCTCCTGATGTATGAAACTAGAACTTATATGAATTTTATTCAAGGTCATATATGACTTATGCATACATTAAGATGACTAGGGCACATGCTTTCTTTTCTTAGCTACATTAGCGAAATGACCTACTAAATAGAACTTAATTCCTTTTCTTAAACTCTTTGAGCCTAAAACCTAATTCTTTAATAAAAAACCTACATTGGTGGCCATATTTCCAAGTTATTACCTGGACCTTTTCCAAAAACTAAGGAGAGATAATTCTTTAATACATTTAAATGTAGGAAAGTCATGGATAAGCATGGGAGTGTAACAAATAAGAGTTTATTATCTTCCTCTCTCTTTCATTTTAAAAATATAGAAAGATGAAAAGTGAATAAGAGAAAAGGAGAGGGAGAAAAGAAGAAGAAAAGAATATAAGTGTTGACATCGAGATGTGGGTAATTTAATCATATGCTTCAAGTAGGAAGGAATGAATTAATGGTAAAGGTCTTAGTTGGTTTACTTTGAGGTATGGTAACATATTGTTAATCTCATATTCTGAGAAATATTTTTTTTCCTATCACTCCATTTTTCTTTGTGCCTTTAGCTACAATTCTAAACTTATCCTACCTTTTACCCTAGCCCCACTCTACATTTAATAAGACCTTATGATTTTTGTGTTTCATAGCATCTTTAGGTGACAAAGAATGATTGCACATGTAAGCTTATGGTCGATCACAATCAATAGAGAGAATTTTGAGAGAAACCTATACACATGAGCATAGAGCACTTATACTTACATAAAGAGAGGAAGTCTACTTCTTTATTAATCCTTGTCTTGTAAGGATGAACTTCTACACAATCCTAAACCTTCTTAAAGTGTCATACTAATACTAATTTGGGAGTCAGGAGTGAGAAGAATTCACAACATTATGTTCATTTTTTTTACTATTACTGATCGCATTATGAATAGATCTAGCATTGTTTGTCTTGCTTGTGTAGAAAATTATATCATCTATGCCTTGGATCCCTTTCCCTTTTATCTTTTTTTTTTCTTTTTGTTGTTTGGAGTTTTGCTTGAGGACAAGCAAAGAGTAAGCATGGGGGAGTTGATAAACTAAAATTTTCCCATATTTTTATCCTATTTTCCCTTTATTTATGTAGTATTGTTTGGCATCTTGTTTGTGTTACTACTTTTTTAATGATAGTTTTTAGGAAATTTCACACAAGCGCACAGATCTAAGGAGATTATATATTAAACCATGAAAATATTCAAATATGGAAGGCATTGAATGAAGATAGTCAACCTCACATGTCTTTAGAGAAGTGAAGAGAGTTAAAGAGATGAAAAGAGGAACAAAGGAAGCAAAAGGAAGAAGAAATCGGTGTTACATAGCCAACCAGTGCAACCTTGCATAGCCATACAACTCTAAATTATCCTTTTGTTGAGAGAATGAAAGATGCATGGATAACCAGTGCATTCTTGCATAGCCATGAAACTATTGAACAACACTCCACACGACATTTCCTCACACGACCATGGCTCACCCTTGGACAATCATGCATGTGTATTCTGTCGAGAGTTAAAAAGTTGTACTCCCAGCTAGTTTAGCCTTGCACAATCATGCAGCTAATGGTTACTAGCACTTCACATAATTTCTCTCCCATCTCCTTCTACTATTTTCTGCATCGATACAAAGGGAGTAAAAAAGGAATGTTAACAACAGATTAGGAGGGGTGAAGAAGGCTTAATTCTCTGTATTTTTCTCAAGCAAAACCAATTCATTGTAACTTACTTTTGATTCTTATATAATTTTTCTTCTTCAATAAAGATTTTTAAAGGGTGTATCCCAACTCTACATATTGCTATTTTTATCTTTAATCTACAGTTTGATCTTTTCATTCTCTTTTTCGTTATTTATTATTTCTACAATATTTATGTCAAGTACATTTTTTTCTACATTTCTTTCAATGATAAGTAATTCTCTTTTCTAGGATTGAATTAGGCTCTATTTGGTATGAGTATAATGAGTTAAATTATTTATCATATATATGGTTCATATAGGTTGTTCCGTGTATTATAAAGTATTGATATAAGTTGGACTTAATAAATCTAATTATATATATATGAATTTGAAGATTTTCAAGTATCAGTAGATAATTAGAAACTTCCAAAAACTAAAAGGAAATGATTTACAAAACATTAAATAGGAACATACTTCAAACAAACTATGTTATCAAAACTGAAGAATGTGACATCTAATTAACAAAACATTTTGAAATAATCAAATTACTTTCAAAACGATCCATTAAAAATATAGAAAAGATGGATTCAAATACATCCACTTAGGGTAAGTCCAAGTAGGGTTCAAACCACTAACCAGAGAAGGTTTAAACAGTCCTGCGAGATGGTAAGTTAAAGAATTTTAATGATTCCATGATAGGAACCATAGAGAGTAGCCTTTGCGTTGGACTAATATTTTTTAATTGCTATCCAAACTTTTCACCATCTCTAGATGACCCAAACATTATGCATGCCTCGACCTTACAAATTAAAACTCATGGCTACGATACATTAGCAGGTTCAATACCCGTAGCAATGATCTTTAGGATTCATTATAAGGTTATGAAAACAACATTCAAAACTAAAGCAAGAATTCAAAGAATAAAAGGAGAGACCTTAATGCTTCAAATCAATTCGGAAAAATCAAATGTAGTCATACCAAAAACAATAAGATGGAATAAAATAACTCTTCCTGAAGAATGATCATTAGAAAATGCCTTACCACCCCAAGAAGAAAAACAACAACCAATGATTCCAAACTCAAATACCAAAATAAGCCAAGTAACTCAATTTGAAGATGAAGCTATAAAACTGAGTTTTAGAAGAACTCAAAGCATACGACATTTAGAAGATGCTTCGACATCCTTAACAATAGACTTAGGAAAAGTTTCAAACCTTCCAAAAATTATTAACTTGGAACAAAAAGATCAAAAGAGGAATTCTATCTCTGAAACACCTAGAACCTCATTTCAAGATGCAAAATATGATACCAGAATTCCTTAATCAGTTTATCAAAATAATGAAAAGGAAGAATCTGTTAAAACAAACACCCCTCCATATTCTCCAACTTATTTAGAAATAACATAAAATATGTTAAACGTTCTTTAAAAAGACTTCATAATCGACAAAGAATTCTTCAAAAAAGACTTCTATTTTTAGAAAAATATAAAAAAAGAGAACATGGTTCTTTAATTAATTCTTAGAACAGAGACAAGAAATTCAAACTAAATACTATGAGTTCATGCAAAATAATAAAATTAAAATAATGTTCTTTGACTGGTTTGAAATGATTCTAAAACAAAGAAACATTGATTACCCATTTAAGAGCACAAACCCATTCACAATTCGCAACAAAACTAAAACATGGCAAACTGATAGAGGAATAATAGAAGCAGAGCATCCTCCTCTACAGAACATCAAAATGACATCTAGTGAAAACGCACTGGAGTTAAAACCATTAAGAATGCCAAAAATAAGAACAAACTAAAATTTTTAAAAACATTCTTTTTCAAAATAATTATACAAATATCCATTTGAACACCATAGGAACCCAATCAACCAAATTGGATAAGCAAATTCAAAAAACAATTCTTCCAGCAATTCAGATTACCTCTGTGCCTCAAAATGTAGAACAAAAGAAAATGCATGTATTCAAACCATTTGGGATTTAAAACCTAATCAACAAAGTATCCAATCTGGGAAAACTGAATTCCTCCATTCAATCAAGGATAAGTTGAACCAAATCACCCCAGCAACCTCATCAAATCAAATGCAAATTTCAGAAACCCCTAAATTAGATTCTCAAATAAATATGATGAATCAAACAAACCAAACAAATAATGGTGAGCCCCAGGAACCAACCCTAGCTCACATTCATAATCCTTCAACATCTAGGATGGTTATCCCTAGACAAACAGCTCCTAACTTAACCTTGAAATTAGACCAAATAAATTAGTCCAACAAAATTATAAGGCATCTTCCTTGTATGAAAGGAATATTGATGGAATGTTAGAATATAACATCCTCAACCTTCTTTAACAAATGACAATGGCAGCCAATGAATACAAAACCCAGACAAATACCTCTAATAGAGCCATAGCAGAACTCTTGCTAGCAGGGTTCTCAGGTCAATTAAAAGGTTGGTGGGATTTCTACTTAATAATAGAGGAACAAAATCAAATCCTGGATGCCATAAAAATAGACAAAAATGAGGACATTATTTATGAAAATGGTGAACCCATTTCTAATGTTGTTGCATTCCTTATCCTTTCAATCTCTCTACACTTAGTAGGTGACCCTTCACAACTCAAAGATAAAAATACAAAATTACTTTCAAACCTTAGATGCAAACACCTAAGTGATTTCCAATGGTACAAAAACACATTCCTAACTAGAATAATGCTTAGGGATGATTCAAACCAACCATTATGGAAAGAAAATTTTCTAGCTGGACTTCCATCCCTTCTCAGAGAAAGAGTTAGAAAAAAAAAATCAAAGAAGCCCATGGAAACCAAATCCCATAAAACAGGTTCACATATGGTAAATTAATTATTCTCACTAAAAAGGAAGGATTAAGAATCTACCAAGACTTAAAACTTTAGAGACATTTAAAATGGGAATTAAATAAAGCAAAGCAAGAATTAGGTTCATTCTGCAAACAATTTGATATCATAGGAAATCAAAACAAAAATACTTACCAGCACCCCAAACTCAAAAACAAATACCATATTATCATAAAACAAAATCAAAAGGTAAGAAACCACGAGTTTCTTCATCAAAAAACCCTAAAAAGGATATAACCTGCTATAAATGTGGTAGAAAAGGTCATATTTTGAAATACTATAGGTTAAATAATCAAATTAAAGAATTAAATTTAGATGATGAGATAATGGAGAAAATTCAAAACCTCCTAATAGAATCATCTGAAAATGAATCTCAAAATGAAAACTAAATTGATGACCTACAAATTGATGAAATAGTGACTTCTTCTTCTTCTTCATATCCCTCTGATCCAGAAGATGAAACATTTGCAAATCAAATAAATGTGTTAACAAAAGAATAAAAATTAATAATAGAAATTGTACAACATATTCCTGGCACACAAAAATAGAAAGAATACATAGAAAAATTAATGGAATCATTAGAAAACAATGAATCAAAACCATAAACTTCAAAGATTCTAGCAAAACCACCAAATCTAACCTCAATACTCGAAAGACAACAAGAATCAAAAAACATAATTCCTACAACTTCTGAACTTTAACATGAAATAAAAGAAGTAAAAAAGCGAATTGAAACAATTACACCAAAAATAGGAAAATGATAGTAATATCATTCAAATTTTATTAACAAAACAGCTCGAAAACACATCTCTAGAACCTAGTGAACAAAATGAATCTAAAGATGAACAAATCCAAAACCTTCCTATTCTAAAAGATTTTCTAAATATTTTTTAAAAATTTACTTTTAGGAAATATATCATAAACATAGCCCTCAAATTATCCGATGACTTTCAAATTAATTCAGTTCCCTTATTTGACACCGATGCTAATCTAAATTGTATTAAAGAAGGAATTATACCCAAACAATTTGTATCCAAAACCACAAAAAGATTGTTTGCAGCAAATAGCTCCAGACTCAAAATTAAAAATAAATGCGAAGCAAGTGTCCTTCACAACAATCTACAAATTAAATCAACATATTTAATAACCCCAGACATAAATCATAGTATAATTCTAGGTACCCCATTCGTAAATCTAATAAACCCTTACAGAGTTGACCTAACTAGAATTTCATTCAAAACTAAAGGAATAAAAAATGTTCTTTCATTTTTAGAAATTCCCAGAACTAGGAATTTAAACTTATTAAAAGCCAAATCAATTTATCAAAATCAAATTAACCTTATTGTCCAAGGAAAATAAACAGACTTAAACATGTTAAAACAAAACATATCTTTAACCAAGATTCAAAACCAATTGGAAACAAAATTAATAAAAGAGAAAATTTCTCAAATTCAATTCCAAATTGAAAAGGAAGTTTGTGATGACCTTCCAAATGCTTTTTGGTCAAGAAAAAATCATATGGTTGACTTACCATATGAATAAAATTTCCATGAAAGAAAGATTCCAACAAAAACTCAACCAATTCAAATGAATTATGAATTAGTTGAACATTGCAAAAAGAAATTCAAGACTTGGAATCAAAAACCTAATTTCAATATCTAGGTCACCATGGTCTTGTGTAGCCTTTTATGTTAACAAAAATTCAGAAATAGAAAAAGGAACCCCTCGATTGGTCATAAATTACAAACCATTAAATGATGCATTAAAATGGATTAGGTATCCTATCCCAAATATAAAAAAAAAACCTTCTCCAAAGATTGTATTCTGCTTTAATATTTTCAAATTTTGATTTAAAATCTGGTTTTTAGCAAATATAAATTTCTCCAAATTTTGATTAAAAAATGCACCTTTAGAATTCTAAAGAATTATGAATGATATTTTTAATTCATATTCAAAATTTTATATTGTTTATATAGATGATATACTCATTTTTTAAATTCCTTAGACCAACATTTTAGGCACCTTAGGATTTTTCTTAGTGTCGTAAAAAGAAGTGGTTTAGTTGTGTCCAAATCCAAGATCTCTTTGTGTCAAACCAAGATTAGGTTTTTGGGCCATTACATTGAGTTAGGAACCATAGTCCCCATAGAAAGATCCATAGCATTTGCATCAAAATTCCAAGACCAAATTCTTGATATGACCCAACTCTAAAAAATTTTGGGTAGTCTTAATTATATACTGGACTTCTATCCAAATCTTAACCAAATTGCCAAACCATTACATGATCACCTTAAGAAAAGCCTAAAATTATAGACCCAAGTCCATATCAATATCGTAAAAGAATCAAGGCTCAAGTTTGGTCCATTCCCTTTTTGCACTTGGCAAACCCAAACCTATTCAAAATAGTTGAAACTGATGCTTCTAAAATTGGGTACGGTGGTATACTCAAGCAAGCCTAGGCCCAAACCTATGAACACTACCAAGACCAATCCAAATAGGCCCAAATCCGATTTGAATCCATAGTCCAATATGCATCTGAACACTAGAACCAAACCCAACATAGCTATTCAACAGTCAAAAAAGAAATAATATCCATAGTCTAGTCCATACAAAAAATCAAGTTTGATCTACTAAATCAAAAATTCTTGTTACTGATTGATTGTAAGTCTACAAAAGAAATTCTCCAAAAGGATTTTCAGAACATAGCACCCAAACAAATCTTTGCCAGATGGCAGGCTATCCTCTCAGTCTTCGACTTTGAGATCAAGTATATAAAGGGAGAAACCAACTCAATACTAGACTTTCTGACGCGTAAGTTTCTTCAAAATAAACAAAGAGATGGCTTCAAATAAGAAAGGTAAAGAAAAGGTGCAAGAAATCCTTGCACCAAAACCAATTAAAGCCTATTATGAAGCCACCATCGAAGATAAAGTAGTAGCTTCATCCATATAAAAGGAAGAATCAAAATAGAGTGTTCAAAAGTGGGTGGAAGCACTCACCAAATTTCTAGAAGTGCTCAAAGCACTTCAGGCCATGGTTCAAAACATCCATAGTTCTCCACCTGGATACTTAGGTACATCCTCTAAAACTATTTTGAAAATTGAGGAGGGTTCTTCAACTCTAAAAAACCCTTCTCAAAAATAGGTTTCAAAAATTCCTTTACCAAATTTATCAAAACCACTTTCAAAAGAACTGGTTTCAAAATAAAAGGATCTTCAAAAGTGATCTAAGTATTTTACCAAATCACATTTTCAAATTATTTCAAACTGTGAAGATGGATTTTATCATCCAGATCCCTTCACTACTTTAAGAAAATTATTTTCTAGATGGTATTTCAAACCCTAAGATGTGACAAAACTCCAAACTTATTACCTATCCATCCTAGAGTATATAGGCTCAACCACATTCAAAAATTTCACCATACCACAAACCCAAAATGAGCTGGCCTACTCGACCTACAAAATCCATAAGGTCGTTCTTCCCATAGATTAGGGTAGAAGCCTCGAACTGCCTCGATGGCTTCCTGATTCATACAAAACGAGCCTAAACATGACACTAACCTTCAAATACTGGGACTACCAATAGGCCTGGTACAATACCTTTTATACCCAAAACTCTAGAAAATCACATTTCTTCCAAAACTTTTCACAAAATGATACACCCATGTGGTTTATCAAATGGTGGAAAGACTTTGGGTCAACCCTAGAAATCCTTCCAGCTTATGTATCTGAATTGTTAGATACCTTCAAAACCCTTTTCCTACCATCAAACAAAGATAGGAAAATGCCTCATATCTTCCATTTCTACTCCAAATTCTTTTGTCTGTGGGTTCTTTCATGGATAGTTGAAAATCATGAAATCGATGGAATACCAACACTGGTACGCAGGTTCAAGGTCAAATGGTGGAACAAGTTCCAGGCATTTGACAAAGTTTTAAAACAGAATGTCTAGAGTTGGATTAAATCACAACAAAGTTCATCACCAAAACAACTTCAGGATAGTCCATCACAAATAAAATTCCTGGCCTAGAAGTCCGTTACAGCAGCAAAGCTTATAGCTGCAAAATCAGAGGATGAATACTTGGCAATCCTCAACCAAGTATTATCTCAAAACAAGAAGGAATCATCGGCATCATCTACACCAACTCTAGATTACGCAAATGAAAATGAAGATCACTTTTATGGAATACTCCAAAGTATTTCTTAACAGTTCATATGTATCTCTACATCAAAAAGTGTACTGACAGCACACACCAAAGGAAAAAATAGAGTGGTAGACAAGGAATATTAGGCTAGCAATAATGACAACCCAAAAAACTAAAGGCATAGTCAACAAAAGGGAAAGGTATATTTAAACACGATGACACTTTTCGGTGACGACAACTTTTGAAAAAAGACAGAAAAGTAAAAGTAAAAGTAGCCGAAAGCAAAAGAAGAATAGACAAAGGGATCTGTGACAAAAGAAAAACGCGTGGAAACTTTTGATTTTTTAGGCTACTTTTTACTATTCACTTTTACTGTTTACCTTTTAGTACACCTTAGACTATGTACTTTTTAATGTTTACTTTTGGTGGTTTTTTTCCCGAACCACTTCTCAAAAGTTGTAATAGTTAGACCCCTTCCATCTATAAAAGGGGACATAGAATTTCATTGAGGGGGTCAAAAAAAATTAGAGAGATAGACTCTCTTGGAAAAACTCGAACACCTACCTAAACTATTCTTGTATCCCAAACTTCAAATCAATAAAACTTCAAATTTTATTCAAAACTTCTTCCCTTTCTTTTCATTTCCTTATTATCTAATCAATGTTTTCCAATTATCTAATCATCCTTCAAACTCTTTGTGTTTTATTCCTCATGTATTTTCTTCTTTCCACAGGTCTTAGGTGTCTCTTAGTGTATATATATATATATGTTGACTATAAATGAAAGGTTGAAATCAATGTCGGAAAATTAATATACTAATGGGAATTTAATTGATCACGAGAGTAGACAATTGATTCTTAGGGACTATTTAATCAGTGGTGTTTAATGGATTTAATGTAGTTTAGTAGTCATGAAAGTAGTCAATGAATTAGATTAGGTACATTCCTAGAATTTGAAAGAGGCTAATGAATTACAATCGACTAAATGTTCACAGTAATCTTGAACTACACAATAACATATTAATAATTTATTTTTGAATACTAAAAATGAGACCGAAGTTCAATCCTAGGTTTTACATCTATAATTTCACAATATAAAATCTATCAATAATTGTATTATTTGCCTCCATTTTCTCACTTTATAACTATCTAGATAGCTAAAATAATAAAAATCCGTAATCAATTGTGAAGTTCGTGTGGATACAGCCTTGACATGCTAAAACACATTTGTGCACTTGAAGATTAGGAACCATCAATTGCCTTTCTTTTACCAAATCTGAAAGATAAAATAATGTTTCCTCTTAATCAAGATTAACACTAATCATGAATAAATTTAAATATTTTGCAACCACTTCCATAGTTTTGATATAAGTGAAAATGTCAAATAAAACCATTATAATGATACAACTTAAAAGAAAATACAGAGGAAATGACACAAGAGTCTAAAAGAAAATTTGGATCCAAAATATACTAGGACAAATATCAGATCACCTAACTATCACCCCATAATTGCATATCCTCAAAAGGGAACCTCTATCAACTCCTATAAGGTCTTATATACTCATTGAATAAGCATGTGACTATAAAATATAACACATTAGTACAACACATGCTAAATAAATCAAAGCTACTCTAAATTGGTATCTTATGTAACAATATACAATCACTTCACCATCTAGTCATTAAGTGTGCAAATCCTCTAAAAGGTTAGAATAATTATAATAGAGTAGACATGAAATATTAATTAACTAGTGCGCTGATGCAACTAAGAATATTTTATTTAGCTAGCCCTATAGTGCAAAAGATTTCCCATTTCAATGCCTTTCACTTTAAGTATTAATATTTTATGTAGATTATTATAGCCAATAAACATAAAATTCAAGGTCCACCCACAAAATGCTTAGAACATGAAACATAGCTTTAACACTTAAGCATTTCCTCCTTGAATTTTATTTATTCAAACTCAACCGCAAGCTCTATGGTCAAGGTTAAAGTCAATAGGAAACAATATAGTTAACTAAAATTCAAATAAGGCCATCCTATATCAAATTATTCATCACCTATGCATATTTAGTCATAAATGACTAAAATGAATTTATAAGCTAATTACTCCATTTATTATTGCTTTAATGCCATGCACTCAGATAATTTAAAAAAAAAACTTATATGAACGCTAAATTACATCAAAAAGATCATTTTTTAGCATAATATGACTATTCAGTTAAAAGTTCTAGAAGTTATGAAATTATAAAATTACCCCTTATTTATACGTAAGATCATTTAGCACATAAAACCCTAATCATGCATATCTAGCATATAGTATTTCACATGATTAGCATACATAATATTACATGCTTCATATAAGAAAGTTTCTAGAAAAATCACATAATATATGTGAATTGATAAAAATATCCCTAGGGCATTCAAAACGTAACTCAAGTATAATGTACTCTAAACATGCCCAAACATAGCCATATTATGTATCAAAAATTAATTTAGATACATAATTAACATCATGTAAAAATTTAATCATTAAAAAAGGGCATAAAAATGGCTTAATGGATAAGAATCTTAAGAATAATTTTTTGTAATTAGCATATTTGACATTTCATATGGTTTTGATCTTAACTTTATACATATTTAATGCTATCAAGTTACGAAAAATAAGTAGCAAACTAGAAATCCTCGGCTTTATTATGTTACCTCACATATGCTATAACTATCAACCAATACGAATAGTTTATTCCAACAAATTGTAGAAAAAATAGTGGCTTAAAATTAGCAAGCTTTGTGACATGTTTCTCACATAAAATCATAATATTATCATGGTAGTGTATTTGACATTTAAAACATATTTTAATATAACAATAAGTTTAAAATTGAAATAAACAACCACTAAGCACATAAAATATCATTTTCGAAGAAAATATTGATTTACCTAGTTTCTATACACCAAAGCACAAAACGAGAACCAATGCTAACACCACCTAAGACCCTCCTTAATCATCTTTATATATGTGTGTGTGTGTGTGTGTGTATGTATATATATATATATATATTAATATATATATATATATATATATATTATTTTTAAGTAGAGAATAATCAATACAAATAAAAGAAATGAAGGAGGTGAGAAAGAGAATATGAACCCTTGTCTTATAAGAATGAAATTTTAAGCAAAGATAGTAACGTTTTCCTCCACTTTTCACTAATTTTTAACCCTATCAAAATTTAGAAAAAAAATATAAGGATTTACAATAAATCAAGTTATGAAGCAAAAGAAGGGAAAATAAGAAGGAAAAAAAAAAGAAACCAAAGCTAGCAAAAAACTTAGTAATGACAACTTGAGTTATGGAACTCAAAAGAAGGAAAAATCATAGAGCAAACCAAAGGATATGGAAGAGTTGATGGATATAATGATGTAATGGATTAAATGAAATAAAAAGGGGAAGAAAAACTAAGAAAAAAGAGGTAAAATCAAATGGAAGAACATGATAATTGAGATCTAAAGAAGAGAATAAAAGGGTGTGAAATGGAAAATGAAGTGAAAATAAAAGGAATACGGTCTTTATAAGGGTCATGTGGGAAAAATGAAATAAAAAAGGAGGAAGAAGTTTCTTCTAATTCACTTGAATGATGAATAATTAAGGTGGAGTGTGTAGAGATTATGATAAAAGTAAATGATTACTGTAGTTTTAAATAGAATTTTGGGTCAATGAAATGAAACTAAGTCAAAAATATTGTTTCATCTTGTCACAAAGGTATTTAGATTCTAATGGGTAGTTAGGAGGCTAATTATAAGATAATCAAATTTTAAAGAATGTCCAATAATGGATATATAATAAATAAATATCAAAAATATAAAAAATTATGGAAGAATGTGGAATAATTTTGTAAAATCAAATATATAAAAATATTTGGTATAAGAAAATATTTGGAGTCTAAATGAATTGAAATAAGGTAAAGTAGAAAAATTGCCTAATCATGCAAATGATTTTTTCCATGATTAAAAAATCAAAATGAAATGTGTAAATATGAATTTAAAGGAGTTAATAAATAAGATTATAATATTTAATAATTATTAATGAGACTAACTAACCAAAGAAATTGGGGTTGAAGAAATCATGGCATTTCATAAAACTTGTCTAAAAGATATATAAATGTGAAATGCTTAATATACTTAACGTTATGCGTGCAATGTAAACATCTAAAAACAACATCGTCTCAAGTATTTCTCTCTTAAAACTTTTACATTTCTAACCTCTCATATCTCAAATATTATGACTATCATAAGTACATGCATCAGTGCACTTTGATCCCCCTCTAGTATCAACTAATATGATCTATCTACTCCAACCTCTTCTTGGTGTATGATGCCTTATTCTTTTTGTAATGTATCTCCACAACATTCTAAAAAGCGGAGTCATAGACTCTATATGATGACACACACACTGTCTCCAAGGATATGTCAAATTTGCTAACAATGTCCTTGGTTGACAATCTCCTCATCATAACAAACTAGACAAATCACTTGGTGGCATAGAGAATTTCCTTAATAATCCATAATCTCACTTTATCCCTCCTTATCATATACCCTACAAACCTTATGTTCATCTTTTTCAAGCATTCTCTCAAAGTAACCTTACTTCTATTACAAGATTATTGTACCTTATTCTAGGATCTTTCATAGCTTATGTAGAGACAATTGGATTCCACCTAAAAGGTTGCTAATAATAGCTTTTTATCAATCACTCAATCTCTCTCTAATTGAATAATTTAGTCTTATATCTACCCTAAAAAACAAAATTATATATGAGAATAAAGATAATATGACTATACAAAGTGAAGGAATCAAGAAACTAAGATATAAAATTTTAAATTGTTGTTCCATGAAGCAATGTAATAATTGAACACTCGTATTTTATTTACTCCTATAAGATTAAGAAACTTTTTCTTAATTTATCCCTTAATCAAGAACTAAGAAGATGGTAAAATAGAATATACTGTATGATCTCCAACCCTTCAATTATAATAATAAACAAACTAAATCTAACAAAAGAACCCTAATGGTTTGAAAATAAGGAAAAACAAAGTTGAAAATCTAACAGAGGTGCTCTACATTTTCTATTTGACCTAATATATGCTATATATATAGATAAAAGGTCATACAAATCATACCCAAATTTTGGCAAAAATAAGATCCAAATTAGTAAATATAGGACACATGTATTTTTGCCATAACATTATACATGTGGATTGAATTTATGTGCATCCGTATTTCTTAGCCCTTCATTGCCTTGTCTTGATTTTTCTACACATAACTTCTCTTTTAAGGTATTTCATGATGGTACATCTAAATTTCCATGACTCCAAGCTTTGCTCCATATATTATGCTTCTTTTCCTTCATTATTTTCCCACATTGCCTTGATTTTATCTTTTTCTGCAAAACTAAGCTAATAGAGAAAACTCATGGAAAATGGTTATATTATCATAACAAATATATAATGTTGGGTCAAGATACATAAATTAATTCAATAAAATATGCACCTATCCAAAGGCTAAGGCAAAGGATAGTGGAAAATGGAGCAAAAACAAAGCAAACCTTGTCAAACAAGGATCAAATAGTAGGAGGAACTCACATAACTATGGGGTTGGTGCATAAGATTATGATGTGACTAAGGTGGTGTTGCGTCAGATTATGATCCTATAAAGGGGTGTTTCATCAAATTCTAATGATTCTAAGGTGGTGTTTTGTAGGTTCTTGATGTAGCTTGGACAGGTTCTACATGGGTGTTTGATGCAACCTGGAGGATGTTAGCACCAACAATTGGTGTAGCTAATATAAGGTGAGTGATATATGGTTTTGTTGTGTGAGGTTGTGGTGCAGATGAGGAGGGGATTGTGTGAGATTTTTATGCTGCTAATGGTGAGGTGTATGAGTTGTTGATGTTATAAGGGTGATGTTGCAAGGAGTTAGATATGTTATACAAAGCTTGATGGGATAAAAATGGGGGATAGAGGTGGAATGAGGCACAAAGATGAAAGGAAAAAAGAAAGGGAGTTAGGGAAAGAGTAAAGTGAAGCAATAAATGAGGTAATGAAAGATATTAGAGGATTTACATATGCATGGTTGTGTGAATAGTGAGGAATGTTAGAGAGATAGAGGCAGGGGGTTATGGCATTATCGGAGGAAAGGTTTGGGGCAAAATTGTAACTACACACATCCCATGAGTTGAGGGAGTTGATGATGGAGATGATGAAGATAGGTGTAATACCTTAAATTTTATCTAATCTTAATTCTAAGTAATTAATATCTTAACCTAATTCTAATCTCAAAAAGATTAACATTTCTATGTTACCCTAATCCCTTAATCTTAAATCTTAACCTAATCCTAATCTTTGTTCTGGGTCATTAATATTTTTAACCTAAATCTAAGACTAGATGGTTGATAATTAATATTACCTTAATTCCCTGATCTAAATTATTTTAACTTAATTCTAATCTTAACCCTAAACTTGTATTAATTTTCTCCTTCTCCATTTCTTTTTTCCTTTTTCTTCTTATTTCCCCTTCTCCCTATATGAGTCCCTTTTTTCCTGAATAAATCCCTTCTTCCATACTTACATCTTGAACCTACCTATCCTAAATTCATCATCACTACCATCAACTCCCACATCACAAAGGATGTGTTTGTTGGAAGTTTGCCCAAAATTTTTGCTCTGAACATGACTCACTCCCCTACTTATCTACTCTACCATTCACCATGCACAACCTACCTCTATATATACATATACCCTCCTCTCTGTCACCCTACTTCATTTCATTTCCTCACCTAACTCCCTCCCTTCCTACATTTCTATCGAGCACCACAACCCCTAAACCCTCTTCTTCTCTTTCCTTCCTACCTATTTCCTTGAAGCTAGACATCACCCATTTTTTCCACCACTAAGAACCATCATTTTCCCTTGGAAACCAACCACTGCAACCACCTTGTCAACCTCTCCTTATCCATGTCACATACCCATCCCAAATACCCCCATCTCACTCTACACATCCACTGAATGCCCAAACTTCTTACAACTCTACACCACCACTGTCACCTATCTTTATTCCACCCCTAGCTTGGGCACCAAGTGCCATTTAACCCCCATTTTCTATGGTATTAAGTGTCATTTTTCCATCCGTTTTTGTACAAATTTCTATCTTTGCACTTTCAAGCCTTGCATGATTCAATTTTACTCCATTTTCACCATCCTTTGCCTTAGAATTTCCTTGGTTATATTATTCATTTCTAATTATTTTTTATTATTATTTCTTTGGTGATTTTTTGAATTTATTAGTGAAGGTGGGTTAAGCTTATATGTGCTTCAAGATCAATGTCTTTCGCTAAGAATACAAGTCGTATTTAGGAATTTTCTATTAAATGTTATATATTATTGTATGTGTATTATTATGCTATTATGATTATGCTAATAATGTCATGATAATAATTTTATGATATGATAATGTGGTATCATATAATAGAAAGTGAGTAAGATAAGAAAACATGCACTTAAACGATATTGTTGCAATAATTATTATACAATAAAACCTAAGTGAATTAGTATGATATATAGTATTGTAATGTGGTTTTGAATAATTAAGTGGAAAATTTGTATGGTTAACATGTGTGGTGATGTAATAAACAAGGGATTGAAAAATAATGAAATCAAACACATAGGGTTTTTGTGAAATTTAGATATTCTGACATCCTTAAGGGTATTTAGGTTAATATGGGTTAAATGTATAATATTTGAAATTTTGATGTGTTGAATGGTTTAGAATATGCTAAATATATTATGGGGAATAATTGGAGTAATTAGGAATGACCTAAGTCCTATAAAATGAGAAAATGACTTAAATTAAGAATAATAACCCTAGAGGTAATACTATAATCACATTTGTAAGATGTTGGAGTTAGACCCTAATTTTTTAATATGTTTTTTACATTGGAAATTTAGGAATTTATATTAAATTTGTAGATTATATGAGTATTATAGGAAAATTTATACCTAACTTATGAAATTAAAGTTTCATAGATGTTATTAATAGTAACGCTGGAGATAGGGTTGCCATTGCATGTGTAAGATTTTAGAGTTAAACCTTCATTTTTGGATATGTTGGTAATAGTAATAATTTATGAAGGTGTAGTAACATTGGTAGATAAACAAGTATTATAGAAGAATTTATTCTTATATTTTGAAATTAAGATTTATTAGGGGAAGTATGGCATCATCCTTTAGAAAAAAATATTAGTATTCTTACGGTTGTGTTTGTCTTCTGATGCTTATGTTAAGATGAATCATGTGTCTTGCATGTCTATATTCGTGTTTGTATTATAAAATTAAGATAAATAACTATGAATAAGATACTAATCATTTATAGTGAAAGATCATATGAGTCAGGAGTGGTTGTACCTATCTATTCTATCAGATGAGAATATAATCCAAGTGCATATTATCCTAGGGTTGTATATTATTGATATTGTTCCACTAGCTGAGAATAGTAGTTAGGAATGTATTACCTCAGGGTTGTATATTATTGACACCGTTCCACCGGTTGAGAATAGTGGTTAAGAATGTATTACCCTAGAGTTGTATATTATTGATACCATTCCACCGGTTGAAAATAGTGGCATCTTTGAACTCATATTGAAACAAGCTATTGCAATGATTGTAATCATTAATAAGATATTACTAACTTTAAGTGAAAAGTCCATGTAAGTCAAGACCGCTTGTAACTGTCTATTCCATTGGAAAGGAATAGTGGTTAGGAACTTGATATCCTAGGATTGTATATTATTGATACCATTTCACTAGTTGAGAATAGTGGGGTTCTTGAGCTCAACATGAATAATATTATGAATTTTGATCATGCTATTATTACTGCAAGATGTGAAGTTAGAAAATAAGTTAGTTGGTACCCCTATATGTTAATTTATTTGTATGTTTATCCATTGTTGTGATCTTATAACTTGTGTGATCCTACTGTGACTATATTATTAGCTTACTTGGTACATATCATATTAATCACCTTTTATATGGGATTTGTTCATTTCCATGAGTAAAGGTCACGGATGCTTTTGTGTAGGTCAATGATGAATCATTAGATAATTGTGCTTCTTGTGATACTTTATGTGTGTATTATTGACTCTTATGTATTAGGGTTGGGCATAGAGTCATATTATCTAGTTACTCGTTGTTGTCCAAAAATGTGTTTAGACTCTTAGATCCATGTGATCCTTTTTAATATATTTTAATATTACACTTGAAGTTAACATATAAACTCTTATATATGTTTGTGGAGGTTCTTTTTATGTAATAATTATTTTTTCTTGTATTTGATGTAAGGATGATATGGTAAACTATATTTATGTCGAGTACGATGGTAACACCTAGCTATTTTTATACTTCAGCTAAAATAAAAATTTTAATAGTAAATTTTGGGGTGTTAAGATATGATAGGTAGGTTTAAGGTGAAAGCTTGGCATAAGGAACTTAGTTGAGAGAACAGATAATCATATAGAGATACGGAGGAGGAGGAGGAGGAGGAGGAAGAGAGTAAGGCCGGGAAGGAGAAGGATGAAAAGGAAAAATAAAAGGGGAAAGAAAATAAGTTCAGGGTAAGGAATTGAATTAGGCTAAAAATTTAGATTAGGGAATTATGGTAAAATTAATTTATTAACCATCTTGAGTTAGGTTTAGATTTAAATATTAATGACCTGGAATAAAGATTATGATTAGATTTAGATTTAGGATTAAGAAAATGGGGTAAGGTAAAAATATCAATTTTCCAATATTATCATTTGGTTAAGATATTAATTACTCAAGATTATGATTAGCTAAAATTTGGAGTATTACACGTATAAACCTGGTATTAGCCATAAATTATTCATGTTAAATACAATAGTAACATTATATAATTCCTATTTTGCTTCCACAAACTCTTTTCCCAAAAGAAAAAGATTTTTTGGATGTAAAATGGTGGTGTTATACGTTTTTTTTTCTTTCACTTTGTTAGAATTTTTCCATGAACATTGTATTTGTGATTGGGCAAAAACAATCGACATCTGATTCAATTTGTACCACTTTTGGCATTGATGTGCATAGTATTTATAATATATATGTTTTAAAGAAAGAATATGTAAAGTGTAAAATGAAATTAAATTTCATAATGGTACTAGTGAGCTAATGAGGCACAATACAATTATATAATGCTTTTATCGTTTTACCAAATGAAAAATGTAATTGACACTCTAATTAAATTTGTAGTATTTTCTTGTAATCTTTATTAAATTCAAACAAGTTTTTCCCTAAAATGTTAATAGAGTGTAAAATGAGGAACTAATTGGTATTGTAGTTTGATAGATTAACCATTTAATACTTTAAATATAAATATTTTTTAATTGCCATAGGTTATAAGAAGGGATGCAAATGGTCAAAATTATACTTGCAAAATTACTTACGAAAATGAAGAGCTTTGTATCTTAATGAGAGAGGAATATTATTTTATTGGGAATTTATTATTATTATTATTATTATTATTATTATTATTATTATTATTATTATTATTATTATTATTATACTATAGAGAAACATGTCACGAAATGCTTCAAATTTAATGATTTTAATAGTTGTTATAGGTGAAGGGATTCTTAAAGATGAAGAGCCCAAAAGATATGGTTGGAAATAAATATCCAAATTATATGATGTCCACATTATATGTAGCCCACCTTAATTACATCAGTTTATTTATTTATTTTTTATTTATTAGTACATTATAGAGAACATTATTGGCATTTGGTAAGAAATTATATGTGCCTTGCTTTTAGTTATATATATATATATAATTGACATTGATATGTATATGTTTTATTTTATTTTCTTTCTTTGGATAAATGAATGTGTATTATTATAGTTACTATATTTGTGGTTATAATACTTTTTTCCCCATACAATCTATCTTAAATATATAATAACAAGATAAAATAAAATCATGTGAGAATTTATCTTTTGTAACATTATTTATCTAAATTCTCATAGCTTACCTTTTCTTTAAATAATAAAGTCACTATATTTCTATCTAACACCTTTTTAATAATTTGTTACCAATAATGGATTACTATCTATATATATATATATATATATATATTCTACACATCATTAATTGATTACGATCCTAATTAATTACTATCCCTCACACCTACTTAAAATTTAAATATCACAATATATATAGTTTTAGATAATTATTTATTAGAATATACCAACTTAATATAATCAAATATTAAACTTTATTTATTTTTTCATTAATTAAAAGTTTGAATGATCATATAGTTGTCTACTTAAAATACCTTGTGTGTTGCACAAACTTCCATACTAATAGCAATAAAATCATAAAGTAGCAAAACAAATATAAAAAATATAAAATTTTATTTATTTAATATAATCAACAATATAATGAATTTGGATAAGATTAAAAGATAAATATTAAATAAATAAATAAACAAAAGCTTGATTTATTATATTAGATGGGAATTCTTACTATGATGATAATGTTAAGACCTTGAAATCATCTTCATTATTATTATTATTATTATTGAAGGCCCCATTTGATAGATAATATGCTAAAATAAATATAGAATAAAAAGATTAATATTCTTATGTATACAATTTAATAGTGTTCAAGTCTCCCAAGAACCAACCTGAAAAGGCCTTAGAGTTATTTTTCTCAACTAAATTTTTGGATCTCATCTATCAACTCTTATTTAGATTAGTATCAATTTGGCCTAATTAATGTTCATAATAATTAAACAACCTTATTATTATTATAGTAATTTCAATGATACAAATTATTTTTATAATTAAGAATAATGATAATAATTTTTATAGTTAATATTATTATGATTATTATTCATTTTAAGTTAATATTTATATTTAAATTCTAATATTTAAGAAAATAATAATAATAATAATAATAATAATTATTATTATTATTATATTAATCATAATATTCAATAAATTTTATTATAATAAATTATTATAAACGTAATTATAATAATGAAAATCATAATATTTATAATCACCATAATAATAATAATAATATAATCTCATTTTTCTTAATATTAGTATTATAATTAACTCTAATAATGTTATAATAAATAATAATATATTCATAACATAATTTTTGATAAAATTATTATTATTATTATTACTACTACTACTATATATTTTTATTTTTTTGAAATATTATTATAATAAATATGAATAATATTATTTAATATATTTATTATAATTAAAAATATTAATATAACTATAACTATACTTATTTATAATAATTTCTTTAAAAAAATAATATACGGATAATATAATTTATTTTTATCATCATCATCATCATTATTATTATTAATATCATGAGTATTTTTATTTAAAAATTATTATTAAAATTTTTTATATTATTATTTTTAAATATTATTATTATTATTATTATTATTATTATAATATATATATATATATATATATATATATATATATATATATATATATATATAGTTATAACTATAATTATTTTGATAACAATAAAAGTATTGATAATAATAATTTTTGTAATTATTTATCATAAAAATATTATTATTATAAATAATAAATATTATAATATCATTGTAAATAATAATATATTTAATTTCATTTTAATTATAATTATTATGATTATAATTAGTAGTTTTTCTTAATATTATTTGATGTGCGTAGGAATGCTGACTTATGTTTTGGGAGATTTTATGGTTCAGTTAGGGTTGTAAAAGGAATATGATGGTTTGAAGATGATGAAGAGATGATGATGAAGATTTGACAAAGAAGAATTAATGATGATGATACTCGGATGATAAAGGCTTTGGAACGGTTTGGTTTATGGGCTAGGGTCAGGTTTATGATTAGGGTTTAGTATTGATATGAATATTATGATGATGAACGATTAGAAATATGATAATTTGATGATTATAATTTGAAGTTACGATGTTAGGGATGATCATTTGATAATAATAATAATAATATTATTATCATTATTTAAGGTTTGTAAATAGATAAAATCAAGTAAGAAAAATAGGTTGAAGATGAATATTGAAAATGATGATGATGGCGACTGACTGTGGCGATTAGGGTTGGGATGGCATAGATTTTGTGGAGTGTTTGAATGATAGATCTTAATCTCTCATTCATAAAAACAAAGAGATTAAGGATTTCAATAATAAGCACTCACATAGAATTAATTAATATTGAGAACTTGCATCTTTCATGAATTTTCATCTCTCCTTTTGTATTATGTGTTCTGTGGTTTTTATAGCCATTGCACCTCCCTAATATTACAAGATAATCCTCCTAAAAATCTGATAGAAATTGACCCATAAAGCACTAACTTTCTCCCTACTACAAACACAACTCAAAAGATAGAATAAGATAACCCTAAAAGATAGAATTAAGCTACTTTTGTACTAATTCAGCTTTCCTTATCCTAGAGCTAATATCAATGTGATAATAACTAATGTTACACATCCAGAGTATCGATTATAGTCTTCTCATATAGATTTTAAGTTCATTCCTTCCATGCAACACATTCATGCCCTCCATGCATTCCATGCACACGTCTCTATCGCTAGTGATTTGTTTTACAAGTTTCATCCATAACCGGCAAACTAGTCATTTGTTTTGTCTTCAAATTTAGGAGATCCTCTCTAAATAGAGGATAATAGGTTCTAATACAATAAATGTTAAGTCTTGATCATTTTCTCTTATATCATTATTCTTACAAATATTAATGCTAATAATATCATTAAATTTAATTATTGTAATTCATTAAGTTGTTATAAAAAATATAATAACATAGATATAAATAATTATGATAAGAATCCCAATATTAGTAGTCTAATTTTATCATGATTATAAATATTTTTAATCTTCTTCTTATTATTATATTTATTATCATAAAGGTATTAAAATAAATAAAGAAAATGATGATTATAACTAATAATAATAATAATAATAATATTATTATTATTATTATTAATCATTTTATAATAAATTTTTCATTATAAATATTTTATATACAGTTTTTATGAATGATAATAACAATTGATATTTTCTGACTTGATATGATTGGTATTGATATTATTTTATTTGCTAGGATTCAATTTGATTATATCGCATTAGATTGATGCTAATGTGATTATTATTTAGAATACATCATCATCGTCGTCGTCGTTGTCATCATCATTATGCATGTTATTATTATTATTATTATTTAATATGTAATGATATTATTATAAAATATAGCTGTGTATATAATAATAATAATAATTTATTTTTATTATTTCTATAATAATAAGTATATTAAATAAAATAAATAATAATCATCACAATTATAATATGCATAATAATTACAATAATAGTAATTATAATCGTTATTATGACTATCATCATCACCTTAAATTATGCATAATTAAAAAAAACTCATTCTAATTATAATTATAATTATAATGATAGTTATTACTTTCATTTTATGTCAAGTTATTATTATTGCTATAAATACTTGATTCTTATATATAAAATTAATTAAATTAATTACAATAATTATAAAGATAATAATTATAATAGTAATCTAATAATAATAATAATATTTAAATATAATAATTAAGTGCTAAGTAGTTGATGCAGAAACGAATAATCAAGACTTAGCATATATTGTGTTGGAACCTATTGTCCTTTTGTTTAGAGAAGATCCCCTACAAATTGAAAGACAAACGAATGACTACATTGTTATTTATGGACGAAACTTGCAAAACAAGTAACTAGAAATAGATACATGTGCATGACATACATGGAGGTCATGGATATATTGTAAGCAAGGAATGAACATGGAATTTTCATGAGAAGAATGTGTTAGACATTTTAGGCTTGTAATATTAGTATTATCACGTTAATATTAGCTAAAGGATAAGGAAGTTGAATTAGTCAAAAAGTAGCTTAATTCTATCTTTTAGGATTTATCTTATTTTATCTTATGAGTTGTGTTTGGAGTGGGAAGTAAGACATTGCTTTAGGGAATGATTTCTATCATATTTTTATTAAGATTAATTTGTAATATTGGGAAGGTGTAATGGCTATAAAAACCATAGAGGTATATGATCATAAGAAGACAAAAATTGAATGAAAATTGCAAGTATTGCTTAACTAAATTCTGTATGAGTTCTTATCAATTTTAATCAATTATGTGTGAGTGATTATTATAGAAATCCTTAATCTCTTTATCTGTGTGAATTAGAGATTAAGAACTATCCTTCCACCCCTCCACAAAACCCACGCTATTCTAAACCCTAATCGCCACCTTCAACATCATCAACTTCATCTTCAACACTCATATTCAACCTATTTTTCTTACTTGATTTTATCTATTTCCAAACTTTGGATAAAAATAATATTATTAATATCACATGCTCATCCTCATCATTTTAACTTTGAAATCTAGTCATCAAATCACCATCATTCCAATCGTTTAGCATCATAATATTCATATCACCACTAAACCCTAATTGTGAACCCTAATACTAATCCATGAACCAAGCTGTGCAAACCCATCATCATTTGAGCATCATCATAGTTAGTTCTTCTTTGTTGAATCATCATCATCATCATCATCATCTCTTGGTCATCTTCAAACCATCATAACTCTTAAATAACCCTAACAGAACCATATTACCACCCAAACCATAATTACATATTCCTACACACATTAGTACTATCATAATAATAATAACATAATGATAATAATAATAATAATAATTACATTGATGGTATGGGATTAGATAGGATTTGTATAATTTTGATCGAATTAGATTTGATCTAATTATAAGGTGAGAAAAATATAACCTTACTCATTTGCCTAATACTCCAAAATGTATATAACTAGCCTGTGTAAAATTATTTTTATCATACTTTGCCATAATTATTACTTCCTTTTTTTTGATAAGTAATTATTGTTTTATTTTATATTTATTTGATACACAACATTTTAATCCTTGTGTTTTATCATAATTTTCAATGAAATAATGGTAAATAAATATGAAATACCAAAATACACAAAATATTGATATAAATCATTTCATCCCATTCCACTTTAGCACATAAGATTACCAAATACAACCTTGGCATGCAGGTATGTTTAGATAAAGTATACTCTATCTTTATCTCAAGTGCAACAATCAAACATATAATGTACATTGTATATTCACTTAAATAAAAAAAGTTATCTCCACAAAAGATTATTATTTTTCACCACAATATTACTATTGCTCTTTTTATATCAGGTGATATATTTAGTTGAGTTTACCGATTACGCCTATAAACTAAGGTGGTGTTTGATACAGAATTATAAGAATGAAAAATTTATAATTATACTTAAATATTTCCTTTTATTGTTATGCACTTAAAATGAAGTAAAACTCTTTTTGAGAAAAATATATTTCAATTAATTAATTGGAAAAATATATCATTTCTCTGATATTAAATATAAAAATAAATAAATATTTTCCACAACATTATCATACACCAAATACCCCTAAATATTTATATAAGATCGATAATTTGAATTGCATACTATACCTATATGTTTTATTGCTCTTTTTGATGTTTCGTTTGAATTGTGGTGAATCAAAATAAATTAAATAAAAGTGAATGGAGATGAATATTTTAAAATATTAACCTAAATGAATGTAGAAAAATAAGAAGATAATATTGTTAATTTATAGCAATTTTTTTTAACTTTCATCCCGTTAATCCCTGATTTTAAAAACAATGTTGTCAATATATATATATATATATATATATATATATATATATATATATATATATATATATATATATATATATATAATTTACTTAACTTTTATCTCTCACTTCGATTACCCTTACTTTTGGAGTAATAAAAACATAGTGAATCAAATTAATTAGGATAATTCAGGGTTGAAAGCTTGAATGTTATGAATATAACAAAAATGAATATCCAACAAGAATGAATTAAGGTAAATCATTTAATCTATCTTAATCCAAATAAATTATAAAGATACTTTACTTTTCTGAGTTCAAAAAACAAATTAACCCATAACTACGTAATATCCACCAAGTTGAACTTCTCTTGGCAGGACCGAGATTCCAGTAATTGATTCTTTGCTGAGCGTACGACGTTGGATCTCTGGTCAAAAGTTAAGCACAAACGATCACTACTATACAATTCGGTTAAAACTTGCATCTTTGTTGGGGGAGAAAAACATAGGAGGTTTTATAAATAAGAATGAAAGTTTTGAAATGAAATTATGAGAACGATGATAATAATAAATAAGTAGAAATTAATTTAACTATTATCATTACCATATTTGATATGTAATGGAAATTGTACTAAGAAATAACTTAATATGTAAAAATTCATTATATCTGATATGCAAGAATAAGATGGAGAATAAAATATTTAATTTACTAACAAATTATTTAAAAATTAATAATATTTCTAATTATATATTATTATAAAATTATTTTAATCTATTAGATATTTTTATACAATTTCCAACTTCTATTAACTACCCCTCCTTCAAAATGGAGCCTGGTGAACAGATATAGTTATTCTCGTTTCCTCGCTAAACATTTTTCCTCGTCCGATGCAAAAGGGCCGAAGGTCGAGACTCAAGGGGAAGAAGGTAAAAAGGCTGTAAAGAAAGTTCCCGTCCTTCACTGTACGACTACAGTCATCTCTTCCTTTTCCTTCTCTATGTCTTTAAAACCCAAAGGCCATCATTCTAGTCGTGCTCGACTATCGTCCTTCCCTCCTCCGTGCGATCATACCGCTGGTTATCTCATTGTCCCCGGATAATTCTATAACTAAACACATGTCAGAAGGCTTCTCAGGATCAGTTAAAATCGGCCTTCAGCTAGCGAAGCGAGTCTCCTACGGTGCAGATGGATCAGTTAAGGGCTTTAAAGCACCGAAGCTGGAAAAGATGGAGAAGACGACGAAGTTTTACCTTCCAACCGCACCGATGGTGTATGCAGTGATATCAGACCCGTCGATTGTTGATAACCCCGAAATTCCGAGCTACCAGCCGTATGTTCATGGCCGCTGTGACCCCCCAGCGCTGATTCCCTTGCATATGTATGGGATTGAAGTGGAAATTGATTGCTTTATGGATACAGCTTTTGTGGCGGTTTCTGGACTTTGGAGGTTGCATTGTGTTGCGGGGAGTAAGAGCTGTGAATGTCGAATTGCTTTGCCTATGGGAGAGCAGGTAATTTCACTAAACTTTTGTTTGTTTTGAAGAAGTCTATTCCAGTGCTTGTGTTAAACTTTACGTCGGACTGCTGAAAGTTGATCGTATGCTTTCATTATGGGCCCGGATTGACTTTTTAGCGCTTGACGTTTTCTGCTGTAGCGGTCGGTCCTTTTGTATTTCTCTTTTCTGCCCTCTGTTATTTACGTGGCTCAAAACGTATTTTTCCTGGATATATTATATTGGCTAGCTTGACCTCATGGTTACTAACCTATGCCTGCATATGTTATTGTTGAATTTGCTTTCAGCTTTCCTGTTGCAACTCATTCTATCTTCTTGATGATAGCATATCGCTTTAGTTTGATTAAGTTTATTTTATTTTTCTTTTTCGGGCAGTTTATTTTGATAATCTTCATTTGATTTTATGAATCTGAGAGACACAGTTATATAAAGGTTGTAGCATTTAGTATTACAGGTCCCACTGTAGGGATGGTGAAAGCATAGAGTAATTGTTAAGCAACTGTTTATGTTATAAGTAGATATCTGGATCCTGAGCTTGTTGAATAAATATATATGAGAAAATGCTTTAATAGGTTAGAATTGAACATTGTATGTAATATACCATGTGTTTTTAGGATGTAATTTCCTGCGAAAGATTAGCTGTTGGGCAGGATTGTGTTTGGATATTGGAAGCTTCTAGAATCTGCTAACTAATTCTATAAAAATAGGGTTAAGGCTAGTGGATGAGGCAGGAAAAATTTGAGTGAGTTGTGAGAGAGGTCCAGGCTCTCTAATCCATTAAATTGGGAGAGACTGAGCTCATAAACATCTTGGATTACCACTCTAACTACAATCCATGCTACTATCAGCTTCATTTTCTCTTTAATTGTCCTCTGTTTACTGATTAATCATCCGTTACCTATCAATTGGTATCAAAGCAAGGTTAATCAGTAATAAGGACAATTAAAGAGAAAATGAGGCTGATAGTAGTATTGATTGTAGTTGTAGTCTCTCCCAATTTCTGGGATTAGAGCTTGGTCTCTCCCAATTTCCGGGATTAGAGAGCGTGGATGTTTCCCATAACTCACTTAATTTTTTTCTGCCTCGTCTACTATCCTTAACCCTCTTTTTATAGTATTAATTGCCAGATTCTAGAAGCTTCTAACAAACTAACCCATAACTAATTGTAATAATAATTAATTGCGGTCAATTAATTCTAATATCGTAATAGATTGTTGAGCATAAGACCTTTACATTAAAAGAATTTACCTATGCAAATACTTGGCATTATTTAGCTTTTGTAACTGCTATGTTTATTTATTTCTTTTTTATGATAAATAAGATATTCCATTATTTCAAAAATTGAGCATTTACAACCACTTGTCTAACATAAGAGATTCCATTACTTCAAAAATTGTTCTTGCAACCGAGGTCACATTAGAATACAATAAACTCATATCATCATGTTGATTTCCCTAAAAAATCATAAGGTTCCTCTCATGCCATATAGTTGTCATGTATGCTCCAAACAAGGCACCACACACTTGCTTTTTCTTCCTTGGCTGTCTAGTTCGCGAGACCAATATACGAGCATCTCACTCCACGCTAAACACTGGATCTTGGTGGTCCACTGCAACATGAATCCTCCTCAAGCCTGGGGCATTTTGTAAAAAATGATCTACCATCTCAATGCTAGCTTCACAAACAATCATGCTTATCAGCCACTATGGTATATGGTGCTTGCGGAGGAAAAGGTGCTCTTGCATGGGAAACCACTATGTTGCCGCACAACAATGGACAATAATGTGATTGGCCAATGTAGCAGGAAGATTCTTGGTGTTCATATGTGCATGATGATTATTTCTGGTTAGGAGGAGGCTGAAATACCTTAAATTAAAACTTTAGACATAGAGCTAATCCATTCGCAATCACTTCAAATTCCCAAGCTTATTTTTTGAGCTACTCTTGCTTGCATGCCTATCATAACCATCTTACTACTGGGCAATAAAATCACAGTCGCGGTTGCGTTTATGGTTGCGGTGCAGTGTCATGGTATTGGAATATCACAAACGATAAATTGTGTCGCGGTGTGAATTTTTATTTTTATTTCACTATATACTTTAAGTGTTATTTATTGATGATTTGAATATAAATATTTAATAACTTAATGATTTATATTATATTATATTAGAAGCATTTAATTGTGTCATTATATGCTAACTTATCCTAATTATCCTAAAATTGCCATAAAAAAATTACATGTTATTTAATGGTATATGTGAAGGTAATAAATATCAATACTTTATTATTATTTAATACTAACTTGATCAAGATATATATAGTAAATGAATAAGAATAAATTCTCATGTATGTTTTTTTTCAGTAGACTTAAGAATTCTCAATAAATAGATGATTTATTGCTAATATTTTTTGATTTATCAGCAGCTAAAATGTGAAATTTTAAAACCGTAGCGTATTGGTAATTTTGCATTACAGCTGGCCCAAAAAGAATTAGATGATGGCCAATACACTATTGTAGCACTGCTATTTAATTGTATGCTTATAGTTGACTTGTGAATGACTGCATTTTAGCTTCTTCCAGTTTGCATTTTGTTCTTTTTTCCTTACTATTTTGATCTCTTAATTTTTGTGGTGTTGCATTTTGGCCCTTATTCTAATTTTGTTTTCTGCTTGAAGATCTATCACTCAATTCTGTTAATAAAACCTGCTTAATCTCTCTTTGCTGAAATGAAGATGAAATGTACTGGTGTATATTGACATTTTGGATGTGTATTTCAATCTTATTTTATCGTTTAAAGAATGCTTTATTGCGGATTGTGATAAAAATTAAATATAACTTTGAAAATTTCTAAAAATAATGTCACATCAGCTGAAATAAATGATTTAGTGGGAATAATTTGGTTGCTTATAAATATTTTGTCTAATGGACTTTGCATTTGAATTTTTTTTTTTTTTTGCTGCATTGCTCATGGTGCCATGGAATTGATTCTTATTTGTTTACCATTTGAACCGTGTTCTTACTCAAATCAAATTGTTGTTTCCTAATACATTTATTCAATGAGGTCTTTCCATTTGCTCTATAACTGTACAAATTATTGCCCAGAATTCTCAAGAGAACAATGATTGGGTAACAGGGTTCAGTTCTAGGTTTTGAAGCCGAGGTTACAGGGAGACTGTACCAAAGCCAACAAGTCATTGTTGAAGATGAAGCTGAGTTGGAAGGATTACCTAAACATGAAGATGTGGATTTTGTTAAACACAACATCTGCACCCTAAAGATCCCAAAGGTATTTGGTTCATTCAATGGGATTCGTTTTTTTTTTGTATACTCTGAAGCTTGAAAACCAATGGAAGCTTCTTTTTCTCACCTTTTTATTGACAACGGCCATTTACATATATACAAGATATCAGTCAATCAGCTCCTAAGTTAACTCTTGAAAAATAAGAACTCCTCTGCATTAAAATCATAATAGAATATAAAATAATAAGTGCAGAAGATAAAATACCACAATTATAGGAAACTTATTGGCTGGATTGTTTTTCTACACTCCCCCACAAACTAGAAGATATATGTTAAGATATCTGCTGCTTTCTGCTTAGAAGGCACATAGTTGATCAATATCATCTTGTCTTCTATTTTCTCGCCGATGAATTGCCTATCAATCTCAACATATGTTTTCGTGTCATGATAAACTAGGTCTTTGGCGTTATCAATTGCTGATTGGTGGTCACACATAATCTTAATAGATTAGAAGCGCCAGTCTTGAGTTTACGAAGCAGTTGCTTTAGCCATATCTCTTCACATATGCCTTGAGCCAATGCTCAAAACTCTGCCTCTGAGCTGCTGTGGGCTGGCACCAACTGTTTTTACTTTTCCCTTTTACAAAATTTCCCCAAAAAAATGAACAGTAACTGGAAGTTAATTTTATGTCAATAGGTATACAACCCAATCTGCATTTGTGTACACTTGCAGGAACTGGTCAAGTGTTTTTCTAAACATTCATCCTTTCCTGGATCCCTTTTAAGGTACCTAAGAATTCTACTGACTGCCTCCATTTGAATCACAGATGGATTGCTTGGGAGTTGGCTGACAATTCTAACCTCAAACTTATCCGGGCATGTGTGAGTCGAATATATCAGCTTTTCCACCAAGCGTTGATACCATCATTTATGAGCAGCTAACTTCTTATTCCAAGGCATTAATTTGGTATTAAGGTCCATAGGAGTCTCAGCTGGCTTGCTTCCATTCATACCTGTTTCATGCAGGAGATCCAAAACATGCTTACGTTGTGACATTGAAGTTCCCTTACTAGACTGGGCGACCCCTATGCCTAGAAAATATCTTAAATGTCCCATTTCTTATATTTCAAACTCTCCAGATAACAAGGTTTTGAGTCTTGTTACTTCTTTTTGATTCTAGTAAGAACTATATCATCAACGAAAACAATCAACACTGTGATTAATCATTGAAATATTTGATTAACAGTGTGTGGTCTACTTTGGACTGTGAATGACCATCCAGCCTGAGTACATTTATGAACCTGACAAACCATGCTGGGGGTGATTGTTTGAGTCCTTACAGTGTCTTTTTCAGCTTGCACACCTTTCCTTTAGTCTCTTCAGTCTCAGCCTGCTAGTTCATCCATATAGACTTCCTTGACTAAATTCCCATTTAGGAATGCATTCTTTAAATTGAGCTGAAATAGAGGTCAATCTTGATTAAATGCAACAGATAATAAAACGCATACTGTGTTGAGTTTGGCTACAGGGGCAAAAGTCTTCCAATAATCTATTCCATACGCCTGCATGAACCCCCTAGCTACTAACGGTGCCTTTTATCTATCAATGCTACCATCAGCCTTGTGTTTGACTGAGAATAACCATATACATCCCACAATTTTCCTCAGGTGGTAAGGATGCTAAGTGCCATGTCCCATTCTTCTTAAGTGCTCTATACTCTTCCAAGGTTGCTTCCTGCCATTCAGGAATCTGTAGAGTGTCATAAACTGAATTGGGAATCTTAACATTGTCCAGGGAAGTTACAAATGCTTGATATTTCTGTGATAGGTTTGAGTAGGAGATGTTGTGAAGTGGGTGCATTATCAAATGCCTTTTCTTTGAGCAATAGGAAGATCAACTTTGGGTCATATTCTTCCACTTTTTATGTACCTAATAGTGGACTAAAATCAGCCCTATCTTGTGTTTTTTTTTGGGATCAATTGAGCTGGGGAGAATCTCTGGGTTTTTCTGTCTTAATTCAGGCTGTATGAGTGCTTTTCCTTTCTGTATAAACTTTTATTGTTTCATCAGGGAGGTGGAGATGTTTAGGGTAGACAGTAGAAGGTGGTGATGGACTGGTTTCAAGGGGTTCATTTGGAGAGCAAGGAGTAGGGCCTGGTAGACTAGAGTGAGAAGGACTTGGACCAGAGTGAGAGGAGAGAGATGGATAGGATTCAACGAGCATAAACCAGTCCGGATTCCCAATTCTGCAATTTCTGAGTGTCATTCTCCCCCTGAACAGAAGAATCAGAAAAATATGGCAAAACTTAAAAAAACTTGACATCGATGGTGTGGTAGAATTTGCAATTATTAGGAGAGTAGCATTTGTACCCCTTTGATTTGCTGAGTACCTGATGAAAATGCATTTAAGGGCACAGGCATCAAGTTTGCCACAGTTTTGAGAGTGAACATGAACAAATGCAATGCAACCAAAGATTTTGGGAGAAATGAGACACTAACCTAGAGGTTGGGTAAAGGTCACCTAAAATTTACATTCATGATTTAAATTTGAGGATTCTTGAGGGTATTCTATTTATGAGATATGTGGCTATGAGAACTGCTTTACCTCAAAATTTCTTTGGGGGTTTTGGTTTGAAAACATATGGAACGAACTTTCTTATGTTTGACCACACCATTTTGTTGAGGTGGGTCAACACATGAGCTTTGATGAACATAAGGTATGGTCAAATTTTAGAATTGAAGAAATCTTTGGCATTGTCTATCTTGAGAATTTGGATATTGGTGTTGAATTGCTTTTGGATCATAGCATGGAACTTTTGGAAAATATGATTGGTTTCAGATTTTTCTTTCATGAGGAAAGTACCACCTAATTGCGTATGATGATCAACTAATAGCAAAAACTACCAACCACCTGTATTATTTGGGATCCTAGTTGGTCCCCAAATATCACCATGGATGAGGGAAAAATGATGACTTGGTTTGTAGGGTTAGGAGGACACGTACTTCAAGTGTGCTTGGAAAATTGACAAACTTTAAAGCAAAATAAATAGGAAGTTTTATTGATGAATAAAGACGGTAACAATGGTTTCATGTACAAAAAGTTAGGATGACCCAAATGAAAGTGCCGCATCATGATAGCACTGTTATTATTTGACTGATGAACTCACTTAAGACTATGGACAGGCCTGGCCCCAGGAATGACTTGATTTTTATTAGAATAAAGTAGGTTGATGAAGAGTTCATTTTAAGAAGATAAAGGAGTGAATGAAGCTTAGTATTACCAATCATCTTCCCTGAGCTCAACTCTTGAAATAAACAACATTTGGCAAAAAAAATTAGTTTCACACTGCAGGTCCCTATTCAGTTTGCTAACTGAGATAAGATTACGATCAAGATCAGGAACAAATAAGACAGAATGCTGGTAATAGTATTTGAGAGACAGATAGTTCCTGTCCCTGCTACTCTGGTGCTTGCACCATTGGCTATGCATATGGTATGATGACCATGACAAGGGGAGTAAGTTATAAATAGGGATCTGTCACCTGTCATATGATTTGAGGTACCTGAGTCCACCGTCTGTGATGAGGGTCCCGATTTTTCCACATGAAGTGCAAGATTACCTAAGGTATTTGTAGAATCATCCTCAACAATTGTTGCTTTTGAATTAGTTGAAATAAGGGTCCTACTAATAAGATGTTGGAGTAACTCTAGTTGATTCTTAGTAAAAGGCACCTGGTTGCTGCTTCTAGATGCCTCTGCAGTGGCTGAGTTTAATTGAGGAGTAATACAAACATTGGGAGATGATGAATTTTCAGAAGTTTTTTCAGGCTCAACCATGGGAATGATGCTTTCAGAAAGATGAGGGCAGATGATGGCTGTGATAATTTGGGTTTGGAAGCCTACAGATACCACAAACTTTTTCACACTTCTTTTAATTACAACAGCATTTTACATATATACAGGATATCAGTCAACAGCTCCTAAGTCAACTCCTAGAAAATAGGACCCCCCTCTGGTGCAGTAAAAATAATTATAGAATATAAAATATTATTTGCAGAAGATAAATGGAAGCCAACTCCTTAAAAAAGAGGGGTGACAATTATAGGAAGCTTATCAGCTAATTTGTGTTTTTTTTTACCCTATTTTCTTTTCTGTTTTCGTTTCTTTTTTTTTCTGCTCATTCTGCTCTTCCTTGGTCATGCTAGGGCTAAATGTTTACCATATTGTTCTTGACTATTTAATGAAATTTGATTCGTCATGCAGATTGGATTCTTCTTGTCATTTTTTGTAGATTTTGTTTCATTTCTATCCAATATAAATTTATTAATAGGAGGCGTTTGATCTCTCAAGGTGGATGGAGGGTCCAAACTTTCAATTAAAGCCAGGTGGTCCCAGAAAATATTATATAGGGATGGTAATTTTTTCTTCAGTCTACCTTACAGTTTTCCAGCATATGTTGTCCCTGCTGGAAGAATCTCCAAAAGGGAAAAGATTCAATTGAATGTGAATTTTGGTATTGGAAGAGAAGTCTTATGCCAGGGTACTAGCCATCCTTTTAAGGTGCTTCTTTTCTTCTTTTCCATTCCTTCTGATTGAAGTGCTGTTGTTTGATAAGTGCTTAATTATGGAATCATTGTAGGAACTGAAGCGAGAAGCTGGTGAACTGCATTTCTTGTATGAATCCAAAGTTGTCACATGGTCCCATACTGACATCATGTTTTCTTACACTGTAAGACATTGTAAAATGATCGTGATTTGTGATATGGTTCTTTCCTATTTCTTGTCATATGTCTAGAATTCCATCTGGGCTGTCCTTTTAGCCCTGGCTGATGGCATTCCTCTTTCTGTTCCTTTTACAGGTCCCTTCTAGTGACATATTCGGTGGACTGCTTTTGCAGTCTCCTCCATTGCATGATTTTGATCAAAGAGAGATGTTAAGCTTTTATCTTATTCCAGGAAAAGCTTTGGACAGAAAGGTAAGTTACAATAAATTTTGGACAGCCTTTTTGATTTCTCCTTTTATTGGATTCTGTTAGCCTTCTGGATACACTCATGTCATTAAAGTTTATCTTCAGGTTTTCAGTAGAAGAGTAGTTTTTGTTGTGGATATAAGTGAAAGCATGAATGGGCAGCCCATTGAAAATGTGAAGAAAGCATTGTTGGCTTCCCTATCTAAGCTAAATCCCAAAGATTCTTTCAACATTGTGGCTTTCAATGAGGATATTCACCTCTTTTCTTCCTCACTGGAAAGTGCAACTCATGAAGCCATTCATCGTGCCACAGAATGGATGAGCTTAAAGTTCATTGCTGAGGGTGGCACAAACATTTTGCTTCCCATAAATCAGGTAATTGCTTCTTTATAGGTGGCATAAACAATATGCAATTTTGATCTTCAACTGTAGCCTTGTTTTGCCTCTATTTTTTTTTATAGGAGTAAGCAAGTTGCTTTTATGCTGGAGATTGATTGGGTACTCATTACCAAAAAAAGAAAATGGGGAAAACTAAGGGAAATTCTGAAAGTAAATGATCAGCCAGTATAGAAGATTAAAACTGCTTGTCAGCTTGACCTTGTTGAATCTGTACATTATAAAGCTACCTGCTATTAGAAACACTATACATAGAAAAATAGGCGGTTTTATCTTCCACTACAGTCTTTGATTATCTTGTGAACATCAATATGATCACTTTTCCCTTGTAAAGTTTTTAGCTAACTTTGAGATAAACATATTTCTTGAGCTATAAAAGTTTGGCTTTCTGAAGCCAATGTCCGGCTAGCACCTACCTGAGCATATGGTTGTTACTTCTGTTCTTTAAGGTTCAATTATGGACACCATGGAAATAGTATACCTTGATGTCCTTTGTGGTTGCTTACTTTGTGTGCAACTAGCTGAGACATGCTTACATTTTATGCAAATACTGAATCAGAACTCAATTTCAGTCTTCTTATAGAATGATTTTTTGCAGGCTATAAACATGTTAGACAATGGGAGTCACTCATATTCTTTCATTTTGCTGATCACTGATGGGGCTGTTAAAAATGAAAGAGATATCTGTAATGGTATAAATGACCATTTTGCTGATAGAGGCTTGCCATGCCCTCGAGTTTCTACCTTTGGCATAGGTGAACACTTTTATTCATTGCATTTGATTAGAGGGAAATGTATGCCACAAGGTTATGAAACTGCCTAACAATAAACAGTTAAATAAATAATATTGAATTTTAAGGACACAGTAGCACTACCTTTATTGTGTTCCAGCTGCATTTGTAAAATACATAATGTTTGCAAAACATGTCATTGTTTGCCTGTGGTAAAATCACTCTCTATTTATCAACACATATAGCTTCATGCTTGTGCTTTTCTTTTTCTTGCTGCTTTAGCTGAAAGGTTCTATGTACTGGATACATGATGTTCCCCTGAATTGGAGAAGATTTTTTAACTAGTTCTCTTAAATTATTGCTTACTTGGAGATTGAGTCCCTTATTGTGGCCTTGGTTTCCACTTTTATATCTTATGTACCTATATAGCTCATCATGTAGCGTGGGGCCTTCATTCATTGTGATTAAGTTGATGATCATTAATGTATAACTTCTTATTGACGTGAAGCCATCTGTTGGTTTTGATGTGCTTTAAATTTGGTGACTTGCCTTATGGGTGATATGTTGTTGGGTAGATACAAGAAAATAGTTTGGGTTTGGGTTTGGAAATTTTGATCTCATTTAATGCTCGTTTTGGGACCCACTTATCAATAATCAACTGCCTCTCTATTTTTCAGTAACTATTCACTATCTTTATCTTTTTCACTAAATATCCATGCTCTCCATTTCCCCACTAAGTGTTCCATATTTTCATGTTTTCCATCTTTTCACTACTTATTGGTGGGTGTGGTGCTAGTTTGGAAATTGTAAATACCCTTGGTTGCTTTGACTTTAGACACCGAACTTGATCTTCACATACTACATTCCTTTCTTTTCTGGGCAATAAAGTTTTACAATTTTCTGGTCCTTCAATCTTTAGTGCACAAGTTTAAGAAAAGTTGTATTCACCTTAAGAGCGGATGACATTCACGATAGCACCGAGGTCATGCTAGAATTCGCTTTCAAGGTAGTGGCCTTTCCAGTTCCACGGTAGCACAGCAACATCCTGAACATGTTGTTTTAATATTCATTTTGTTCTTTACTGATATTATTCCAGCAATTTGAAAGTGAATCAGGCAATAAAGAATTAGATAACCAGGTCTTTGGTGATAATCTATAGAAGTTAATTTCATTTACTTGAATTTGTTTTGGGATCTAGATTGCTTATTCGGTACCCTAGTCTATTGGTTAGAATCAAATTAGATGTTTCCTTTTAGCTAGGACATTCAAGATGATTCTATTAAAGTTATGAAGTTGTTTGAAATTGCTGCATTGGATTGCTTAAATGAAAAACTAAATTCAAAAGAGTGGCCGCTTTATTTGATTATGGTTGGCTACAAGATCATGCAAGAGATATCTATTAGTACTACAACATTAGGCATGAATAATTCATAGTTTATTAATTTTTTTTAATTTAATTTAATTCTTATGAAGCTTTATTCTCTACTGCACATGGCTTTGTGCATTTGTTTACCAACCTAATAATAATTGCATGCTCCTTAGTTGACATCACTTCAACCGATGTCATTAAAATTGGTATTGCTTCATGATGTCAAAATGTTGAAGTTGAGCCATATCAGTAACTTCTCTTTTCTTGTAATATGCTAAATATGTCTTGGAGCCTTAGTTAATAGAGTGGATTGAAACATGACATGGTATGATATAGTGTGATGGGTTATAAGTGTGGAATGCTATAAATTAACTTCCATGTACTTCTTGCTCATGGATTAATGACTCAGACCTTATGGACCATAACCCACTGTTAAGTTCTCTATCTCATCACTCTGGAGTTGGTCATGCATGCTTCAATCTTGGTCAATGGTGGATATACCTACTCTAATATGGGTGAAGAGTATAACATCGACTTTCTTAAGAAATTTTGAGTAAAGAATGGAATTGTCCATGGTACTAGTGCTTCTTACACAACCCAACGCAATGGAGTAATTGAGATAAAAAAAAAATATGACTCTCGATGAAATGGTGAACCTAAAAGTCTTGACAAAACACTTTATGAGTTAAGTTCTAGCCTGTCACATTGTATGCTCAGGATGTGGGTCTACCCGACTTTAGAAAATCAAATATTGGACCTAAGACATTTGATTATATATTTATTGGCTATGCTTATAGATTCGAGTGATCATTTTATATGTAAATTTAGAGATGCTGAATTCTTTAAGACTATTTTTTTCTTTAAAAAGTTGTGATAATGTATGTACAATGTTAGGGTTTTTTGTTGCTACTAATATGTCTTCTTTGTTTGGTCCTTATTTTATTGTAATTGTAAATGAACATAATATTGAACTTATGAGAAGTAAAAAGCAATGCATATAGAGAAGCTATAGGCGACTTTTTGATTGAAAACTTCAACACTAAGGCATTGTTTTCATCTTTATGACAAAGGAAGATCCCAACACCTATGAAGAGGTAATTAACTCTAGTGATGTAAGTTTTTGGGGAAAAAATTGTTAGAAGTGAGGTTGATCTTGTAACTTCTAACTATATTTGGTACCTAGCTAACTTGCCTAAGGGATGTAAGCCAATCAGGAGTAAGTGGATCTTTAGAAAGAAATTGATGATTGAAGGATTTGTGGATAAGTTTAAGGATAGACTAGTTGTGGGTTACACATCGAAGAAATACATTACTAATATGATACCTCCTTTGTGACCAAGGTGGGTACCATTTAGACTAGTTGTTTTAGTAGTAATTCATGATCTTGTAGTACATTAAGTGGATGTAAGGATGACCTTTCTAAATGGTGATCTAGAGGAAGAAATTTATGGTGAACAACGTATTGGTTATGTAGTACCAGGTTTATGTGTTGAGAAAATTCCTCTAGCTTTTAACAAGCTCTGGTATCAAAATCTTGATCGGTCCTTGATGATTAATGGCTATGTGGCGAATGCCTTTGATTGATGTGTCTATTATGAAATATTTAGATTTGATTGTGTGATTATATGTATTTGTATTGATGAAATGCTTATCTTTGGTACAAGTATAGATGTGGTTAATAAGACAATTCTTATCTTCCTGGTTCAAGATGAAGGACTTAGGTGAGGCTGATATAATACTTGGTATTAAATGAATAAAAACTAAATATGGTTTTTTTGATTGTTATGATATATGTTGTTTGTGAGAACTTTCTAATTGCTCCTATGATTCTAGCATACACCCGAAGAAGAATAAAGGTCCAAGTATAGCTTAGGATAAATGTGTTAAAATTAGGGGAAGTATCATGTTCCTCATAAACTAGACCTAATCTAACATGGCCTTTGTTGTGAATTGTTTGAGTTTATACACTTGCAACCCCAGTGATGAACATTGAAATGTCATTCATTGTTTGTTTAGGTACCTTAAGGATACTTTTGATTGATGCTTACATTTTCACAGATTTTCTATTTTGTAAGAAAGTTATAGTGAGGTCGATAATGTGATGTTAGCTTTACTAGTGGGGGAACCTAGTGTTTTGGTTTTGGTTCACTGTGATTTACAAGTTGTCATTGAAATTGCTAGGAATAGTGTGTATAATGGAAGAGAAGGCACATACGCATCAAGCATAGGGTGGTTAGAAATTTATTGAAATGTGTGACTGCTTTAGAGTATTTGCGTTTGGAGAGGAACTTGGCGGATCCTCTCACAAAAGGATTATCAAGAAAAGTAGTCCTCGAGTCTTCAAGAAGGATGAGCCTTAAGCTCAGAGTCGAGGAAAGTATGGTGGATACCTATCTAAGGTCAAACGAAGCTATATGATTTCTCTTTTGCACTACATTCTTGTCTATAGCCAGTTTGTGCTCTTATTAATCCATAGGTAGTTTTGGTGGTGTTATTGAGATGTACTTGATGTATTCTCTTTTGTGATGGTGCTGAATTTGAGCCTTTGCTCACTTTGAATCCATAACTAGATTTGTGGTGCTAGTAAGACACTTGATGGACTTTGCCAATTGTTTTGAGGTTGGGCTAGGGCTTTTAATGAGTCCATAGTCATATGTTGTGGTGCTAACAAACATACTTTGGACTTGCTTAGCTGTAAAGTTGTGTTTCCTTCTATGAAGGAGTTGAAATCTCTCTAAGAATACTCAAGAGTACCTAAGGTGACCATAATGTCATTTGAAAGCACATATTTATAGTGGAGATATGGATGAACTTAAAAATGTAATACATTTTATGGGTTATCAACCTAAATCTAGGTAGTGCAATACTTATACTATGCTGTTATCTCATTTCTCAATGTATCAGTGTAATCAAAAGATATCAATATTTATGTATGAAGACTTTCATTTGTTCAAGATATTCTTTCCTTGTTTCTTCTTAGTTAGTGGGAGATTGTTGGGTAACTACAATAAAATAATTTGGGTTTGAGCTTAAATATCTTTATTTGATCCAATTTATTTTTTGGGACCCACTTATCAATAATCAGCTACCTCTACTTTTCAAAGACTATCAAGTATCTTCATTTTTTCCACTAAATGATTCATGTTCTCCATTTCCCTACTAAGTATTCTATATTCCTCATGTTCTCCACCATCCCACTTCGTGTTGGTGGGTGAGTGGTGTGTGTGATGCTAGTTCGGAAATTATATATAAAGACTTGTAGTTGCTTTAACTTGAGACACCAATTCTTTTTCTTCCTATGAACTTCTGGTAAATTGAGTTTTGCAATTATCCAATTCTTTAACCTTGACTGCACAAATTTGAAAGAAGTTGCGTTGACCTTGGGGAGCAGACAACATTTATTAGTGTGCCAAGGTCGTGCCGGAATTTGCTTTCAAGACGGTGACCTTTCATCGGCACCATAATGTCAAGATATGTCTGTTTTAATGTTGGTTTTGTACTTGGCTGTTATTATTCCAACATGATGTGTGTCCATTTTGGCCGGTATTTGTTTGTTACCATTTTTTTGTCAGTTTGTTAGTTGTTATTCTTCAAATGTATTATTTTGTAACATGTCCTGATATACTACATTGTATTTGCACCTCAAGAAAATTGTCATCTGAGTAATTTTTCTTCTGTATCATTTTCCAGGTTCTTTCTGTAATCATTACTTCCTGAAAATGCTAGCACAGATTGGAAGGGGCCACTATGATGCAGCACTTTGTTCAGGTGTATTTTTTATTTCTGTTGATGTTGAGCTTTATCTTCTCGAAGAATTGCATTCCCGTGTTCAAGGCATATCTCATCAATTTGAACTTTGGTTGTTGGCATTCTCATTGTTGCTGCAAAGCATAATTGGTTGAAAATGGATGATGGTAGTACCAATTTGGTTAATTGACTTCGTAGAATATTTTAGTACACTTTCAAATGTGTTTGACATGTAAGTTATGTGCATGATATTTTCTGATTGTTTGGTCAAGACATGATATGTCCCTGCACATAAAGAGATTGGGGTTCACGTGGAAGAGTAATTGCTAAGTTTTGCATGTTCAAAGTTTTCATCCGAACATCTCTCCTTTACATGTTTATATTTTTTATGAGAATTAAGTGTGCATGCATAGTGTCTTCGCTGAGATCCTTGTTTTTCTTTTACAGATGAAATATCCTCAAGATTGGAACGCCTTTTTACTATAGCTTCATCTGTGATTCTTGCAGACATCAGTATTAAGTCTCTGGAATGTCATGAAGCTCTAACGGTATGGTGGCTGAGGTCCTCATGCATTTTTTTTTGGCTTTGCTAACTCAGCTGCTCTTTGGTATTTGAATATACTTAATATTTTACCTTTTTCTATGACAATATGCTTTGCTAGGAATTGCTTCCTTTGCCTGTAGCTTATGTTTTATGCGTGTGTGCATCTTGTAGCTGTGTATGTGAAGTTCATTTGTGTGTTCTGTGAAAGCGACGAGAAGTTGGATGGCCGAAATGGAATGTATTTGTACACTTTCATATTGCTTGTCATTTAATATGTTACTCCTTCAACTACTTGTCAAATAGTAAATATGAGTTTCAATACTACCAAGATGCAACTTTGACATTTTGTTTTGACTGCTTTGCCGACTGCAGTTATATCCATCCCATATTCAAGATCTTTCCTATGGTATCCCATTGATGATATCAGGAAGATATAAAGGTATCTTTCCTGATTGTGTTGAAGTCAGTGGTACTACAGCTGATATGAGAAACTTTGCACTGGAGGTTAAGGCACAGAAGGCAAAGGATATTCCATTGGATAAAGTAAATTCACATATCTTATTATCTATTCAACAGGCTTTTAATTGATCATTTCCTTGCCATTCTTTTTCTTTGCTTCATAATATCCTCGTGCTCTTTGAATTATGCCAGTTTGAACTCAAGAGCTTGATAGATTTAGATCGGATGCTCATTTCAGATCATTTTTTTCTGTAATAATGGTAGGTATTTGCTCAGAAACATATTGCTGCCCTCACGGAAAAAGCATGGTTACTTGAAAGGAAAGACCTTAAGGAGCAGGTTGGTTTCTGAGGAAAGATATGAATTGATGAGTGTTACTCTTCACAGGCTGAAATATGTCTTCATAACTTGTTCCTTCCTTTTCAAATTTTCCCAAATTAAATTTCTGTCAATAGGTTGCAAGAATTAGCATGGAATCCAGTGTTCCATCTGAATACACTCGCATGATCTTGATTCAGAGAGATGTAGGGAAGGAAGCTCCCCTTTCCCTCTTAATGCAAGAGGTAGGTCTCACTGAGCAGATATCCAGGCCACTGCTCCTCTCCGCGAGTATCCTCTTTCTAAATGGTTGTCATGCTTCTTGCAGAAACTGTCATCTAACAGTCTCGAAATGCAGAAGCTGATAAGCAGCCAGAAAATAATCTTGCTCCCACGTCTTACCATTGGCTTTGGGAACTTGGAGAGGACAGCACAAAACGTACCCCCAGGAACAATAATCAAGACGCCAGATGCAACCGAGAAAATAGTTAACGCTGCTTCCCACTGCTGCCAACAGATACTGGACCGAGTCTGTTGTATTTGCTGCTTGAATGCCATGTCCAAGATGAACAACCAATGTGCTATTGTTTTCTCCCAGATTTGTGCTGCACTTGCTTGCTTTGAATGCCTGGATTGTTGCTTTGATATCTGCCTTGAATGCAGCTAAAGAAATGGTACCAATGTACGAAAAATTCTTGTATGAGCCTGCTAGAGTGAGTCTTATTCACATAAATGTGGGGATCACACATATGACCCACACATTCATGCGAGAAAACTTATGATTAATCAGGTTCATGCATGCAGTTTGATGTAAATGAGGTCGTAGCTATGATTAACGTATGTACATATATTCCGTGTGGCTTATAATATTTATATAATGAAAATGCGACAAGTACCTCATATTTGGTCAATTAATCTGATTATGATTTTTTATTTTTTTGGCGAGTATCACTAAAGCTTTGTTTTGTCAGCGTCGAACTCATTTGTTTTCTCAGGTTCTTTTGTAATGCCAAAGGTTATCTATGAACGTAAGTTACAGTTTTATGTTTGTTTCTATCATGTAAAATGACAAGTTGACTATTGTACTAAATATTTATACCCATCCGATGCACCAGTGGATTTGGAAACTATGGCTCTAATGGGGTATGGAGGACAAAAAGGTGGTGGTAAACAGGACTCAAGGAATAGGGGAAAGAGAAGCTGGTGGGTGGGCGGTTGCCGGTTGGGTATAGTCGGCAAACCAGTAGTAGATTATGGCTTAGGTGATGCGGAGCAACAATGGACCCGAAGTTGGAATAGTCAATTGGAGGTGGAAAATTTGAGACAAAGGGTGTAGATGTGATGAACAATTGAAAAGATCCCACTTCTCAGTATCTTCCAAGTGCTTTTATATGCCCTATGTCAGTCATTGAAGTTTCAATTTGTTCTATCTTAGTCGTTGATTATTATTATTATATAATTTGTTTTATCTTATTAACCATTATAGCTACAGTACCTTTTCAATTTGTCTTATTTAGTCGTCCCAACTGCAGCTAATTCCTAACGAATTTAAATAGTATAATGACTTGAAAGACTAAATGGATACTTTAGAGGGAATAAATAGAGTATTTTATAATAATATTGTTAAATTAAAATTTTATAAAAAATAAATAGAAGGATGATAAATAATAAGCACATAATTTATAGTGGTATAAAATTTTTTTTACAAAGTTTTTCTACGTCTACTATCATGAAATTTTATTTTTTAGATTTGAATTTTTTTTTCTTTATAGTGTGTGTTTGATGATGATCATTCATCTTTTGGTTTATGAACGTACAATCTTAATAACTTTCTAGTAGATGCTTTATACTTTGCCTAGTTATCCTCTTTAGGTTTATGAGAATACAATCTCAGTAACTTCTCTTAGGAATACTAGACAACAAACTATTCTTTACTTGTGTTTGAGATGATAAGTTTGAATGAATACAATAAAAATCTTCATTAGATAGCATATGAAAGTGAGTAATCACTAGTGAAGATTTTATTTAGCTAGAGAAATAATAATTACAAGTGTATGAACACTCTAGCTAAATATGAAGAATAAGTTGAGCATTAGAGAAGTTTGATTTGGATTTAAAAGTGTAAAACTAAAACTCTCTTTTATTCTTTGTAAGATGTGAAAATAATGATTTTAGAAGAGTTGTGCTGGCTTGATTAATGTTTATTAAAGTCTAATAACTCTTATTTATAGTATTAAAAGATAGAAAAATTGGCACGAGCCATTGGGTATAGAAAGTACTCTAATGGTTGAATTACAACGGAAAGAAAATCTCAGAAATATCTAGACCAATTGACTAGTTTTGACAAACCATTCGTTCGATGGAATAGTTTTTATCATTGTGCACCTTTACAAAAAAGATAGTAACTTAAGTTACAGAGCTTGAAATTGTATGCTGCCTTTTTTTAGCTATAAAGTAGACATCTTAAGCTTTCCAATGAGGTATTATTATTCTAAAAATAATGCTTATAGAATTTATAGTGACTTTTTCAAGTTAGATCATATGCAAATCTACTTAAAATAAAATCAATTTAAAACAACTTTTTGCATAAATAATTGGAAATATTTTGATGTATGAAATTACTTTAAGATCTTTCCAAATGATTTTTGAATAGGATTGGAAATATTAAATCATTAAAATATATAAGTGCTCAATATGTAAATCATATGTACATAAAACATAAGACCGTAACATACTCTTTGAGGCTTGAGTCTTGGAATCTTGGGCACACTTACTTATCCCTTCATGGTTTGTGTATTACACATATAAAATTGAAGTACTTAAAGTTAGAGTCTTATTTTGACCTCCTTATTTATCTTTGGCCTTTGCTTGGGATATGATTTATAAACTTGTTCTCCTTATCACTCATTGACTTATTTTAAGTGTTGAAGGCTTCAAATTTCTTTCTATGATATAAATATACACTTGATAACGTAAGTTAAATTCATATTTTACGTTGGTTATCATAAAAACAAAGGTTGAATGACGTGTGAGGTCAATAATCTCTTCCTTTTTTATGATGACAAATAAAAAGATGCCAATATATCGAGAGATAATGCATAGAGATGTAATTCTCAAATCATATGCATCATATATTTGCTATTTTATAATAAAATCATACAAGTATAATGTAAATGGCAATATAATGATAAAACGAAGTTAACACATATCATCTTTTCACCCTTTTTATGCCTTTTATCATCAACAAAAGGAAAGGGCTTCAACAAATAAGATCTCCAATTAAAACATAAGTGCATAAGAAATTAAATGTATATAGAGTAAAACTCCTCCACAAGATATGGCCATTGCCAATTGAAGCACAAAAAGGTTGGTCATACTCAATATTATCAATGAATAGTATGAGTGAAACAAATATGACATATATCCCCCTTAGGCTATGCCTTGGGTAATAACACAAGTGATTAGATAAAACAAGTATGCTCCCCCTAAGGGTATGCATATATTAGCAATAAGATCAGGATCACAATATGATCACTTAAGACATTATATCTTAAACAACATAAGTAGTTGAAGCGGTAATATAAGTATCAAGATTCATGGGAGTAATTCAGATATGATATCACTAAAGCTCATGAGATTTTATAATTATGATATTTATAGCAATAAGTGATGGAGTATTTAATGAGTCATAAAGATACTCAAGTAATAAAAAATTGTATGAAAATAAATTTCAAAGTTATATAAATCCAACTAAGTCAATAAATAAGAGGGTGAGTGCGGTAAGGATTATGAAAATATGTGAGAGTGCCCCTCAACATGAGATTGCAATGATAATTTCATCTTGAAAGTTATGACACAATACCTTATCACATGTTTCGATTTTATATGGTCGCATAACAAAAATAAGGAATGTGATTAATGATCCATTCAATGAGTAACTTGTCAATAACATGATGAATTGGAGATCAAGACAAGCATCATTAATGAAAAGCAAGAGTATCACTCATTTGTACTAAGTAATACATTCAAGTATAATAAGGATACATATAAACATGATGTTGAGAGACAGAAATGATCATGTACATGAGATATCATAAGTGAATCTCGTAATAAAGTCATGTGAACAATTAATTTCAAAGTTGCATCTAATCAATCTAGCTAATAAATAGACAAGTTTGTGTTTGGATAAGATGTGTACAGAAGCATGTAGGGAAGATGTCACATTATAATGATCTTAAGAGTGAATGTTTATGATCAAACCATATATGGGCATAACATCAACCAAGAGTTAATAACATGATAAAAGACCAAGGCGTAGCTCATAGAAGCACATGTCATCAAGGAGTTGTATATAATAAAGAACCATAAATGATGTAAAAAAGAATATCATAGTTACAAGTATATTCCCAAGTAATAGATGAGCAATTTTGTGTTGCAATTAGTTATGCAAAAGTAAGACTAAAAAAAAACATATTTAGGCCACATATTATTTATGCACTAGTTTACTTAAGCAAGAAAGTGTCTCAAATCCCTATTATGCCCATATTGTATCAATTGTTTCCATTTTATATTAATCAATGAATGAGAAGTATAAGGGAAGTGAAATAGGATGAAGCATGCACATAATAACCAAAATGTAAAAAAAAATGGTGAATTGATGAACTTGACAATTGTATAGATTTAAAAAATTAAAAGGTCGTCCATTTGTATCAAGTATGATCATTTAGTCTTCAAAAGGAGACACTTTTTAGATGCATAGATGAAAAGCTAGAAAAGGAAATATGTCCTAAGCACTTCCCATTTCATAGAATATATATAAGTGGAATGCAGTATCAAATTATTACAAATAAGCATTAGCATTCACACTTTAATAGAAATTAAGTTATTAATGTTAATTACAAAGCCATCCATGAATTTCTTCTCAATGTATAACCGAGAAGAAGGAGGACGAAGATGTGTACATCAAAAAATTAGTTTTCCCAACACATATAACTTTAAGATTTGAATTATTTTGGAAAAACATAGAGGTTTGTAATCAATATCAACTTTTAGAAAACTTATTAAAGGTGTCATGTATGCTCATAGGATATAAAAGATTTATGACAATATTTAGCATAAGTCAAACCATATCTTATTTAGTGGATGCATAGACTAGCATGATGATCCCAAACTCATACATGTTCATGAAATGATCAATTAGATATAAAAAGAGGTTCATGTATCACACAAGTCCAAACTTAAGAGTACACAAATATGTACAAAAATAGAATTAAGATCATTTTTTTTATTAATGAAGTTAAGTGAAGTGCGTGCATCAAATAATTCAAAGACAAGGTCACTCATAAGAACCGAGGTTGTAATATAATTTCAAAATTAAGGTGGATAGCATATAACTCATAGTAGATATCTCATCATGCAATTCATAAAGTCATGTGAAAGGAACCCATAAGTCTAAGTTCACCATATCCAAATCCTTTGAATAAATATGCTAGATTACTAGATTACCTAGAGTGGTTAATAGGATACAACATATGGTATATATAGTAGGGTATATCATGCAAACTCTCAACATGTTAGATATTTCAAAGAATCATAAGAGAGAGTGAGTAGAGAAAATATAATAATTCAAGACATATCTCTTATGAGAAGAGATAATTTCTAATCATGTATATTTGATTGTAACCTATAATAATATTGAGGTCTCATATATATTAAGTCATCACAAATATAAAAAATTTTAAATAGTGATCAAACATAAGCATGCTTAGAAAGATGACGTAAAACAAGGAATGCTATTAACAAATATAAGCAGTATGAGATGTGCCAATTAATCATAAACAAATGTCGAATCTAGAGAATCTTAGAATTATATTACACACACAAACGAGTATACCTAGTGAGAAATCAGTTGGACTTCAATGAGAAAAATATTAAATATCCCCTTAAACATATAATCTATACTTGTTTTAGGCATCAGAATGAAAAATCTGAATCAAATAAAATAGTTTAACGCATATCAAGTTGTTTGGTTAGAGTTTACCATATATCGATAACCAATGTGAGCAAGGTTAAACTCTTCTCCTATAGTCTTTTGAATATCTCTCATCCTAAATGATTATAGTGGAATCACAAGAGTATATATAATGTGCAATTTAGAGATTCCATTCAACTTGTAACCTATACTCAAGTGCAATAGAGAAACTTTTCTTTTCTAATGGAGTTATTACTTCTCAAGACAATTTGATCATAGGAAAGTATAAGTATCATGATGATGAAAATTCTTACCGAATGTATCAATTTCTCATAATTTAACATTGAAAGCATAATTGCATGATAAATATCATTAGATGAGTTAACAAATTCATGTGTGAGATAAATCATCAAGAAGCATGAAAGCATGGCAGATGCATAAGCACATTAAGTGTGCATCATAGCATACTTCCATTACTCATCAATCCATTAGGGTATGAAGAAATTAAATAATGTTCATTTAATTAAACAAATATGAGTTAAAAACATTTAAGAGCAATTATTCCTGATATATGAGTGAATTAACTTGGAAAAATGTGTTTTATGAAAATATGACAACAAAGATCATGCAGGGATAAAAATGAGAGCATGAGTCCAACAAAAAAACTCATCAAAATAACGAATATAGCCCACACATTGATATGATAATGGACTATGTACAACTCTGATGAGAATCATTGGTACCTAGATCTTAACTAAATGTAGATGTAAGGCTAGAATCAAAAGTTGTGGATCTAGATTAATGAGGAATAGTGGTAAGATAAATCACAAGAACATATGGAATTGAGTAAAGAGAACCATATAACAATGTATACTCCGAGTTCTCTGTATCTACATTATCGAACTTAGTGTCAACACTATCTCGAGTGTCCAGTGCACACTCTAGATTATTAATATTGAGTGGAGGTGCACTCTCATTAGTGTCATTAACCTTGACACCCTAATCACTAGCAGCAACAATAGAAGTAACCATGTCACCCTCAAATATAGTAGATTGTGGAGTTGTAGATGTATCTTGTGCCTAATTATATGTTGTATCAACTATAGGAGCATACACATGAATATATAAACCCAATGAAACCTCAAAAAAGATATTTGGTTCCTTGCCTAAAAATGAGATATTCACAGGACAAACTAATTTTCTGAGATGTACTAATTACTTATAAATGAGAAACCTATAAACTAATGGAGTTCCTTACCCACATCTAAGTCTTAGTTTAGATCATGTCACACCCAAACTTATCGTGCTCACTTCCATTTATTTAAACAAGTTTCTCAACCATTGGTACACATGAGTTCTCAAAAGAAAGATTTTAAAGTGATTATTAGGGAATGACCTCAAGGATTTAATCAAAAACCGCACATGTGCTACAACAAAAGGATGTAATGCGGTAATTTAGCATCACGTTCAAGAGATGGAGGGTGTGAATTTATTATTTAGGTTCATTAAAAATTTAGGTCAAGTTATATAAATGATGATACTCTTTTATTTTTTGGTCTATTGTAGTATTTGATATATAATCTGGTATGTGTTTGATCTCTATAAGTTGGTGTGTTTGGTTCGTGTATGTTGTGGCTTTATAGTGTGAGTAAGTGAAATATAACATATGTGGATTTTATGTGGTTCGATCAACTTTTATCTATGTCCACGATTAGCTTTAAACTCTTTTAACTCTACTCCTATTTATAAGCACACATCAAGTAACTGATAAATTGGTAAAATGATTAGTATTAGGATGATTCTCCCTCTTTATATATGCCTATTTCCATAGATTATTTATGTATATTATTATATTTTTTGTTAGATTCATGGATACTATCTCCTTTGGTATTTTGTTTTATAGGTGCACTCAATGGATGCAAATAAGGCTAATATGAGGCAATATGAAGGCTTTGATTGAAAAGTGGAGAATTTTTCCTTTGATTCAACATAAATTTAGAAAATTACAAAGAATAAAAGTTATAGATCTTTTTCTTATCTTTCCAACTCATCCAATATCACCTTATTTTGACTCCAAACGAAGAAGTTATAAGCTAACATGGCTTGCCATGTTATTCAACATGGCCGTGCATGTTTTGAGTGTAACTACTCAGTCTATGACCCCAACACGGCCTACCCATGTTAACCAACACGGCCGTGTTAGGTATCACATTTTTTTTTCTCAGTGCAATTTTAAAGGATTAGACAGTTACATAGAGTTGTGGATTTTTCTAGATCTAATTGAGGATGAGTAAAAAGAAATTTTGGGAGGCTATCTTTCATTCTGATTGCTCTCTATTTATTTTTTATTTCTCTCTTTTATATTCATCTCTCATTGATGTAAAAATCCATTAGATTTAATTTTGAAGCTTTGTAATCATTTAGATTCGGCGATCGACTCATCATATCTACAACACCCTAATTCAATCTTCTAATATATTGCTCTTTTTTTTTCATCAATGTCTAATTTCTCTATTGTATCTATTGATTTAGCTATGATTGAGTAGATTCCTTTTCTAGGATTGAATCTAGTCTAAATCATTGATAATGATAAGTTAGTTTAATTTATGCTTTAATTGCTTGAAATCTTGATTTCAATTGTTAAGTTCTTCACTTATGGTTGAATTGCTTGCTCATTGATTTGATAAAATATAGGTTTTAATATAAGAACTAAAAGGTGAAGATTAATAATTGAGAATGTAATAATTGAACGTGAGAATCAAACAACGAAAGTATGCTAGAGTCTCTTAGGGATTTAACTTATTTAGCATAGAATATAATGGATACAATTCGATTTAATACCATGAAAATAGGTTATTAATTTGGATTAGGTATGGCTTTTAGACCTTGAAAGAGGCCATTAGCTAATTTAGGTTATTTCATCCTCTTGGATTTAGGTAATTTTTTGGAAATTAAATTGATCATTCATTAATTACCAATTTATGACGACAATCTATTCTTAGGCTTTTCATTAGATTTATACTTCCTTTAGAATTACTATTTAATTTCATTTTGTTAGCCATTTTCTACTCCTTGAATTTGATGTTTTTAGATAATCATAAATGGTGAAGATTCAGTAATTAACAACAAAGTTCCCGTAGGATACGCCTTTAAGTGCTACAACGGGTCCTTACACTTGTGGATTTATCCCATCATTAACTCAAGCTATGCGGCCTACCCACACTTGTGATTTCTCTATTACTCTTATACTCAAAACTCTCATTTTAATGATTAAAATGAAATATTTAGTGAATTGTTGCTTCTAAATAAGCAAATTATTCTTTTTCACTCATATTACAAGTATAAATGATCTCTCTAAGATTCTATTCTTTGATTCAACTTAATCTTTTGAATACCCTCACTATTGATTCGTCACTGTCTCTTCATCAGACTCTTGTTCTCTTATATGCTCTTATACTTATTTCTGTCTAAAGCTTGGTCTTCTTTTGATAATGCTATATGTAGTATCACCTTGAAAAATATGGGAAGTATTTTGTAAAGGCTTTGTTCTCAAATCATAATCTTTTGTAAAAACTTTTCTTTGAGCTCTTCCATGAATTTGATTGTTGGTTTTCAATGCATTAGATAAATTGTGGATATTCAATCTAGTTCCTTTTTGTTTTAGGTGTCCGTTAATGCAAATATATTACCCATAGAATATTCTCTTAAATTTCTCCTTCATTTCTTATGTTAAGAAAACTTTCCTTTGAATTTTCTCTCATGTAGATATTCACTAATTCATGAGTGAAGTTATTTTAGGAAAATCCACAAATATGGAATCCATTATTGCTGCCATTTTCCAATAAACTATATATTCCTATATATGAATTAGGGTTTGATTCTGTATATAATCCTAGATCCAACTCTTATCTTCGACTTCATGTGTGAATGTCTCTTCTAGAGATGCATATATATAGGGGAATATTTAATAAGAACTAGTTCTTTTAGTGAGAATTGAGAACTAGTATCTTGAGTTAAAGAAACTATCCATAGTAGCTAGTGGAAACTATGGTTAGTAAGTAGAGGAAACTACTGTAAGTAGTTTAAAAAAGACTATAATATTTGAGTGTTAGAAAAAAAAAGGTGGTTGATTTTTTGTATTTATATTTTGGCTTTGGAAACTATCTACCATATGTGGTGGAAACTACTCTTAGTAGGTGGATAGTAGGTGGAAGAAAATACTATAAGTTTCTTAGGAAATATAGTATTTGAGTGTTAGAAAAAAATGGTAGCATTTTTATAAATATTACATATTTATGTTTTAGGTCAGGAAACTACCCACAGTATGTGGAGAAAACTACTTTCATTGGGTGGAGGAAACTATTGTAAGTCTCTTAGAAAACTATAGTATTTGAGTATCCGAAAAAAATGCATTGGTATTTTTGTAAATATTGATATTCATGTTTCAAATTAGAAAACTACCTATATTAGGTGGTGGAAACTATTTGTAGTAGGTGGTAGAAACTAATATAATTATCTTAAGAAACTAGTGTGGTTCTTAGTTCTCACCGTAAAAGGGTTATTCTTAGTAGATATGCCAACTTGTTTATGGTTATTAGAGCATCTTTAGTTGTTTTTTATTCAATTCTACCCTACCCATATCTATGTGTTATGATTGATGATCATCAAGTATAGTTTACTTTGAATCCTTTCCACTTCCCACAGTCTAAGGAAAAAAAAAACCATTGTGGTATATTATCTTCAAAGTGCTTTGTTGGAAGTTGCAACACTCATAGTCAAATTAACACCCGATTAAACTTTAAAAATAATATCACTCACCCCTCATCCTCCATTTCTACCTCAATATAATTTTAGAATCCATTCCTTTTTTTTGTTTATCCTTTACAAGTAATTATATTGTGATGTGCCAGTAGGATATGAAGATAAAGAGGACTTGTATAGTGTTTATTTCTTATCCATCCCAAACATAACCAAGTCTATACTTGTTATATGCTAGTTTCTTCAATTGAAAAATCCTTTGTTTGCTTTATGTTCTAGTTTATTTTTATTTAATATAATTTTGATACACATTCTTAATTTCTAACTATATGCTTTAATAATTCATTAGAATATATGGTAGGTATATAATACAAATTAATGAAAAAAGAAGTAGTATAGTCAACTCAAAATAGTTTCTCGCCTTTGCACCTATTAATATAAAATAGTAAGTGTCTATATCCCTTTTATTTTATTCATAATTAATACTGCTATCATCCATAATTTGCCGCTTCATTTCCATCTTATATTGATAAAATTTATAAACCTTTTCTTCTTAGTTCTACTATCGGGTTGCCATTTAGTGATTGTTTAGTTCTAGTTTTATGGGAAAATGATTAAGAGGAAGAGAAATAAAGGATCCTTATTTATTAACTAATATATTAAGGTAATTTTCCCCTTAGTTTGTCCTAAATATTTTAGTTTACTTTCCCATGTTTTACACATGAATGTTTATTACTTTAGCAATTATTTAGGCAGTAATTAGGTGATTATCTCCCCTATTTTTTTTTCTTTTTACTTCCAAGAGTGCTATAACATACACCATTTTTGCACAAAGGCTAAAAAAGTAGAGGATATATTAGTTTCTTATCATCATGTTAATTCGACCTATAAAGTATAGGAAATATCATAATAAAGAAGAGGATATTTTCTCACAAAGGTTGGAAAAGTAGAGGATATATTTTTAAGAAAATGATCATTCAATGATATCTTTTAGCACAAAGGCTTTATACCTGCAAGATAGTGAGAGATCTTAGTTATAATCATAAAATTTTAAGATACCAACATCCACTCTTGTAAGAGGTCAACTTTATTATGATAAAGAGTCTTAGGGGTTGAAACTTGCAATATTGACACTTTCAAGACTTTTCTTCAAAGTCCATATCATTATGTATCAACCTCAAATGAAAAGTACTAATGTAATATCGCTGAATCAATATTTTCCTTATTCTTATTTATATTTATTCTATTTATGTATTGGTAAAATGTAAAATATACTATAAAGTATATATATATAAGGATACAACGATACTTGTTATTTGAAAAGTCATTGAAATAGATTTAGGAAGGCAATTTTGTGTCATTGTAGCAATTTTTTATTTGTTAATTTTTTTTTTGTTTATAAAGAGTCTAAAGGTAATTGTTTATAGATCCGCATTTATATGAGAACTGAATATAATGATGAAATTATGGAGTTTCTAGTGGTAGACAAAACTAGTTAATGCCAACATTTTATAATGAACATTTTTCAAACAAATTTGGGTTAGGGGGAAGTTGGAATGCTATAAGATATCATTGAATGTTCATTTTCTTAAAAATAATAGCACGATCAAACCCTATAATTTCTCAAATATTTCTTTACGTATCATATAATAGTTCCTTTTTTTAGTTGTTTTAATGTTTGATAACACTTAAAGAGTGTATAACTATTAGCCCCTTTGTTCTAGTAATTTCATGTATTTTGTGGTCATGGGGTTTAGGGTGGTGCATGTTCCCTATTTTTACCACATGTAGAATATCGCCATGCATTCAAATTTATACTAAGAACTTATAGCCTAACTAACCAAAATAATGCATTAAATACCCCTGTAATAATTGTTAGAATTCTAGTGATGCAAGAGCATCCTCTATACAATCTCCACACCCAGTTACTTATTTTCCAAAAATAAAAGGACAAAAAACCCTTATACCTAGAAAAAATGGGGTGCTCTCACTGCATTTAACATAAGATATGCATCAACTGCCTATTCCATGTTAGATACAAGGATGACAAACCAAACCATTCAAAACAAGCAAGAAACATGATATGCAGGTACTAAAGAAAAAAATTTATAAAATGAGACCTTGATGGTCCCCGAAATATTCAAATGTATGAAATAGGGCTAAACTGAAATATAAAATTACAATGGCGGAAAAAAAATTAAGGTGTATGCCCAAACCCTAGTTCATTAAGGACTAGACCGAAATCTCTGAATATCCACTCTCTCAAGGCCCATGCCTAAAGTAAGGTAGGCCCATTACTGACCATCTCCAAAAACTTGCACATGGTATTCTACTTGTGGGAATGAGTAGGTGACCGAACAAATGGCCACATCTGTATACTTTGTATTGAGTAAGATAAGTTACCTCATCAAAAATATTTACAATCATACAAAGTCCAAGCATAATGTGGAGATTATACTAATCATATATCATGCTTATGCCATACACTTAGATATACATGCTCTATTATATTCATATAATTCATCAAAACTTTATACCATACACAAATTGGACAATTTAGGACTCATCATGATTATCAACATACGATAAACATCATAGATAGCCCCATACAAGCTACTAAGTAGGTTATTCAAACAACTATTAGGGTTTTTACCATCCATTCACATAATTTTCCATTGGATCTATTTTTCAAGCTTACCTAATCCATTGGGTCATTTATTTATAAGCCATTATTTATCATTTCCTTTCTTTTTTCCTTTTTGCTTTATCCACATCTTCATCATCATTCTTATTCTTATTGAGTGATGGATTTTGTATCACCCCATTTTCTTACATACCATGGAAGCCTATCCAAACCAGAGGAAATAAAGTCTGGTCGAAGCTAAGTAATCACTAATAGATAAGTTCAATTAAAGCCAAAAACCAACTAGGTAACCAGACCCTTTCGTATCAATACCCTATAGTACATTAATAATTTTGTAATTGATGTTAGAACCCCGGTTTGTAACACCCCCAAAATTCACTACTGAAAAATTTCGTTTTATTAAAAGATAATAGCGGAAGCAGATAAACAAAATGTGAACTTTGGGAGTATTACCGCCACACTTAGTACCAGACCGGTTCACTCATACCGTTCCAGTACCAAGTGCTAAGGCTAAGAAAATGAAATACAATTCGAAAGACATTCAACATGCATAAATCAGAATAAATTGCAAGCTTCAGCATATTTAAATCAGAGTAGCGCATCAAGTCGTTTTCTGGGGTAAAATCCACCAAGGGTGGTTACTTTAACAACGTTAACATTTAAAACCGAGAAATTAAATGAGAAAGAGAAAAGGCCATGATACAGGACAATTCCTTACTCTCCTTCCCGTAACCCACTTGAGTAGCACCTGAAAATACCTGCAAGGGCACTGCCCATTGAATAGGCAGGGGCCCCATAAAGGGAATCCCTTCAGTACTACGGTACTGAGTAACCCTTTAATACCACACTTAAAGATAGGCCCGCATACGACACATAATGCAAGCCACACACATATAAATAATGAGAGATGCGTACATAACAATAACAAACATAATACTTTATAAGTCACGATTGATACTTTGGGCCTTAAGCCATTATTCTGTCATTAACCCATCAATATCATATTTTGTATCCATGTGAGTACGAGAACCCCACTATTATAGACGGTGGACCGGAAGTCAACACACAGGGCAGAACGCCTCTGACCACTATTATTGCCGGTGGACTGGAAGATAAACACACAGGGCAGAATGCACCTGACCACTATTATTTGCCGGTGGACCGGTCTGGCCCCAACTCACATGGTGTTCCACTATAAGTGATTATTATTTTTCCATAATCTTATTCACATACATAACTGATTTTATTGAGCTCGGGACCCCCACTATTATTGCCGGTGGACCGGAATATATATGTAATCATCATCCAGGGCACAACGCTCCTGGCCACTATTATAACCGGTGGACCGGTACTCATAATCACACACCAGGGCAACACGCTCCTGGACCACTATTATAACCGGTGGACCGGTACGCAATATCACATACCAGGGCAACACGCTCCTGGACCACTATTATAACCGGTGGACCGGTACGCAATATCATAAATCACTGGGCCCGGCTCATTAATATTCCACTTTCAATTATTGTATATTTCCTTTCGTTAATCAGCACATCAATCATATTTATTTGCCTCGATTGGGAGATCGATAACCCGGGACACAAAGGTACACCGGTCGTACCGGTGCATATTAGCTACTCAGTACCCTTTAACCGTGAACCCAAGGACGCAAAGGTACCCTGGTCGTACTGGTGCATAAAGCTAACTCAGTACCCTATCGACAAGGACACCTAATCCATAAGTATGCATACCCCCTAACTAGGTCCGTAGAGCTAGGAAGAGTAAGATATAGGGCCTGGCTGGGGCACAAAGGCACACCAGCAAATACCAAAATAATCGTGGACTAAACCACGTCCTTAGGGTAGCGACCCCTAAGGAGTCACCATTCCCGATCTCGAGGTCTTTCACTTTAAGTAATAGTGTCTTAATTAAGGTGATCACAGAAAGCACGATGATCCGATACTTATTCACTTTCAATTGTTTCGATATCAATAATCGTTTCTTATTCAGAGGATTATCAAGGATGTCACAGAGAAACCATCAAGGCCATACTAATCATTAGATACTCTTACTTGGCTAATCAACATTATTTAATCATATTAATGTTCCACAATCTCAAGGACCTATTAGGTACAAATTACTCATTTGCCCTTTTCTTATATAATTGTTAAGTATCCGTTCCTTACTTGATAAATTACCACATTACCCTTAAGGTTGCATAATTACCAAATTGCCCTTTGTCCGATTTAGATTACCAAATTATCTCATACACTTTTTAGATCATCATTCACCCCTCATAATTACTATACTCATCATATTTCCCTTTTGGTTGGTTATATTACCAAATCGCCCTTCTCCTTTGTTATAATTACTAAATTGCCCTTGAGTTGGATAAATTACTAAATTACCCTCCTTCATTATCATGATTACTATTTTTCCCCTTTAGTTGGTTAGACAGTTATCACTTTACCCTTTTATCGGCTAAATTATCAAATTGCCCTTTTAGTTGAACAAATTACCAAATTGCCCTTCTCCTTTATCATAATTACCATTTTACCCCTCTCAATTATTTTAATTGCTATTTACCTTTTTTAATTATCACAAATCCCAAATTACTCTTCTTCATAATTACCAATATTAATTTACCCTTTTCATAATCAAAATTACTATATTACCCTTCTCCATTGTTAAAATTACCATCTTTATCGTACTTATCCAATTGCCCTTCTACAATCATAATTTAATTTCTAAATTATCTTTTGTCGTTATCATAATTACCAAGTTACCCCTTACTCCCAAGTTTACCATAATATCCTTTCTTTTACAAAATTACCATTTTACCCCTTACATCCAACTTTACCATAATATTCTTTTATTTATGAAAATTACCACCATACCTCTTTTACTTTACAAATTACTATTTTACCCTTTTACATCCAAGATTACCATCTTTATCTTTCATTACATAATTACCATTTTGCCCTTCTTTTCCAATTTACCATATTACCCTTTTACTTATAAATTTCCACTTCGCCCTTCACTTATAAAAGTTACCATATTACCCCTTTACTTATGAAATTACAATTTTGCCCCTCTACCTCCAAATTTACCATAATGCCCTTTTCACTTGAACAATTACCATAATGCCCTCCTTCATCCAAAATTACTATTTTACCCCTACTTCCAAAATTACCATTTTACCCTTCTTTCTCACAACTTACAATTTTATCCTTTACTTGTAAATTATCATTTGGCCATTAAATTATAAAATTACCATATTATTCTTTTGTCTCAAAAATTACCGAAATACCCTTCTCCACTTATAGAATTTCCACTCAACCCCCTTTATTCACCATTTTTATGAATTTTCTAACACTACATAAAATAATGATATTAATACTTCATTTTTATTAACTAAGTCCACCAACTTGTCATTTTTCAACATAATACTCATTAGCAACTACACACATTGATTTATATACCTCATAAGCATAATTACTAAAATAGCCTTAAACAATAACATCATTCATGCATTAACAACATGGTACATCATAAACAAGTATTTAACATTTCTATCCATATTCCAACTCCTTCTTTATTTAACCTACCTAAATATGGCATAAAATTTATCATGCTATTTCTTTTTAACAAACAATATAAGAAGCCATAAACATATCATGCTAAGAATACAAAACATGCATAAAATCATACTAAACCCTAAATGTGCTAGCATGCGTTTTTCCATATATTTAAGGGAGGATTAACGGTTACCTTAATCCCGCAAAATATCAATCTTACCAAGCATATTTAGCAACTCAACACCTAAAAATAATATCCATCATGTTTATGTTAGAAATAAGAACCAAAGCATAAAACTTTATAAATTTTAATTAATAAAACACTTAACATAAAATACCATTTTACCTTAAAAATTATCCAAACAATTTTTAAAACCAAGGGGAGCTCACGCTGCATGAGCAGCAAGAGTTTCATGCAAAATTATGGGGAGAAAAGGGTTCGAAGGGGGTGAAGGGAGAAAAATAAACCATTTTCAAGTTAGGGTCTTTAGGCTAGAAAAGAAGGTGGTTAGGGGAGGTTTTAAGGCAAGTGAAAGGTGTAGAAGTGTAGAGGGGGTGTAGGTGGAGGCAAAGGATGGTTTCGAGGCGGCGTAGGGCGGCGGAGACAGCGGCGGCAGGGCGGCAGAGTTGGCTGCCGAGAAGGGTCGAGGGCGAGGGGCTGTGAAGGAAGGAAAAGAAGAGGGAAAAATGGAGGGGTTCAAGGGCTGTTCTCGGCTAACTAATGGATGGCGGTTGTAGAGGGGGTTGCAGGGTGTCGAACGGTGGGTTGGGTGGCGGCAGAGGCGGCCGGACGGCGGCGGAAATAGTGGTTGCAGGTGGCTCGGTGGTAAGGGGGAAAAACTGGGGAGAAAAAGGAAGAGGAGGATAAGGGAGGAAGTGTAGGGCTTGAAGGGGCTGTGTGGGGGTGCAGGGTGGTAGCAGGTGGTGGCAGAAGGCGGCGCAGGGCTGGGCTTGGTGGTTCAGGCGGCGGAGGCTGGCGGTGATAAAAAAACGAGGAAGAAAAATGGGGAAGAAGGAAGGAGAGAGGAGGGAGCTCGGGGGAAGAGAAGGGATCGAAAATGAGGGAATGGAGGGCTGGGTAGATGGAGAAAAAGAAGAGGGAGAAGAGAGGGGCAGGGCAGGCCGACGATCGGTGCTGCAGGTGGCAGGTGGTGGTCGGGTGGCATGGGAAGAAGAGGGAAGAAGAAGGAAAGGGAGGGAGCATGTGAGGCTGTGGTCCAGGGCCGGTTTGGCTCGAAAAGGGAAGGAAAACGACGGGGGAAGAGAGAGAGGGAGAGGGAGGTAGGTGGTGGTCAGGTTGCAGGTGGCAGTCGGCGCTCGACAATGGCAGAAAAGAGTCGGGCGTGGGAGGAGAAGATGAAGGGGGGTGAATGGCTGGCGGCTGGACCGGCGCAGGAAAGAAAATGAGGCAGCCGGCCGGTCCAGGGGCAAAAGAAAGGAGGGCGGGCTGGTGGGTCATGCGAGGAGGAGAAGTGGCTGGGGGGAAATGGGCTGGAGCGTGCGTCAGGGAGAGAAGGGGTGAGGCGGGCCGAAGGCCCAATGCGCGGGAGAAAGGAGAGCAGGCCAGGCGGGCGGCCCAAGGGGGAGAAAAAGGAAAAGAGAAGAAGGAAGAAAAGGAGAAAAGGAGAAGGAAAAGAAAAAGGAAAAATGGGAAAATAGGGGAAATAAATTAAATTAATTTATAAAATCATAAAATGTAATATTCTTGATAAATTATTTAATTTAATAATTTAATTTATTATAATCTAATATATTAGTTTTGAAAAGGGTAAAGTTGGTAAAATATTAGTTTGGAAAATTATTCAAATAAACTTATATGATGAATAGAAAAATATTCATTTTTAATTTATTAAATACTTTTATCCGAATTTACATACTCTAAAATCCATAAAATAATTAAAATAAATAATCTAAAAGCAATTCTATTCCAAATAAAAGTAATTTATTAAAATATAGGTTTTCGAAATTTTTGGGGTATTACACGGTTACACAATCTCATTAATTCTATCACTAATTCTATACCATGGGATACTTTTCTCACTAATTGATGAACGAGGATAGGAATGAATTGATCATGGAATTAAGGTATCAAATACTCATGGAAAAAGAATGATTCTAAATAATTTAATGTTGACCTCTAGAGACTCATAGTAATTCATCTCCTTGCTTTCTCTTCATTCAAATAACTTGAATAAGCTCTCAATTTATCATTTAACCAATTAATAACCTAGGTTACTAACACTAGATTCAATTAATGTCAGCATTACGAATGGAAAGCAGTCAACTACAACCATAACCACATAAGCTCATATTATGCAATTGTATGAATTAATGGACAAGATTAACAATTAACCATTTTGCTACTCTAGACACATTAATTAACAAATACGTATTAATTACATCGTCATAGCGGGTATTAGGTTCTAAACTAAATAGGTGATCAACCTAATTAGTTTAAATTCTTAATCTATGATACAAAATCATTAAATTCCATCCATTAATCTAATTAAATTTCATATAGAATTATACTTTCAAATTATGTTGTTATATTTGAAACAGAATTCCATTCTCAAATCATCCTACCCTGTTTTATTTACTCTACTTTCTGCATAATTGTAAGATCACACTATTACATGTAAAAATTTATAATTAATACAAATGATCTCGAATAAATAAGTAATAACACACTAAAAGCAAGAGAAATAAAAATGCAATTGTAGAAACTTTACTTGCATTCAATCAAAATACAGAACTTGCAATTGAGAAAGGAATGGAGAAGAACTTATCACTTGAATTGCAGCTCGTCAATTGTTCAATAGAATACAAGAAATATAAAGAAAGTTGGAATTGTGAAGTACATGTATTTTCTAGAGGGAATAGAGAAAGAGAGAACATCCAACTTTTTCAATCCCTAAAAACTGATTTTCAAACCCAGAATAGTTAGAGAATATATCAGAAAAAGGTCTTGTGAGTGGTTACAAAATTTAAGAAAAACACGGTCCATGTTTTGGAAAACATGGGACCTCCGTGTTTTTCTTTGCATTCTCTACCAAATTCTGGATTCTAAAAACTAAGATTTTATCTTCTAGAGGAAACACGGGGGTACTGTGTCTTTTCTCTTTCACCTTTCTTCCATTAAAATTTCAGCACACACTTCTCTTGGTGTCTTTGCTTCATTTCCAACTTTTCTTCCCTTACTTCAATGTTTCTTAAGGTATTCTTTGCTTGATTTCCTCTTTTCATTGATTTCTCCTTTGAATCTCTTCATTTTAATCTTTTCTTGTAAAATCTATTCTAAAGAGAAAAACTTGAGAAAAGATTAAATCTTATAAAATTAATGAGGAAATAAATGACATTTTTATATAGGAAAATAGCTTATAAATTCTATATGTCAAATACCCCCATGCTTAAATCATTGCTTGTCATCAAGCAACATCATATCATGCACATGAGCAACATCAAGAAATTCAAGAGAGATAAGTTATATATCACAAGCATTGTAAGATTGGATTTATTCATTCATAGAATTTTAACAATGCATTGGGACTTAAAATACTTATAAATCATAAAATCATAATGTTGGAAATATTTGGATCACACATCTAACACACCCTATAAACAGTCTTATCAAATGCTCAAGTGGTTAGGGAACAAGAGTTAATATAGTTAATATCTCACCATGCAAAGTTAGATTAAGATTAATGAAGTTTAAATTGGCAGATTCTTACTTTCGGTGTGTGAAAACACTCACTCTTATGTGTATAGGGTATGATGTGTTTACTCTAAAAAATTCTCCAAATGAACATGATTGCCCATATGTTTGCCATTATTCTCAATTTTCCATCGCTGAAAAGAACTAAAGTATATAAGAATCAAAAGGTATTAGATAATGGGGCTAAAGTTATAAGGTAGGGTATAATTTTGGGATTGTAGCTTAACTCTATTAACTAGAGAAGCAATTTTTAAGTCACAATCCTCCTTTTTTTTAATTTAACCTTTCCCTTCAACCAAATAAATAATAGAAGACTTTCTCTTTTTGTTTTTTGGATTTTTGAATTTTTAAATTAGCTCCTTCACCAAAATTTTGCACCCCTGTGCTTGGATTTTACCTTATCAACAAATGTTTTCCCTGAAAATTTATTGCTTCACTAGTCATAGAGTAATAAGGGAAAATTCATATGGAGATTAGTTATTAATGAAGGTTAAATCAATAGAATAAGGCTTAGGCTCAAAGGGTTTATGCAAATGAATAATAATTTTTAAGGTAAGATTTTTGGTCTTGAAGAGAATTAATGGCAAATTCTAGTTCACATATCATTGGAGAATACACATAAAAGAAAAATATAATTTGGATAAACAATGTATCCAAAGATTAGGCTCAAGCGCTCACAATGTTATATCTACCAATTTTTAATTTCATTTCATATCATTCATAATTAATGCATGGATTGATTCCTAACCATTCTAACTTTCTTTCCTTCACCACTATCACAATCTCAATTTCCGTTTTTAAGATTTTGGAAGATGGTGATCAAATCCATTAATATGATTTAAAAATATCCTTTATAAAAAGAATTTAGTCCCATTACTTTGTTTATCCCATGAATGGATAACTCAAATCTAACACTTCTTGTTTCAAAATGAACCAAACAACAAACATAAGATCACATATTTAGGCAACGACTTACCTAAAAAAAATAGCCACAAAAAGAAAGAAATAAAACTAAATAAATAATATATATATATATATATATATATGCACATAACACCCACAAAGACTATCAATAAATTGCCACATATGCATCCCCCTACTTATCTCATTCATTGCCCCCAATGAACTAACCCAAGAAAAAGAAATAGGAATCAGATTTAGGAAGGAGGTGGTGGTGGGTCCCTATATACGAGGTGAAACTCATAAAGAGATTTCACCATTTCCATCATTTGATCTTGATTTTGGTGCATGGAATCTAGTTGGGAGAAGACTTGGGTTTGAAATTGTAGATGCCAATCGGGGATATAAGTAGAAGAGGAAGAGGATCCAGCCTATGAATGAGGGGGGAGGTAGTGTTGCTTGCTCACCATGAGGAGGGAATGGATGCTCAATTCCCAAAGGAGCGGGATTGTCTTCATCATCTATAGGTTGCCAATTCTATGGGTTTAAAGGATTTGTTCTGGCAGGGTTTGGTAGGGGAAAATGAGCACACCCTTGGTATGAAAGATACCATGCACTGCCCCTACGCTCAATAAGATGCATAAGATGGAAATGTTCAATATCGATACAGGCGCTCAAGGCATCTATAGGCATATCATCAGGGAGATGTATGCCGATACTTAAACAAATAGTGGTAATTAAACCACCAATGACAATATCACCCTGTTTAGAATTTCTGACCCTTTGAAACTACTTAGCTAGAGAATAGGCAATATCTAGTTGATTATGATCTAGCATGGCATTGATGAAGAAAAGTTCTATGGATCAAACAACCCCAGTACTATCCCCCCACCCAAAAATGGTGGTAGCTAAGAGTCTTTGTAAATATATGAAGACTAGATTGAAAATTCTTGAAGCCTTGGCTTCAGAGATTCTAAAAGTATCGGTGGTGGGCATATTAGAGGTATCACCAATTCTAGCAAAGAAACTATTCACATTGAACTAAGGGGGTATGATACGATTTCCCCCGGAGGCAACATAAAAATATGTGCTAATTCATGTAGGGACATTTGCCTATCTTCGTTAAAGATGCAAAAACAAATGTACCCCTGCTCTTCTAAAGAGGCGCTGGTTGTATCACATAATTCAAAAGTATTGAGAAAGTCTAATGTTCAACGCCTATATGTATGATTAGTGCAATAGATGAAATTATGCAATCTCACATTTCTCAGCAATTGCATTACTTGCGCATGTATTACCAACGTATTTAGACAACCATAATCTAAATACCTTGTTCCAATAATGCACCTTTGGGATAGATATTCGTACCTTTGTTGCTATTCCAGAGTGGCAAAGATAATACCTAGTTCATTCGGTCAGTTTCTTCGGTTTTGATGCTGAGTTGGTGATGATCAAGGTCTTGAAGATCCCCCCTCATTCTGTTGTTTTTTTGGGTGCCATCTACAAAACACACATGCATTAGTAAGAATAGTAAAGTGGAAGATAATATATTTTTGTGTTGTTCATTTTTTCATTACCCAATCCAGCACTTAAACAGAAATGCTAAATATCAATTAAATGTTACAAACATTGTGATATTTGGCACTCTAATTCAGCAATTTTCTTGCTATTAAGTCATTGGTATTGAGATTCAACATTCATAAACATATCTGCACTCATCCATTAGCAGGGATATAAATTCTCATCTTGTAAGAATTATTTCAACACATACCCCTATTTTTACCAAAAATGTGTTTCAATGTGCAACAAAATTGCAACTAGGAACATTTGCATTGAATTTGCCATAAATTTCTAGCAAATCAATAGAACATTGACAGGCAGTGTAGTTTGGCCACAAATTCAACAAACACATGCATATGTATTGTATTATGTCACAATTGTTTTAGCACACAAACATATATTCCTTGCAATTGTAACAAACATAGTAGAATGAAACAAATTTGGCAGGTTTGGTTAAGTAGTGTTCATACCGTATGTGTGTGAATTTTGATGAATGAAATTGCATAATGTAGTTCGGTAAGGCTTAGAAAATTCAAATTAAACAAAATCCCTAAGCTAATTTGCTTAAATCTAGATAATTTGAGAAAGAACCAAAATTAGGGTTTGAAACTCAGGTTTTCAAAATTTGATGGAGGATGAGTGATGAAAGGGCTGTTTGAGACCAGAATATGGATGGAGAAGAGGTAGGGATGAAGAATGAAAGTGAGAATGTATAATATGGAAGATTATTGCAAGAAAATCAAGGATTGAAAAGGAGAGAAATGGTGGTTTCGTAGTTGGTAGAGATAGGGTCGAAGAGAAGGGGTCGCATTTTGGGAATTCTGAAAACACAGGAAGAAATAAGGTTTTTTCCAAGAAACACGGTCCGTGTTTCATAAACACGATACCCTTGTGTTAAATTTTATGCTCTCTGTTACACAAGAAAAAGTTCTAATAGAAAAATACGACCCGTCTTTATGAAACACGAACCACCCGTGTTTATTTTGAAACGGTCTAGAATTTGACAAAATTAACTGACAGAAAAACACGGCCCGTGTTTGGTAAACACGGACCCCTTGTAATTTTTGGATGTTGTTGGAATTTCCCAAAATTCCCTGATAGAAAAATATGGTCTGTGTTTAGTAAACATGGACCCTCTATGTTATTTCAGAATGTTTTTGCCCTTTGCTGTTTTTCCCTACAAACTCTAATGGAAAAACATAGGGCATGTTTTGGTAATACGTTGCCCCCATGTTATTCTATTCCTTTTTTTTTTCAAAACAAGGAAAACACACACACATAATATATACTAAGTACCCACACATAAGAATAGTAAACATACATAACTACATCCTATATGATAACCACATATATAAAAGTTATAAAAATAATAAAGAAACATAGTATGAGATAAGAAAAACTTATGTACAACACTTGGGTGCTTCCCAAGTGGTAATATTCCACTATTCAGCCTTTATAACTTGGAACGGTAAGATCTACCACTTCCAAGTTTCGCACACAGTATCCTTCGTAAAAAGATTTGAGACGATGTCCATTCACTTTCCACATTTTTATTGTTTTCTCACTTTTTATCTCTACTGCACCATGAGAAAAAACATTAGTTACAATAAATGAGCTGATTCATCTCGACCTTAATTTCCTTGGAAACAGCTTTAAGCGAGCATGGTATAATAAAACTTTTTAGCTGATCTCAAAATTCTTCCTAATAATGAAGTTATCATGAGCCGCCTTAGTTCGATCTTTATATCGCAATGCAGTTTCAAAAGCATCATTTCTTATTTCCTTAAGTTCTTGTAGTTGGATTTTTCTATGCCTTCCAATTTCATTTGAATCCATGTTACATTTCTTTACAGCTCAAAAAGCTATATGTTCCAATTTGACAAGGAGATGACAAGGCTTACCGTAGACCAAACGATATGGTGACATACCAATTAGAGTTTTAAATGCTGTGCGATAGGCCCAGAGAGCATCATTGAGGTGTAAGCTCTAATCCTTCCTTATCGGTTTTACCATCTTTTTCTGAATTGGTTTGATTTCTCGATTGGATATTTGGGCTTAACTATTTATTTGTGAATGATATGCTATGGAGATTCTATGTGCCACATGATATTTCTTTAATAATGCTTCTATCATTTTGTTGCAAAAGTGCAAACCTTTGTCGTTTATTATAGCTTTTGGCAATCCAAACCTTGCGAAAATGTTAGTTTGAAGAAAATCTACAACAACTTTAGCTTCAACAGTATGGGTGGCCTTTGCCTCCACCCATTTTGACACACAATCTATAGCAACGAGAATATATTTGAAACCAAAAGATGATGGAAAAGGACCCATGAAATCCATACCTCAAACATAAAAAATATCACATGCAATGATAGGAGCTTGTGGCATTTCATTTCTAGGACCTAGTCCTCCAGTCTTATGGCAATTTTCACATGTTTTGCAAAATTCATAAGCATACTTAAACAGGATAGGCCAGAAAAATCTACTTTCTAAAATTTTATAAGCTGTTCTTTTAGGACCAAAATGACCCCCAAAATCATAGGTATGATAAAATGTTAAGATAGAAAGAATTTTACTATCAGGGATAGACCTTCTAATGATTTGGTCAGCACATTGTTTCCATAAATATGGATCATCCTATACAAAATATTTTGCTTGACTCTTCATTCTATATTTTTGTGCTTTAGTAAAATGTGAGGGAAATACTTTTGTGACCAAAAAATTTACCATGTCAGCATACCATGGTATCTCATTTCCAATGACATGAAGTTGTTCATCCGAAAATGCTTCACTGATGGGTGCCTCAATTTCAACCTCCTTGATTAACCTACTTAGATGATCTGCTACTCCATTTTCTGATCTTTTTTTATTTTTATCTTTGATATGTATATTGAATTCTCGGAGTAGAAGTATCCATCTAATTAATCTTGGTTTTTCTTCATTCTTTGCGAGCATATATTTCAAAGCTGCATGGTTATAATAAACAATAATATCAGTGCCTAAAAGATAAGAACGAAATTTATCCAAAGCAAAGACAATGGCGAGAAGCTCCTTCTCAGTGGTTGTGTAATTAAGCTAAGTTTCATTCAAAGTTCGCGAGGCATAGTATATCACATGTGGATCTTTCCAAATCCTTTGACCTAACACTACACCAACAGTATCGTTAGATGCATCACACATTAATTCAAAGGGAAAAATCCAATCGGGTGGTTGAAGAATGGGCGCGCTAATCAATTTTTCCTTTAGATGTTCAAATGCTTTCTTGCATGCATCATCAAACTGAAACTCTGTTTCTCTTTGAAGAAGCTTACACAAAGGTTGGGCTATTTTAGAACAATTCTTAATAAATCGTTGATAAAATCCAACATATCCTAAGAATGAACACACATCTTTCACAGTTGACAGGTAAGGTAATGAAGCTATAAGATCGATTTTTGCCATATCTACTTCAATTCCTTTAGTCAAAATGATATGTCCCAAAATTATTCCTTGTTGAACCATAAAATGGCATTTTTCAAAATTTAGTACAAGATTTGTTTCAAGACATCTTTTTAAGATAAGGGTTAAATTACCTAGGCATTCATCAAAAGTATCCCCATGAATACTAAAATCATCCATGAACTCCTCGATAATTTTCTCCAAATATTCAGAAAATATGCTTATTATACATCTTTGAAATGTGCCAGGGGCATTGCATAGCCCAAATAGCATGTGAAGATATGCAAACGTACCATAAGGACATGTAAATGTGGTCTTCTCTTAATCTTCTGGAGCTATAGGAACCTGGACATACCCAGAATAACCATCAAGAAAATAATAATAAGCATCACCTGCTTGCCTCTCTAGCATTTGATCCATAAATGGTAGAGGAAAATGATCTTTCCTAGTCATGGAGTTCAACTTCCTATAATCTACACATACCCTCCAACTAATTTAAACTCTAGTAGGAACCATTTCTCCCTTATCATTTTCCACTACTGTGATTCCCATTTTCTTGGGTATGACTTGAAGGAGACTAACTCAACTACTATAAGAAATTGGATAAATGACTCCCACAGATAACAATTTTAACAACTCTTTCTTCACAACCTCCATCATGATCGGATTTAACCTACGTTTTACTTGTCTAATCGGCTTCACATCATCTTCCATTAAAATCTGATGCATACATACCGAAGGACTAATACCCTTAATACCAGCAACTATCCATCCCAAAGCAGATTTACACTTTTTCAAAACATTAACAAGTTTTTCTTCTTGTTGGGGTGTTAGGTCACTAGAGATGATAACAGGAATGGTATTTTTGTCTCCTAAGAATGCATACTTGAGATGGTTAGGTAAAGGTTTCAACTCCAACTCTAGTGCTTGCTCTATGGAAGGTAAAGGTTAATCTAATGTCAATGGTAAATCCACAAATCTTCTGATTCTTCTAGGACATGCTCCCAAATAAGCTACTACCTCTTTGATCTCTTCTTCAATATCAAACATCTCATTCAGTTCTTCCAAAACTTCAGTTTCTATACATTGAGTTAAGGTTACTTCTAAAGGATTTGCAGATGATAATTTGTAAACCTTTTCAGTTAAATCATCAATAACATCAATCATAGATACTGATTCACCATCTATATGGTATCGCATGGAGTCATATATGTTAAACCTAATGAATTCACCATCAAACTCCATCATGTACTTCAATTTTTTTTGAAGTTTTCAAGAATGGTCTACCTAACAATATAGGAGAAGGATTTGATGAACCGTTTTCCTACATATCTAACACATAAAAATCCGCACAGAAAACTAATTCATTCACCTGAACTAAGACATCTTCAATTACCCCTTCTGGATATGTGTTAGATCTATCAGCTAATTGAATAATCACATGAGTTTCTTTTAAAGGACCTAGACTGAGGGCATTACAAATAGATAAAGGCATGAAGTTTATTGAAGCACCTAAATTAAGTAAACATTTTCATACCTCGTGTTTCAAATCTCGCAAGGGATAGTAAAAATACCTGGATCCTTGTATTTCAGTGGAAGTTTCCTCTATAAAATTGCTGATACATTTTTTTCCACACTTACCTTTTCATCCCCCTTCCGTTTCCTTTTGTTAGTACAAAAATCCTTAAGGAATTTTGCATACCTTGTCACTTGTTTAATTGCTTCAATGAGAGGGAGATTAACTTCCACCTTTCTAAATATGTCAAATATCTCCTTATCATAATTCAGCTTCATGTTTCTTGCCAACCTGCTGGGAAAAGGAACAGGAATTTTAATAGGAGTGGATGACTTACCTTTAGTTACTTGTTGAGATTTTTCAATATTTTCTTCTTTAACAACTATCTCATCTTCTTCTTTGATTATTTCTTCTTCTCACTTGCTTTTCTTGGATTTGCCAATTGTTTCCCACTTTGAGTTGTGATAGCACTACCATTTTCCCTAGGGTTTCTTTCCGTCTGACTAGGGAATTTTGAGGATCCTTTTGCTTGTAATTTTCCAAGGGAATATGCCAATTGACTCACTTGATTTTCCAAATTCTTGATACCATTTCTAGTTTTCTGTTAAAATTGAAATGTATCTATAGCCAAAGATTTCACCAAATCTTCCAAAGGCATTCCTCCTGATTTTTGTGGAACTTGTGATGGAGGCATTGGTTGAAATGGTGGTCTTTGATGATTTTATGGGACTTGAAATAATCTAGGAGGTGGATTTTATCCTTTTTGATTTTGATAAACTTGTGGTCGGAAATATGAGTTACCACCTTGTTGGTTGTTTCCATATCTTAGATTTGGATGATCATTCCATTTAGGATTATATGTTGGAGCATATGGATCATTTCTCTTTGGTATTTGTTGTCCTCTAATGGCATTCACTTTCCTGCAAAGTAGGATACATATTAGTAGGGTGATCGGTGAAAGAACAAATTCCACATACCTTTGCAAGATTTTTTTTCTTCCACAACTCTCTCTACAAGAGTTGTCGAATTTGACACTTGTGTTTTCAATTCAGCAATACTAGCTTCTTTCACTTGTTGAGACGCATAAGTATTACCTCTACTACAATATTGAGAGTTAGATGCCATATTAGCAATTAATCTCTTAGCCTCGGTAGGAGTTTTATCAACCAACGCACCACACTAGCAGCATCTATCATATTACGATCCATAGGATATAATCCTTCATAGAAGTACTATGCTAATAATTTCTCACTAATTTGGTGATTAGGGCAACTACCACATAACTTCTTGAAATGTTCCCAATATTCATGCAATGATTCTCCCCCATCTTGCCTAATACCATAAATTTCTTTTCTAATGTTAGTTGCTCTGGATGAAGGAAAATATTTTTCAAGGAAAACCTTTTGCATATCAATCCAAGTATTCACAGATCCCACTGGTAAGTCATATAACCATTCTTTTGTAGCATCAGCCAACGCAAAAGGAAAAGCTTTGAGTTTAAGTTGTTCTACACTTACTCCATTTGGTTTTATACCGGAACATGCTATATGGAATTCCTTAAAAAATTTGTTGGGATCAGCGAAACAACCTGAGCCCATGGAATTGTTGTCTCTGAATCCTATAAAAATAGGTAGAGTGCGTATCAAACCAAGTTTGATCTCACAAGTATCATTTTCAGCAGGATAATTAATGCATAAACTATTAGGGTTGACGACAGGAGCGACTAGGTCCTTGAGGGTTCAATCTACCATAGGTGGATCGATGTGACAAGGTGAATTAAATAGCGCCTCTGTGTGGTCTTCTTCCAAATCTGTGAAACTTCCTTTAGAAGGTAATGGAATATGACGAGTGCATTCCAATCTCCTTCTTATTTGGTTTGTAATAGGAGAAGAAGAATTTAGATCTGTTGGCGGGATGATTTGTCCTTGATATTCAATCGTAAATAACCTCAAATGCGAGTGTGTGAGGATTATACACAATTAAAGAATAGATAAGTACACTTGGAAAAATTATTGAAAGCAAAACTAAGAAACAACACCAAAAACAAAACTAAAGATTATAATTGTCATTCCCTGGCAACGGCGCCAAAATTTTGATGCGTTGTCATATAGAAAACAAATTTAATAAATAAATCCTAATTCCCAAATATGTAGTAAATGGTAAGAAGGAGTTAAACCCACAAGGAATGGTATTTAACCAATCATTTTGTAATTGATGTTAGAACCTCAGTTACACAATCTCATTAATTCTATCACTAATTCTATACTATGGGATACTTTGCTCACTAATTGATGAATGAGGATAGGAATGAATTGATCATGTAATTAAGGTATCGAATACTCATGGAAAATGAATAATTCTAAATAATTTAATGTTGACCTCTAGAGACTCATAGTAATTCATCTCTTTGTTTTCTCTTCATTCTAATAAATTGAATAAGCTCTCAATTTATCATCTAACCAATTAATAACCTAGGTTACAAACACTAGATTCAATTAATGGTAGAATTATGAATGAAAAGAAGTCAACTACAACCATAACTATATAAGCTCAGATTATGCAATTGTACGAATTAATGGACATGATTAACAATTAATCTTTTTGCTACTCGAGACACGTTAATTAACAAATATGTATTAATTACATCATCCTAGCGGGGATTAAGATCTTAACTAAATAGGTGATCAATCTAATTAGTTTAAATTCTTAATCTATGATACAAAATCATTCAATTGCATCCATTAATCCAATTAAATTACATATATAATCATACTTTCATATTATGTTGTTATATTTGAAAAATAATTCTATTCTCAAATCATCCTACCCTATTTTATTTACTCTACTTTTGGCATAATTGTAAGATCACACTATTACATGCAATAATTTGTAATTAATACAAATGATCTCGAATAAGTAAGTAATAACACACTAAAATCAAGAGAAATAAAAAAAAGAAATTGTAGAAACTTTACTTGCATTCAATCAAAATACAAAACTTGCAATTGAGAAAGGAATGGAGAAGAACTTATCACTTGAATTGCATCACGTTAATTGTTCAATAGAATACAAGAAAGATAAAGAAAGTTGGAATTGTGAAGTACATGTATTTTCTAGAGGGAATAGAGAAAGAGAGAACATTCAACTTTTTTGAACCCCAAAAACTGATTTTTGAACCCAGAATAGTTAGAAAATATATCAGAAAAAAGGTCGTGTAAGCGGTTACAAAATTCAAGAAAAACATGGGACCTCCGTGTTTTTCTCTGCGTTCTTTGCCAAATTCTGGATTCTAAAAACTAAGATTTTATCTTCTGGAGGAAAAACGGTTTGTGTTTAGGAAACACGGGGGTACCGTGGTCTTTGCTCTTTCACCCTTCTTCCATTAAAATTTCAGCACACACTTCTCTTGGTGTCTTTACTTCATTTCCAACTTTTCTTCCATTGCTTCAATATTTCTTGAGGTGTTCTTTGCTTGATTTCCTCTTTTCGTTGATTTCTCCTTTGAATATCTTCATTTTTATCTTTTCATACAAAATCTATTAAAAACAGAAAAACTCGAGAAAAGATTAAATCTTATAAAAGTAATGAGGAATAAATGATATTTTTTATATAGGAAAATAGCTTATAAATTCTATCTGTCAAAGATCAACTAGAATCTCACCCAAAGGCAAAGTCCGAAGGCATATATAAACATTTTAAAGTAGACTAACACACAATGGCTAATCAAGGATTGGGTAACCCAAAACCATACATATGTTGGTCTTCTTTCACTTAAAGCGATTAGTGTGTTATTTTCTAAGGTTATGTGATCATACACTGCCCATACAACATCTAAGTAACACATCCACATAATCATTTCATCTTAACCATTTTTACCTTCTAATCATGTGGTGGGGTTTCCATTATTTCTTAACTAATATTAAACAATCCATCGTGATAATCCATTTTAGGCTAACAATCTACATTACCCTTGTGAAGTCATAACATAATTATTTAGGTTTTTCCACTAAAGCCTTCCCAAGAACTTATTGAGAATGCCATAAATTATGATCCATTTAATTCATCCATTAGGTTATTCAATCAACATCAAAAATTACATTTCCATCATTAAATAATTATATAGTATCATTGGGCATATCCCAAAAAATATTTAAAAATTCAAAATCACGCACTCTAGCCGAGCCAATAGATCAATTTGGGTTAATCAGTCGATTGGTTTAGGTTAATTAGTTGATCATTTTGGCTCAACCAAACCTCAAGGTTTCCTTGAATCAAACGATTATTTTGGTTAGACTAGCCAACTATTATATGACCACTCGATCGATTATAACAAACTAGTCAATGTGTTTAGGTAGAGAGAAACTAATGTTACCACAAACCAATCGATCGATCAATTTGGGCTAACCAGTCAACTATCCTAAGGACCAATCAATAAATTTGGCTTAACCAGAAAATCTATTTGCACATAGAAAACACATATCAGATAGTTTTCATCCAAATCGCACTCTAAAACCTTACCACATCCAAACCATAACATATCATAGAAAAATACTAATATTTAACAAGCTCATAAACTAAATCACGCTTCACTTTAAAGGAACTCGGCCTTGTTTCTCTAAAATCATGTAGTTTTCTTAGGATTCTCAAATAATTTAGCATGCATTAATTAGAAGCCAAACTCTCATGGAGGCATATAAAATTAACATCTTTAAGAGTACATTACATTACATGGTTATTCATGACACATTTCAGAGGTAAGAATGAATCACTTGATGCTTAGCAATGTTTCCCAAAACAACTCAAGTTGAAAGATTTCAACTTTTAAAACCTTTAAAAATTAACAAATTAGAAATTAGAAATTATTGAATAACTTTCACAAATCAATAATATCTAATAAAAAAGAAACGAACTTATCACACCTAAGAGAAAAATAGATAATGATTCAGCTGAAAATAACTCAAATTCCTCCTTAATATATTTTTTTCTTACTTAAGGACAAAACAAGAGGGAGCTGGAGAAATGATCAAAAGAATGAAAGGAATTTGAAAGTAATCTTGAAATGGAGAGGAAATAACACAAGTGTTAGAGGGTTGAGATATTTGAGAGGTTATTTATAGCCAATGAATCTGTAAAGGAACACGTTAGGTTATACAATAGATTGAAAACCCTAATTTTACAGTTGAAATCTAAGCTAAATGGGCAAATTTATTAAGAATATGTTGGCTTCTATCTTAGAGCTCAAATGGTGATTTTGTAGAAAATGTAGGTTAAGTTTATCTAGAAAATATTAAATATAAAAGGGGAGTGGAATATTAGTGTGGGAAGGAATCTCCTAGCCAAGTAAGGACAATATGAAATTGAAGCATACTTCTAGAGTTGTGTAGATGAGAGAGGAAGAAGAAGATAAGAGTGAGGTCATACTACCCCTCAACTGTCAAAATCGAGCATTCGAATATGTTTGAGGCAACAACTAAAGCTAAATAAATGATAAAAAATTGTTTAGAATCAATCAAGAAAAGTTTGAAATTGGATTATCAAGTTCTATTTTGATGTAAGAAATTTCCAAGGAAATATCAAGCTTCAAAAAGTATTTAGCCTAACCAACTAGTTGATTGGTTTGACCAAATAGTTGATAGTCCTACAGATAAGTAGATCAGTTTCACAAACTAGTCAATTGGTTTGGTTGAACAAAACCCCTTATCTGAAACAAGGAACCCGTCAACAAATTCACTTGAAAACTTATTTTATTCAATTTTCTAAACTTTACTCAAAACTATATTTACCTCAAACCCAATTATAGTTCCAAATAAGATCAAACATTATAAAATTTTATTAATTACCATAATTTTCCATTCCATAAATCTTTAAAAAAAGAAGAAAAAGAGGTATTACAGCATTACCCCCATAAAAAGGTTATGTCCCCAAAGCCAACTAACCAAGATTTAGACACATAATATAATCCATAGTGGCTCATACATTACATTCAATAAGGTAAAAGGGGTTACTGCCCCTTTAAAATAAAATGCCACACCAACATATATCACATTAGGAGAACAACTCTGGGTACTTCACTTGAATCTCCTCCTTGGAGTCCCAAGTGACCTCATCGACACCATGCCATGACCTAAGGAACTTCATTGGAGGCATGTTCTTCCTATGTGTCACTCATGTCCTTGTGTCCAAAATGCTTATTAGTTGTTCTTCATAAGTTATAGACTCATCAAGTTTTAACAACTAGGATATATGGAATACATTGTGCACATGTAATAATTCCACTAGTAGGACTAAGTGATAAGCACCTCACCACCTCGATATATGATCTCATATGGTCCAATGTACCTTAGGTTGAGATTACGTTTTCTACTGAGCTTCATTATTCTTTTAGTGGGAGTGAAATTCAAAAGGGCTCTATTTCCCACCTCATAACCATTAGTTTGTCTTCTTAAATCTGTGTAGCTCTTTTACCTATCCTGGGATGCTCTCTTATGTTCTTGAATCAGTCAAATATATCTCTCCATATCCTTGATCATTGCTAGTCTCAACATAATCATCTCACTAATATTGCTCCAATACAAGGTACTAGGACACTTCCTCTGGTATAAGGCCTCAAAAAGTTCCATCTTGATACTTGTGTGGTAATAATTGTTGTATGAGAACTCGACCAAGTCTAGGTGGTCCTCCTAACTACCCCTAAAATCCAACACACATGTATGAAGTATGTCCTCCAAGATCTAAATGGTCCTCTCTGTCTAACCATCCATATATGGGTGAAAAGAGGTACTCATATTTAGCTAAGTCCCAAAAGCACCTTGTAACTTTTGCCAAAAATGTAATAAGAATCTAAAGTCTCAGTCGAGGACAAATCTAGGGACTCCATGTATTCTTACAACATGCTTCCTGTAAGCATTGGCTAAACGCTCTATACTCCTTGTCATCTTTATTGGTAATGAACACTCCTGACTTAGTCAGGCAATCCACAAAAACCCATATGGAACCAAATCCACTATGGGTATCTAAAAGACTGACCACAAAGTCCATAAAATATATTGTCTCACTTCCATTTTGGAACTTCTATTTTTTGTACCAACACTACTGATCTCTTATGCTTAATCTTAACCTTTTGATAGGTCAAAAATTAGGAAACAAACTCTAAAACCTCCTGCTTTATATGAGACCACCAATATACCTTCTTCAAATCCTTGTATAACTAATCCCCTCTAGGATGGATGGAAAAATGAGTACAATGAATATCCTCCAGGATTTCCCTCTTGACCTCAAAAAAAATTAGAACTTAGAAATCATTGAATAACTTTTTAAATCAATAACCTCTAATTATAAAAATAAATGCACTGACCACACCTAAGAGAAAAATAGAGAATGATTTAGCTATAAACAACTCAACTTCCTCTTATATATAACTCTTTCTTTCTTAAGAATAAAACAAAAGGGATCTAAAGAAATGATTATAAGAGTGAAAGGAATTTGAAAGTAAGCTCAAAATGGAGAGAAAATAACACAAGTGCTAGAGGGCTGAGATATTTTGGAGGTTGAAAGAAAAGTGAGAAGAAGGTGTGATTATGGTTGTTTATAGCTAATGAATCGGCTAGGAACAAGTGAGATTATGTAATAGATAAAAAACCTAATTTTCCCATTCTAATTTGATTTGAATAGGCATATTTATCAATAATTTGTTGGCTTCTATCTAAGAGCTCAAATGGTGATTTTCTAAAGAATTCAAGTTGAGTTTTTCTAGAAAATATCAAATACAATAAAAGAAACGGAAAATCATTGTGGGAAGGAATCTCCCAGCCAAGTATAGCCAATATGGAATTGAATAATACTTCCAAAGGTGTGAGGAGGAGAGATGAAGAAGAATACAAGAGTGAGGTTATCCCCCCCCTCAACCGTCCAAATCAAGCTAAATCAAGCCCTCAAATCTGTTCAAGGCATCAACTAAAGGTGAATAAATGATTAAAAAAAAGGGTTAGGAATCACTTAATAATAGTTTAACGTTTGATTATCAAAGTTCTATTTGAATGCAAGGAATTTCCCAAAAAATATCAAGCTTCAAAAAGTACTCAAACTGACCAACCAGATGATTATTTTATAGATTAGTTGATCAATTCGGTCGAACAAAACCACTTAACTAAACTAACAAATTAGTCAATTGGTTTATAGAAATAGTCGATCGGTCCTCCTAAAAAAATTTTTTTATTTGGTTTTCCAAACTTTAATCAAAACCATCTTTATGTCAAACCCAATTATAGTTCCAAATCAAGATAAAAAATTATCAAACTTTATTAAACACTATAGTTTTCCATTCTATAAATATTAAAAATATTGTGGGCTATTATAGAATCAAAGTGTTAAGGAGATGATGATTAACCCCTTACATGGAGCCATGCACACTATAGCCAATGCCAATAACCAATTATTTTGTGGTTGTAACACCCCCAAAATTTACTATTGAAAAATTTCGTTTAAATAAAAAGGTTTAACGGAAGTGAAGAAATAAAACCGTAAATTCAGGGGCCATTACTGCCACACTTAGTAGCAGATCGGTTCACTCCTACCGTTCCAGTACTACGTGCTAAGGCTAAACAAG